>JALAZF010000031.1:4470000-5075000 GCA_022829125.1 Lathyrus tuberosus
ACATGAAGATGAATTCGCAACGTTTGCAGGACTTGAATTCATCAACTATGCTTTTCCTGAGGTTAACGTCATCGATAGAGATGACTCCTCCAGTTCCAAAGAAGCTTGGGACACTCTGGGAGAACCAAGTGGAAAATACGACTATATGGTCAAGTACTCCGCTCCCGAAAGCTCTCGTATCAGGCTCGAAGATATCCAGCCAACTAGATGGGGAGATACAGCTGAGAGCACAAATACTATGCAAAATACAACTGAGGAATCCTCCTACGACAACTCTGCCTGGGAAACAGATTCCAATGATCCCGCTCCACCAGAAATCAGCGTCATTTCTGAAGAGAAATCGAGGAAGGTGCCAGACTTTGTGATTCACCGAGGAGTTCGCCGCCAATGGGTTGCCGTCGAGGTTCCGAAGATCGTTTATCAGTCAAAGGAATTGCCATCTTTTAACCTTTCACCCTGCCCAGGTGAAACGAATGTTTTGATAGGGCTCGCTTTCTGTAAATTTTCCCTCTTCGCTTAGCCCAAAGCGACAGAGTTTTGTTTTATAGGGTTGTAGTTTCAAGTATCGACTTGTTCATTAATAAAATAACGTCGTTCTGTAATTTCCGCATTAATTGCTGTTTTCTCTTTTCGTTTTTCAGAAAATGGTAATTTTAAAAAACAATTCAATAACAAAAACAAGCAGTAATAAAAAAAATACACTGCACACACTCGCATTTTCTCTATCTCTTCTAAACACGAATTATCACGTCATGCAGATTGCTTGTTTTAAACCCAGTTGAAACATACGATCCGATGCCTTCTCCCGACTTTGAGTTCCCGGTATTTGGGGCTGAAGAAGAAGTTGATAATGAAATTCCAGAAGAGATCTCCCGACTACTCAGACAAGAGGAAAGGTCCATTGAACCTCACAAAGAGCCGTTGGAAACGGTAAACTTGGGTTCGGAAAAAGAGAAAAAAAGAAATCAGGATTGGGGCACTGCTCAGTCCAACTGCCAAAGAGAGTTTGATACAACTTCTCAAAGAATTCCCCGATGTATTCGCTTGGTCCTATCAGGATATGCCAGGGTTAGATACCAACATCGTGGAACATCACTTGCCGTTGAGATCGGAATGTCCGCCAGTAAAACAGAGGTTGAGACGCACTCACCCGAACATGGCCATCAAAATCAAAGAGGAGGTACAGAAACAGATTGACGCAGGTTTCCTCGCTACATCTGAATATCCTCAATGGTTAGCCAACATTGTACCCGTTCCCAAAAAGGACGGAAAGGTCAGAATGTGTGTTGACTACAGAGATCTAAACAAGGCAAGTCCAAAGGATGACTTTCCATTACCACACATTGACATGTTGGTTGACAGTACAGCAAAGTTCAAAATTTTCTCCTTCATGGATGGATTCTCGGGCTATAACCAGACCAAAATGGCGCCGAAAGACATGGAGAAAACTTCATTCATTACCCTATGGGGTACCTTTTGTTACAAGTTAATGTCGTTCGGTTTGAAGGACGCCGGGGCAACCTATCAAAGGGCCATGACTACTCTTTTTCATGACATGATACACAAAGAGATAGAGGTATATGTCGATGACATGATTGCAAAATCTAAGACAGAAGAGGAGCATGTGGCCCACTTGTCGAAACTATTCGAGCGTTTGAGAAAATACAAACTCCACTTGAATCCCAACAAGTGAACCTTCGGTGTCCGTTCAGGGAAACTCTTAGGGTTCATCGTCAGCGAGAAAGGGATTGAGGTCGATCCTGACAAGGTCAAGGCCATTCGAGAAATGCCTTCTCCGAAAACTGAAAAACAAGTCAGAGGGTTCTTGGGACATTTGAAATACATCTCCAGATTCATATTCCTTATGACCGCCACGTGTGCGCCGATTTTCAAATTACTAAAAAAGAACCAGGATTGCGTTTGGTCGGAAGATTGCCAAACCACCTTCGACAATATTAAGAAATACCTGTTGAATCCGCCGATTCTATCACCTCCAGTGGAAGGAAGACCACTGATCATTTACCTCACAGTCCTAGAGGACTCAATGGGATGTGTACTTGGCCAACAGGACGAAACTAAACGGAAAAAGTCTGCCATTTACTATTTGAGCAAGAAATTCACCGACTGCGAGACTCGGTACACGATGCTTGAGAAAACTTGTTGCGCTTTGGCTTGGGCAGCCAAACATCTACGCCAGTACATGATTCGTCATACTACTTGGTTGGTCTCCGAAATGGATCCAATCAAGTACATTTTCGAAAAACCTGCTCTCACGAGAAGAATCGCCCGTTGGCAGATGCTGTTATCAGAATATGACATAGAGTACCACGCTCAGAAAGCCATTAAGGGGAGTATTTTAGCCGATCATTTGGCCCATCAACCGATTGACGATCAAGAACCAATCGGGTTTGACTTCCCAGACGAAGATGTCATGTATCTAAAAATGAAAGATTGCGATGAACCGTTACCCAGTGAAGGGCCAGAACCAGATTCCCAATGGGGACTTATCTTTGACGGAGCAATTAATCATTATGGAAACGGAATTGGGGCAATCATTGTTACCCCTCAGGGTACCCACATTCCTTTCACCGCTCGACTTACGTTCAAATGTACAAACAATGAGGCCGAATACAAAGCTTGTATCATGGGTCTCGAAGAAGCGATTGATTTAAGGATCAAAAACTTGGACGTATACGGCGACTCAGCCTTGGTTATTAATCAGATAAAAGGAGATTGGAACACATACCAATCAGGACTGATTCCTTACAAAAACTATGCAAGAAGGTTGTTACCCTTCTTTAACAGAGTCGAGTTTCATCACGTCCCGCGTGATGAGAATCACATGGCTGATGCATTAGCCACTATCTCTTCCATGATTAGTGTAGGTCAATGGAACGACCTACCTAAGATCAACATAATGCGCCTTGAACGGCCCGCCTACGTCTTCACGATCGAAGCAGTCATAGATGACAAACCTTGGTATCACGATATCAAATGCTTCTTTCAGAAACAAGAGTACCCATCTGGGGCACTCAGAAAAGACAGAAAACCCCTTAGAAGATTGGCCAGAAACTTCTTCCTGAGCGGTGACACTCTTTATAAGAGGAATTTTGACAGGGTCTTGCTCCGATGCGTAGACAGACCAGAAGCAGACATGCTTATGAAAGAAATTCATGAAGGATCCTTTGGAACTCATGCCAACGGACACACAATGGCGAGAAAAATTCTCAGAGCAGGGTACTATTGGTTGACAATGGAATCCGACTGCTACAAGTACATGAGGAGGTGTCACAAATGTCAGATATACTCCGACAAAATTCATGTACCGCCATCGCATCTCAAAGTTATTTCTTCCCCGTGGCCTTTTTCCATATGGGGAATCGACATGATTGGCTTGATCAAACCTAAGGCTTCAAACAGACATCGGTTCATTCTAGTAGCCGTTGACTATTTCACCAAGTGGGTCGAAGCAGCGTAGTACGCTAATGTAACCCGACAAGTGGTGGTCCGATTTATCAAAAAAAATATCATCTGCCGTTATGGTGTTCTGAGCCAGATCATTACAGATAATGGATCTAACTTGAACAACAAGATGATGAAAGAGTTGTGCGTTGAGTTCAAGATCGAACACCATAACTCATCTCCCTACCGACCCAAGATGAACGGAGCGGTAGAAGCGGCCAATAAGAACATCAAGAAGATCGTTCAAAAGATGGTTGTAACCTACAAAGACTGGCACGAGATGTTACCCTTTGCTCTTCACGGTTATCGCACATATGTCCGCTCTTCAACAGGGGCAACCCCTTTCTCTCTATTGTATGGCATGGAAGCAGTGCTCCCCATAGAAGTAGAGATCCCATCAATCCGAGTATTGATGGAAGCTAAGCTCACCGAAGCTGAATGGTGTCAAAGTCGACACGACGAACTGAATCTGATCGAAGAAAAGAGAATAACGGCACTATGCCATGGTCAATTGTATCAACAGAGAATGAAGAAGGCGTTCGACAAAAAGTTTCGACCCCGCATCTTCAGGAAAGGAGACCTTGTGCTCAAGAAGATACAATCATTTCTCATTGACTCTCGGGGCAAGTGGACTCCGAATTATGATGGTCCCTATGTGGTCATGAAAGCTTTCTCAGGCGGCGCCTTGAGACTTGCAACCATGGACGAAGAGGAATTTGCCTACCCCACAAATGTTGATGTAGTCAAGAAATACTTCGCCTAAACTAAAAAAAAACGTCTCGGTGGATTGAAAACCCGAAAGGGAGGTCCAGGCAAAAGTTAGAGACAGAGAAAAAAAATCATCCCGGTGGATTGGAAACATCACAGTACAATCCAGGAAAAAGTTAGGGATAATGGCAAGTAACTATGTTCAACAGAGGCAACTCCCTCAGCAGCAGTTACATCATCCGTCAGAAAACTCCAGTCAAGGTCATCTTCGACAGAAGCTCAGGATGCCCCGAATTCAAAGTTGGTAGAAGGATAGCGGTCGTTATGTTTCAACATAGCCCTTTCCATGTAAATTACCATTTTCTAACTTTGTAAATACTCTTTGGAATCACGCGTTTGGCTGATCTCCATTTTATCAATAAAATTTGAGCCTTTGTGCTTTTGTTTGTAATTCTTATTTGTTTTAGCTTTACAGAACGAAGTTGTTAACATGATTAACAATCCTTGAAATAAAACAAAAATGAATTTACTTGTTAAAACTTTTTCTGCTTTTTAATAAAGTCGGCAATTTCTTTTGACTGTTGAACATCAAAGGAACATCAACCGCTTCTCCAGAAGTAAGTGAACTTCAAAGTGCAGAATCAAAGTACTCCTTTTAGGCCAGTACGCCTGAACGAAGGATCAACTGTATGAGATGCGGCTTTCCCATCTGATACCCTCGGCCGAGTTCTCATCTCCTAAGCCCAACCAACATAGCTCCCAACAGGGACAATCTTTCCTAAGCAAGGTGGAATTGCTATCTTGAACCAGCGATACTTTTTCGCCTCGTGATGGCCGCGTATCCAGTCATGTTCATCTTTTAGTTTGTGTGTTGCGTCAGTTTTGTCAGCATATACATACATACATACATCATGCATTATTGATTTGCATTTACATTTCATATTGCATCACTATCACTCTAATCGGTCTTGTCCCCTAGTGATAGAAGTTCTCTCAATCGAATTGTCAGTTCTTGCCTCGTCAAGAAACGCTGTGTTTGAACAACCTCGCCTCCAGTTTATTTCTGGAAGGAAGTTGGCCCTTGACCACTTTGATAACTTGAACCTCTGAAAAACCAGAGGAACTTTCAGTCAGCATCACTCTTCGCCATTGAAGATGATATCCTTGCTTTCCCGGATTAAGGAAAATCCACAGAGAAAGCCTCGTAATCAGAGATTCGGCAGCATGCCAGTTTCGCTCCGAAAAGACCGCTGATGAAAAGGCCATCGGCACCTCAAAATTGGACCCCATCATATGGCGTTTCTCCGGGAAGATCCTGAGAAAAGTATGATGTAAGATCCCACGCAGAAGCAGCCTCTCAAGGGACTCACATTCCCCAAATAGAGTCAACAAATGACATCTCCAACAGAGAAGTTTGTGTACCTCTACAATTCAGACGATTGGGTTCCCCAGCAAGTCTGACGTCAAAACTTTTTCCACTCAAATGGCATCTCCCCAGGAAAATTCGGCGAGAAGTTTGAATGAAAACCGCTACTAACAGCGTTCCTTGTCAAGAAAGTTTATTGACAAAAGAAACTAAGACCAATTCCTTGGTAAGAAACCAGGATCGAGGGGAAGTTTAAATCAGAAACTAAGACCAGTTCCTTGGTAGGAAACCAGGATCGAGGGGAAGTTTAAATCAGAAACTAAGACCAGTTCCTTGGTAGGAAACCAGGATCGAGGGGAAGTTTACTTCAGAAACTGAAACCAGTTCCTTGGTAAGAAACCAGGATCGAGGGGAAGTTTAAATCAGAAACTAAGACCAGTTCCTTGGTAGGAAACCAGGATCGAGGGGAGGTTTATCCCAAAAGGAAACTGAGACCAGCTCCTTGGCTGAAGACCAGGATCGAGGGGAAGTTTACCTTTTCTAAGCATCATCGCTTAGCTAAAGAAGATGAATGCGTAAATAACCATTCATAACCACCATCAAAATTTTGGTTATTCCGATATTTAATCCTCTTGCACCCTGAATGCCCGAATACCTTCGTCATTCACACCTTCGTGTCCAAGAAGATTAAATAGGGGCATCTGTCATACCCCAAATTTTGACCACTAAGATTTCCCATCATTGTGAAACTCATCATCACAATATGGATGTACCATCATACTTCATCAGTCTCCTCAAAGATGGGTGAGCATCCACTACAATCAGACTTAGGGTTTCAAGCCCTCTCAGAGCTTTTAGGCAAAGGATCAATCAAGGAATGACATGATCTTCAACTTGTCTAACCTCTCAAATATCCACAATGGATCAAAAGGACTCCCACTTCAAGGATCAAGCACAAGGCTGCTCCCTTCTAGGTGGATCAAGTCTCAAGATCGACAGTGTCACCAAATTAGGGTTTTGGTCGACCAGGGCCTCCAGATGGAAATTTTTCATCTGGGCACAAGCCAAGGATCCAAAACACAACCTAATATACTCCATGGAACCTCATGGACCCAATCATCAAGTCAATTTTGCCTCAGGGGATGCATTCATCAAAAATCAGGAATTAGGGTTTCTTGACCTAATTCACCCCTAAGTTGACTTTTAGGGCAAGTCATGAGCCAAGACCTCAAGAGAGGGTTTGAGGGTCTCTAATGAACTATATTGATCCATTTGGAACAATGGATTAATCCAAGAAGCTTGAGCAACAAGTCTCAATTTCATCTGCACCACAATTAGGGTTTCGCGAGGAAAGTCAACTGTAACTTTGACTTTAGACCAGGACATGCTCCCAAGCCCTAAGACATGATTCAATATACCCTATGACACCCATGGAACATGTCCATCAAGTTTGATTTAGGTCAATGACATGATTTCATGAATAATTGCACAGTTTGGAATTCATATGATAAAAAGTCAACTGTGCACAAAAGTCAACTTTGACTTTTTGAGATTTTTCACCAAAATGGATTTTTAACCCTAAAATGATGTTAATGTATGATTTGAATCATCATTCATCAATAAAAATCAAAGAAAGTGGGATAACTTGTAAAAGGGGTAACCATAAAAACTTAGAAAAATTTCTAAGTTATGGAAAAAGTGACACTAATGTGCCAACTTTGGAGGATCATAACTCCTAAACCACAAGGCCATTGTTCCCCATTCAAAGCTTGATTTGTAGACCTCATTGCCCTCTACAAAAGGTTCATACTGACCTATGTCCAAATTCCTCATGGATTTTGAGTTATGGAGTGATCAAAATCAAGAAAAGTCACTTTGTTCCAACACTTAGTGAAAATTTCACTAAGTCAGATTTTACCTTACTTTTTGCCAAATGTAGGGGGATTTTTCACTTGGATTCAAAAGAGATCAAAACCAAACATGTTCACACAGTTGTTGTATCATGTAAGGGCTTTTCAAAATGGCCAAGAACATTACCAAATTCAATTTGAGTCATGAGATATGACATTGGCAAGTTGCCTTGCTGAAATCTGCCAAGGCAAGGCAGATTTTTACACTTTTGGTCGATTTGCCAAAATCAGCCAAATCCAAATGCTCCTATCCACTTGGACACCTCTGAGGATTGAATCTAAAGGGGACAATCACTGAGCCAAGCCTCCAAAGTCTTTGGAACAAGAAATAGCATGTTGAACCTAGAATTGCCAAAATAGGGACAAGACTCCAATTTTGGATTGGAGCATTCGATGGAAGCATCAAGGTGGCATGGACTGAGCCATTCTCAACTGAATTCAGTCAAGACTTATCCAAGACCAAGGGAACCAGCAGCCTATGCCCTAACCTCTAGTCAATGGCTAGAGGAGACTTGGATTTTCATTTGCCAACATTGGCCAAACCTACTCAGCAGTTGCCATTCACTATTCCTTGCAAAACAAACTTGCTCTACTATAAATAGAACTCAATTGTGATCAGTTTGAGTACACCAAAGCCATTAAACAGATGCTTTCCTCAAAATCTCTTCTTTCACTCCAATTTTGCCTTCTAAGGCAAGTCACTATCGAGTTTTGAGTTTGAGAGCTTTTCCAATCAAACCAATCACACACACACCTCACATACATCATATAGAAGTGATCCAAACACTCACATAACATCTGGAACACAGATTTCACAAAATCACCAGCCAATTGCTCAAGTTCTTGACAGATTTAAAGTTGGGGTACCATCTCAAGTTCCAGATCATTTCAATCCATTCCAAGTATTCATACACACTCCATGGCACCTAGGGAAGCTATCCAGATCATTGGAACCTAGCTTTAACACCTCCAACACAAATCACGATCACCAGCTGCAAGTGGTAAGCATGAGCTCTTCTAACTCTATGATCCATGCAATTTTTGCTGCACAATAATTTGGCCATATGTTCATAATCATGCATGGAATGTTTCCCCTCAATTAATTGCATTATTTGAATCGTGTATAAAAAATCCTAGCCTTCATGCAGAAATTAGGGTTCTTGAGAATTTTTCATGATTTCTTGTTATATGTTTAATTTAAATGAAATTAAATACCATAGACATGATCGTGAGGTTGAAACGAGTTGATTGGTATGTTGATTGCATGATGTGATTAAGTATTTAGTGAGATTGGAGAGAAAATGCAAATCTGGGCAAAACTGAAAAACGCGCGTGTTCTTGCCTTTATTCTTGGCGCCATTTTCCAATATTTGAATATTTGAATTTTGTGATTTTATTTAATTGATTCAAAAATTAATTTCTCTCTGAGTTTTAATGATTTTGAATTGATTCTTTTTTTAATAATTCACAAAAATGTTAAAATATTCTATTTTCCCAAAAAATCCCAAAAGTATTATTTATTTTGTATAATTGATATTTTTACAAATAATTAATATTTTAATTATTTTTAACATTTAAAATATTTTTTCCACCTTGATTTTACAACTTTTAATGCCTTCTAATTATTTTGTAGGTCAATACTTAATTTTTGAAGCATTAATCCAATATCACAATTTATTTTCCATATGTTAAACAATTTTGATCATTTTAATTGAATTTTTATTCAATTAAATACATTTTGGAAAATAAATTAGGGTTTTTGGATTAATTCAACCCTCATAAATCATTCAAAACACTTTGGGCCTCTAATAGAGTGTAAGATCCAATCCTTTTTTTGACCAAATCATTTTTGGGCCTCAGTATATTGTATAAGTCCTGATACCGTAAAAAAAAATGGCACGATCGTCGCCTTTTCAAAACAAAAAAACCTTTTGGGCCTCTCCTTGAGCTGTAAGCCCCACCACTTGTACAAAAATAAATCTTTTGGGCCTCTATTAGAGTGTAAGACCCAATCCCCTTTTAACCAAAACAATTTTGGGCCTCACTTATTGTATAAGTCCCTCTGCGTTAAAAGAAAACCTCGGCGCGATCACCATTTTAAACGGAAAAATCATTTGGGCCTACCCTCGTGTTATAAGCCCCACTCTTTTTCTTTAAAACTTTTTAGGCCTCTTGAGAGAGGGTAAGACCCATCCCTTTGTACAGAAAACCTTTTTGGGCCTCAGTCACTCGTATAAGTCCCTCTGTACAAATTCAACAGTGCAATCACTGATAAAACCCTAGGCCTCTCCTTGAGCTGTAAGCCCCAAATCTTTCTTTTTCAAAGCACTTTCTCCTTTGATTTTGAATATACTGTTGTTTTCAATCTTTCTTTGTTGAACAACTAACCAAACAGTATGGAAACTCTACAACCGAGTAAGTGTTTATATGCTTTCATTTACCGCTTTCATATACATATAACTGTATTGTGGGGCTGTTTCGCTGTAAGTCTTCTTTCATAAACTCATATCAACTGTGTAATAATAGTATAGATATTTAGAGTTTCCCCGGCAACTACGTCTAGCATTAAGCCCGTTGATCACTCTTAGAAATAGTCAAAACTAGATCCCCATAGGATTACCAAACACAGTCTTCCCTCCTCTTGGGGTTAAAAAATATGGAGATATGAAAGGCAGCATTCTCGGTGAACCCTTTCATAGACTATCACTCGTAGAAGCTTTCAAAGAAACTCTACTCCCCAGAGATGATCTCTTCTCCATGAATTGCATCTCTTGAGTTTCTTCCAAATTCTCGGACTTTCCTGGCTTGATCCATTCTAGGTGAATGGCATGTCTTGAATTTCTCAGGGTTTGGGGACCCACAGGCTTCTTAAAAGCACTTGTCAAGAAACTCTATTCCCCAGAGATGATCTTTTCTCCGTGAATGGCATCTCTTGAGTTTCTTCCAAATTCTCGAACTTTCTTGGCTTGATCTATTCCTTGTGAATAGCCTGTCTTGAATTTCTCGGGGTTTGGGGACCCATCGACTTCTTAAAAGTATTGGCCTCCTTTTGGGCATCATACAAGGACCCACAGGCTTCCTAAAAGCAACCCCTCCTCATCTTGGGCATAGTACAAGGACCCATCGGCTTCTTAGAAGTTTTCACAGCCTCCTCTTAGGCTTCGTATAATGATCTCTTCCTCCGGGAATGATAGCCTTCTCTTGGGCTTTGTACATGGACCACTCGGCTTCTTAAAAGTTTCTAGCCTCCTCTTGGGCTTCGTACAAATTGTCCCGACGACCTCCTAGAGGTAAAGGAACAGAACTTAGTCATCTTCATAGAACAGTCCTTTTGAAGAGTATACTACTATTTCTCAAAGCATAGTACAAAAGATAAAACTCTAGACACAGACAGTCTAATATCCTTGAGTCTCAAAGACATTCTCAAGTGACCCCTTCGTTAAATAGGAAGAAAACCCGTAGACTCGGACAGTCTCAATACCCTTCGGATTTCCCACTTCCTTAAAGACCAGGAATAACCCGGATCCTCGAATCAATTCCTTGAGTACAGTGTTGCTCATATAAGAACTGATTTTCTCTTTCAAAATCAGTATACTGGACCTGTCACTCAACTGAAACAGTTACAATAGCCTCCTCTTGGGCTTTGTACAATGATTCTCCCCAGCGGAGTCAAACAACGTTTAGCCTCTCTCTCTCGGGCTTTGTACGAGACACATAAGAGACTCCCTCGTTGAGTCAATCACCCTTTTCGCCTCCATCTCGGGCTTCGTACGAGATACAAAAAACTCTCTTGTTGAGTCAAATCGCCTCCATCTCAGGCTTTATACGAGATACCAAAAGACTCCATCATATTAGCCTCTCTCTCGGGCTTTGTACGAGACACATATTAGCCTCCTCTTAGGCTTTGCATAAGAAAACCACTGGTTGATCCAATCAACCTTTTAGCATCAAAGTTGTGCCTCGTTCACAGTACACAAACATCAACAACTCCTTCCCCTTCATCTAATTGTTGTAAGCGGCAAGCCTCTGGATCATCTATATCCATGCCACTGTCCCTCTTTTAGCATGAGAAATTCCTAAGGAAAGATAGTATTACTCTACACTGAGTTAAAGTCTTCTCCTTCAGGTTAAAATCCCCTATAAAGGAAATTATGGCATTGCCGGATTCACACATCCCGGTTAAAGTAATTCTCCTTTATAAACAGTTGTGACAAATAGACCCCCCTTTAGAGATGACAAATTCTCTCTAAAGTCGCTACAACTTATAGCTTCACATCTTGGGCTTTGAACAAGATACAAACCACATTTTGCTTCACGTCTTGGGCTTTGAACAAGACACCAAAATACCATTTCCTACCATAGAATAAGAGGAACTACGAACGCTCTGATTTCCCTGTTTCGGTAAACGGGAATACGTAGGCATAAGATTGAAAGAAAAGATCTTAGCGAGCACACTAAACAAAAACCCTAAATCCCATACTCTCACATATCTATCAAAAAGCATCAGTCCTAACATCCTAATCCTTGTTCCCCGCCAGAAACCTGTCATTCTGTCAAAATAACACAAGAAAGGCCCCACCACATTGATCGCATTCGTAACCTAACAGACCGCTGTTTAAACTCAGTGTGCAAGCAGGGTTAATTGGAGACATCTATTTCCCTTCCTTCATCAGCTTTAATAGGATAATAAATGAACCGACCTATAGTAAACTAACCTAGAGAGCGACAACGCTTAAGAACCGCATCCAAAATCGCTCGCTCCAGAAGTCTTCGCTATCTCACATGTACAAGGCCGAACATTTCGTTAAGTGTCGGCATTGTAAGTCGATTCATGGAGGATCCAGTCTATTCACATTGGAAGGCATTGAAAAGAATCCTTCGATATATCCAAGGAACTGTGTTACTTGGAATGTTTTATTTAAAAGCAGAAGATTACAGGTTGATTGATTATTCCGACAAAGATTGGTGCGGTGATATTGATGATCGAAAGAGCATGTCTAGATATGTGTTCTTTATGGGAATTACTGCTTTTACTTGGCTTTCCAAAAAGCAACCAATAGTAACACTTTCGACATGTGAAGCTGAATATGTGGCAGCATCTTGGTGTGTTTGTCATGCAATATGGCTGAGAAGATTGTTAAGTAAAATGGAGCAAAAACAGGAAGGTGCAACAGTAATACAAGTGGACAACAAATCTGCAATTGAGCTAGCAAAGAATCCAGTAAATCATGAAAGAAGCAAACACATTGATGTTCATTTCCATTTCATTCGAGAACATGTGAAGGAAGGAAGTGCCGAATTGAAGCATGTAGCTAGCAAGGATCAAGCAGCAGACATCTTTACAAAGCCATTATCAAAAGAACTTTTCGACAGAGGCAAGAAAATGATAGGCTTGATGGATGGGAGAAACATTTAAGTTTACAGGGGAGATTTGTTAAAATAAACTTTTAATGTTTTGTTTAGTGGGTCTTTATTAGTTTATTAGTGGAGAATCTAAGAGTCACATGTAGTTGGAAAGCCAAAAGATAGTGGGCTATTATTAGCTTTTATTGTTTTCTTTGAATAGTAGAACTTTTGGGTCTATATAAAGACCAAGATTGTATTCTTTTTCAACAAGATCAATATAGAATACTTGTGCAAATACTGCTTCTGTTTTATCATACTCGACATGTTATGAATTTCACGAATCATATTCCACGCCTGACGCCTTTTATTTCTCTCAAGGAATCCATAATAACAGGTCAACCTCTAATCCCCCTTCAACCCATCTTGGATTAATATGTTGACAAAACTCTGTGTAAAGTTCATTTCACTACAGTGAGTTTTATTGTTCCACATAACTACTAGACCTCCACTCTTTCCCTCCACATCCACACTGAAACATGCCTCAAAATTCAACAACACTCGTATGTTTTCTAACTTTCTTGGTTTTAATAACGTTTCCGACAGAAAAACAATACCTGGGCGGAATAGTTGAGCAAGCTTACATAAGTTCGGAATTGCTCTGGGGTTGTTCAATCCCCGTAAATTCTAGATTAATATTTTCATGAGTCTCGGCAGTCCCTACTTCCAAGACTTGCCGTTAAAAAATGCTAGTTTGTTGGGCCAACCTCATCTTTATACTCTTTGGCAAAAGCTCTCATTCTTTTCTTTTCCAAATGATCATCTTCCTTATTCTGTTCTAAGTTGCGAGATTGATAAGAGGGAACGATCCTGTAGTGTATTGTTGTTCAGTTACTCGACTGCTGCGAGTTGGAATTCTAGTTGCAGTTAAATTCCAAACGTTTGTGGTTAATCTGGGAGGATTTGGACTGAGCACTTTTTGTTTTGAATTTAAAGGGCTTGTGATTGAGGGATGAATGTGTTGGGGGTAGGGATAGAACTTGTGTTATGGGTATGGGAGAAAGATTTAGTGGTTGAAATGTGCATGGCATTTGATTACCTGCATGAAAAGTGATTGTATGTGTATAGTTATCGGGTTATGGGTATTTTTAAGATTTTGCTGTGATTGGATAACAGTCGTGGGGTCATGTTCCCTAAGTGGGGTAGTTATTGGAGTTTGCACCGGATATGGAATTTGTGTTGGGGTTGGTAGAGTTAAATGGAGTTGGCAGGGAATTAAATGTTTCGGCATTTTTGTCGAGTGGCTATTTTTGATCAGGTTAACTTGTTGTCCAATGCTGACAGTAATAGAAGGCATCTGGTTGTTGATGGGGTTAGACATAACATAATGTCATTTAATAGCCAATTATTGTGGTCATTATTGACATTAACTATTGTCAATGGATCTGTCTCAACAGCTGTTTGTGGAATTGTACCACTTGCTCTAACATGTTCATGAATCATACGCGCCTGGGAAATACCTTCTTCCTTATCGCTAACATTCTTACTGTTGTATTCCTCCTTCAGCCACCTTGAGGATGAGGCTCCCCCATAACGCTGTTGCTCCGCCCTTATCTCATTTGACCATCCTTGAACACCATCATTTTCCGCCATTGCAAATCGAATTTCACACCTCAATTATAAGTGTCATAACATTCCACAGACAAAACTGAATAAACTAAATTTCTCATATTTGAATTTAACTGTGCACCATTCTCCTCCTTTATTTTTAACATGGGGTATGCTATTTCAGGGGCTGCATAACATCCAACTTTACTCTAATCCTCATATACTTATGCCAGAAACTTGTATTATTATTCCTATCATACTCCACAAACGTTGCAATGAAGTTCGCCATCGCTTTCCGGAAGATTATAAACTTGCACCAATAACTCTACATGGAATAAAGGGATGTTTTCGATTTGAACTCCCATCTTAATCTTCCCGAGGATAAGAAGGTGATTGTCGAATATCCATGGCCCGCCTTTCAATGCCGCTCCCATATCAAGGTTGTGTGAGAAATGAAATAGAAATAAACCTTCTATTGCTTCTTTAATAGTAACACCCTTCATTGGTACTTACATATCCGCCACTCTCACTTTAATAGATTTCATATGGATAGGTTTATCACACAAGAAACGACCTACAAGGCACCATCGTAAATCCACCACCTCTCCTCCTCCTTCCTCTGAATCAAAGAAGAACCCCTCCTCCTCACCTTCGTCGTGGATTGATAAATTCGCAATACTAGGGCTTGCCATACTGAACCGCAATGCAGATCGTATAGCCAAAAGACCCAGGAAAAGAACAACACAAAGCTTCTCCGGAGAGAAGAAAAAATTGAAACCCTTACAACCTTATACTCTTAAAGTGACCGTTAATTAGGAACAAATTTTTTTTTGTTGTAAATGTGACAATAAAAAAACTGAGAGAGTATTTATCTTTTTTTTTTTAAAATTGGACCAGCTATCAAACAGGTGAGGATACTGGATCACTTATTCATTGGGCGAACCACCTGGCTAAATCAGATTAAACTAGATGACTCGGTTGAATAAAACAATCTCTTTAACAAAATTATATAATTATTAAACCGATCGAACTGGATGACTAGGTCTCTAAAAAATATATGACACCTACAAAATTTCAAATTTTTTACAAAATCATAATTTTACAAGTTCATTCGTTAAATATTAATTCTAAACATTAGTAATCACACACAACAAAATACAAATTCAAAATTTTTTTGAATGTTTAAATGCAACATAAACTGAATAACAAATTAACTGGTGGGATCTAATAAGTTTTATTCAAAAGAGTGAAAGTTGTTCAAAATAAGTTTTGAACAAATTAAGTTTATTTTTATATTTCAATTTTATTTAAAAAAAAATCAAAAACGACGTCGTTTTGTCTGGAACTAGAATAAAAAACAAGCATTTAACCCGCCGGTTTTCCAAAACTGCCGATCCTACAGTTTTTATCATTTTTGATCAATTCTAGTCGGTTCTCGCTGGTTCTATAGCTTATCTGGTCCAGCATTAGACCAGATTGGTGACCTATCTGGTTCCCAATTAAACTGATTCGATTATCCGGTTCGACCTGATTTTTAAAACACTTGTAATTATTAATGAAGAAATTATTTCATATGAGAGAAGGACACTAGTTACTTATCGCTTATGGTAATAAAATGCATTCGACAAAAAATATTAAATAATATTTCTTTTTGTCTTAATCTTCAAGGTCTTAGATAGCTCATGAGACAATAAAATCTTAATAAAAAATTATACCAATAAAGATTAAAACATAAACTTATGAATCACATGAACTTAATCACCTATATATTAATAACATACTCCCTCCATTATCTTCTATACGAAAATTTGACTTTTCGGTTCATTGATTAAATTTTATATATATATATATATATATATATATATATATATATATATATATATATATATATATATATATATATATATATATATATATATATAATTTAAACAATGAACCCAAAAGTCAAATTTTCATATAAAAGATAATGGAGGGAGTATGTTATTAAATAAATAGGTGATTAAGTCCATGTGATTCATAAGTTTATGTTTTAATCTTTATTGGTATAATTTTTTATTATGATTTTATTGTCTCATAAGCTATTTAAGACCTTGAAGATTAAGACAAAAAGAAATATTGATTATTCAATGAACCTAAAAGTCAAAACTTGCTTATAAAAGAGAATGAAAGGAGTATATACACTAAAAAATTTCTACACCAAACAGTTACAAATTCATAGGATTTTATATCTTTGTGTCGAGTGGCAATTGATCGGCCAAATAAACATACATATGCCCCATAGCTCCTGTGAGAAATTCATTTTTATATCTTGATTCTACAGTTACATTTTCACCATCTTTAATCTTGATTGAACCTGGTTTTGGATAACATACTGACATTCCAATTGCAAAACCTTTCTCATTCCCTGCTTCATTTCCCGTTCCATATGTCGGTGTTGATGCACATAATATCCTTCCATCCTAATTAGTTAATAAAAAACAAATAAATAAAAATTAGAGATTATTCATTCATCATTAGAAGATGTTTTTGAAAATACATATAGAATTAAGAAAAATTATTGTCACTTAAAGAACGAATTAACTAAATATGATTTTGTTAATAAAAAAACATAGCCAATTTAATAAAAAATTCTACCTGTCCGTATAGTGTTGCATTAACAACACCTGTATGCATATGAGCAGTTCCGTAGATAAGATAACCACCTTTTTCCATAGGAATACTAGCTTTTTGAACATGGAAAGGGTCACTACTATTACTTTTTGGAATAGTATACTCAGTCTGTATCAAATGAAGAAATCTTTTTTTGATCACTTTCTTTCAAAATGTAAAGTAATTAATATACTACTATGCTTATAAAAATGTAATAAACATTATCATGAATTTATGAATTTAAATTATTTTTTGGAAAATGTTAGTTGTTAGTATGTTATGTTTGTAATTAGGGTTTCAACCCTAATTCTCATACTCCCAAGTATAATAACTTAACCATATGAGCGAAACAAGTAGGGAAATATTTAAAAGATTATGAAATAGAAAAACAAAATATTTTTCAAGAAATTGTTTTGTTACCAGACAATCATGGATTATTTGGGAACCATTTATTAACACACGATCAGTGGAATCGAGTATATAAAATCTAGCTGGAATTTGGTGTTGGTCCCAATCTACCCATGTTACTTTGTATCTTAGAGCAAGCTTTCTCCTTGGTGCTTTAAACCCCTTTGCCAATTTGCACTGAAAGTTATCTTGGCAACAAAAGATTCCTCCTTTATATTCCGGTGTCAATGGTTTTCCATGAATATCTTTTGACACATTATAAAAATTCTCTGGGAGATTGAATTGGTCACACCTACATTCAGTGCAACTTCTCTTATTTTCTGTGCCACGTGTATCAATGACCATTAGGGTAAATAGCCATCTCTCTTCCCATCCTTCTGGAATTTTTGTAGGATTACCATGTTCAACTGCAAATGGATCAGGAATTTTTGTACTTGTTCCTCGCGTTTCACTTCCAAAACCCCAATATTGTGGAAGAACACCATCGTTGCATGTCCCGTCATTTCTTTTGAGAATGGGATCCCCAAAAGGTTTGATATGATCATTATGATTGTGTGACAATGGCATATTCTTTTTTATAATAACTTTTATAGCAAAATAATGATGGAGGTAAGCTTCATGCAATGGTACAGACTTCCCTTGTTCATCAACTAGATCAACATCAAAGCTTTTAACTCCAATATGACCCCTTGGAAACTCAATATCAAACATTAATTTGGACGCAACTTCTCCAGGTCCAACTTCAAACCATTCTGACATGTATGTAGCTGATTGGTTAACTTTTGAAGACATTAGTGTTTGTGAGTAAGTTGTGATTGGCAACATCACCATTATTGATAACGAATAAATAAATGCTATAGAGATCATTCTCATGTTTACCTACACATGAATTATTATTACTACATAATTAGTTATGAATTATTTTTATAATGTTACTAGTTTGTGCAAATTTAAAGATAAACATCAGAATAATTGTTTGAAATGTGATGGGAAATTAATTGAAATAAAATGTGTACCACATAAGATACCATAGTGACGATTTGATCCTCGCCGAGAAGCTTTTAAAATAAAAAATTGATTGAATATGTCTCTGTGAAAATGTTTAGATCTTGCATGTTGTCTATTTTTATAGTTGAAATCTATAAGGTTGGAACAACCTTTGATGTGTTGATATGATATGTTTCCTACCATTTTTCCCGCTAATATAATGCATTTGTTATATCTTTTTTTGGATGTATGAGGTGTTTTCATGTATTAATAAGTAGTTTCAACAATACAAAAAAGCTGTTACGAATTTACTGAAAATTTGACAATGCAATTGATTTAAATTTTTTTAAAAAACTATTTACAGATACATAGTATTATTTAAATTACAACTATTTTTGTACCATGAAAATATTAATTTTGGTGGTTAATTAGTTATATGTTTTAGTTGTTATCATTTTTTTGAAACAATTTCATTAAAAGAATTGTGAGTCGTATGAAGTAAAACCAATGTTACTTCTTATATATGTTAACCGACAGACCAATATAAAATCCATTCGAATATACAATATTGTGTATCTCACAATGTTTTGTGGCGTCACCCTTAATCTATTATCTTATTTTTATTGTTTACATTAGTGAGTTTTATTTTATTATTTAATAACAAAGTAAAATTTTCCAAAAAAAAGTTGGAGAATATGGTAACCTTACAAAAATAAAATTTTAAATAATGACATAAGTCTTTTATTTATTTATTTTTGTTTTTTTAATAATAAAATAACAGAAAAAAATATACCCTGGGTCCTTTAAGTTGTTTTATTGTAACAAGACAGTCACTTATGTTTTTTCGCTACAAGTTGGTCCTTTATGTTAATTAACGTGTTCACGGTTGACCTTTTTCACAAACTTCGTTCCAAAAAAAGCTTATGTGGCACTAACGACGTTGATGTGTCATTTAAGGACATGATGAAGAACACGTTGAAGATGTTGATGATCCTAGTCTATGTCATAATGTTGTTAGTTTTTATTTTTGTAGTGTTGATGTGTATTTTGGTTCGAAAGTGGTGATCATTGTTAATTTTGATGTTAGTGTCGTAAGACATGACTTTTGGTACCTTCATGTAACACTTGTCGTAAGATATGACTTTCGATACCTTCATGTAACACTTGTTGTAATTCTATACCAGTTTTTTTACAGTAAGGTCGTAATTTGTACAACAGACAAAACTTGAAGGATTTGATTGTTACAATTTGAAAACAAATGGGACCTGTTTGTAGTGAAAAAACTTAAAAGACTGTCTTGTTAAGAAAAATAACTTATAGTACCCCGGGTATATTTTTTCCTAAAATAACAAATGAGGAAACACAAAAATACTTGCCATCAAAAATACCTTAAAGAATATGTGTAGGATAGGTTATGGTCAGAGTTTCCACCAAAGTTGTTATATTCAAGATATGGTAGTACGTTCATAGTTGCAAAAATGTGTATATTATTTTATGAATATTATTGAGTATGTGATGTATTTTAAACAACTCTATTTCTACATTTAAAAGTATCCTAAAACAAATAAGAAAAATCCAAGACTTAAAATTTGATTTCCTTCTTCTCTTTTTGTATTCTTTTCCTTCTAAGACATCTTTAATCAACCTTCAAAATAAAATAATCCATGTCAATACAATATTCACATATTCCTTTTGATGCTGAAAACTATCGTACACGAAGGGATTTTCTCAATGAAAAGGTTAAGATAAATATAATCACGGTTCACGTCATAGTCACAAAGTTGTGGTTTTAACCATAAGATTTGAGCACAATAATTTTCAGCCGCAATATATTTTGCTTTAACTGTACTAAGAGCGATACATGTATGCTTCTTACATGACCATCAAACTAGATAATTAACTAAGATGTGGCAAGTTCCACTAGTGCTTTTTCTATCCGATCAATTATAAAGTAAGTTCCACTGGTCATTAGTACCACTTTAGTTCATAATAAATATAGTCATTATTCAAACGAGAGGTTAGTCAAACTAGTGGTTATTCAAGTATCTTTATATACTCTCATTCTTATGAGTTTATTCTCTCAATATAACAATAATATCTCTCTTTAATGGATCTAAATAATTCAAATGTTCTTAACAATCTCTTTTCAAAGTTGATAGATGATGAATTTACAGACGAAATTGATGAGGAACTATTGTTGCTAATGCCCAAGAAGGAACAACAGCCTAGAAGTTTTACTAAACCCAAAATAAGAGTGGTGATAGATCAAAGTTGTGAAGAAGGGCATATTTGATTGTTAAATTTCTATTTCTCTTATATCCAGTATATGCAGATGCCTAATTTTGACGAAGGTTTCAATTGCACAGGCATGTGTTTCTTCGAAATGTAACCGCCCTTGGAAACCATGACGAGTATTTCCAAATGAGGACCAATGCAACGTATAAAATGGGTCTTTCACCATTTCAGAAATTCACGTTTGCTATTATTATGATGTCGCACCGCGAAAAATAGAGTTGCCACCAAACTTTATTTATTCTAGAGGAAAGAGAAAATATCGATAAAACTCCTAAAAGGAAGAAAATGGTTGTTGTAACCAAGAGCGGATTCAGAAGATGGTTATGCAAGGGGAAGGTGTTAGCACCCTTCACGTCCGTTGTACTCAACGGGGACCGTTTTGATTGTTCTTTTCCTGGATGAGTGTTATTATTTAAAGGTTACTTGCGATTGGTTTTAATTAAGGGGGATAATAGGTTTTTAATTAATGTGCTCGCCAAGATTTTGAAATCATGTGCCTACGTATTCTCACAGTGCAATGAGAAAATTAGAGGCTTGTAGTTTGTAGTAGAAAATATGTGTTTGTTGATTGTTTTTATTAGACGATGTTAACGTTCACTATTGTACCCCAAATTTTACCCCTTAGATGACATAACATTTTGCACTTACATTTAGGGTTCATTCATCCATGCATTGTTAACTAACCATAATATCTTGCTAGTTTGTTTCTTTTGTGAAATCCAGGTTTACACAGGAAGAAGAATAAAAGTAAATAAGCCAGACTCTAACATGTTTCAAGGGTTCATCAACCATCTGAGCTCACATACATTCAAGAGGTCTTATTCAACAAGAAATCAAGTGTGTTCGGTTCTTATTACAACTACCATGAGCCACAGGATTCACCATGCCTCAATCTAGGGTTTTATCAGCATCCGTCAACCAGTGCCTTTGATTTTGATCAAGACTTGTTTCCAAGCTTTGGAATACAATTTCACCTGATACTGGACATCCCTAAAGGCCATCTATGGACCTTGGAAGAGATCGAAGAATGAAAGAGCCTCAAAGATCATCCAGTTGGAATTCCTGAAGAAATCACAGTTTTGGTCGAAATGTCGAGCTTTCGACTTTAATGTTTCTTGGACCGAGATGATGTTGACACACGAGAAATCACAAGGCATTTGTTGAATTTTTTTTATAAGAAAAAAGAAGAAAGAAAAAATAAATGAAAAGAAAAAAAGAAATGAAAAGAAAGAAAGAAATGTAAAGAAAAAAAATGAATGGTGGCGCCCACCACCCCCTTTACCCACCCATGGCGCCTGCCATGGGATTTTGGTGGCCCCTGCCACAAATTTATTTTTTATATTTTCTTTTTTTTACAAATTAATGCAAGTGGTTGAAATTCATCATGAAATAAAAACACTTTTTCAGAAATGTATGGCTTCACATCTCATCAACCAACCTACTCTGAGTCTACTTTCTGAATCAAAGATTTTTCAAAATCTCAGCCAGCTTGTACGAATAAAATATGAAAAGGGCAATCTCGACAATGCAAGCTCTTATTTTTCTCCTATAAATAGAGGCTCACTCTCCACTTCAAAAACACACCAGGTTCAATGAAAAATAGGTAATGCTCTCATTTCTTTCTCCCCGTTACTCTGATAAAATATTTTCACAAGTGTTTTTCGGTTCGAGTTTTTCACCGTCCAACCTTGCCGTGGTACTTTGAGGAAAAGGAGGTTCGTTCATTTCTTTCTAAGAACGTATTGAAGAGTTAGTGGACCTTCTCCACTTGGTAACATTCAAATCTCAGTTTCATTTACGTTTCATTTCATTTTTACAGTGTCGTAATCATTTGTTTCATATCATCATATTTTGTTATCATGTAAACACTTGATTCCTGAATAAATATTACAAATCATAATGCCTGATTTATTTGTCATGTTAATATTTTAAATTGCAAACCATGATGTCTTTGTTTTCGTTTGGTTTATCATGAATAATATAAAAGGAGAAAACAAAACAAAATGAAATGAAAAATAAAACAAAGTGTGATTTTGTTCTGATTTATGAAGGTGGTGTTAATAAAAATGAAAAGGAAATATTAGAGATGAAATTGTGGCACCTGCCACACTAGGGTGTGGCGCCTGCCACCACCCCTTTTATCATCATGTGGCGCCTGCCACTCCTTTCTCTTCCAATGTATGGCGCCTGCCACAATGTTGTGCCACCTGCCACACATTGTGGCACTTGTAAGTGGTGACTGCCACTTCAAACTTTTTTTTTATTTTATTATTATTTTATTTCAATGTTTATATTTTATTTCTATAAAAAAACTTCCAAACAAAAAATATGCATTGAATTCTTGGATTTTTTGTGAACCATCAAACCTTTTTCTTAAAGACGTTTTGGGAATTATTTCTGGAATATCCCGTTTGCTTGAGGTTTGTTCCTAAACTTAAATAAAATTATTTCTGTTGTTTGAACGCTTAATATGTCTTTTATTTCAAAATGTTATCTCTGCCATACTCACGCACTAATCCATGCCTGCCATGTTCATGCTTGAAATTTCATTTCGGTTAATGTTTATTGTCTTGGAATCTTTGAACTCATACCGTTCACTTATTTTCAATCAATTTAACTCCTGTTTATAGTTTATCTCCCTCTTTCCAAAGGAAAGTCTCTCTATTGACCGCAAGGTCATAGATAGCTGATGACCCTTTTAACCTAGCCTTAGGTTTGGAGTCGTCGCACTCCACGTAGGCGACTTGCTGTCAGACCCTACTTTCCCGTGAACATTTAATTCCCTTTTTAACCTAGCCTTCCCAAGAGATAGCCATTAATCTCTTATGACTCTTAAACCTTTCTTTAAACCTTCACAAGAGATAGCCATTAATCTCTTCTCCTTCACGACGGTCTAACCCTTCAAATCCATTCATAAGAGATAGCCATTAATCTCTTTCTCCTAAACAATCAATTCTAACAAGCTTTGCTTACAAGATTTTCACCCTACTTTCCCTTGGAACCTTGACCACAGTCAAGAGTTCCTCGCCCCCATTAAGGGGAACTATGAATGCTCTGATTCCATTCCCGCCAGGATACGTAGGCACGAGATGCGATGTCTTAGCGAGCATACTTAGTGTATATACCCCTAGGTCTTTTCCCTTAGCACATTTTCCTTAGCAAACAACTTTATCATAACACAAATACTAACAAGAGGTTCCTGTAGAGTACTACAGATACTTAGGGTGCTAATACCTTCCCTTAGTATAACCAACCCCCGGACCTTAGATCTCTTATTAGGGTTTTCGTTCTTTACCCTTTCCTTTTGATAAATCAAAGCTCGGTGGTGAATTTCAAAGTTTTGTGATGCAAGTTAATTAATAGCTTGATATCCGATTCTCACCGCAACATTCACGTTCTAGCATTTAAATGTTGCTCTTATACTCGCGCGTGGGAAACTTAAGCGTTTGTTTGTTTGCGGTAGAATGGAAGCGCTTGGATTGCATTCTAGCATTTAAATGTATCTTGTATACTCGCACATGGGAGGCTTAAGCATTGTTTGTATTGCGGTATAACAGAAATAACATGTCCTGTGTGAAAAACTTTTGAATGCCCTAAGTAATTTGATGTGTTGTGATTGAATTTAAACTTGAGAAGATTGTCTTGATTTGAATTTCACTAAATTTTATGAACGAAGGCGAATACTTTAAATAACTGGGGCCTACGTCCCATATCCAAAGATACTCATAACAAGGATAGGAATAATCCATCTCATTCTACTTTGTTGCTTAAAGCTCATGGCGCACAATTCACATCGTATTTTTAAGGGGCTTTTAGATTTATTTACAAAAGGATTTTAGTCTTAAATGTATAAGGAAAATAAAATGAATGCAAATGGGGCAAAGCACCATGTTGTTATGAATTGGTTCTAGGATTTTGAAAAGTAAACGGAATGATGATTGATCTAAAGGATCAAGTAAAAGATCTAATCCAATTTAAGTGATAAAGGGACTTGTGATCACTTAAATGTGGATGAAAACCTAAGGGATCATGCGATTGCTCATGAAAAGTTACTTAAAAGATTTAATTAACAACATGTAATTAATTAATCAATATTTAAATTGATCAACTAATCAAAGGGATGATTATGCCAAAAATTATATATCAAGCATATGGAATTATGAAAAAATAACAAGGCATGAAATTGAAAATAATCAAGGTTAGACCTATCTTTAATATGCCATTAGAAGAAAGAAATTAGCGATTAAATAGAATTAAAAGCTAATTTTAATCATTTGAAAATATAAATTAAATTCTAACAAAATTTAGCCAATTAATTTTTTTTAATGAATTATATATTAAAAAAATTCTATTTTATTAGGTATTTTTAATGTTAGAACAATTGATTAAAGGGAAATCAAGCATTAATTAAAAAAGAAACTGTCAGGGGTGATAAAAATGGAAAAAGGGGTGTGGATAGAAGAGTAGTGCGCTAGCCCATGGAAGTTTAGTCCCAAGGTTAGACATTGAATCATGTTGTTTTGTCTTCTTGCTAGCTTTGTCTCATTTTCCATGCTGATGGCCACTAGCATCATGCCACATGGCGTTGCTCAGAAAAAGAAAAAAACCAATGCCACTTCTCATCGTTATGAACATTTTTATTAATGTTCTTCAATTATTCATCATTTCTCACACATTCATGAATTTCGATCTGATAAAATTATTAAACCAAAAAACAATATGCAAATTATATATCACCAGACTCGATTTTTCGCAAGGAATCCAAATATGCGGTCGAATTTTTCAAATGAGACACGAATTTTGAAGAATCGAGCGAAGAGGTGAAGAACAACTATGTTCTTCAACAAGTAAATATCCAATAATTCATGTCAAGAATGTGAAAGAGATAAAGGATTACCGACATAACGGAGGTTTACTCCGGTTAGTGTTGCAAATCGAAGTGTAGAAGAGAAATACAGAAAACTTCAAGAATAAGCTCCTTTAATCAATTACCTTCCAAGATTGATGATTATTTTCGATGATGAATGAATGTAGAAGATGAATCTTGAATGTAGAATATTGATGAATAAGCTTGAATTGATGAACGTTGGATGATGATTGTTGATGAAACTTGATAAAATTTAGATGATGATTGTTGATGAAATTCAATAAGCTTTAGATGATGATTATTGATGATAATGCTTGAATTGTTGGTTGATGATTTGTTGAAGTTGGATAGTGGCTATGTTCCACCATTTTAGAAGTTCAATGTGAAGTTCTAAATGGTAATGGAGATGAAATTTGGTGAGGGTGAGGGAGAAGATGAATTGAGAGAGAATTTGAGAAGAAAAGATGGTGGAAAAATAATGGTTAATTGTGAATTTTCTAAGTTAGGTTAGTCCGCCTTTAATATGTGAGAAATGACATGTTTATTAGATCCAAGTAAGAGGCTTACTAGACTTGGTTAATGAATGATCACCCTTGGATTGTGATCTAAGTAAGTGGTTTATCAATGGTGGGAAATTAATTTAATCCTAAGTTGTGGATCACCAATTTCAACCCTTGTATTAATTGTTAATAATGGTTATGATTGAATGAAAGAAAATGGAAGTTGGAATTTGTGTTGGTTTGGTAGTTTTGTGTTAGTTTGGAAGTTATGGTAGTTAAGGGTTAATTGGGTAAATGAAACCGAGTAAAACATACAGGTGAGCAAGCTTCCATGCTGTATTATTAATTATTCAAAGAAATTAAAGAAAGTTTTGATAGCAACATGTATATTTAAATCTAAATCAAAAGGGAAGTTGTTTTTGAAAAAATTATTGGGGCTTATACTCAAGGAGAGACCCAAGGTTTAACAGTGATCACACCGTTGTTTTGAAGATCGTCTCGGGACTTATACAACGACTGAGGCCCAAAAAGGTTTTTGTACAAATGGATGGGTCTTACAACTCAAGGAGAAGCCCAAATTATTTGAAAAAATGAAAAGAAATGGGACTTACAACACGAGGGGAGGCCCAGATGAAAATGTTTTGAAAACGGCGATCGCGCCGAGATTTTTGAAATTACAGTGGGTCTTATACAATAACTGAGGCCCAAGTTATTTTGGTTTCAAAAAGGGATTGGGCCTTACACTCTATTGGAGGCCCAAAAGTGTTTGAAAATTTAAAATCAAGCGGGAACCCTAATTTTAAATAAAAATGTCATTTTCAAAGGTAATTTAAATAATAAATGATAAAATATGAATTATATTCAAAAACAAGTTGTACACTTTGGAAAATATTTTGAAAAATCATGTTTAATTACATGAGAGTTTGAAATTCAATTGGTTTTGAAAGATCAAAGTGGGAATTTCATTAAAAAAATGTTTAAAAACAATTAAAATGAAATTAATTACAAAAAATCTAACTATACTAAATAAATAATATAAATTGGATTTTTTTTGCAAAATAAAATATTTAAACATTTTAGTGAATTTTGAGAAAAAGAATCAATTCAAAAACATAAATATTCAGAGAGAAATTAATTTTTGAATCAATTAACCCAAATAACTAAAATTCAAAAATTTGAATTATGGCGGCAAGAACACCAAGTTCTTGCCCACGCCCTCTGTTTTTTCAGATTTGTGTTTTCTCACTTTTCTCCATGATTTCTCAATGGTTTTGCACGATCCAAGTACCAATCTTGTTCGCTTTTGAACAAGGATCACAACCATATAGATTAATTGCATTTATTTTGAGTATTGAGTGAGAAATCAGAAGAAAATCTCAAGAACCCTAATTTCTGCATGAACACAATGAAATCTCACACACGATTGATTCATGGCAATTGATTGAGGGTTATTACTCCATACATGATTAGGAACATATCGCAAAATTATTGTGCAGTAAAATATGCATGCATCATGGAGTTTGAAGAGTTCATGCTTACCTCTTGCAGCTGGTGATCGAGTTCTACGTTGGATGTGTTACAGCTTGGTTCCAATGATGTGGACAGCTTCCTTAGGTGCTATGGAGTGTGTCTGAATGCTTGGAGTGGATTGAATTGAGCTGGAACTTGTTTTGGCACCTCAACTGCAAATTTGTCAAAGGCTTGTGCAGATGGCTGATGATTTTGAGAATCTAATGTTCCAGATGTGATTTTGTGTTATGGATCACTTCTATATGCTATATGTGAGGTGTGTGAACCATTGGTTGGGTTGGAATTGCTCTCAAACTCAAAACTCGATGGTGACTTGAGTTAAAAGGAAAAATTGGAGTGAAAGTGAGATTTTGTGGAAAGCATCAGTTTGGGTGCTTTGGTGTACTCAAACTGAGCACAAATGAGCTCTATTTATAGTATAACAAGTTTGTTTTGCAAGCAATAGTGAATGGCAACTGGTATAGGTCTGTGGCCAATTGTGATCAAATGGAATCTCAAGTCTCCTCTAGCCATTGACTTGAGATTAGTGCACATGCTTTGTAGATTTGGTTCAGAGATAAGCCTTGACTGAATTCAGTTGGAATAGGCTCAGTTCATGCCACCTTGGTGCATCCATTGATTGCTTGGAAACAAAATTGGAGTCTTGTCATCTTTGTAGCCTTTTTAGGTTTGGCATGGCTATTGTAGATTCTTGGACTTTGGAGGCTTGGGGATCAGATCATTCCCTTCTTGTTTTATCCTTAGATGTGTCTAAATTGATGACAAGGCTTGGATTGATCAGATTTGGACAAATTGAGCCAATGTACACAAATCTGCCTTGTAAAACCCAGTTCAGGATGCCATGTTCCAAGGGTTGTATCTCCTTGCTCAAATGGAATTTGGAGCTTATATAGTACTTGTTGGAAAGCCCTCATGGCATACTTTAACTTTGATGTCCACCCCTAGACCTGGTTTGACTTGGATCAAGGTGAAAAATGTCCCTACATTTGGGAAAAAGTAAGGCAGATTTTGTCATTTTTATGTTTTCAGCCATTTTGATCACTCCATAACTTAAAATCCATGAAGAGTTGGAATGAGTTGTAGTTGACACTTTTAAAGTGTGTAATGAGAGCTACAAATCCAGCTTTGGACCATCCAAAATCGTTGCTTGCATCTCAAGTTATGGTCCTTGGAAGTTGGTACCCTAGCCACTTTGTTCCATAACTTAGAAAAATTCTAAGTTTTTTATGGTTTACCCTTTTACAAGTTAACTCATTTTCTTTGATTTTTCTTGATGGATGATGATTCAAATCACATATTAACATTGTTTTAGGGTCAATGAACCATAAATGTAAAAAACTCCAAAAAGTCAAACTTGACTTTGTGCACAGTTGACTTTTTATCGGATGAAATCCAAACTGTGCGATCCTTTGTGAAATCAAGTCCTTGACCTAAATCAAACCTAATGGATATATTCCATAGGTGTTGTAGGGTGTATTGAATCATGTCCCACGGTTTGGGAGCATGTCTGGGTCAAAAGTCAAAGGTACAATTGACTTTTTCCTCGAAACCCTAATTGTAGTCCTAATGAAATTGAAACTTGTGGATCAAGCTTCTTGGATCAATCCATTGTTGAAAATGGATAAATGTAGTGCATTGGAGACCCTCAAATCATGTCTAGAGGTCTTGGCTCATGTTTTGTCCCAAAAGTCAACTTAGGGGTGAATTAGGTCAAGAAACCCTAATTCCTGATTTTTTTGATGAATGCTTCCCCTGAGGTTAAATTGACTTGATGATTGGGTCCATGAGGTCCCTTGAAGTATCTTAAGTTCTGCTTTAAGGCAATGGCTCATGCCCATAGGAAAAATTCCATCTGGAGGCCTCGGTCGACCAAAACCCTAATTTGGTGAAAGTGGCGATCTTGAGGCTTGATCCACTTGGAATGCTGCAACCTTGTGCTTGATTCTTGATGTGGGAGTCTTTTTGATCCTTTGTAGGTGTTTTAGAGGCTAGACAAGTTGAAGATCATGTAATTTCTTAATTGATCCTTTGTCTGAGTGCCCCTGAGGGGGCTTGAAACCCTAATCCTTGATTGTGGTGAATGCTCAAACATCTCTTAGGAGATTGATGAGGCATGTAAGTACATCCATATTGTGATGATGACTTGCACAATGATGGGAAATCTTAGTGGTAAAAATTTGGGGTATGACAGATGCCTCTATTTAATCTTCTTGGACCTGAAGGTGTGAATGACGAAGGTATTCGGGCATTCGGGGTGCAAGAGGATTAAATATCGGAATACCCGAAATTTTGATGGTGGTTATGAATGGTAGTTTCATCATCCATCTTCTTTTGCTAAGCAATGATGCTTAGAAAAGGTAAAAAATTCCCCTCGATCCTGGTTTTTAGCCACGGAACTGGTCTCAGTTTCTAAAATAAACTTCCCCTCGATCCTGGTCTTCAGCCAAGGAACTAGTCTCAATTTCTGATATAAACTTCCCCTCGATCCTGGTCTTCAGCCAAGGAACTGGTCTCAATTTGATATAAACTTCCCCTCGATCCTGGTCTTCAACCATGGAACTGGTCTCAGTTTCTTTTGTCAATAAACTTTCTTAACAAGGGACGCCATTTGTGGCGGTTTTCCTCAAACTTATCGCCGAATTTTCCCGGCGAGATGCCATTTGATGGGAAAGAGTTTTGATGTCAAACTTGCTGGGGGAACCCATTTGTCTGAGCTGTAGGGGTGTACAAACTTCTCTGTTTGGAGACGCCATTTGCCGACTCTACTGGGGGAACACGAGTCTCTTAAGAGACTGTTTCCTGCTTGGGGATATTACATCATACTTTTCCTCGAGATCTTCTCGGAGAAATGCCATGTGATGTACTCCAATTTTGAGGTGCTGATGACCTTTTCGTCAGCGAATTCTCTGGGGAGAACTGTTGTATTGTCGAATCTTTGATAAAGGGGCTTTCTCTGGGGATTTTCCTTAATCAGGGAAAGCGAAGATATCATCTTCAATGGTGAAGAGTGACACTTGTCGAAGGTCTTCTTGTCTTTCAGAGGTTTTAGTTATCAAAGTGGTCAAGGGTCGTCCCCATTCCAAAAATAAACTGGAGGAGAGATTGTTCGGACAAAACATTTCCTGACGAAGAAAGAACTGACAACTCGATTGATAAGACTTTTATCACTAGGGGATAAGATCGACTGGAGTGATAGTGATGCAATATGAATATGAATGTAAATCAATAATGCATGATTTATGTATGTTTATGCTGACAAAACTGACACGACATACGGACTAGTGGATGAACACGACTGGATACTCGGCCACTGCTGGGGACGAAGAAGTACCATTTGGTCCAAGTTAGCAATTCTTCCTTGCTTAGGAGAGATATTCCCTATGGGGAACCACGTTGGTCGGGCTTAGGAGGTAAGAACTTGGCCGGGGATATCAGATGGGAAAATCACATCTAATACAGTTGATCCTTCATTCAGGCGTACTAGTTTTAGAAGGACCACTTTGATTATACACTTTGAGGTTCAATTACTTCCGGAGAAGCGATCGATGCTCTTTCGATGTTCAGCAGTCAAAAGAAATTGCCATCTTTATTTTAAAAGCAGAAAAATTTTGAGAAGTAAATTCATTTTTGTTTTATTTCAAGAATCATTAATCATGTTAAGATGTCGTTCTGTAAAGCTAAAACAAATAAGAATTGCAATCAGAAGTACTAGGGCTCAAATTTTATTGATAGGAAGGAAATCAGCCAAACGCGTGATTCCATGGAGTATTTACAAAGTTAGAAAATGGTAATTTAAGGGAAAAGGGCTACATTGAAACATAACGACCGCTATCCTTCTACCAACTTTGAGTTCTGGACATCTTGAGCTTCCGTCGAAGATGGCCTTGACTGAAGTTTTCTTGATGGATGGCACGACCGCTGCTGAGGGATTTGCCCCTTTGTTGGACGTAGTTACTTGCCATGAATCCCTAACTTTTTCCTGGATTGTACTTTGAGGTTTCCAATCCATCGGGTTGATTTTTTATTATGTCTCTAATTTTTGCCTGGACCGCCCTTTCGGGTTTTCAATCCACCGAGACGTTTTTTTTTATTTATTTAGGCGAAGTATTTCTTGACTACATCAACATTTGTGGGATAGGCGAATTCTTCTCCATCCATGGTTGCGAGTCTCAAGACGCCGCCTGAGAATGCTTTCTTGACCACATAGGGGTCATCATAATTCAGAGTCCACTTGCCCCGGGCCCCGGGAATCAGTGAGAAAAGATTGTATCTTCTTGAGCACGAGGTCTCCTTTTCTGAAGATGCGAGGTCAGACCTTTTTGTCGAACGCCTTCTTCATTCTTTGCTGATACAACTGACCATGGCATAGTGTCGTTATTCGCTTTTCTTCGATCAGACTTAGTTCGTAGTGTCGACTTTGACACCATTCAGCCTCTGTTAGCTTAGCTTGCATCAATACCCGGATCGATGGGATCTCTACTTCTATAGGAAGCACTGCCTCCATGCCATATACTAGAGAGAAAGGGGTTGCCCCTGTTGAAGTGCGGACAGATGTGCGATAACCGTGAAGAGAAAAAGGTAGCATCTCATGCCAGTCTTTGTAGGTTACAACCATCTTTTGAACGATCTTCTTGATGTTCTTGTTAGCTGCTTCTCCCGCTCTGTTCATCTTGGGTCGGTAGGGAGATGAGTTATGGTGTTCGATCTTGAACTCGGCACACAACTCCTTTATCATCTTTTTGTTCAAGTTGGATCAATTATCCGTAATGACCTGGCTTGGAACACCATAACGGCAGATGAGATTGTTTTTGATAAATCGGACCACCACTAGTCGGGTTACATTGGCGTATGACGCTGCGTCGACCTACTTGGTGAAGTAATCAATGGCTACCAGGATGAACCGATGTCCGTTCGAAGCCTTGGGTTCGATCATGCCAATCATGTCAATTCCCCATATGGAAAAAGGCCATGGGGAAGAGAGAACTTTGAGATGTGTTGGCGGTACATGGATTTTGTCTGAGTATATCTGACACTTGTGACATCTCCTTATGTACTTGTAGCAGTCGGATTCTATGGTCAACCAATAGTATCCTGCTCTCAGAATTTTTCTCGCCATTGTGCGTCCATTGGCATGAGTTCCAAAGGATCCTTCGTGAATTTCTTTTCTTAACATGTTTGCTTCTGATCTGTCTATGCATCGGAGCAAGGCCATGTCAAAGTTTCTCTTATAGAGTGTATCACCGCTCAGGAAGAAACTGCCTGCTAGCCTTCTGAGGGTTTTTCTGTCTTTTTTGGATGCCCCATGTGGGTCCTCTTATTTCTGACAGATGCATTTGATATCGTGATACCAAGGTTTATCGTCTATGACTGCTTCAATCGCAAAGATATAAGCAGGCCGCTCAAGGCGCATTATGTCAATCTTAGGTATGGCGTTCCATTGACCTACACTAATCATGGAAGAGAGAGTGGCTAGTGCATCAGCCATGTGATTCTCTTCACGGGGGATATGATGAAACTCGATTCTGTTGAAGAATGGTAATAACCTTCTCGCGTAGTATTTGTAAGGAATCAATCCTGATTGGTATGTGTTCCAATCTCCCTTGATCTGATTGATAACCAAGGCTGAGACGCCATATACATCCAAGTTCTTGATCCTTAAGTCGATCGCTTCTTCGAGACCCATGATACAAGCTTCGTATTCGGCCTCGTTGTTTGTACACTTGAATGTTAGTCGGGCGGTGAAAGGAATGTGGGTACCCTAAGGTGTTATAATGATTGCCCCAATTCTATTTCTGAAATGATTGACAGCTCCGTCAAAGATAAGTCCCGATTGGGAACCTGGTTCTGGCTCTTCACTGGGTAGTGGTTCATCGCAATCTTTCATTTTCAAGTATATAACATCTTCGTCTGGAAGTCAAATCTGACTGATTCCTGATCATCAATCGGTTGATGAGCCAAATGATCGGCTAAAATACTCCCTTTAAGAGCTTTTTGAGCATAGTACTCTATGTCATATTCTGATAACAACATCTTCCTGTAGCGCGAGTTTTTGCGTGGTTGCGAAGCACTATCGCTTTGGGGTACTACAGTTCGATTCATTTTTTATCCTATTGAAGCTGATGAAGGAAGGGAAATAGATGTCTCCAATTAAACCTGCTTGCATACTGAGTTTGAACAGATGACTGTTGGTTTACAAATGCTATAAAGATTGTGGGTCTCTCTTAGGTTATTTTGTTAAAAAAGGGCACAGTGTTTGGACTATTGGTGAGATTTTAGATTTGATGCTTTTGGGTTGATATCTGAAGGTACGGGATTTTGGGTTTTTGATGCACGCTAAGATTTTTCAATCTTATGCCTACGTATTCCCGTTTAACGAAACAGGGAAATCAGAGCGATCGTAGTTCCTCATATTCTATGGGAGGAAAAAGGTTGTTTTGGTGTCTTGTTCAAAGCCCAAGAAGTGAAGCTAAATGTGGTTTGTATCTTGTTCAAAGCCCAAGATGTGAAGCTGAAGGGTCTATTTGTATCTTGTTCGAAGCCCAAGATGTGAAGCTAAAGGGTTTTTACTTTAGAGAGAATTTGTCATCTCTAAAGGGGGATATTTGGTCTGTTTTTCACAACTGTTGGGGTGACTGATTATAAAGGAGAATTACTTTAACTGGGATAGGTGAATCCAGCAATGCCATAATTTCCTTTATAGGGGATTTTTAACCTGAAGGAGAAGACTTTAACTCAGTTTAGAGTAATGCCATCTTTCCTTAGGAATTTCTCATGCTAAAAGAGGGACAATGGTGTGGATGTAAATAATCCAGAGGCTTGCTGCTTACAGCAATTAGATGAAGGAAAAAGAGTTATTGGTGTTTGTATCCTGTGAGCAAGGAACAGATTTTGATGCTAACAAGTTGATTGACTCAACCGGGTGTAGCACCCCAAAATTTGCCTTACCTTTTTCTGGCTTATGTTTCCTTCTCATTTTTTACATCATTAGGTCATAGCTTTGCATTAATCATTTGCATTGGGTTCCTAAGACATGGGATCGAGGGGTTTTCTTGTTATCAATATTTTCTTATTCAGAGGTGCGTTAGGTTCTGAGGTATTCTGGTCCAGAGGATTCATCAAAGGCGTTGGGTCAGAGGTTCATTGGTGTGAATCAGGGTTTAATTTCTTCTCAGTTCAAATCATCTTCTTCGAGATTTATCAGCATACCAGGAAGAATTGGAGTTCTTGTTTACAGTTGAGCTGGTGGATAGTTATCGGTTGAGATTCTTCAATGGATCATGTGAGTGGCCAGATTGTTCAGTGGTAGTTGTGCTTCATTCACTTTATCAGAGGCTTGTGAAAAAGTTTTGGATTGGTTTTGGATTCATTTGGCTATCCATTTTTCTAAACCAATTTATCTACATCATTTTGAATATCCACTTTTAATCCACATCCACTTCATAAACCATTTTTCTTTTTAAAACCATTTTCTTTATCCATTCCCATTTCATTTCTAATTCCCATTATCCAATATCCAACTATTCTAATCCATTTTATTTTATTCACATTTCCTAATCCATTATCCAATTTAAAGCTCATATCCATTTTTTTATAAACATTTATCCAAATTAAATCCATAAACCATTGTCTATCCAAATGCCCAGTCCATATTCATTTTCCAAAACAGCCATACAATTCAGGTCCAATGGGGGAAAGTCATTGTTTCTAATAAGGGCCCATGATGATGGAACTTGCTAAGGCACTTAAACCAAAATTCTGCCTCAAAGAAGAGAGGGCGCAAGTATGCATACGCAGTGTTTAAAGGTAATTCATAGCAGACCAAAAAAAACCATTGCAATAAACCAAGTCCATAGTAGTTTTATAATAGAAGAGAATAAAAGAAACTACAAAGCAGTGAAAACAAAAAATAATAAACTCAGTGCCAGTGCAAAACGTGTGACTCTTTACACGATACAATGCATAGCTGCATAGCTCACTCGGATTCACAACCAAATTTCACAACAGAATTCCAATTCAAGTACATATTCTACCCCTCCTTGATTTCTTGTATAAAAGTTGGATATGCTTCACAATTTGGGGATCCCGGGGGCTCACGACTCAATTCTCTTCTCCCATTTTCCATTAGCTCCGCAAGTTTCTTCATCACTCATCCTCTCCCATTCAAAAACTTACAAAACTTGCAGTAAATCAACATCACGCTCCAACTTTCATCTTTCCTCATCTTCAACACTTCAAACCTGCAACAAACTCCACATTATTTTTCAAATCAGAATCGCAAAGCAGTGCAGAAAAGAAGAAGATCGAGAAGTAGAAGCGGGAAGAAAACAGAAGAAGAAGATTGAACAGGAAGAGTAACGCAACGCGAAGCACGATTCTAATTCAAAACCAACAACAACAACTGAAGTTACGCAGGGAAGAAGGAAGAGGATTGGAAGCGACATTACCTCTGGTTTTCTATTCATCCTCGTAGATTTTGAAGGAGCACCGGACTCTCTCCGGTAGGTACGTCGATTTCAATCCAATCTCAATTTGCGATGTGATTTTTTAGTCTCCAGCTTGGTAGTTGCTCTGGATTTATGATAATGTTTATTCCTTGTAATTTACGATTGTTGAGCGTACGATTGTAGAGTGTTTTCCGCGAATCGTGTTTGATAACTTTGAAGAGTGGAGGAGGTTTGGTTTGCCGGCGTTGATTTTGAAATGGAATAGATGAGGTTTGTTAAAGAGTTTGGTGCGTTGGAGATTGTCGCCGGCGTGGCTGATTGCGAGGATACGAGGGCGTGAGAACCTTGAGGAACGGCTAGAGGATTGTTGGTTGTGTGAAGTCTGGCGTAGTGTTTCTTTTTCCGGCGAGGACTTTTTATGGTTGTCTGGCGAAGGTTTTGACGGAGAGGGTTTCGATTGAGTTAAGGAGAAGAGATTCGGCGGCAGTGGATTTTGAGTAAAGCAGAGGACATTGAAGACGGTGTGAACGGCGATGATGACGAGGCGACTGGCGATGAAGACGGATGGTGAGGTTGCGCTGACGATTTGATGGTGGCCGGAGAAGAAGTTGCGTTGTCGCCGGAGAAGGAGAGAACGAACAGGGGAGGAGGAATTTGGGGAATGGAGGAGGCGACTGGGTTTTGCTTTTCTTAGTGTATTAGGTTTTTTTAATTCCATCTTATTTGGGGATTGGGCTTCAGGCCATTACTTTTTCTATCAGCACCCGTTTTTCACTCACATCGCACACCCCCTTTTCCTTGGCTTCATTATGATTTTCCAATGGGCCTAAACACCTCAAGCCCACACGTCTGAACTGATTTTCACACCTCCTGGGATCTTATTCGCCCCCCCCCCCCCTGTGTTATTTTGTTTTGTTTTTTTTGGTTTTATCTTTACTAATTGTTAGAATTAAATATTAGGATATTAGTCTTAGATAATTAGTTTTAGATTGATATTAATCTTTTTTCTAATTAACTTTTAATGTGGTTTTGATTAATTCCTTTTAATTGAATTTTATTTTTGATTGGTTAATTGATTAGGTTAATTAGGATAGTTAATATTTTAGTTAATCAGAGTTTTATTAGATTTTAGAAATTAGAATTTTATTTTGCTTTTGGTTCTAGTTTAATTAGATTTATTTTAAGTTTAGAATTTGGTTTAGACTTAGAGATTATTTTTAGATTAACCTTTCTTGGAATTTAATCTTTCTTTTAATTAGCACTTTAATTTTAACTTGGAATTCTTGACTAGTTGTTGATTAATTTTGGTGCCTATTCTGATTAATTCCTGATTAATTACTTGGTTTCATATTTGATTCTCTCTTTGCGATTGAGTTGTCTGGTGTTTACTTGTGTTTGTTCATATGCTCCCTTAAGGCTCCTAGTCCGACTTAACTTCTGATTAAGCTCGGAGTAGGATAGACATTAGGCTCTCAATCCAAGCATGATAACATTAGGTTAGCTCCCTTCTAATCCTTGACCTTAGGGCCACTTTGCATGATAACTTGTAGGATTCAGTTTCCCCTTTAGACTTTCCGCGAGTCCCGACTGTTTTCTCTCGCACCCGTGCGATCGAGGCCGGTCCCGTTTTCCTTTGTTTCGTGGTCGTTCCCACGAACTACGACTGCCCTGATTCTTTATTCTCGTCCGAGTAAAGATACGTAGGCACAAGATTGCGTAGATCTTGGCGGGTTACCTTCTCCATTTTTCACCAATTTCCTCCCCTTGTTTCGTGACGCTCTGACTTCCTCTCTCTCGTCCGACTGAGGATACGTAGGCACGAGGATCCCTATCCTTGGCGAGCACCCTTCTCTCACACCCTTGCGATTGAGACCCTTCTCTCGCACCCGTGCGATTGAGACCCTTCCACTTTTCTTTCACAACCTTTATTTGTTACCCTCTTTGTCTCTTTTCGACCCGTAGGTCAAACTACGACTGCTCTGATTTCCTTTTTTTCGTCCGATTGAGGATACGTAGGCACAAGACAGCGATTGTCTTGGCGAGCAACCTTCCCCCACAGTTCCCGTCCGAACTACGTTGACTCTGACTTTCCCATTGCACTGAGGGAGTACGTAGGCCTAGGACAACGATACCGTCCTATCGAGTCATTTCTTTTCTTTTCTTCCCCGTTTCTCCTCTCTCTTCCGTTCTCGTTCTTTTTCCTTTCCAGTAGCAGTGGAGCTCCAGACGACGACACCCTTTGATCCAGACAGCAAGCGTGGATCCCATCGAGTACGATGGACGTGTTGGGTGTTAACACCTTCCCTTCGCGTAACCGACTCCCGTACCCGTTCTCTTGGTCGTGAGACCATGCTCTTTCCTTCCTTCCTTCAGGTTTATGCAGTGTTTCCTTTCCCTCTCTTGGGATAAATACACATTGCTGGCGACTCTGTGTTCTTCTGCGCCACTCTCGCGTTTGTACCATTGGATGCGAATCTCTCAGGAGCGACAGCTGGCGACTCTGCTGGGGAATCTGGTTGACCTACTGCTGGTCCTTCCCCTTTAGCGAGTCAATCCTAGCGCTTGTCTGTTTGTTTTCTTTGGGTGTTTTTGTGGTGCTTTGCTTTGTTGTATATTACTGTGTTGTTGTTTACTATATTTTTGCTTTATTGCTTTACTGTATTTACAGCTTTTACTGCATTGCATTGCATTTTGTTATTGTCATATACTGGATATTATTGTGCTGTACTGGCTGTTTTTTCTGTTTGGCGGGTTGGGATGTTCTAAGAGATGAGCTCACTACCCAGGCTTGAGCATACACACAGGTTTTAGAGTGGATAGTCATGACGCTTGCATGGGGGTGCCCATGTATTGTTGTTCATGAGACCCACAACCTGACGAGGTTCTATCAGGAACCACCTGCTATTGTGCGTTGGTACAGGCCAATAGGTATTCTCTTGAGGGATTGTCAACTCTGGAGACCATTCCCGAGGACTCAGTTGCGGCACTCCTCCCGGGATGTAACAGTGGCAGCCCACTTTCTGTGGCAAACCCATTGCACACTCTCGATCCGAGGACCCAATGCTGGGAACTTGCTTTAGGACTTCCTTCTTTTTGAAAGAGAATCAGTGGACGACCTCTTTGATTGGCGGTAGCATTGTATCCTTCGGGCTGAATCTGCTATTGCTTCTCAAACCTCTGAAGCTGATGATCTTTCGTTTTGGAGAATCAGTTGAGGCCTCCTCGATTGATGATGATGCCAAACCAGAAATGGTGAACGTATCATCATTTCTCGACCTGAGAGCCCGAGATACTGAACATCCTAGTACCCACATGTGAGAGGGGCGGGTTGTTTACAGGTTTGCAGGTAACCTTGACTTTCATCCTACCTGGTATTCTAGTTCTCTTATCAGTGTGGACTTATCAGCCTGGTATTCTGGTATTCTGATCATCCGGTATTCTGGTATTCTGGTATTCTCTTCAGAGCAGACCCTCGAACTTATTCAGTCAGCAGCACAACAGTTATTCAGAATTTGTGGAAGCTTTGATCCCATGTCTGCTGCATTCATATTGCATTGCATTTGTATCTTGCATCGTTTTTGCATATCTGTCTTCGGCCTGATCAGAGAGCTCATCCATCCTTTGTCTAAACCGCAATTGATTTCTAGACTTTCTCATCGGACTTGAATAAGCTTTTGGGGAGATCATCATGAATTCAGGGGAACAAAATCAGTTTGTAACTAGGGCCGATGTTGAGTTGATGAAGAGTCAGTTGGATCAACTTGTGGAAGCTATGGCAGCCATGAGTAGGGGAGAAGCCAATGTTCAGAGGACTTCTGTTACTGGGAATGTCATTCCACCTCCAGTGAACAATGTTGCTCAAGCTCAGCCTGTTCGAATCCCTATTGAAAATCAAGCTATACAGGAGCGTACCATCGTCCGAGATGGACATTCTTCTTCTCTTAATGCCACAGACTATCAAAGCTTTGCCTTCTCTGTGCCAGTTTTCTAAGGGGTAGTTCCAAAGATTAAACCTAAGGATCCAAGGGCCGTTGCGTTTGATGAAAGATGTCATGTGTTGGAAGAGAAGCTTGATGCCTTAATGAAGCGTGATACTCTTGATTTGGATGCTGCAAGCATGTGTTTGGTGTCCGGCCTTGTATTACCTCCAAAATTTGAGATGCCGAATTTTGAGAAATACAAAGGGGATGGCTGTCCGAAACTACATTTGGTGATGTTTAGTCGAAGAATGACCTCTCATGTCTATAATGACAAGCTTATGATTCACTGTTTCCAGGACAGTCTGAGTGGGGCATCTTTGAGTTGGTATATGCAGTTGGAAAGTGGTAGCATCCGATCATGGTCAGATCTAGCCAATGCCTTTGTAAAGCAGTACAGTTATAATCTTGACATGGCTCCTAGCCGCCTGCAGTTGCAAGGTTTATCTAAAGCGGATAATGAATCATTCAGAGAGTATGCTCAGAGATGGAGAGAGTTAGCTGCTCGCGTTCAACCACCACTTTCAGAAAGCGAATTGGTTGATATGTTCAAGGATACTTTGAAAAGACCATACTTCAAAAAGTTGATTACTGTATCAAAATTCTCTGACCTGGTAATACTTGGAGAACGCGTTGAGGTCGGTATTAAGTGTGGAAAGATTCAAAGCGCTTCGAATTTCCCGGCTAGTGAAAGTGAATCAGTTGTCAGTTCTCAAGAGGAATGGGAGGAAGAAAGTAATTCCATCTGGGAACATCCACCATCTCATCCTCAATATTCAGATGCATCAACTGTTCAGAGTCAGCGATCTTCTGGATCTCAGAATCAACGGTCATATCGCCGTCAGCCGCGTCAGCACGCCCGCCAAAGACCTAGGAAGCCAGAGAGGCATTTCACTCAGTTGCCAATGTCGTTGAGTCAGATGTTGCCAGATATAATCAGAGGTGGACTTATAGTGCCAAAGGGGGTAAAGCCGGTACCTTTTCCGTATCCACCAGGTTTTGATGTCAACGCCCGTTGTGATTATCATGTTGGGGCACAGGGGCATTCAACTGAAGATTGTAAGGTGCTTAGGAGTAAGGTCCAGACACTTCTTGACTCCAACAGGTTCTCATTCACGCCTCAGGGTATTCAGATCCACGATTCTCCTTCATCAAGTTATATAGGTTCATCAGTTCTGGTTATGGAAGAAGACACCGAGAGCAGTGGTGCAAGTTTTTATCAGACTGACTTCGATGAGCAATTCTGAAGATGGCTAGTTCAGTAGCAGGTCAAGCTTGGAAAGCCCAGTTCCCCGAAGCTGGCAATCTTTTAGATCATGTCATTTCTTTGCATTTGTAGTTTCTTTTCTGCTAAAGTGCAAACTCATTTGTAAAACTCATCTGTTTTCAGTTGATAATGATAATGAAATGAATATGCATGTTTTGGTTAAATCCATCTGTGTTCACTCATATTTTCTTTATTGATATCTAACCCTTGTTTAAGCAGGATCCGAGGGAGGATGATGAAATTCAAAGACGCAGAACTTCTGATTGTATGCTTTTGAACAAAACCCTGTTGATGATGTACAAGCATTGTTTCAACTTCCCAAACACCAGAGATATAAGGAAGATAATCTCTTGTCAACCCCTTTGAGCCTGGAAGTAGGAGTTTCTTTCTGAAAATGAAAAAACCCTCAATCTTAACCTGGGGCAGGGTAGGTGTCAGTTAATTTGACCAAGCGATCAAATTTCAAAGGAGTGTCCCATTCGAGGATCAAATCTATGGTTATCCCTCACCAATCGAAGAGTGAGACGGTCGCAACCCTTTACAAGTCAGACAAGCCAGTGTCACACGATTTGTTCAAAAAAAAAAGGAAAAAAAAAAATCAAAAGAAAAAAGAAAGCCCGCTAAGTCGAAACTTGAAGACAAGTGACTTAGGCAAAAGTTAGGCCATCCCGCTGGACTTCGAAATCAGAAAAAAATCAAAAAAAGAATCAGTCCAGGCAAAATCAGGGAGAAACAAAAAAAAATAACGAAAAGAGAAAAGGATTAAAAAAGAAAAACCCTCAAATAAAGAACAAGTCGTGTGACTACAGACATCAAAGGCAAAAGGGGTGGCTGTCACTCCAAAAACCATGTGGGTTCTTTCTATCCTCCTATCATCCAATGACCTTTTTGATAGGTGGGCGCTTGTGTCAAGTTAGCTGAACGTAGGACTGGAGAACATCAAGGAGAATGGGTGGGTTAAAACAAAACTTTGAGCCTTATATCCTTTCTTTCTCAAACCATGAACCAGACCACGTTACAACCTTCAAAAGACCTAATTGAAGCAAGGTTGTTTCGAAAGCATACTCCGGTAAAGATCGCGTCGAACCTGACTCCTAAAAGGATCTTCTTACCATTCATGTTGGTATCAATTACATTTTGATTAGTGATTCATTCACTATATGTCACAACCTTTTTCCAGTGAACAGACTTGGATTTCAAAACTGTCATATGCATTGTATTAAAATTGCCATTTTCAAAACGAATTGTTTTACTTGCGAGTAAGTGCTTGATCAGGGAAGTTTCTGCAATGAAGAGATTGATCAATATAAGTGCAGAGTGCCCGAGTACTCCGTTGAGCAGGGGCAAGCCATCAAATAGTCATATCAAATGGGAAATTCATTCCAAAATTCAGCTAATCTGGGGCAATCAGGTCGAGATTCAACAAATCTCTCGAAGGTCAGTCAGTCAGAGGTACTCCTTCACAGATCAGCCAGTCAGGGGCAAAATCACTTCAAGGCTGGGGCAGGTCACCCTAAAAGCAAAAGGGTTTTTCTCAGGAGAACGGTTAATCAAGATCATGGGGCAAGATATGTCAGATCTTCATGATACATCCTAAGGACAAGTTCTTTATGGGCTATGCTGTATCAATGCATCTTTTGGTCATATCACATCTGCAGGGTTCATGTTGGTGGTCGACACGTGACGTCCCCAATAGAGTTTCTCTCCCCAACAGAGTAAGGGTAAGAAGTAAGTCTCCAGGAGAGGAGTAAGCTCAATGTTGTCCCCTAGCAGAGTGGATATCATCAACCGTCGTTCCCCGAGCAGAGGTGATGGTGATGGCTGGTATTCCCCAGCAGGTTAAGGGTGTTTCCCCGACCACAGGCTAAGTTCAATGATATTCTCCAGCAGGTTCGCTGTTATTGACTTCATTCCCCAAGCAGAGTTCGGTACTAGTTATCTCAGTGGCTAGGTCAACAGTGGTTGACATCCCCACCAGATTCAAAGTCCAACGGTTATTGGACCCTCTTCCGAATCTGATCTTTGGGGTCCATCTTCAAGGTTTATTCGTAATCCCCAACGGAGTGGGAGTTCTCTTCAGGTTTCATCTTCAGCAGTGGTTATATCAGGAAGGTCAGTCAGTGTGACTTCCTCGGCAGGGTTCGTAACCTCGGAGACAGTTCAGCTCGCCATCCCCAGCGGATTTGGCCTCTTCTCTTCAGCATTTATTTTGCTGGAGGGGTATCTTTTGTAAGCATTTTGCATTTCATCCTCAAAATGCGTAGCATTCCATTTCGTATGGAGCATTACGGCAAAATTCAAACATATGCATGCGAAGCATAAGCTGGATTTGGTACCTTGTGCAGAAACCCGAATCATTTTTCAGTCAGATCAGTGACATATCCCCAGAGAGAATGCCAAGCCATTCCTCAGCAGACAGTTTCTTCCCGTTATCTCCATGACGATGTGTTCCGAGCTCAGGTTTCGTACCTTCGGATATGTTCAGATTTTCTTTCCGTCATCCCCATGACATGTATTCCTGCAGTAGAGTTTTCATTTTCTTTCTGTCATCCCTATGACAATGTGTTTCTTGGGGTTCATCTTCTTTCTGTCATCCCTATGACAATGTGTCTCTTCGATCGGGTTTTCGTTCTCTTTCTGTCATCTCTATGACAATGTGGTTCTTCGGATAAATAATCGGTGCAGTTCTGGGGTTCACTTTTCTTTCTATGGGTTTCATCTTTTTCCTGTCATCCCTATGACAATGCGTTCTCTTCGGTTAGGTTTTCTTCCCGTCAACCCTTTGACGAGGTGTTTCTTGGGTTTCATCTTCTTCCTGTCATCCCTATGACAATGTGTTATCTTCGTCAATTCCTTGACAATGTTGAGTTGTCTTCCCCGCAGATTTGTCTGTTTGGATTTCTCTCATCCCCAGTGAAGTTATCATCTTGGAGAAATTTTTTCGCTAGTTCTCTTTATCAGCAGGGATGGCATTTATTTTGCTAGTTCTCTTTATCAGTAGAGATAGCAATCTTTTGAAGATTTTCTTCGTCAATTCCCTTTATCAGCAGGGATGGCATTTATTTTGCTAGTTCTCTTTATCAGTAGAGATAGCAATCTTTTAAAGATTTTCTTCGTCAATTCCCTTTATCAGCAGGGATGGCATATTTCGAGATCCCTTTGTCAGTTTTCTTTATCAGCAGAGATGACATAACCTGGGAGGGTTTGTTTCACTTTATCCCCAACATAGCTAACACTCGTCCGTGTTTATTTCAAGACATTTCAATACATCGTCTATATTGGTTTCCAACACTCGTATGTGTTGTGATGGTGCAATATTTATTACTTGTCCCCCAGTGGAGTCGTCTCTCCTTGGCACGGATTGCAAATTTCTGGGTTCTTTTTGTATTCAATCACCTTATACCTTGAACGTCTGAAATCCGTTGCTATCATCCCTTCAGGTCCAAGTCGATTGAATAGGGGCAGCTGTAGCACCCCAAAATTTGCCTTACCTTTTTCTGGCTTATGTTTCCTTCTCATTTTTTGCATCATTAGGTCATAGCTTTGCATTAATCATTTGCATTGGGTTCCTAAGACATGGGATCGAGGGGTTTTCTTGTTATCAGTATTTTCTTATTCAGAGGTGCGTTAGGTTCTGAGGTATTCTGGTCCAGAGGATTCATCAAAGGTGTTGGGTCAGAGGTTCGTTGGTGTGAATCAGGGTTTAATTTCTTCTCAGTTCAAATCATCTTCTTTGAGATTTATCAGCATACCAGGAAGAATTGGAGTTCTTGTTTATAGTTGAGCTGGTGGATAGTTATCGGTTGAGATTCTTCAATGGATCATGTGAGTGGCCAGATTGTTCAGTGGTAGTTGTGCCTCATTCACTTTATTAGAGGCTTGTGAAAAAGTTTTGGATTGGTTTTGGATTCATTTGGCTATCCATTTTTCTAAACCAATTTATCTACATCATTTTGAATATCCACTTTTAATCCACATCCACTTCATAAACCATTTTTCTTTTTAAAACCATTTTCTTTATCCATTCCCATTTCATTTCTAATTCCCATTATCCAATATCCAACTATTCTAATCCATTTTATTTTATTCACATTTCCTAATCCATTATCCAATTTAAAGCTCATATCCATTTTTTTATAAACATTTATCCAAATTAAATCCATAAACCATTGTCTTTCCAAATGCCCAGTCCATATTCATTTTCCAAAACAGCCATACAATTCAGGTCCAATGGGGGAAAGTCATTGTTTCTAATAAGGGACCATGATGATGGAACTTGCTAAGGCACTTAAACTAAAATTCTGCCTCAAAGAAGAGAGGGCGCAAGTATGCATACGCAGTGTTTAAAGGTAATTCATAGCAGACCAAAAAAAACCATTGCAATAAACCAAGTCCATAGTAGTTTTATAATAGAAGAGAATAAAAGAAACTACAAAGCAGTGAAAACAAAAAATAATAAACTCAGTGCCAGTGCAAAACGTGTGACTCTTTACACGATACAATTCATAGCTGCATAGCTCACTCGGATTCACAACCAAATTTCACAAAAGAATTCCAATTCAAGTACCTATTCTACCCCTCCTTGATTTCTTGTATAAAAGTTGGATATGCTTCACAATTTGGGGATCCCGGGGGCTCACGACTCAATTCTCTTCTCCCATTTTCCATTAGCTCCGCAAGTTTCTTCATCACTCATCCTCTCCCATTCAAAAACTTACAAAACTCGCAGTAAATCAACATCACACTCCAACTTTCATCTTTCCTCATCTTCACCACTTCAAACCTGCAACAAACTCCACATTATTTTTTAAATCAGAATCGCAAAGCAGTGCAGAAAAGAAGAAGATCGAGAAGTAGAAGCGGGAAGAAAACAGAGGAAGAAGATTGAACAGGAAGAGTAACGCAACGCGAAGCACGATTCTAATTCAAAACCAACAACAACAACTGAAGTTACGCAGGGAAGAAGGAAGAGGATTGGAAGCGACATTACCTCTGGTTTTCTATTCATCCTCGTAGATTTTGAAGGAGCACCGGACTCTCTCCGGTAGGTACGTCGATTTCAATCCAATCTTAATTTGCGATGTGATTTTTTAGTCTCCAGCTTGGTAGTTGCTCTGGATTTATGATAATGTTTATTCCTTGTAATTTACGATTGTTGAGCGTACGATTGTAGAGTGTTTTTCGCGAACCGTGTTTGATAACTTTGAAGAGTGGAGGAGGTTTGGTTTGCCGGCGTTGATTTTGAAATGGAATAGATGAGGTTTGTTAAAGAGTTTGGTGCGCTGGAGATTGTCGCCGGCGTGTCTGATTGCGAGGATACGAGGGCGTGAGAACCTTGAGGAACGGCTAGAGGATTGTTGGTTGTGTGAAGTCTGGCGTAGTGTTTCTTTTTCCGGCGAGGACTTTTTATGGTTGTCTGGCGAAGGTTTTGACGGAGAGGGTTTCGATTGAGTTAAGGAGAAGAGATTCGGCGGTAGTGGATTTTGAGTAAAGCAGAGGACATTGAAGATGGTGTGAACGGCGATGATGACGAGGCGACCGGCGATGAAGACGGATGGTGAGGTTGCGCTGACGATTTGATGGTGGCCGGAGAAGAAGTTGCGTTGTCGCCGGAGAAGGAGAGAACGAACAGGGGAGGAGAAATTTGGGGAATGGAGGAGGCGGCTGGGTTTTTCTTTTCTTAGTGTATTAGGTTTTTTTAATTCCATCTGATTTGGGGATTGGGCTTCAGGCCATTACTTTTTCTTTCAGCACCCGTTTTTCACTCACATCGCACACCCACTTTTCCTTGGCTTCATTATGATTTTCCAATGGGCCTAAACACCTCAAGCCCACACGTCTGAACTGATTTTCACACCTCCTGGGATCTTATTCGCCCCCCCTGTGTTATTTTGTTTTGTTTTTTTTTTGGTTTTATCTTTACTAATTGTTAGAATTAAATATTAGGATATTAGTCATAGATAATTAGTTTTAGATTGATATTAATCTTTTTTCTAATTAACTTTCAATGTGGTTTTGATTAATTCCTTTTAATTGAATTTTATTTTTGATTGGTTAATTGATTAGGTTAATTAGGATAGTTAATATTTTAGTTAATTAGAGTTTTATTAGATTTTAGAAATTAGAATTTTAATTTGCTTTTGGTTCTAGTTTAATTAGATTTATTTTAAGTTTAGAATTTGGTTTAGACTTAGAGATTATTTTTAGATTAACCTTTCTTGGAATTTAATCTTTCTTTTAATTAGCACTTTAATTTTAACTTGGAATTCTTGACTAGTTGTTGATTAATTTTGGTGCCTATTCTGATTAATTCCTGATTAATTACTTGGTTTCATATTTGATTCTCTCTTTGCGATTGAGTTGTCTGGTGTTTACTTGTGTTTGTTCATATGCTCCCTTAAGGCTCCTAGTCCGACTTAATTTCTGATTAAGCTCGGAGTAGGATAGACATTAGGCTCTCAATCCAAGCATGATAACATTAGGTTAGCTCCCTTCTAATCCTTGACCTTAGGGCCACTTTGCATGATAACTTGTAGGATTCAGTTTCCCCTTTAGACTTTCCGCGAGTCCCGACTCTTTTCTCTCGCACCCGTGCGATCGAGGCCGGTCCCGTTTTCCTTTGTTTCGTGGTCGTTCCCACGAACTACGACTGCCCTGATTCTTTATTCTCGTCCGAGTAAAGATACGTAGGCACAAGATTGCGTAGATCTTGGCGGGTTACCTTCTCCATTTTTCACCAATTTCCTCCCCTTGTTTCGTGGTCGTTCCCACGAACTACGGACGCTCTGACTTCCTCTCTCTCGTCCGACTGAGGATACGTAGGCACGAGGATCCCTATCCTTGGCGAGCACCCTTCTCTCGCACCCTTGCGATTGAGACCCTTCTCTCGCACCCTTGCGATTGAGACCCTTCTCTCGCACCCATGCGATTGAGACCCTTCCACTTTTCTTTCACAACCTTTATTTGTTACCCTCTTTGTCTCTTTTCGACCCGTAGGTCGAACTACGACTGCTCTGATTTCCTTTTTTTCGTCCGATTGAGGATACGTAGGCACAAGACAGCGATTGTCTTGGCGAGCAACCTTCCCCCACAGTTCCTGTCCGAACTACGTTGACTCTGACTTTCCCATTGCACTGAGGGAGTACGTAGGCCTAGGACAACGATACCGTCCTATCGAGTCTTTTCTTTTCTTTTCTTCCCCGTTTCTCCTCTCTCTTCTGTTCTCGTTCTTTTTCCTTTTCAGTAGCAGTGGAGCTCCAGACGACGACACCCTTTGATGCAGACAGCAAGCGTGGATCCCATCGAGTACGATGGACGTGTTGGGTGCTAACACCTTCCCTTCGCGTAACCGACTCCCGTACCCGTTCTCTTGGTCGTGAGACCATGCTCTTTCCTTCCTTCCTTCAGGTTTACGCAGTGTTTCCTTTCCCTCTCTTGGGATAAATACACATTGCTGGCGACTCTGTGTTCTTCTGCGCCACTCTCGCGTTTGTACCGTTGGATGCGAATCTCTCGGGAGCGACACCGGGGTTTTCTTATACAAAGCCTAAGAGGAGGCTATTGACCCAACAATAGGGTGTTTTTATGTGTCTCGTACGAAGCCCAAGATAAAGGCTAAAAGGGGTTTGTCGCTCCCGGGATTTTCATCCTAGTACAAACGCGAAAGTGGCACCGAAACAGAGTCGCCAGCAATGTGTATTTATCCCAAGAGAGGGAAAGAAAACACCGCATAAACCTGAGAGAAAGGAAAGAACATGGTCTTGCAACCAAGAGAACTGGATTCGGGAGTCGGTTACGCGAGAGGAAGGTATTAGCACCCCCTCGCGTCCATCGTACCCGATGGGATCCACGCTTGCTCGTATCGATCAAAGGGTGATAGAAAAGAATACTGAGAAAGAACTGGAAAAGGAAAGGAAAAGGAAAGGAGAGAGAAAGAGAAACAAATGTAGGGAAAATAAAAGAAGTGCTCGCATGGGCCCTACCCCACTGCCTACGTATCTCATCGGGAACATGAGAATCAGAGCGACGTAGTTCCCCTGACTAGGGATGGATTGTTTGTGTTTTTTAAGGAACGGCTGACGTTCTAGCTCAGGTGTTACAGGCTCACTGGTCCGAGTGCGTTACCGTCTTGCACGAGAACGAGTAGGAGCACGTTCGTACGTTGAGAGTGAATGAGATGAGAAAAGAATTCCCGAAGGAAAGACGTTATTGTTTGTTTTTTGTCTTTTAAGAGTTTTTTCATTTGTTTGCATATGATAGTGTATCTAAATCTTAGTCATTGGAATGTATACATTCTCACATTCCAAGATGGAATGAGTAAGAAAACACACTAAGAGTGAAGAAGACCCCCACACTTAGTTCCAATTGTCAAGGTTCAAACACACTAGCATACTTGTGTTTATTAAGTGTTTTTGTTGATTAAGAAATGAAGAAGTGTTTTTTATTATTTGTATCTCCAACAAATATTGCATTTAAGTCCCTCATACAAGATCAAATGTTTAGCACATTGACCCAAGATGGGGCTATATGCTACACATTCTAAGATTACAAGAGAAGACCCCTTATAATCCCTTCTTTATATGAAAGGCCTAAATGCAATAAATGCCTACCTTTATTAAGTGTTTTAGATTTTTCTTTGAGATGAGAAAAGAAACTCAAGAGAGGAGCAAAGGTAAAAATCTATATGAACTAAAACCCAATCCTAATTGAAACTTAAAGGGAGTGGTCCTAATGGTTTGTGAGGTTTCAACCTAAAGTCTAAAGAAAGAATGAATTAAACAATTCACTTCTAAGTTAGAAGATGAATTGTAATTCAAAAAGGGAAAGTGATGAGTTATTAAAAGAAAGCACATAAGTGCTTAACAAAACACAAAATGGAATTGTAAAAGAGATGAAAGGAAAGAGGTTTAAATGTGGATTCCTTATCCACACCCAATTGCAACTTACCAAAGCCCCTACATGGTTAGTAAACATGTATAAGAAGTGTAAGAAATAAAAGAACATTTAATGCACTATAAAGCTCAAAAGAATTAGATGAGAAATCAAATCCTATTAATCACAACCAGAATGTACATCACATGGAAAACAAATGATCATTATCATGCAAGTCCAAGTGGATAGGCAACAAACATCATCCATGACATTAGAACATGCTACCATAAGAAAAGGGAGAATGAAAGATGAAAAGAAATGAAAAAAACATGCATGAATGGAACATGTAATCTAAGGATCAGAATTGAAATGAAATACAAAATGATTCACAAACATCTCACAAGTGTTCATGCATAACACATCAAGACATTCAAGAAGCAATAGAAGAAGAAATGAAATGGAAATTCAAAAGAAAACACAAGTACTTCACATTAAGAACATACAAAGTTCAAATGAAAGTGAACATGCAAAGATGACACATAATATGTACCAATGACCTATAATGTCAAATGAATATCTCACAAAGTAGGCAAATGATCATGCAAGTATGCACAAAAGCAATCATGTAAACATGCACAAAGATTACAAGGATATGACAAGTTGTAATGCTTCAAATGAAATGTATTAAACAAAATCAAATGGGTTCATGAAAATTATGAAAACATGGTATTGAGGTTCACAAATCAGAGATGAATCACATATCAAAATATCATGTAAAAAATTCAAGGCAAAAAGGCTTTATACAATGCACTTAAATCATATTGGATGCACATGCAAAGTAATGCAAAGATGAACATCCAAACATGCCATAACATGACCTAAAATATCAAATAAAAATCACTTAACATAATTCAAGATGTTAATGACTCACTACAAAAAGAAGCAACTCAAAACAATTTTTAATGATCAAGAACAAAATTAAACAAAATCATGTACCACATTAAGAATGCACACAAAAGAAAATCAAAGAAAATTATGGAACAGGGGCAAAAAGGTCATAAAATCAAGAAATAAAATCATGAAAAATTTTCTAAATGTTTTAATGATGCTCATGAATTTTTGTGGAATTTTATAGTGCCATTTGGTATTTTTAAAAATTAAAAATCAAACGTGTAGAAAAAATAAAAATAAAAAAAAGAAATGCAAAATGAATGGGGGTGCATGCATAGTAATTAATCAGTTCAAATTAATTGGGCTTGAAAACATGGGAGGTGTGGATATCAATCTGACTAAGTCCATTACACGCGCAATCCACCATAACTACCATGCTCTTCAGTCAACACAAGTCAAAGCAAGGATCACCGTTGGATCCAGTCAAGTCAATAACCAAGTCAAAGTAAACAACATCAACGCGCACATGTGAATGAACACACACACTATCATGTACCATGCCACACAATGCTTAAAATAAAATCAGAAAATCACACGTGACATGCACATGAACTTTAATGTGTTGTCATCACCCAAGCCACACGATCAAGGAAAATGGATGGACGAGATTAAAACGTGCATAAACCCTAGCTCTAACAGTCACCGGCCGGAGGTGACCTCCGGTCACCTTCTCCGGCCAAACCACCACCGTCTGCAACCTTGATTTCTCCAGAAATCCACAAACGATATACCAAAATGAAGCTGAGCTCACACACATCATGGATATGCAATTAATTTTCATAGATCATGCACGCATAACACAAACCGAGCCAAAACAATTTGCCCTAACATCACACCTAAACTCCTAAAGAGCCTATCAACTAACCAGAACTCACGCATAGCTTCTAATAAGCTCTAAACACATAAAACGAGTTTAAATCATACTAATATGAAGCATTAAGATTGAGTGAATTAAAACCTGAAAGTGTGGCAACTTGATGTGTTGAGAAAACCAGAGAAAAGCTTGAGGTGTTGAGCTTCTAGATCTTCAACCTTAGCAAAATAAATGCTACTTGATGTGGAGATCTTGAGAGAAAAAATAGAATTCCAAACTGTGATGACGTTATGCTTGGACAATGGAGCTTTCTCTTGAATGTTCTTGCTCAGAATGGATGAAGATGATTGAGAAAGGAAGAAAAATCGTGCAGAATCAGAGAGAGATAATGGAGAGAATGTGAGAGTGTTTGAGAGAAAGAGTGAGAATGAAGTTGAAAAATGAATTTGTGAAGAGAAGTTTTGTTTTATACTATGAGTTAACCATGGTTTAGTGAGTTGGTTAATTGAGTTAAGGTGGCTAAAGTGAGTCCACCCTAACTAACTGAGTCAAGTTAGTTAGGGGCGAGTCAGATTGGCAATGATAGGGTGGTGGTGGTTCATGACAGTTATGGTGGAATTGAAAAGGTGAGAGCATGGTTGTTGTATCAGAAACTTGCTTAGCAAGTTTTCTTTTTCCCATTTCATGCAAGGCACGTGCTAGTGTTCATAGTGTAGGTGAAATGTGTTTGGTTGAAAGAGGAAATGGTTGGACAGTGTGAACAATGCACGGGTGAGTGCTATGACAATCAACAACAACATTTGTTTTTTTTTCCATGACAGTTAAGAACAGATACAGCAGTGGTTGTTTGAAGATGATTTTCTCTCTTGTTAGTGAATGATTCAATGAGGTTTAGGTGCCAAATGAAAGAGGAACTATCGTGGAACAATAGTGACGTTGAAAACAAGTCAAATGGAAGTGTGTAAGATGGTGAAAAATAGCTCCAAACATCAAGACACAAATCTGGCTTCATGAGCGTGTGACTTGAGGCATGGCAAGGTAACATGGCACCTGGGTTTCAGTCACGATCACCATGACTTTGGACCACCATAACTCCCAATCCAATGATCAGATGAAAAATTTATAAACACCAACTTTGAAGATCTCACATAGAGGAACAACTTTGATGTTGAAAGATTTTCCATTTGAGGTCTCTAACCATGAGTAATTGATCCATACATTTTGCCCACCAACTGTTTGAGAAAATGATGTGCGCGTGACCTGAAAATCTTGGTCATGACCTAGTTTTGAACCTACTTTGCTCAAACTTTGATCAATCATATCTCACTCAATTTTTATCCAATAGAGATGTTCCACATATGGATGTGAAGCTTAAAATAAGATCTTTTGTTGTGGCCGAGTGGAATTTTCATTTGGTGCTTCAATTTTAAATGGCCTTGGTTCAAACTCTGATGCAAAATGGCCAAAACTTGCTATTTTTAGTAACCCTTCTTCTTCCAAAAATGGTAACTTTCCACCTCTTGATTTTTTCATGATTCCTTTGGAGTTTCTTGACCAAATTTTGTACATTGGACACATATAACATGAATTTTATGGATTTGGCCTCAAAAAGTCAAGAGTTGACTTTTTCCTCTGATTATTTGACTTGGCCCCAATTTTCCTGATTTTTTATCTTTCTTCCAATTGAACCACTTCTAAAACCAATTGAGAGGCAATTTTCCATACACATACACTTAAGAACATGTAGAATACCATGACATCAAGTTTTGTCCAAAAAATCAAAGATTCTCTGATTTAATGGGAAACCCTAGTTTTGGTGCCCACCTCCTAAGAGAAAACTGTGCAGTCTTCAATTTCAAATTCCTCAGAGTATGTTGTGTATCCTCTTAAAGGATGATGAGATATACCATTTAAGGATGACTTTGGATCAATGAACTATCTCTTTTGAGGGTTTTCCTTCAGGTTTTGAACCTCTTGCATGTTGGAGTATGTATTGTTTCAATCTCCCATTGGATCTCACTTCCTTGAGATTGTGGATGATCAATTAAGATGGTATGAGACATGAGAGACTCTTGGCTTGCCTTGAGGCAACTTGATTGACCTTTTTGTGCTTTGAATGATCCCTTGATTGTCCATCTTTCCCCCGATCACATGCCCTGATGGTAAGAGGGATGCTATGCTCTATTTTTCTATGTTAAATGAAATGCAATGCTAATGATAGATGATAATGCTATGCTAAGATGACAAAAAGGGAGAGCAAATTTTGGGGTATTACAACTGCTCCTATTCAAACGCTGTAGACCTGAATGCCTGAAAGTGATTGCTTTCAGACTTTCAAGGTATATAGTGATTGAATACCAAATATAACCAAAAAATTTGCTCTGGATGAGGAAAAAGAAAAGGGATATAAACCCAACGAGATTATTGAATTGAATCTTCAAGTGAAACATTGTCGGAGAAATCTGTCTTTTGAACGACGCCAGGCGACTACTGGCTTGCCATACTGTTGACGGACTTTACCAATGTCTTTTGTACGACGCCAGACGACTACTGGCTTGCCACACCACTGGTGGACTTTAGAAATGTCTTTTTGAACGACGCCAGACGACTACTGGCTTGCCACACTGCTGGTGGACTTTAGCTGCTCTGCCATTCTAAACAATGGACTTTTACCAGTTCGTGCTGGATTTTTGCCAATCTGTCGTTGGACTTCAATGATTACCAAACAGGCTTTGGAATCTCAAAATTTCCATCCTCGGATGGACTTTTGCAGCTTTGCCGAATTAAACTTGGACTTTGATGCTTACCAAACCGGCTCTGGAAGCTTTGTCAGATGATCATCCCACCTGCTGGAACAACCACCTGCAATATTATCCCACAGGCTAGAATAATATGAACAAACTGTATATAATGATCATCCCACTGGCTGGAACAACCATCTTCCATATTATTCCACAGGCTGGAATAATATGAACAAACTGTATATAATGATCATCCCACTGGCTGGAACAACCATCTTCCATACTATCCCACAGGCTGGAATAATATGAACAAACTGTATATAATGATCATCCCACTGGCTGGAACAACCATCTTCCATACTATCCCACAGGCTGGAATAATATGAACAAATTGTATATAATGATCATCCCACTGGCTGGAACAACCATCTTCCATACTATCCCACAGGCTGGAATAATATGAACAAACTGTATATAATGATCATCCCACTGGCTGGAACAACCATCTTCCATACTATCCCACAGGCTGGAATAATATGAACAAACCGTATATAATGATCATCCCACCTGCTGGAACAACCATCTGCCATATTATTCCACCGGCTGGAATAATATGAACAAACTGTCTGTATGCCAAAAATAAACTGGACTTTGGATTGTAACTGAGCAATGCTGAGAATTACACCACCTGCCGGGTAATATCATATGCTGACACTTTGCTGAAAAAGAGATTCCGTTGATCCATATAGACCAAGCTGGGGAAATTACCGCGACTCGGCTGGGAAGTATAGCGGACAAGATTCAATGCTGAACTCTGTGGGGATATCATTACCAAAGATTGCCGGGGATCAGGGCTGCTCTGCGGGGAATATCCAAATCTTGGTTGAAAGACAATCCGTTGCAACATACTGAGAAAGAGTCCCTAGAGATTCGTTAGGGAAACCCAAAGCAATTCCTCGATAACCTGCTGAGGAAGATGACTGTCGAGCTTAGGGTAAATGTCACAATGCCCCATGTTGGGTGACCTTTCCCTTTGACGACTCCGCTAGGGATAATGAGTTTATAACACACTCTGCTGGAGAAAAAAACCGCTCTAAAGCGTCTCTTGTTGGGGCTGCCCTTCAAGAGGATTTTACAGAAGACCAAACGTCCTCAAACTCTACTGGGGATTATAGATATAGAACATCTTCTGCCGGGGAAATTCAATGCCCCATGCTTGGGATGGTCAATAACTCCGCTGGGGATTATTCTTTGACACATTTCACATGCTGAAACATGCGGGAGACATGATACTACCACTTGCTAGTACATCTTGCCAAGAGTAAACTCCACATGGGATGTTAGTACTAAAAGTTTCGTCTCTTAAGAGGATTTTATAGAAAACCAAGCGTTTTTAAACTCTTAGACAAACACTCTGCCTTGAACTACCTTTCACATCGTCTGCAAGGTACTGGAGGATTGGCACTTGTTGTCAACCTGGAGTATTCACTGCATTAATAATCGTTATCAACATAGAAGAAATCCATCTTCGAACACCGTTGCCGTCATGAAACTTAGTGGGAACTCTTGAATGGAAGAATCGACTTAATAAGATACAACAGTATCAAGTCATAGCAAATATCTGCTCGTGGTTACAATCATGCTATTTGGATCGATCGTGCTCATTACCTGCAACAGAAAAAGAATATGCACATGCCCCAAGATATTGCGTGGTCTTTTGGGTCCACCATCCAAGGTTGTCCAACAAGCAAAAGTAATTTCAATTGTCTTTGTGCATGTTTTTGCAAGGCCAAGATATTTTCAAAGTAACGTTTTATTATCAAAAATCGGACGTTTTTGCAAACAAAACAGTAAAATGAAAATAAAAGCCCGTGACTGAATATTCAACTTTATTGATGAAATGCCAAAAATTGGCGAATTTACAATCAGAAGCAAACCCCTGAAAGAGGCGATTGCCATAAAATTGAGAAAAGAAATCTACCCTAATGATAATGCGGAAATTAGATTCCAACTGATTTCTGATTCTGTTATAGCCAGTATATATTCCAGCTCTCCTGATTATCTTTGCCTTTAGAAGCTCGTGATTGGACCAATTCCTCCTTTGGAATTTTGCCAATTTGCTGAAGAGCAGAAAACGTACAGATTAATTCAGACTGCAGTCATTCGCTTTAATCCCTCTTTTGTATGGATCGCCTTTTCAGGTTTTCAATCCACCGGGATACCCTTTTTTGCCTAAGTTGCCCTTTCGGGTTTTCAACTTACCGGGTGTACAATTCTTTTCAATTATATCCCTAATTTTTGCCCGAACCTTTATTCTGTTTTTGGTTCGCCGGGATGCCCTTTTTTGCCTGGATTCCCCTTTTTTTTTATCCAGCGGGTCTCTTTATACGAAGTATTTTTTAACTGCATCTGAATTAACAGGGGATGAAAAATCTTTACCATCCATGGTTGTCAGCAACAAGGCTCCACCTGAGAAAACCTTTTTTACCACGAACGGACCTTCATAGTTAGGAGTCCATTTGCCCCTGTGATCTGTACTCGGAGGAAGTATTCTCTTGATTACCACATCCCCGACCTTGTAGACTTGAGGTCGAACCTTTTGATCGAATGCCCTCTTCATTCTGCGCTGGTATAGCTGGCCATGGCATACCGCTACTAATCGCTTCTCCTCAATAAGGCTCAGCTGATCAAATCTGGCTCGTACCCATTCAGCTTCATCTAGCTTAACATCCATCAATACTCGGAGAGAGGGGATCTCAACTTCTATCGGTAGAACTGCCTCCATACCATATACAAGCGAGTATGGTGTTGCCCTAGTGGACGTGCGGACTGATGTCCGATACCCATGCAAAGCCAGTGGTAACATCTCATGCCAATCTTTGTACGTGACAACCATCTTCTGCACAATCTTCTTGATATTTTTGTTGGCCACTTCGACCGCGCCATTCATTTTCGGGCGGTACGGAGAAGAATTGTGGTGCTCGATTTTGAAGTCCCGGCATAGCTCAGCCATCATCTTGTTGTTCAAATTAGAACCATTATCAGTAATGATTCTTTCGGGCACTCCATATCGACAAATGATATCTCGCTTCAAGAAACGAGCCACTACTTGCTTAGTGACATTGGCGTAAGATGCTGCTTCAACCCATTTAGTGAAGTAATCAATGGCGACCAAGATGAAACGATGGCCGTTTGAAGCAGTAGGCTTAATTTTCCCGATCATATCAATGCCCCACATTGCAAATGGCCACGGAGAAGACATGATACTCAACGGATTGGGAGGAACGTGCACTTTGTCTGCATAGATCTGGCATTTGTGACACTTGCGATCATACTTGCAGCAATCTGACTCCATGGTCATCCAATAATACCCTAATCTCAACAATTTCTTAGCCATCGCATGTCCTCCGGCATGGGTACCGAAAGAGCCTTCGTGCACTTCAATCATCAACAGGTCTACCTCGTGTCTATCCACACATCTGAGCAGAACCGTGTCAAAATTCCTTTTATACAGTACGCCATCTTTGTTCAAGAAGAAACTACCAGCTAGCCTTCTTAATGTCTTCTTGTCATTGGAAGATGCCCCAGGCGGGTATTCTTGATTTTTCAAGAACCATTTGATGTCATGGTACCAAGGCTTATCGTCAGACACTGCATCAACCTCAAACACAAAAGCAGGCCTATCAAGACGAGATACATCAATCCTGGGCACAAAGTTCCAACCATGCACTTTGATCATCGAAGAGATAGTGGCCAAGGCGTCTGCAAACTTATTCTCATCTCGGGGAACATGATATAACTTGACAGTTGTAAAGAATGTCAGCAATCTCCTCGTATAATCTCTATACGGAATCAAATTCTGCTGATGTGTGTGCCAAGTTCCCTTTACTTGATTGATTACCAGTGCTGAATCACCAAAGATATCGAGGGTCTTGATTCGTAAATCAATAGCTTCCTCGATCCCTAGTATGCAAGCTTCGTATTCTGCTTCATTGTTGGTACACCCGAAAGTTACTCGGGCAGTGAAGGGAATGTGAACACCCTCTGGCGTAATAAGGACTGCACCAACTCCGCATCCATTCATATTAACTGCCCCATCAAACATCAAACCCCATTTGGATTCAGGGTCAGGCCCCTCCTCCAGAAGTGGTTCCTCGCAGTCTTTCGCTTTGAGAAACATGATGTCCTCATCAGGGAAATCAAATCTCATGGGCTTGTAGTCATCAAGAGGCTGTTGCGCAAGATAATCTGACAGTATACTTCCTTTGATTGCCTTTTGCGAAGTAAATTGAATATCGTACTCTGTCAGTACCATCTGCCACCTTGCAACTCTGCCTGTGAGTGCTGGTTTCTCAAAAATATACTTGACCGGATCCAATTTAGAGATCAACAGGGTTGTATGTGTGAGCATGTATTGTCTCAATCGCTTGGCGGCCCATGCGAGTGCACAGCATGTCTTCTCAAGCTTTGAATAACGCGATTCACAATCTGTAAATTTCTTGCTCAGGTAGTAGATAGCATGTTCTTTCCTACCTGTCTCGTCGTGTTGACCGAGAACACAACCCATGGATCCTTCGAGCACTGTCAAGTACATAATCAGTGGTCTCCCTTGAACTGGAGGTATCAGAATTGGAGGTTCCTGCAAATATCTTTTTATTTTATCGAATGCATTTTGACAATCATCATTCCACCTGACCGTTTGATCTTTTCGTAGCATTTTGAATATCGGTTCGCAAGTGGCAGTTAGGTGCGATATGAACCTTGAAATGTAGTTCAATCTTCCTAGAAAGCCGCGAACTTCTTTTTCAGTTCTCGGTACAGGCATATCTTGTATAGCTTTCACTTTAGCAGGATCAACCTCTATCCCTTTTTCACTGACAATGAAACCAAGCAATTTTCCGGACCGCACGCCGAAAGTACACTTGTTAGGATTCAGTCTCAACCTGAATTTCCTCAGCCTCTCAAACAACTTCTTCAAGTTGATCAGATGTTGCTCTTCTGTCTTTGATTTAGCAATCATGTCATCCACATAGCACTCGATCTCTTTATGAATTAGATCGTGGAATAACGTCACCATTGCTCTTTGATAGGTTGCCCCTGCGTTCTTCAACCCAAAAGGCATTACTTTGTAACAGAAGGTACCCCACGGGGTAATGAATGTCGTCTTCTCCATGTCTTCAGGCGCCATCTTTATCTGATTGTACCCGGAGAATCCATCCATAAATGAGAACACTGCAAACTGAGCGGTATTATCAACCAGCACATCAATATGAGGAAGTGGAAAATCATATTTAGGGCTCGCCCTGTTGAGATCTCTGTAATCCACACACATTCTGACTTTGCCATCTTTCTTCGGCACCGGTACTATATTGGCCACCCAGGGAGGATAGTTGGTTACTGCCAGAAAACCCGCATCCAACTATTTCTGTACTTCTTCTTTGATCTTCAAAGCCATTTCTGGTTTTGTCCTGCGCAGCTTCTGCTTGACCGGTGGGCAGTCCTCTTTCAATGGTAGTCTATGCACAACTATGTCTGTATCTAAACCCGGCATATCTTGATATGACCAAGAAAAGATGTCAACGTATTCCCGTAGCATGACTATCAACTCTTGCTTTACATCAGCCCGCAGACTTGCACCGATCTTGATCTCTTTCTTGCTTTCCTCTGACCTAATATTGATGATCTCAAGAGCTTCCTGATGAGGCTGAATGGTCTTCTCTTCCTGTTTCAACAACCTAGCCAACTCTTTCGGGAGTTCATAGTCTTCATCACTTTCTTCCTCAGCTTGATAGATCGGATTGTCGAAATCATACGTGGGCATAACAGAATCATTTTCAGAGAAATCCACAGAATCCAATCTGCATGATTGGGTTTATGCTTTATTTTAGATTATTTTTGCTTGAAAACAAAAGAAAAGAAAGTGCATTATCATTTTTAATTTTCTTTGTGCAAAAATAAAAATAAAGAAAGAGTAAAGGAACACAAAATTGTAAACAAAAACGTCCTTTTATTGATATTTGAACATTATATGAGAAAATATGGTGGCCCTACAAATGGATCCTCACACCTTGGGCAGAGTGTGGGATTTCATGCATTATGAAAGACAAGAATTGTTACTCTGCATGGTGAACAACATGAACGATTTCTTCGCTAGACCAATTTTGCAACGCCTCGCCTGGAGCCAGTGCATATACCTATCTGTCCAGATAATCTGAGCTTTCAGCGTCATCTTCTATTGCCGAGCAGGACTGATTGGGGTTGATAATTCCTCCCCTGTTGAAGTTGATTGGCCCACGGAATCGAGGAACTGGCATCCGGCCCGGCTGGTATCCAATGCCAAACTTATCTTCGTTCACAAACACATCTATAGCTTTACCCCAACCCTGGGCATTCCCGCTTTCGACCACTTCTCTGGCCTGCTTGTACGACGCAATTGATGCACTCGGCCCACCTGGCACATTCGACACCACCGCTGCTGAAGTAGATTCTGGTAAGTTATTGATATTCAGGGCTTCAAAAGATTGGCACAAAGTTTCATGAATCTCTCCATCCATTTCCACATATTTGAAAGTGGATAGATGACTCACGAATATATCTTCCTCGCCGCAAACAGTAACCACTTGACCCTCGAACACATACTTGAGCTTCTGATGAAGTGTGGAGGTAACTGCGCCTGCTGCGTGAATCCACAGTCGGCCCAACAAACAGCTATAAGCAGGCTGAATGTCCATAACATGAAAGATCATTTTGAATATCTGTGGACCAACCTGTATTGGTAATTCAACCTCTCCAAACACCGATCTTTGGGATCCATCGAAAGCTCTCACAATCAGATCGCTGGGTCTCAGGACCAATCCATCTACTTCAATTTTCATCAGGGCTTTTTTGGGTAACACATTTAAGGAGGAACCTGTGTCAACCAGCACATGCGACAAAACTGCCCCTTTGCATTCAAGTGTGATGTACAGTGCTTTGTTGTGGTTACGTCCGTCCGGTGTCAAATCCCTGTTCGTAAATCCCAACCTGTGGCTCACATTTACATTAGAAATTACTCCCTCCAACTGATTCACTGTAATCTCTTGGGGAACGTATGCCATATTCAGAACTTTCAACAAAGCAACCCGGTGTGCATCTGAACTCATTAACAGGGATAATATCGAAATTTTAGAGGGTGTCTGATTAAGTTGGTCAATGATCTTGTAATCACTCTTTTTGATAACCCTCATAAATTCCTCAACATCATTATCAAAATTGACTTTAGGGTCCTCTTCCTGAGCAGGCACCTTGTCATCAACAACCTGTTTTCCTTTTGCTCTTGCAGCGACTTCAGCCTCACTCCTTAAAGTCTGGGGAGCAAACAGTCGACCGCTCCTAGTAAAACCACTTGGTCCACTGACATTCTCAATGCTAGTACCAACAGCCTCTGCCTTCTGCCGGCTTCCTCCTTGATGAGTATCAGTTCCATACTGCCACGGAACGGCCCTATTAGACACATAAGCAGTCGATTCAGGAACTATAATCATAACTGGTCTCGGCCTCTCGGGCACGATGATAGCAACAGGCTCCTCAACAGGCACCTGCATCTCGACTGGATTATAGTAAATGGTAACGGCAGAAACATCCTGTTCTTTCTCTACTTTATCAAACTGAAGACTTCCCTCGTCCATAAGATCCTGCAGTCCAACTCTCAACTTACTGCAGCCATTAACCTACTTTGAACAATCCTCGCAATCAGAGGCGCATCCAGGAAATACCTTTCCTTTTAACAAACGTTCTTTTACAATCAACAGCGGAGTCTTCACCAAATTAACATCAGTAATCAAATTCAACTTCTCGCCATCAAAAATAGCATTTGTGCCTGCACCTCCATGATGAGGCATTGGATTGTCACGAACATTCGGCGGCCTAGAGAAGTTGATAGCTTTTGCGTCGATCAGATCTTGAACCTTATGTTGAAAGGCCCAACACTTTTCTATTGAATGACCTGGCGCACCAGAATGATATTCACATCGAGCATTAGCATCGTAACCTTGAGGCAATTTTCCGGAATCCAGCGGCTTCATAGTCCGAAGTTCAACCAACTTCTCTTTGAGCAGTTGTGGTAACAAAGCAGCATATGTCATAAGCAAGGGATCAAACTTATGGTCCCTTTGTCTATTGTTCTGAAATCGGGGTCTACCTTACTGATTTGGCGTTTGCTGTCCAGCTGGAACCGAAATGGTTACTGCATCCACCTGATGATAGGACTGATTCCTTCCTCTGCCCCCTCCTCTATACACAGCGCTGGACTCCCCTTCTCTTTTCCTTGGTCCATTGGCAAAGGGTTTCTTTGAACTTGAAGCAACATCTTGAATCTTACCCAATTTCAGCAGACTTTCTATTCGTTCCCCGGCAACGACGATATCGGCAAACCCGGTGGAAGGACATGCAGCCAGTCTATCCAAATACGTCCCTTGAAGTGTGCTCATGAACATATCAGCCATCTCACGATCACCCAAAGGTGGTTGAACTCGAGCAGCCAATTCTCTCCATCTCTGTGCGTACTGCTTAAAGCCTTCCTTGTTATCCTGAGTCATACTCTGCAATTGAGTACGATTAGGTGCCATGTCCAGATTATATTGATAATGCTTCAGAAACGCAGCGCACAAATCTTTCCAACTCCTTATATGAACCCTGTCCAGCTTAATGTACCATTCCAGGGAAGCGCCTGACAGGCTATCCTGGAAAAAATACATCCAGAGCTTTTGATCCTCGGTGTAAGCGGCAATCTTGCGATTGTAAGCTTGCAAATGTGTTTTGGGATATGTACTGCCGTTGTACTTATCCAAAGCAGGAAGCTTGAACTTGGGGGGAATTCGCACACCCTGCACGAGACCCATGTCTTCTACATCAATTCCAAGAGGATTTTGGCTCTCAATAGCCTTGAGTCTTTCATCCATCCCTTCATACTTCCGGTCGTCATTGTAGAAACCCATGTCATTGTTGACTGCAGTGAACTGGTCCTCCTGACCATCCTCATTATTATCAAATCCCAGATGTACCCCACCAGCAGGAATTGTACCAACAGGAGGAGTGCGCACGTTGCGATTTGGGATTTCAGTTTCTAGCCTCTGGATAGTAGTTCTCATAGCTTCTTGTCCAATCCTCATGTTTTCTTGACCGGTCCTCAGCTCTTGCTGACCTTGAGCAATCCCCTGCATGAGGTTCATGAACTGCTTCATCCTTCCCCTCAGATCGGCTAACTCTCTCTGAACTTGCTCCATTACTCTTGCTTGATTGCGTCGGGTAGAATATCGGTGAACTGGGGTATCAGTTATCGTGCTTGAAACCAAATAAAGGTTAGCAGGCGCCTGCAAAAGGAGAAAACCTGCAATGCAAAAAATGATATGCTATGCAAATGCAAATGCACAGTTATGTTTGTCATTTCAAGATACTTTTCATATCCTGATTCCAATCATAACCACAAATTCCTGACGACCAGAAATCATGATTAGTGAGTTTTGCTCTGAAGAGATATTCATATACATCGATCATAAATATCTGGGGACCAGAAATAGTGACTTTGTAGTGTGCCCGTGTGCAGATAACACATCCCATATATCTGAAAACCAGAAATTGTGAACAGAAATAGCTCTTTTCGTACAAATTTCCAAAAAATTTCCAGTACATTGGTCATAGTTTCAGCAACAAAATAAGAAACAAGCAGTCAAATGGATCCATCAACAATTCTGATGGTAACCATTACAAATTACAAAGAAACGACAGAAATCACTAATCCGACAGCTCTACATCCTTCAGCTTCTGGCTGGAGAATTTAATCTCTTCAAACAGGATACGGGTACGCTGATGATGTGGCTTCTCAATCAGCTCTCTGATTATGACGTCCCTTTTTTCCAACGCATCCTCTAACGAACCCACGTGCATCAGCAAGGCTTCATCTTCACCGACTCCTTTGCGCCTCTTAATTCTAGCTTGGATTTTAACTAGCTTCAGATCCGCCGTGACATCTTCAAGCTTTTTGTTAGCGATCTTCAGCTTATCTTCAGCGTTCTTTTCCTATTCTTGGCTTCTGTCAAGGTCTTCTCGATGTTTTCTTCTTGCTTCATGTGCTTTCTTCAGCTCTTCATTTTTATCTTTTAACCGGGTCATCAATTCAGAGTTCTCAATTCTGACTTCATTCCAAGCCTGACGGAGTTTTGCTAACGAATCTTGGCTTCGGGCTAGAGTCTGCTTTGTAGCCTTATGAGCTTGACTAGTATCATCTGCTCCCAAGGTAAGCTTCCGGAAGTATCGAGCTCTCTCATCAAAATCTTCTTCTTTGTCTGCCAGGGTTTTTTCTGCTTTCAACGCTCTCTTTTCCAACTCTTTGTTGTCCCCTAGAACTTTCTGAAGACATCTACTCATCCCAGAGTTCTCTATCTGCAGCTCTCTAACCTTTTTCTTCCATTTCTCGCACTCCTCAATAGCTACCATGGTGGGTTGTTCAGGCTGTACTGAACGTACAAGAGGTCTCCTTGAAAAGGGAAAAAGCAATTCCTTTACTTTCATCTCAATCCATTTGTCATATTCAGGATAAGACCTACAATCTCCTTTCCCAAAAACCGCTTTTCCAATTTTATGCTTATCTTTTACACTAGGAGAGCTACCAGAAAAAAATGGTATTGTTGACATGATCGGAACCCCCAAAATAAATGAGAATTCTTCTAGCGTCGGCATCAAAATGTAATCTGGAAAGAGGAAGCATCTCAGCGAAGGCTCATAGAACTGGAGCAGGGTGTGTAGAGCATCATGTTCATACTTCGTGATAGTACAAACCATCCTAACCAAATTCCCATACTTCTTTTGAAACCTATCAAGAACATCGGGGCCTGCCATGTCTATGACTTTGAGCAATGAATCCAAGGTAGGGTCTGGAAACTTGTAAGAAACATTGTTCTTCCTTCTCTCGTCATTCTCTGTTGAACCCATGGATTGGAATCAGAAGTATATTAGGCACCTGAAATTGACAAACATAACCATTATGATATGATAATGCAATGCAAAGGGCAATGTGATCAGGTAATCAGGTGTCTGTGCTGAACTGTGTGCGGTGTCAGTGTAGCCCTGGGAACAATATGGAACCACAAGTAGGAACTGTCTGAATATAATAGGATAAACCCTTCCTTTGTGTAAAATCAACAGAAAACCGGGTATGTAGGAAGTCATGGTCACCTGCAAACCTGCAAACAACCCCCCTTCTCACATGTGGGTTCTAGGATGTTCAGTATCCCAGGCTCTCAGGTCGAGAAATGATGATACGTTCACCATTTCTGGTTTGGCATCATCACCAATCGAGGAGGCCTCAACTAATTCTCCAAGACGAAAGGTCCTCAACTTTTGGCACTGAGGTCGAGAAGCAATAGTACATTCATCCCTCGGGGTACAGTACTATCGCCAATCGAGGAGTGCCTCCACTGATTCCCTTTCTAAAAAAGAAACCCTATGGCAAGTTCCCAGCATTGGGTCCTCGGGTCGAGAATGTGCAATGGGTTTGCCACAGAATGTGGTCTGCCACTGTCACATCTCGGGAGGAGTGCCGCAACTGAGTCCTCGGGAATGGTCACTAGAGTCGACAGCTCTCTAGATCGACATCCTGGAATACGCAAGACGCGCATGCCATGATGGGTCCCAAGATAGCCTCGTCTAGCTGTGAATTTCGTGAATACCCAACGTACTCCAGACGGCACGTAGGTCCCACTACTCTCCACTCTAATCCTAAGTGTATACTCAAGCCTGTGTAATGGGCTTATCTCTCAGAAATCCCATCCCACCAAACAGAAAACAGCACAGTCCAGCACAGTACAATATATGAAATGTAAATGCTAACATGCTGTAAATATGGTGATGTACAGTAAAACAAAAAATAACCATACAATAAAATGGTAAATACAGCACAACAGTAAACACCCAATGAAAGAAAAGCAAATAAGCTCTAGGATTGACTCGCTTAGGATGGACCAGCAATAGGTCGACCTGTCCCCAGCAGAGTCGCCAGCTGTCGCTCCCGGGATTTTCATCCTAGTACAAATGCAAAAGTGGCACCGAAACAGAGTCGCCAGCAATGTGTATTTATCCCAAGAGAGGGAAAGGAAACACCGCATAAACCTGAGAGAAAGGAAAGAACATGGTCTTGCGACCAAGAGAACTGGATTCAGGAGTCGGTTACGCGAGAGGAAGGTATTAGCACCCCCTCGCGTCCATCGTACCCGATGGGATCCACGCTTGTTCGTATCGATCAAAGGGTGATAGAAAAGAATACTGAGAAAGAACTGGAAAAGGAAAGTAAAAGGAAAGGAGAGAGAAAGAGAAACAAATGTAGGGAAAATAAAAGAAGTGCTCGCATGGGCCCTACCCCACTGCCTACGTATCTCATCGGGAACATGAGAATCAGAGCGACGTAGTTCCCCTGACTAGGGATGGATTGTTTGTGTTTTTTAAGGAACGACTGACGTTCTAGCTCAGGTGTTGCAGGCTCGCTGGTCCGAGTGCGTTACCGTCTTACATGAGAACGAGTAGGAGCACGTTCGTACGTTGAGAGTGAATGAGATGAGAAAAGAATTCCCGAAGGAAAGACGTTATTGTTTGTTTTTTGTCTTTTAAGAGTTTTTTCATTTGTTTGCATATGATAGTGTATCTAAATCTTAGTTATTGGAATGTATACATTCTCACATTCCAAGATGGAATGAGTAAGAAAACACACTAAGAGTGAAGAAGACCCCCACACTTAGTTCCAATTGTCAAGGTTCAAACACACTAGCATACTTGTGTTTATTAAGTGTTTTTGTTGATTAAGAAATGAAGATGTGTTTTTTATTATTTGTATCTCCAACAAATATTGCATTTAAGTCCCTCATACAAGATCAAATGTTTAGCACATTGACCCAAGATGGGGCTATATGCTACACATTCTAAGATTACAAGAGAAGACCCCTTATAATCCCTTCTTTATATGAAAGGCCTAAATGCAATAAATGCCTACCTTTATTAAGTGTTTTGGATTTTTCTTTGAGATGAGAAAAGAAACCCAAGAGAGGAGCAAAGGTAAAAATCTATATGAACTAAAACCCAATCCTAATTGAAAATTAAAGGGAGTGGTCCTAATGGTTTGTGAGGTTTCAACCTAAAGTCTAAAGAAAGAATGAATTAAACAATTCACTTCTAAGTTAGAAGATGAATTGTAATTCAAAAAGGGAAAGTGATGAGTTATTAAAAGAAAGCACATAAGTGCTTAACAAAACACAAAATGGAATTGTAAAAGAGATGAAAGGAAAGAGGTTTGAATGTGGATTCCTTATCCACACCCAATTGAAACTTACCAAAGCCCCTACATGGTTAGTAAACATGTATAAGAAGTGTAAGAAATAAAAGAACATTTAATGCACTATAAAGCTCAAAAGAATTAGATGAGAAATCAAATCCTATTAATCACAACGAGAATGTACATCACATGGAAAACAAATGATCATTATCATGCAAGTCCAAGTGGATAGGCAACAAACATCATCCATGACATTAGAACATGCTACCATAAGAAAAGGGAGAATGAAAGATGAAAAGAAATGAAAAAAACATGCATGAATGGAACATGTAATCTAAGGATCAGAATTGAAATGAAATACAAAATGATTCACAAATATCTCACAAGTGTTCATGCATAACACATCAAGACATTCAAGAAGCAATAGAAGAAGAAATGAAATGAAAATTCAAAAGAAAACACAAGTACTTCACATTAAGAACATACAAAGTTCAAATGAAAGTGAACATGTAAAGATGACACATAATATGTACCAATGACCTATAATGTCAAATGAATATCTCACAAAGTAGGCAAATGATCATGCAAGTATGCACAAAAGCAATCATGTAAACATGCACAAAGATTACAAGGATATGAGAAGTTGTAATGCTTCAAATGAAATGTATTAAACAAAATCAAATGAGTTCATGAAAATTATGAAAACATGGTATTGAGGTTTACAAATCAGAGATGAATCACATATCAAAATATCATGTAAAAAATTCAAGGCAAAAAGGCTTTATACAATGCACTTAAATCATATTGGATGCACATGCAAAGTAATGCAAAGATGAACATCAAAACATGCCATAACATGACCTAAAAAATCAAATAAAAATCACTTAACATAATTCAAGATGTTAATGACTCACTACAAAAAGAAGCAACTCAAAACAATTTTTAATGATCAAGAACAAAATTAAACAAAATCATGTACCACATTAAGAATGCACACAAAAGAAAATCAAAGAAAATTATGGAACAGGGGCAAAAAGGTCATAAAATCAAGAAATAAAATCATGAAAAATTTTATAAATGTTTTAATGATGCTCATGAATTTTTGTGGAATTTTAGAGTGCCATTTGGTATTTTTAAAAATTAAAAAGCAAACGTGTAGAAAAAATAAAAATAAAAAAAAGAAATGCAAAATGAATGGGGGTGCATGCATAGTAATTAATCAGTTCAAATTAATTGGGCTTGAAAACATGGGAGGTGTGGATATCAATCTGACTAAGTCCATTACACGCGTAATCCACCATAACTACCATGCTCTTCAGTCAACACAAGTCAAAGCAAGGATCACCGTTGGATCCAGTCAAGTCAATAACCAAGTCAAAGTAAACAACATCAACGCGCACATGTGAATGAACACACACACTATCATGTACCATGCCACACAATGCTTAAAATAAAATCAGAAAATCACACGTGACATGCACATGAACTTTAATGTGCTGTCATCACCCAAGCCACACGATCAAGGAAAATGGATGGACGAGATTAAAACGTGCATAAACCCTAGCTCTAACAGTCACCGGCCGGAGGTGACCTCCGGTCACCTTCTCCGGCCAAACCACCACCGTCTGCAACCTTGATTTCTCCAGAAATCCACAAACAATATACCAAAATGAAGCTGAGCTCACACACATCATGGATATGCAATTAATTTTCATAGATCATGCACGCATAACACAAACCGAGCCAAAACAATTTGCCCTAACATCACACCTAAACTCCTAAAGAGCCTATCAACTAACCAGAACTCACGCATAGCTTCTAATAAGCTCTAAACACATAAAACGAGTTTAAATCATACTGATATGAAGCATTAATATTGAGTGAATTAAAACCTGAAAGTGTGGCAACTTGATGTGTTGAGAAAACCAGAGAAAAGCTTGAGGTGTTGAGCTTCTAGATCTTCAACCTTAGCAAAATAAATGCTACTTGATGTGGAGATCTTGAGAGCAAAAACAGAATTCCAAACTGTGATGATGTTATGCTTGGACAATGGAGCTTTCTCTTGAATGTTCTTGCTCAGAATGGATGAAGATGATTGAGAAAGGAAGAAAAATCGTGCAGAATCAGAGAGAGATAATGGAGAGAATGTGAGAGTGTTTGAGAGAAAGAGTGAGAATGAAGTTGAAAAATGAATTTGTGAAGAGAAGTTTTGTTTTATACTATGAGTTAACCATGGTTTAGTGAGTTGGTTAATTGAGTTAAGGTGGCTAAAGTGAGTCCACCCTAACTAACTGAGTCAAGTTAGTTAGGGGCGAGTCAGATTGGCAATGATAAGGTGGTGGTGGTTCATGACAGTTATGGTGGAATTAAAAAGGTGAGAGCATGGCTGTTGTATCAGAAACTTGCTTAGCAAGTTTGCTTTTTCCCATTTCATGCAAGGCACGTGCTAGTGTTCATAGTGTAGGTGAAATGTGTTTGGTTGAAAGAGGAAATGGTTGGACAGTGTGAACAATGCACGGGTGAGTGCTATGACAATCAACAACAACATTTGTTTTTTTTTTCATGACAGTTAAGAACAGATACAGCAGTGGTTGTTTGAAGATGATTTTCTCTCTTGTTATTGAATGATTCAATGAGGTTTAGGTGCCAAATGAAAGAGGAACTATCGTGGAACAATAGTGACGTTGAAAACAAGTCAAATGGAAGTGTGTAAGATGGTGAAAAATAGCTCCAAACATCAAGACACAAATCTAGCTTCATGAGCGTGTGACTTGAGGCATGGCAAGGCAACATGGCACCTGGGTTTCAGTCACGATCACCATGACTTTGGACCACCATAACTCCCAATCCAATGATCAGATGAAAAATTTATAAACATCAACTTTGAAGATCTCACATAGAGGAACAACTTTGATGTTGAAAGATTTTCCATTTGAGGTCTCTAACCATGAGTAATTGATCCATACATTTTGCCCACCAACTGTTTGAGAAAATGATGTGCGCGTGACCTGAAAATCTTGGTCATGACCTAGTTTTGAACCTACTTTGCTCAAACTTTGATCAATCATATCTCACTCAATTTTTATCCAATAGAGATGTTCCACATATGGATGTGAAGCTTAAAATAAGATCTTTTGTTGTGGCCGAGTGGAATTTTCATTTGGTGCTTCAATTTTAAATGGCCTTGGTTCAAACTCTGATGCAAAATGGCCAAAACTTGCTATTTTTAGTAACCCTTCTTCTTCCAAAAATGGTAACTTTCCACCTCTTGATTTTTTCATGATTCCTTTGGAGTTTCTTGACCAAATTTTGTACATTGGACACATATAACATGAATTTTATGGATTTGGCCTCAAAAAGTCAAGAGTTGACTTTTTCCTCTGATTATTTGACTTGGCCCCAATTTTCCTGATTTTTTATCTTTCTTCCAATTGAACCATTTCTAAAACCAATTGAGAGGCAATTTTCCATACACATACACTTAAGAACATGTAGAATACCATGACATCAAGTTTTGTCCAAAAAATCAAAGATTCTCTGATTTAATGGGAAACCCTAGTTTTGGTGCCCACCTCCTAGTAGAAAAACTGTGCAGTCTTCAATTTCAAATTCCTCAGAGTATGTTGTGTATCCTCTTAAAGGATGATGAGATATATCATTTGAGGATGACTTTGGATCAATGAACTATCTCTTTTGAGGGTTTTCCTTCAGTTTTTGAACCTCTTGCATGTTGGAGTATGTATTGTTTCAATCTCCCATTGGATCTCACTTCCTTGAGATTGTGGATGATCAATTAAGATGGTATGAGACATGAGAGACTCTTGGCTTGCCTTGAGGCAACTTGATTTACCTTTTTGTGCTTTGAATGATCCCTTGATTGTCCATATTTCCCCCGATCACATGCCCTGATGGTAAGAGGGATGCTATGCTCTATTTTTCTATGTTAAATGCAATGCAATGCTAATGATAGATGATAATGCTATGCTAAGATGACAAAAAGGGAGAGCAAATTTTGGGGTATTACAGGGTTGACTCAATAAGAGAGTGCTTTTATATGTGTCTTGTACGAAGCCCAAGACGGAGGCTCAAAGGATTTGACTCCACATGAGGGTCCTTTATACTCAACAAGAGAGTGTTTTTTATCTCATACGAAGCTCGAGATGGAGACTAAAAGGGATTGACTCAACAAGAGAGTCTGAAAAGGTTAGCTCCACCGGGGAGAATCATTTGTACAAAGCCCAAGAGGAGGCTATCGTGCTGGTGACTGTTTCAGTTTAGTAACAAGTCCAGTATGTTGGATAAAGAGAAAATCAGTTCTTATGAAGATTAAAGGTAAGGTTTGCTTTGGCACTGATCGTAGGATCAGGTTTATTTCCTGTTCTTTAAGGAAATGGGAAATCCAAAGGGTATTGAGACTGTCCAAGTCTACTGGTGTTTTGAGAAATCGATTCTCAGGTAGTGAGTGATATTTGTATAATGCCTAAGAGAAGGCTGGTATGTTAAGGGATAAAGGTCAACCCATTAACAGGTCTGACACTTGACTCAGAAAGACAGCTCTAGCAAATTTATGACTAGGTTCTGTTCCTATACCTGTAGAGGTCTCTAGGTCCTTGTACTAAGCCCAAGAGAAGGCATGAGAGCTTTTAAGAAGCCGAAGGGTCCTTGTACAACGCCCAAGAGGAGGCGGGGATGCTTTTAAGAAGCCTGTGGGTCCCCAAACCCCGAGAAGTTCAAGACATGCCATTCACCGAGAATAGATCAAGCCAGGAAAGTCCGAGAATTTGGAAGAAACTCAAGAGATGCCATTCACGGAGAAAAGATCATCCCTGGGGAGTAGAGTCTCTTTGACGATTTCTAAGAGTGACAGTCTGAGAAAGGGTTCATCGAGAATGCTGCCTTTCACGTCTCCATATTGTTTAACCCCAAGAGGAGGGAAGACTGTGTCTGGTAATCCTATGGGGATCTAGTTTTGTTTGTATTTAAGAGTGACCAACAGCGCTTTACCTAGTGCTAGACGTAGTTGCCGAGGAAAACTCTAAATAACTATACTAGTATTACACAGTGGATATTTGACAAGTATATAAAAGTTTGTGAAAGAAGACTTACAGTGAGCAGCCCCACAATACAATTATATATATGAAAGCGGATAAAGAAAGTGGGTAAACACTTACTCGGTTGTAGAGCTTCCATGCTGTTTGGTTAGTTTGTTCAACAAAGAAAGCTTTGATAACAATATTCTATTTAAAATCAAAGGAGAAAATGCGTTGAAAAGATTGTTGGGGGTTACAGCTCAAGGAGAGGCCCAAGGTTTTATCAGTGATTGCACTGTTGTTTTGTATAGGGACTTATACAAGTGACTGAGGCCCGAAAAGGTTTTCTGTACAAAGGGATGGGTCTTACACTCTCTCAAGAGGCCAAAAGGTGTTTAAAGAAAAAGAATGGGGCTTATAACACGAGGGTAGGCCCAGATGATTTGTTTTTTGAACTGGCGATCACGTCGAGATTTCTTTAACGTATTGGGACTTATACAATGCATTGAGGCCCAAAAAAGTTTTGGTTAAAAGGGGGTTGGGTCTTACACTCTAATAAAGGCCCAAAGTTTTATTTTTATACAAGTGGTGGGGCTTACAACTCAAGGAGAGGCCCAAGGTTATTTGTTTTGAAAATGGTGATCGCGCCGAGGTTTTTGAAAGCACAATGGGTCTTATACAATGACTGAGGCCCAAATATTTTCGTTTCAAAAATGGGTTGGGTCTTACACTCTATTAGAGGCCCAAAAGTGTTTTAAAGATGGGTCTTATAACTCAAGGAGAAGCCCAAAGATTTTTGTGAAAAAGGCGACGATTGTGTCGAATCTTTTGACAGTATCGGGACTTATACAACACACTGAGGCCCAAAAAGGTTTGTATTTACAAAGGGTTGGGTCTTACACTCTACCAAGAGGCCCAAAAGTGTTTGAAATAGATTTGATGAGGGTTTAATTGATCAAAACCCTAATTTGTTTTCAAAATATATTTTAATTGAATAAAAATTCAATCAAAATTGTTAAACATGTGGAAACCAAATTGTGATCTTGGATTAATGTTTCAAAAATTATTTTTCTATTCACAAAATGATTGGAAATCACTAAAATTTGAAAAATCAAGAGGGAGAAAATATTTTAAATGTCAAAAACAATTAAAATATTAATTCTTTACAAAAATATCAAGTATATGAAATAAATAATATTTTTGGGATTTTTTGGGAAAATAAAATATTTTAACATTTTTGTGATTTATCAAAAAAGGAACCAACTCAAAATCATTAAAACTCAGAGAGAAATTAATTTTTGAATCAATTAAATAAAATCACAAAATTCAAATATTCAAATGTTCAAAAATGGCGCCAAGAACATGGCAAGAACAAGCGCCACCCTCTGTTTCTGCAGATTTGCGTTTTCTATCCAATCTCACAGAATACTTGATGATATCATGCAATCTACATATCAATCTACTCGTTTTTACCTCACGATCATGTCTATGGTCTTTAATTTCATTTATTTTAAACAAGGAATAAGAAATCAAAGAGAAACCTCAAGAACCCTAAAATTTGCATGAAGGTTCAAAAATTCCATACACGATTCAAACAAAGCAATTGATTGAGGGAAAACACTCTATGCATGATTATGAACATATGGCCAAATTATTGTGCAGCAAAAAATGCATGGATCATAGAGTTAGAAGAGCTCATGCTTACCTCTTGCAGCTGGTGATCGTGTTTTGTGTTAGAGGTGTTACATCTTGGTTCCAAGGATATGGACAGCTTCCCTAGGTGCTATGGAGTGTGTCTGGATGCTTGGAGTAGATTGAAATGATCTGGAACTTGAGATGGTACCCTAACTGCAAATCTGTCAAGAACTTGAGCAATTAGCTAGTGATTTTGTGATTTTGGTGTTCCAGATGTAGTGTGAGTGTTTGGATCACTTCTATATGATGTTTATGAGGTGTGTGTGTGTGTGTGATTGGTTTGGTTAGAATAGCTCTCAAACTCAAAACCCGATAGTGACTTGCTTTGGAAGCCAATTTTGGAGTGAAAGAAGAGATTTTGAGGAAAGCATCTGTTAGATGGCTTTGGTGTACTCAAACTGATCACAAATGAGCTCTATTTATAGTAGAGCAAGTTTGTTTTGCAATGAATAGTGAATGGCAACTGCTGCATAGGTTTGGCCAATGTTGATCAATGAGAATCCAAGTCTCCTCTAGCCATTAACTAGAGGTTAGGGCACAGGCTGCTGGTTCCCTTGGTCTTGGATAAGTCTTGACTTAATTTAGTTGGAAATGGCTCAGTCCATGGCACCTTGGTGCATCCATTGAATGCTCCAAAAAAAATTGGAGTCTTGTCCCCTCTTTAGGGATTTCTAGGTTTGGCATGCTACTTTTGGTTCCAAAGACTTGGGAGGCTTGGGATCATAGTTGGTTCCTCCTTGGTCTCCCCTTAAGGTGTTCAGATGGATAAGTGTGTTTGTCATTTGCACAAATTTGGAAAATCGAGCAAAATGCACAAATCTTCCTTGCTTTGACAGTTTTCAGCAAGGCATGTTGCCATTGTCATATCTCATGGCTCAAGTGGAATTTGATGGAGTTCTTGGCCATTTTGGAAAGCCCTCATATGATACAACAACTGTTTGATCATAATTGGTTCTGATACTTTTTGGATCCAAGTGAAAAATGCCCCTACATTTGGAAAAAAGTGAAGGAAGATTCTGACTTAGTGAAAATTTCACTAAGTGTTGGAAAAAAGTGACATTTTCACTTTTTGTGATTTTTATCATTCCATAACTCAAAATCCATGAGGAATTGGAATGAGTTATGTTTGAAGCTTTTGTAGAGGTCCATGAGATCTACAAATCCAGCTTTGAATGGGGAAAAATGGCCTTGTGGTTTAGGAGTCATGATCCTCCAAAGTTGGTACCCTAGCCACTTTGTTCCATAACTTAGAAAAATTTCTAAGTTTTTATGGTTACCCCTTTTACAAGTTATCTCACTTTTCTTGATTTTTCTTGATGAATGATGATTCCAACCACACATTAACATCATTTTAGGGTTAAGGAACCATAATTATGAAAAATCTCAAAAAGTCAAAGTTGACTTTTGTGCACAGTTGACTTTTTATCAGATGAATTCCAAATTGTGCGATCCTCTATAAAATCAAGTCCTTGACCTAAATCAAACTTGATAGATTGATTTCATAGGTGTTATAGGGTGTATTGAATCATGTCCCAAAGTTTGGGAGCATGTCCTGGTCAAAAGTCAAAGGTGCAGTTGACTTTTTCCTCAAAACCCTAATTGTGGTTCTGATAATTTTGAAACTTGCTGCTCAAGCTTCTTGGATCGATCCATTGTTGCAAATGGATCAATATGATTTATTAGAGACCCTCAAATCATGTCTTGTGGCCTTGGCTCATGTTTTGTCCCAAAAGTCAACTTAGGGGTGAATTAGGTCAAGAAACCCTAATTCCTGATCTTTTGTGAATGCATCCCCTGAGGTTAAATTGACTTGATGATTGGGTTCATGATGTCCCTTGGAGAATCTTAAGTTGTGTTTTGAAGTGTTGGCTCATGCCTAGAGGAAAATTTCCATCTGGAGGCCCTGGTCGACCAAACCCTAATTTGGTGACACTGGCGATCTTGAGACTTGATCCACTTAGAATGTTGCAGCCTTGTGCTTGATCCTTGATGTGGGAGTCCTCTGGATCCATTGTGGATGTTTGAGAGGTTTAGACAAGTTGAAGATCATGTTATTTCTTGATTGATCCTTTGTCCAAAGCTCTGAGAGGGCTCGAAACCCTAATTTTGATTGTAGTGGATGCTCACCTATCTTTGGGGAGACTAATGAGGTATGATGGTCCATCCATATTGTGATGATGATTTGCACAATGATGGGAAATCTTAGTGGTAAAAATTTGGGGTATGACAGATGCCCCTATTTAATCTTCTTGCACTCGAAGGTGTGGATGGCAAAGGTATTCGGGCATTCGGGGTGCAAGAGGATTAAATATCGGAATACCCAAAATTTTGATGGTGGTAATGAATGGTAGTTCACGCATCCATCTTCTTTTGCTAAACAATGATGCTTAGAAAAGGTAAACTTCCCCTTGATCCAGGACTTCAACCAAGGAACTGGTCTTAGTTTCTGATTTAAACTTCCCCTCGATCCTGGTTTCTTACCAAGGAACTGGTCTAAGTTTCTGATTTAAACTTCCCCTCGATCCTGGTTTCCTACCAAGGAACTGGTCTTAGTTTCTAAAATAAACTTCCCCTCGATCCTGGTTTCTTACCAAGGAACCGGTCTTAGTTTCTGATATAAACTTCCCCTCGATCCTAGTTTCTTACCAAGGAACTGGTCTTAGTTTCTTTTGTCAATAAGCTTTCTTGACAATGGACGCTATTCGCAGCGGTTTTCCTCAAACTTCTCGCCGAATTTTCCTGGGGAGATGGCATTTGACGGAAAAAATTTGATGTCAGAGTTGCTGGGGAACCTAGCCGTCTGAGTTGTAGAGGTGTACAAACTTCTCTGTTTGAGATGCCATTTGTTGACTCTATCGGGGAAAACGAGTCTCTTGAGAGACTGCTTCTGCTTGGGAATATTACATCATACTTTTCTCGAGGTCTTCTCGGAGAAATGCCATATGATGTACCCCAATTTTGAGGTGCCAATGACTTTGTTAACATTGACTTTCTAGAGAGAAGAACCAATGTGTTGCTGAGAGTCTTCGGTTAAGAGGCTTCCTCTGGGGATTTTCCTTAATCCGGGAAAGAAAAGAGATCATCATCAATGGCGAAGAGTGTCGTTTATTGAATGTTTTCTTTCCTTTTCATAGGTTCAAGTTATCAAAGTGGTCGAAAAACCGCTACAATCCAGAAATAAACTGGAAGAGGGACTGTTTGGACGCAAAGTTTCCTGACAAGTACAGAACTTACAACTCGATTGAGAGGACTTTTATCACTAGGGGATAAGACCGGCTAGAGTGATAGTGATGCAAGATGAATATGAATGTAAATCAATAATGCATGATGTATGTATGTATATGCTGACAAAACTGACACGACATACAGACTAATGGATGAACACGATTGGATACTCGGCCACAGCGGGAGATAAAAATTATCGCTAGTTCATGATAGTAATTCTACCTTGCTTAGGAGAAATAGTCCCAATGGGGAGCTACGCTGATCGGGCTTAGAAGATAGATGGAGTATTCGCATCTGACATAACTGATCCTTCGTTTAGGCGCACTGGTTTAGAAGGAGTACTTTGATTCTGCACTTTGAAGCCCGATTACTTCTGGCGAAGCAATCGATGTTCTTTCGATGTTCAACAGCCAAAATAAATTGCCATATTTATTTTAAAAGCAGACAATTTTGACAAGTAAATTCGTTTTTGTTTTATTTCAAGAATCGTTGATCATGTTAAAATGTCGTTCTGTAAAGCTAAAACAAATAAGAATTGCAAACAAAAGCACAAGGGCTCAAAGTTTATTGATAGGATGGAAATTAGCCAAACGCGTGATCCCATAGAGTATTTACAAAGTTTGAAAATGGTAATTTAAGGGAAAAGGGCTACATTGAAAAATAACGACCACTATCCTTCTACCAACTTTGAATTTTGGGCATCCTGAGCTTCTATCGAAGATGACCGAGACTGGAGTTTTTCTTCTGATGGATGGCATTACCGCTGAGGAGTTGAACTGATCAGATGTAGTTACTTGCCATGAATCCCTAATTTTTGCCTGGACTGTACTTTGAGATTTCCAATCTACCGGGATGATTTTTTTTATTATGTCTCTAACTTTTACCTGGACCGCCCTTTCGGGTTTTCAGTCCACCGAGACGTTTTTTTTTTATTTAGGCGAAGTATTTCTTGACTACGTCAACATTTATGGGGTAGGAAAATTCCTCTCCGTCGATGGTTACAAGTCTCAAGGCACCGCCCGAGAAAGCTTTGTTGATCACGTAGGGGCCGTCATAATTCGGAGTCAATTTGCCCTGAGAGTCAGTGAGAAATTATTGTATCTTTTTTAGCACAAGGTCTCCTTTCCTGAAGATGTGAGGTTGAACCTTTTTGTCAAACGCCTTCTTCATCCTCTGTTGATACAACTGACCGTGGCATAGTGCCGTTATTCGCTTCTCTTCGATCAGGTTCAGTTCATCGTGTCTGCATTGACACCATTCAGTCTCTGTTAGCTTAGCTTCCATCAATAACTTGATCGATGGGATCTCTACTTCGATAGGGAGCACTGCTTCCATGCCATATACTAGAGAGAAAGGGGTTGCCCCTGTTAAAGTGCGGACAGATGTTCGATAACCGTGAAGAGCAAAGGGCAGCATTTCGTGCCAGTCTTTGTAGGTTACAACCATCTTTTGAACAATCTTTTTGATGTTCTTGTTAGCCGCTTCTACCGCTCCGTTCATCTTGGGTCGGTAGGGAGATGAGTTATGGTGTTCGATCTTGAACTCTGTGCACAACTCTTTCATTATCTTATTGTTCAAGTTAGATCCATTATCAGTAATGATCTATCTTGGAACACCATAACGGCAGATGATATTGTTTTTGATAAATCGGACCACCACTTGTCGGGTTACATTAGCGTACGATGCTGCTTCGACCCACTTGGTGAAGTAATCAATGGCTACCAGGATGATCCGATGTCCATTCGAAGCTTTGGGTTCAATCATGTCAATCATGTCGATTCCCCATATGGAAAAAGGCCATGGGGAAGAGATAACTTTGAGACGCGTTGGCGGTACATGGACTTTGTCAGCGTATTTTTGACACTTGTGACACTTCCTCATGTACTTATAGCAGTCGTATTCCATGGTCAACCAGTCGTACCCTACACATAGAATTTTTCTCGCCATTGTTTGTCTGTTGGCATGAGTGCCAAAGGATCCTTCGTGAATTTCTTTTATCAGCATGTCTGCTTCTGGTCTGTCGACGCATCGGAGCAAGACCATGTCAAAATTTCTCTTATAGAGTGTATCACCGCTCAGGAAGAAACTGCCTGCCAGCCTTCTGAGGGTTTTCCTGTCTTTCCTTAGTGCCCCAGGTGGGTACTTATGTTTCTGAAGGAAGCATTTGATATCGTGATACCAAGGTTTGTCATTTATGACTACTTCAATCATGAAGATATAAGCGGGCCTTTCAAGGCGCATTATGTCGATCTTAGGTAGGTCGTTCCATTGACCTACATTAATCATGGAAGAGAGAGTGGCTAATGCATCAGCCATGTGATTCTCATCACGGGGGATGTGATGAAACTCGATTCTGTCGAAGAATGGTAACAACCTTCTTGCATAATCTTTGTAAGGAATCAGTCCTGATTGGTATGTGTTCCAATCTCCTTTGATTTGATTGATAACCAAGGCTGAGTCGCCATATACGTCCAAGTTTTTGATCCTCAAGTCGATCGCTTCCTCGAGACCCATAATACAAGCTTCGTATCCGACCTCGTTGTTTGTACACTTGAACGTAAGTCTGGCGGTGAAAGGAATGTGGGTACCCTGAGGTGTTATGATGATTGCCCCAATTCCATTTCCGTAATGATTGACAGCTCCATCAAAGATAAGTCCCCACTGGGAACCTGGTTCTGGCCCTTCACTGGGTTGCGGTTCATCGCAGTCTTTTATTTTTAGATACATGACATCTTTGTCTGGGAAGTCAAACCCGATTGATTCCTGATCTTCAATCGGTTGATGAGACAAATGATCGGCTAAAATACTCCCTTTAACGGCTTTCTGAGCATGGTACTCAATGTCGTATTCTGATAACAACATCTGCCAACGGGCGATTCTTCCTGTAAGAGCAGGCTTTTCAAAGACATACTTGATTGGATCCATTTCTGAGATCAACCAAGTAGTGTGACGAATCATGTACTGGCGAAGACGTTTGGCTGCCCAAGCCAAAGCACAACAAGTTTTCTCAAGCATAGTGTACAGAGTCTCGCAGTCGGTGAATTTCTTGCTCAAATAGTAGATGGCAGACTCTTTTCTTTTCGTTTCATCTTGTTTGCCAAGCACACAACCCATTGAGTCCTCTAGGACTGTGAGGTAAATGATCAGTGGTCTTCCTTCCACTGGAGGTGATAGAATTGGTGGGTTCAACAGATATTACTTAATACTGTCGAAGGCGGTTTGGCAGTCTTCTATCCAAATGGAGTCCTGATTCTTTTTTAGTAATTTGAAGATTGGCGCACACGTCGCGGTCATGAGGAATATGAATTTGGAGATGTAGTTCAAACGTCCCAGGAATCCTATGACTTATTTTTCAGTTTTCGGAGAAGGCATTTCTTGAATGGCCTTTACCTTGTCAAGATCAACCTCAATTCCTTTCTGGCTGACGATGAACCCTAAGAGTTTCCCTGAACGGACACTGAATGTGCATTTATTGGGATTCAAGCGGAGTTTGTACTTTCTCAACCGCTCGAATAGTTTTGACAGGTGGGTCACATGCTCCTCTTCTGTTTTAGATTTTGCAATCATATCATCGATATATACCTCGATTTCTTTGTGTATCATGTCATGAAACAGAGTAGTCATGGCCCTTTGATAGGTTGTCCCGTCGTTCTTCAATCCGAACGGCATTACCTTGTAACAAAAGGTACCCCATGGGGTAATGAACGAAGTTTTCTCCATGTCTTTCGGCGCCATTTTGATCTGATTATAGCCCGAAAACCCATCCATGAAGGAGAAGACTTTGAACTTTGTTGTACTGTCAACCAGCATGTCAATGTATGGTAAAGGAAAGTCATCCTTTGGACTAGCCTTGTTTAGATCTCTGTAATCGACACACATTTTGACTTTTCCGTCCTTTTTTGGAACGGGTACGATATTGGCTAACCATTGAGGATATCCTGACGTGGCGAGGAAGCCCGCGTCAATCTGTTTCTGTACCTCCTCCTTGATTTTGATGGTCATGTCTGGGTGAGTCCGTCTCAACCTCTGCTTTACTGACGTACATTCTGATTTCAATGGTAAATGATGTCCCACGATGCTGGTATCCAACCCTGGCATGTCCTGATAGGACCAAGCAAACACATCGGGAAATTCTCTGAGAAGCTTTGTCAAACTCTCTTTGGCAGTTGGACTGAGCAGTGCCCCAATCCTGATTTCTTTTCTCTCTTTTTCTGAACCCACGTTGACCATTTCCAACGGCTCTTTGTGAGGTTCAATGGACCTTTCCTCTTGTCGGAGTAATCGGGAGATCTCTTCTGGAATTTTGTTGTCAACTTCTTCTTCAGCCCCAAATACCGGGAACTCAAAGTTGGGAGAAGGCATCGGATCGCATGTTTCAACGGGGATTAAAACAAGCAATCTGCATGACGTGATATTTTTGTTTAGAAGAGATAGAGAAAATGCAAGTGTGTGCAGTGAATTTTTTTTTTTGAAAAACTACTTGTTTATTTTGAATTATTTTTTAGGATTACCATTTTCTGAGAAAAGCGAAAAGAGAAAACAGTAATTAATGCGGAGATCACAGAACGACATTATTTTATTTATGAACAAGTCGATTCTTGAAACTACAGCCCTATAAAACAAAACTCTGTCGCTTTGGGCGAAGCGAAGAGAGAAATTTACAGAAAGTGAGCCCTATCAAAACATCCGTTTCACCTGGGCAGGTTGAAAGGTTAAAGACGGCAATTACTTTGACTTATGAACAATCTTCGGAACATCGACAGTAACCCATTAACGGCGAACTCCTCGGTGAATCACGAAGTCTGGTACCTTCCTTGATTTGTCTTCAGAAATAACGCTGACTTCTGGTGGAGCAGGATCATTGGAATCTGTCTCCCAGGCAGAGTCGCCGTAGGAGGATTCCTCAGTTGTATTTTGTACAGTATTTATGCTCACAGGTATATCTCCCCATCCAATTGGCTGGATATCTTCGAGCCTGATACGAGAGCTTTCGGGAGTGGTGTACTTGACCATGAAGTCAAATTTTCCACTTGGTTGTCCCAGGGTGTCCCACACTTCTTTGGAACTGGAGGAGTCATCTCTCTCGATGACGTTGACCTCAGGAAAAGCATAGTTGATGAATTCTAGTCCGACAAGCTTTTCCAATTCATCGTCGTACTGGATATTTTCTGAATGACCTGAGTGTTGATCCCATGACATGGTGGGGACGCAGGTATTCTGTTCAATGATGCTCAGCTGATTTTCATTGTTCAGCTGGTTTTCTTGCCCCAAGTCTCCTGGGTACGGTTTCCATATAGGCAGACCATCCATTAGGCCGTAATAGTCGTGGTCAAAGTTGTCTTTCATAAGAGTGTCCTCCTCTAATGAGTTTGGTGGAGCACGACATCCTTCAGGATCACAATCTCCGTATATCATTTCGACATTTGACCTCGGTATAAATCTCAGACTCTGTGCAGGATAGAAAAATGGCGTAGGCACCTCTTCCTGAGACATATAACCGTCCTCGTTAAGATAGGACTTCCATTCTTCATCTGTATCGGAGGAATCTCCCTCGTTGATAGTATGGACTGTTTGAGGCACTAGATGAAGGAAACCTCCACTGTGGAAGAAGTCCTGAATGGGATGAAGACTTTCATCGTTAGCAGCTGTCTGGGGGCAGGTTGCAGAAAAACCAAGACCCTTCTTTGTTTTATTATCAGTAGGAATGACAAGCTGTCCCCATCCTTTTGCATTGTTATTCTCGATCACTTCGAGAGCATCTCTGTATGAGGAAATCAATGTTCCTTTTTCTAATTGACTCTCATTGCTCACCGACAGTGCTTGGAACTGGGTTCCAACAACCTCCTCTGGTTCTACACAAGTAGATAATGACAAGTTGCTCATGAGCAAGGCTCATTCTCCACAAACTGTGACGAGTTGATCGTTCTTGACGAACTTCAGTTTCTGGTGAAGCATCGAAGTGACCGCCCCAGCCTGGTGTATCCAAGGTCTTCCTAATAAGCAACTGTATGTTGCCCGGATGTCCATGACCTGGAAAGTAATTAGGAAAGTGTGAGGACCAATAGTTATGGGAAGGTCAACTTCGACGATAACTGCTTTTCGAGACCCGTCATATGCTTTGACGATGACCTCACTGCCCCTCATTGGGGGTCATTTGAATGATAGTCGCATTAAAATGGACATCGGCCTAACGTTGAAGGTTGATCCTGTGTCTACCAGTACGCTGGCTAAAGCATCGTCCTGGCAGTTAACTGTGATATTGAGCGCCATGTTGTGACTTTTGACCCCCTATGGCAAATCCTCATCACTAAATCCCAAGTTGTTGCAGGAAGTAATGTTAGAGATGATGCTATCGAACTGTCGTATTGACACATCCTGTTCCATAAAGGCCTGCTCTAAGACTTTCTGTAGAGCCTCTCTGTGGGCTTCAGAACTGAGTAAAAGTGATAGCACTGAGATCTTTGAAGGAGTTTGTAACAGCTGATCAACATGTTTGTAGCGCAAGTTTTTTTTTGTGGTTGCGAAGCACTATCGCTTTAGGGTACTACAACTCAATTCATTTTTTGTCCTATTGAAGCTAATGAAGGAAGGGGAATAGATGTATCCAATTAACCCTGCTTGCATACTGAGTTTGAACAGATGACTGTTGGTTTACAGATGCTACAAAGATCGTGGGTCTCTCTTAGGTTATTTTGTTGAGAACACAGTGTGATGGGATTATTGGTAGGATGTTAGGACTGATGCTTTTCGGGATTTTGGGTTTTTGATTAGTGTGCTCGCTAAGATTTGTCAATCTTATGCCTACGTATTCCCGTTTAACAAAACAGGGAAATCAGAGCGATCGTAGTTCCTCCTATTCTATGGGAGGAAAAAGGTTGTTTTGGTGTCTTGTTCAAAGCCTAAGATGTGAAGCTGAAGGTAGTTTGTATCTTGTTCAAAGCCCAAGATGTGAAGCTGAAGAGTCTACTTCTATCTTGTTCGAAGCCCAAGATGTGAAGCTAAAAGGTTTTGACTTTAGAGAGAATTTGTCATCTCTAAAGAGGAGTTGTTGACGTTTGTATGCTGTGAGCAAAGCATGTTTTGATGCTAAAAGTTTGATTGACTCAACCGGGGTGTCCTTATACAAAGCCTAAGAGGAGGCTATTGACCCAACAAGAGGGTGTTTTCATGTGTCTCGTACGAAGCCCGAGAGAGAGAGAGGCTAAAAGAGAGATTGACTCAACAAGAGAGTCTTTTATACTCAACATGAGGGTGTTTTCGTATCTCGTACGAAGCCCGAGATGGAGGCTAAAAGGTTTGACTCAACAAGAGAGTCTGAAAAGGTTAGCTCCACTGGGGAGAATCATTGTACAAAGCCCAAGAGGAGGCTGAAAAGAGGTTGACTCAACAAGAGAATATTTTATACTCAACGAGAGAGTGATTTGATGCCTCGTACAAAGCCCGAGGTAGAGGCTAAAAGGGAAGTTACTCAACAAGAGAGTCTTTTATACTCTATAAGAGAGTGATTTAGTATCTCGTACGAAGCCCGAGATGGAGACTGAAAGAGGTTTTGACCCAACAAGAGGATCTTTTATACTCAACAAGAGAGTGTTTTCTATCTCGTATGAAGCCCGAGATGGAGGCTAAAGGTTTGACTCAACAAGAGAGTCTTTTATACTCAACAAGAGAGTGTTGGGAGAATCATTGTACAAAGACCAAGAGAAGGCTGTTTATGCTGATAACTATTTCAGTTGAGTGACAGGTCCAGTGTGTTGGATAAAAGAGAAAATCAGTTCTTATAAAGATACTGATTAACAGTAAGGCTATGCTTTGGGATTGATAAGAGGATCAGGGTTACTTCCTTTTCTTTAAGGAAGCGGGAAATCCAAAGAGTATTGAGATTGTCCAAGTCTACTGGTGTTTTGAGAAATTGATTCTCTGATAGTGAACGATCTTTGTATGATGCCCAAGAGAAGGCTGGTCTGTTAAGGGATGAAGGTCAACCCATTAACTGGTCTGACACTTGACTCAGAAAGACAACTCTAGCAAATTGATGACTAGGTTCTATTCCTATACCTGTAGAGGTCTCTGGGTCCTTGTACTAAGCCCAAGAGAAGGCATGAGAGCTTTTAAGAAGCCGAAGGGTCCTTGTACAATCCCCAAGAGGAGGCGGGGATGCTTTTAGGAAGCCTGTGGGTCCCCAAACCCCGAGAAGTTCAAGACATGCCATTCACAGAGAATAGATCAAGCCAGGAAAGTTCGAGAATTTGAAAGAAACTCAAGAGATGCCATTCACGGAGAAAAGATCATCTCTAGGAAGTAGAGTTTCTTTGACAATGTCTAAGGGTGACAGTCTGTGAAAGGGTTCACCGAGAATGCTGCCTTTCACGTCTCCATATTGTTTAAGCCCAAGAGGAGGAAAGACTGTGTCTGGTAATCCTATGGGGATCTAGTTTTGTTTGTATTTAAGAGTGACCAACAAGGCTTTACCTAGTGCTAGACGTAGTTGCCGGGGAAAACTCTAAATAGCTATACTAGTATTACACAGTTGATATTTGACAAGTATATAAAAGTTTGTGAAAGAAGACTTACAGTGAGCAGCCCCATAATACAGTTATATATATATATATGAAAGCGGATAAAGAAAGCGAGTAAACACTTACTCGGTTGTAGAGCTTCCATGCTATTTTGTTAGTTGTTCAACAAAGAAATCTTTGATAACAATATTATATTCAAAATCAAAGGAGAAAGTGCTTTGAAAAGATTGTTGGGGCTTACAGCTCAAGGAGAGGCCCAAGATTTTATCAGTGATTGCACTGTTGTTTTGAATTTGTACAGGGACTTATACAAGTGACTGAGGCCCAAAAGGTTTTATGTACAAAGGGATGGGTCTTACACTCTATCAAGAGGCCCAAAGGTGTTGAAAGAAAAGAATCGGGCTTATAACACGAGGGTAGGCCCAAATGATTTGTTTTTTAATTGGCGATTGCGCCGAGATTTTTCTTTTAACGCAGAGGGACTTATACAACATCTGAGGCCCCAAAATATTTTGGTTAAAAGGGGGTTGGGTCTTACACTCTATTAGAGGTCCAAAGGTTTATTTTAAGAAATGAAATGGGTCTTATAGCTCAAGGAGAGGCCCAGGGTTATTTTGAAAAGGCGACGACCGCACCGAACGTTTGTAAATATACAGATGGACTTATACAATGTGTGAGTCCCAAAAAGGTTTATTTACAAAGAGGGGTTGGGACTTACACTCTAATAGAGGCCCAATGATTTATTTTTGTACAAGTGGTGGGGCTTACAACTCAAGGAGAGGCCCAAGGTGATTTTTGATTTGAAATGGCGATCGCAGTGGGTCTTATACAATATATTAGATCCAAAAGGTTTTGGTTTTCAAAGGGTTTGGGTCTTACACTCTAATAGAGGCCCATGAGTGTTTGAAAAAGTTTGATGAGGGTTGAATTAATCAAAAACCCTAATTTGTTTTCAAAATGTATTTTAATTGAATAAAAACTTCAATTAAAATGATCAAAATTGTTAAACATGTGAAAAACAAATTGTGATCTTGGATTAATGTTTCAAAAATCAGGTTTTGATCTACAAAATGTTTGGAAATCCCTAAAATTTGAAAGATCGAGATGGAAAAAATATTTTAAATTTTAAAAACAATTAAAATATTAATTCTTTACAAAAATATCGAGTATATGAAATAAATAATATTTTTGGGATTTTTTGGGAAAATAAAATATTTTAACATTTTTGTGAATTATTAAAAAAAGAATCAACTCAAAATCATTAAAACTCAGAGAAAAATTAATTTTTGAATCAATTAAATAAAATCACAAAATTCAAATATTCAAATTTTTTAAAAAGGGCGCCAAGAACATGGCAAGAACACGCGCCCTTCCTCTGTTTTTGCAGATTTGCGTTTTCTATCCAATCTCACTGAATACTTGATTATATCGTGCATTCTACATATCAATCTACTCGTTTCAACCTTATGATCATGTTTATGGTCTTTAATTTCATTTATTTTTAACATGGAATAAGAAATCAAAGAGAACCCTCAAGAACACTAGATTCTGCATGAAGGTTCAGAAATTCCATACACGATTCAAACAAAGCAATTGATTGAGGGAAAACACTCCATGCATGATTATGGACATATGGTCAAATTATTGTGCAGCAAAAAATGCATACATCATAGAGTTAGAAGAGTTCGTGCTTACCTCTTGCAGTTGGTGATCGTGTTTTGTGTTAGAGGTGTTACAGCTAGGTTCCAATGATGTGGATAACTTCCCTAGGTGTTATGGAGTGTGTCTGGGTGCTTAGAATGAATGGAAATGATCTGGAACTGAAGATGGTATCTCAACTGCAACTTGGTTAAAACCTTGAGCAGCTGGCTGGTGATTCTGAGAAATCAGTGTTCCAGATGTTGTTTAAGTGTTTGGATCACTTCTATATGATGTTTATGAGGTGTGTGTGTGATTAGTTTGATTGGAATAGCTCTCAAACTCAAAACCCGATAGTGACTTGCTTTGGAAGGCAAATTTAGAGTGAAGAAGGAGATTTTGAGGAAAGCATCTGTTAGATGGCTTTGGTGTACTCAAACTGATAAAAAATGAGCTCTATTTATAGTAGAGCAAGTTTATTTTGGCTGCAATAGTGAATGGCAACTGCAGCAGAGGTTTGGCCAATGTTGAGCAATGAGAACCCAAGTCTCCTCTAGCCATTGACTAGAGGTTAGGGCACAGGTTGCTGGTCCCCTTGGTCTGGGATAAGTCTTGACTGAATTCAGTTGGAAATGGCTCAGTCCATGCCACCTTGGTGCATCCATTGAATGCTCCAAAACAAAATTGGAGTCTTGTCCCCTCTTTAGGGATTTCTAGGTTTAGCATGCTATTTTTTGTTCCAAAGACTTTGGAGGCTTGGATCGGTGTTTGTTCCCTTTAGATTTGATCCTCAGATGTGTCCAATGTGATGACAAGGCTTGGAATTATCTGATTTTTCCAAATCGAACAAAAGTACAAAATTCTGCCTAGCCTTGGCAGTTTTCAGCAAGGCATATTGCCATTGTCATATCTCATGGCTCAAGTGGAATTTGATGGAGTTCTTGGCCATTTTGGAAAGCCCTCATATGATACAATAACTGTTTGATCATAATTAGTTTTGATACTTTTTGGATCCAAGTGAAAAATGCCCCTACATTTGGAGAAAAGTGAAGGCAAATTCTGACTTAGTGAAAATTTCACTAAGTGTTGAAAAAAAGTGACATTTTCACTTTTTGTGATTTTGATCATTCCATAACTCAAAATCCATAATGAATTGGAATGAGGTGTAGTTGAAGCTTTTGTAGAAGGCCATGAGAGCTACAAATCCAGCTTTGGATAGGGAAAAATGGCCTTGTGGTTTAAGAGTTATGATCCTCCAAAGTTGGTACCCTAGCCACTTTGTTTCATAAATTAGAAAAATTTCTAAGTTTTTTATGGTTACCCCTTTTACAAGTTATCTCACTTTTCTTGATTTTTCTTGATGAATGATGATTCCAATCATACATTAGCATCATTTTAGGGTTAAAAAACCATAATTGTGAAAAATCTCAAAAAGTCAAAGTTTGACTTTTGTGCACAGTTGACTTTTTGTTAGATGAATTCCAAACTGTGCGATCCTTTATGAAATCAAGTCCTTGACCTAAATCAAACTTGATGGATTGATTTCATAGGTGTTATAGGGTGTATTGAATCATGTCTTAGGGGTTGGGAGCATGTCCTGGTCAAAAGTCAAAGGAACAGTTGACTTTTCCCGCGAAACCCTAATTTTGGTTCAGATGAAATTGAAACTTGTTGCTCAAGCTTCTTGGCTCAATCCATTGTTACAAATGGACCAATGTGGTGTGTTAGGGATCCTCACATCATCTCTTGAGGTCTTGGCTCATGCTTTGCCCCTAAAGTCAACTTAGGGGTGAATTAGGTCAAGAAACCCTAATTCCTGATTTTTTATGAATGCATCCCCTGAGGCAAAATTGGCTTGATGATTGGGTTTATAATGTCCTTTGGAGAATCATATGTTATGCTTTGAAGCATTGGCTCATGGCTTGAGGAAAATTTCCATCTGGAGGCCCTGGTTGACCAAACCCTAATTTGGTGACACTGGCGATCTTGCGGCTTAATCCACCTAGAAGGGAGCAGCCTTTTTCTTAATCCTTGTTGTGGGAGTCCTCTAAATCCTTTTTAAGAGATTGGACAAGTTGAAGATCATGTCAATTCTTGATTGATCCTTTGTCTAAAAACTCTGAGAGGGCTAGAAACCCTAATTTTTTATAGCAGTGAATGCTCACCCATATTTGGGGAGACTGATGTGGTATGATGGTTCATCCATATTGTGATGATGATTTTCACAATGATGGGAAATCTTAGTGGTCAAAATTTGGGGTATGACAGATGCCCGTATTTAATCTTCTTGGACCCGAAGGTGTGAATGGCGAAGGTATTCGGACATTCGGGGTGCAAGAGGATTAAATATCGGAATACCCGAAATTTTGATGGTGGTTATGAATGGCATTTCTCGCATCCTTCCTCTTTTGCTAAGCGATGATGCTTAGAAAAGGTAAAACTTCCCCTCGATTCTGGTTTCCTACCAAGGAACTGGTCTCAGTTTCTGAAATAAACTTCCCCTCGATCCTGGGTTCCTACCAAGGAACTGGTCTTAGTTTCCGATATAAACTTCCTCTCGATCCTGGTTTCCTACTAAGGATCTGGTCTTGGTTTCTTTTGTCAATAAACTTTATTGACAAGGGACGCTATTTGTAGCGGTCCTCCACAAACTTCTCGCCGAATTTTCCTAGGGAGATGCCATTTGATGGAAAAAGTTTTGATTGTAGAGAAGCACAAACTTCTCTGTTTGAGACGCCATTTGTCGACTCTACTGGGGAAAACGAGTCTCTTTGAGAGACTGTTTTCGCTTGGGGATATTGCATCATACTTTTCTCGAAGATCTTTTCGGAGAAATGCCATATGATGTACCCTAATTTTGAGGTGCCGATGACTTTGTTGACATTGATATTCTGGAGAGAAGGACCAATGTGTTGCTGAAAGTCTTTAGTTGAGAGGCTTTCTCTAGGGATTTTCCTTAATCTGGGAAAGCGAAGATATCATCTTCCATGGCGAAGAATGATACTGGCTGAGGGTTCTCTAGTTTTTCAAAGGTTCAAGTTATCAAAGGGGTCAAAGGCCATCTCCAATCCAGAAATAAACTGGAGGAAAGATTGTTCAGACACGACATTTCCTGACGAGGAAAGAACTGACAACTCGATTGAAAGGACTATTATCACTAGGGGATAAGACCGACTAGAGTGACAGTGATGCAATATGAATGCAAATGCAAATAAATAATGCATGATGTATGTATGTCTATGATAACAAAACTGACGCGACACACAGACTAATAGATGAACACGACTGGATACTCGGCCACTACAAGAGACGAAGAGGTAGCACTGGGTTCAAAATAGCAATTCTACCTTGCTTAGGACAGATAGTCCCTGTAGGGAACAATCGTTGGTCGGGCTTAGGAGATGAGAACTCGGCCGGGGATGTCAGACGGAGTATTCGCATCTGACATAGCTGATCCTTCATTCAGGTACATTGGTTTAGAAGGAGTACTTTGATTCTGCACTTTGAAGCTCGCTTACTTCTGGAGAAGCGATTGATGTTCTTTCGATGTTCAACAGTCAAAAGAAATTGCCAACTTTATTTTAAAAGCAGAAAAAGTTTTACAAGTAAATTCATTTTTGTTTTATTTCAAGAATCGTCGACCATGTTAAAACGTCGTTCTGTAAAGCTAAAACAAATAAGAATTGCAAACAAAAGCACAAAGGCTCAAATTTTATTGATAGGATGGAAATCAGCCAAACGCGTGATTCCATAGAGTATTTACAAAGTTTAAAAAATGGTAATTTAACGGAAAATGGCTACATTGAAACATGACGACCACTATCCTTCTACCAACTTTGAATTCGGGACATCCTGAGCTTCTGTCGAAGATGACCTTGACTGGAGTCTTTCTGATGGATGACGTAACTACTGCTGAGGGACTTGCCTCTGTTGGACGTAGTTACTTGCCATTATCCCTAAATTTTTCCTGGATTGTACTTTGAGATTTCCAACCCACCGGGATGATTTTTGATTATGTCTCTAATTTTTGCCTGGACTGCCCTTTCGGGTTTTCAATCCACCGAGACGTTTTTTTTTTTTAGGAGAAGTATCTCTTGACTACATCAACATTTGTGGGGTAGGAAAATTCCTCTCCATCCATGGTTGCAAGTCTCAAGGCACCGCCTGAGAAAGCTTTCTTGACCACATAGGGGATGTCATAGTTCGGGGTCCATTTGCCCCGAGAATCAGTGAGAAATGATTGTATCTTCTTGAGCACAAGGTCTCATTTCCTAAACACACGAGGTCGGACCTTTTTGTCTAACGTCTTCTGCATCCTTTGCTGATACAACTGACCATGGCATAGTGTCGTTATTCATTTTTCTTAGATCAAATTCAGTTCGTCGTGTCGGCTTTGACACCATTCGGCTTCTGTAAGCTTAGCTTCCATCAATACCCGGATTGATGGGATCTCTACTTCTATGGGGAGCACTGCTTCCATGCCATATACTAGAGAGAAAGGGGTTGCCCCTGTTAAAGTGCGAACAGATGTTCGATAACCGTGAAGAGCAAAGGGCAGCATTTCGTGCCAGTCTTTGTAGGTTACAACCATCTTTTGAACAATCTTTTTGATGTTCTTGTTAGCCGCTTCTACCGCTCCGTTCATCTTGGGTCGGAAGGGAGATGAGTTATGGTGTTCGATCTTGAACTCTGCGCACAACTCTTTCATCATCTTATTGTTCAAGTTAGATCCATTATCAGTAATGATCTGTCTTGGAACACCATAACGGCAGATGATATTGTTTTTGATAAATCGGACCACCACTTGTCGGGTTACATTAGCGTACGACGCTACTTCGACCCACTTGGTGAAGTAATCAATGGCTACCAGGATGATCCAATGTCCATTCGAAGCTTTGGGTTCAATCATGCCAATCACGTCGATTCCCTATATGGAAAAAGGCCACGGGGAAGAGATAACTTTGAGACGCGTTGGCAGTACATGGACTTTGTCAACGTATTTTTGACACTTCCTCATGTACTTATAGCAGTCGGATTCCATGGTCAACCAGTAGTACCCTGCTCTCATAATTTTTCTCGCCATTGTGTGTCCATTAGCATGAGTGCCAAAGGATCCTTCGTGAATTTCTTTTATCAACATGTTTTCTACTGGTCTGTCTACGCATCGGAACAAGACCATGTCAAAGTTTCTCTTATAAAGTGTATCACCGCTCAGGAAGAAGCTGCCAGCCAGTCTTCTAAGGGTTTTTCTGTCTTTTTTGGATGCCTCAGGTGGGTACTCCTGTTTCTGAAGGAAGCATTTGATATCATAATACCAAGGTCTGTCGTCTTTGACTGCTTCGATCGTGAAGATGTAAGCAGGCCATTCAAGGCACATTATGTCAATTTTAGGTATGTCATTCCATTGACCTACACTAATCATGGAAGAGAGAGTGGCTAATGCATCAGCCATGTGATTCTCATCACTAGGGATGTGATGAAACTCGACTCTATTAAAGAAAGGTAACAACCTTCTCACATAGTATTTGTAAGGAATCAATCTGGATTGGTATGTGCTCCAATCTCCTTTGATCTGATTGATAACCAGGGTTGAGTCGCCATATACGTACAAGTTTTTTATCCTCAAATCAATCGCTTCCTCGAGACCCATAATACAAGCTTCGTATTCGGCCTCGTTGTTTGTACACTTGAACGTAAGTCTGGCGGTGAAAGGAATGTGGGTACCTTGAGGGGTAACAATGATTTCTCCAATTCCGTTCCCATATTGATTGACATCTCCGTCAAAGATAAGTCCCCATTAGGAACCTGGTTCTGGCCCTTCACTGGGTAGCGGTTCATCGCAACCTTTCATTTTTAGATACATGACATCTTCGTCTGGGAAGTCAAATCCGACTGATTCTTGATCGTCAATCAGTTGATGAGCCAAATGATCGGCTAAAATACTTCCTTTAACAGCTTTCTGAGCGTGGTACTCAATGTCATATTTTGATAATAACATCTGCCAACGGGCAATCCTTCCCGTGAGAGCAGGTTTCTCAAAGACATACTTGATTGGATCCATTTATGAGATTAACCAAGTAGTGTGACAAATCATATACTGGCGAAGACGTTTGGCTGCCCAAGCCAGAGCACAACAAGTTTTCTGAAGCATAGTGTACCAAGTCTTGCAGTCGATAAATTTCTTGCTCAAATAGTATATGGTAGACTCTTTCCTTTTGGTTTCGTCTTGTAGGACAAGTACACAACCCATCGAGTCTTCCAAGACTGTTAGGTAAATGATCAGTGGTTTTCCTTCCACTAGAGGTGATAGAATCGGCAGATTCAATAGGTATTCCTTAATACTGTCGAAGGCGGTTTGGTAATCTTCTGTCCAAACGCAGTCCTGGTTCTTTTTTAGTAATTTGAAGATCGGCGCACATGTCGCGGTCATAAGGAATATGAATCTGGAGATGTAATTCAAACGTCCCAGGAATCCCCTGACTTGTTGTAGCACCCCAAAATTTTCCCTCCTTACTTTAGTACTAACTGGCTTATGTTTCATTTCATTTTGCATTATCATACATGCATATCATTTGACTATGTGGTTATGGGATCAAGGTTCTCTGTTCAAGCATCGTCAGGTTGCAACAGACATTTATTTCGTCACTCGACATATGAGTAAAGTATTTCTCCGGGTTACGTAATCAACGGGTCAGCAAAGCTCTTATCAAACATAATTTTTCATGTCAATAATTTTAGAGGAAGTTGAAGTTTTCAGCCGATTCAGAACAGTTTGAGCAGAAAATCAGTTTGCTGTGCAAATTTGCAAAATTCATAGCTCTTGCTCTGGAACTCGTTTTGGCTGGATATTCAACAGTTAGAACCGTCTTGGTATTCTCTACAACCTTTATGTTCGGCTCGGAATTCAATTCATCAAGGAAAGTGGTGGGAATTATTTGTTTCTGGAATTTCGGTTTCGCTGGATAATTGCGTCAGTGGCATTCAAAAGGGCTTAGCTTCTGATTGGATCATCATTTTTGAGCGATTCTTATGCCAAAAGTTCCGTCTGGATATCCTCTCCAACTTTCGTGTTTTGGCCAAAAGCTAATTCTTTGAGGAAGATCTCCGAATACGCGAATTCTCTGAGTCGATACAGTAGAAGAACAACTGAAAATAGTGCTGAACTGGTGTATTTCGGACACTAAAAAATTCATAACTCTCAGCTCGTTCCTCAGATTGATGCCGTTCTGGTGCCTAAAATTCCGTTTAGATGTTATCTTCGTGCCGTGTATTCAGTTTGGGCCAGGTCCGAGCGGAAGGACCCCGAAAATGTGATTTACCAGTGGGGTTCTTTGATGCAGTGCACTGTCTGTCAGATTTTGTAAAATTCATAACTCGGCAAATTTTCATCGGATTGCGTCCGTTCTCGAATCGTTGGTTCACAAATTTTATCATCTTCAAGTTCCAAGACAAGCTCGAGTTCGAACGATGCTCCGAAGATCATCGTTTTGGTTTATTTCGCAAAACGGAAGTGCTGAACCGAAGAAAAAGGCTGAAAGTTGTTTCACGGGAAAATTCATATCTCACTCGTTTTTTTTCTGATCACGCTCATCTTTTGACACGAGGTCAGTGACTCATAGCTCTACAACTTTTCTGACAAAGTTGAGTCGAAATTATGCTCCGAAGAGGTTGACCTCGTCACGTTTTCGAGTAGCAGACACCAAATAAGCTGAAAAAACAACTTATTCAATGACGTCTTGCAGCTTAAACATATCGATCGCACTCGATTTTGATCGTATGACGTCCGTTCTTTTTGTATTGCGACCGTGATTCAGAGGCGGACGATGTTGTGGAAGGCTCAGAGTCGAAATTCCTTACCGAAGACGGTGTTATTTTCACTTAAGCCAAAATTTTACCTTTTGCCCTTCATTTTAGACTCCACTATATATTCAAAACTCTCTCAAATTTTTCTCTAAACTCTCACAAGATCAAAAAACCAAAAACTCATACACTCATTGGAGGACACGTGATTTTGAGGAGAACAAAGTTTGAACCCTAAAAGCTTCAATCATTCGAATCTCACAATCCCTTAGAGCTTTTCACAAAAGTTCTTCACAGTCTTGATCCTTGGAGTCCATAGAGCACGAAGCAACCATCATTAGAGGCTAATAGCAAGGGTAAAAGTTGCGTGATCTCAGGTTGGTAACACTTTCCATGATCCTAAAACTCTATTTTTTGACATGCATGATGATCTGTGGTGTGTACTGATGATTCTGAATGTGTTTTGCTATGAGTTTGGACGCATGACATGGTTGTATCGTGAGTTTCAAAGTTTTGGACCTAACCTTTTTTCATTCGTGTTGCCTTATGTGTTGGTTATTTGTGACTTTTGATGACATATTATTAATCCTCGTGGAATTCTGGTCAGAATGGTGTATTCGTGTGCGTGTTCTGGTGAATTTTTTGTTGCAGGTGGCCGGAAGTGGTGACCGGAGTCCTAGCTCCGGCTACTGGTGAGGGTTCCGGCGAGATTAGGGTTTGGGTGAGGAAGATGAAATCCCCACCGTCTGTGACTTTGATCGTGTGGCCCATATGCTGCCACGCGTTTGAATTTTATTTTATTATTTTATTTTATTTTTATCATCTAAATTAAACATTTGTTTATTTGCCTTTTGAATTACTCATATCATGCATACCTAATTTCTTTATTTTATTTCTCTGCAACCATAAAGTATTTTTAATCCATTCTTTTTGCATTTGTTCACTAACATCCTAAAATGCTTTAAAACATTTTTCTTTCATTTTTAAATTTATTTCATATTGCATTTTGGTCCTTCCCTTTGGCACAGAGAACCCTACTTCTCACCTGAACTTGGCCCAATTGTTTGAATGACTAACACTTTGAATTTTTGTAGGAACTTTTGATGTGTTGTTTGTCTCTGGTTGAGGAACCTTGATATTTAATTTGGGAATTTTGGGAGTTATTTCTCTATTTTTTTGATTTATTTTCACTTGAGATCTGCTTATAGGTGTATTTCTGATCCTGCCTAAGTCCTTGTTTGAAAGGCACTTGTGCCATTTGCTTTGGGGTTGTTCCTTTGATTTCTGAATTCATGTTTGGATTATTATCACTATTGTTTGCCATTGTTTGATTTTCACTTGCCTTGATATTATTTATGTCCGTTTCGTACTAACCTTTTATGCAGGGACTAAGGTAAGTTCTTTAAGGGTATGGATAAGTATCCATGGTCACCCTTACTCTTACTTTTTCCTTCCCTCATCTTCTTCCTTTAGGATTTAGGCTGTCGTCAAACCTCACTAACCGTAGGTCACCCATGCATGATAACTTTAGGACTCATAGTCCCCCTTTAGAGTTACCCTTGTGTCTTCTCTCTTCTCATCTCAAATTTCTTTAAAACACTTAATAAGAATAAAGTGTATTGCGCACGAGCCTTAAGTATGGGGAATGAGAAATGAGGGGCTTCCTCTCATCTTTCTAGAGTGCTTAGCGAGCGTCCTGTCTTGGGACGATGCGTTAAGTATTTGCCCCTGTGCCCTAGACTTTGGTGCAATGCAACTTATGAACTAACTTAAGCCATTTCTGTCCTAAAAAATACAAACCAACCTCAAACCTTTTTGTCCTTCGGGATTTCCAAACTTAAAGGCTATTTTCAAAAAGGGTACGTTACTTTCCGTCTGAGACGCAAACAGGCATCGACCCTAACTGCCGGACGTGAACTTAACGTCGCTCATAAAAAAACACAAAAAAGACCCTGGTCCGAACTACGTTGACTCTGAATTCCCCATTGCACAAAGGGGGTACGTAGGCCTAGGACGTCGATATCCTACCGAGTCTGTCTTTGTCTCTCCCGTCTTAGTATAGCCCTAGATGATAGGATAACTCACCCTTAAAATAGACAACAAGCGTGGATCCCATCGAGTATGATGGATGCGTGGGGTGCTAGCACCTTCCCCTCGCGTATCCGACTCCCGAACCCAGGTTATGGTTGCGATGACCATTCCTTTCCCTCTTCCTCAGGTTTATGCGGTGTTCCCTTTCCCTCCCTTGGGATAAATTTACATGGCTGGCGACTCTGTTTTTCAGCGCCACTCTCGCGTTTGTACCTGGATGAAAATCCTGGGAGCGACACTTGTTTTTCAGTTTTCGAAGAAGGCATTTCTTGAATGGCCTTGACCTTGTCAGGATCAACCTCAATCCCTTTCTGGCTGACGATGAACCCTAAAAGTTTCCCTGAACGGACACCGAAGGTACATTTGTTAGGATTCAAGCGGAGTTTGTACTTTCTCAACCGCTCGAATAGTTTTGACAGGTGGGTCACATGCTCCCCCTCTGTCGTAGATTTGGCAATCATATCATCGAGATATACCTCGATTTCCTTGTGTATCATGTCATGAAAAAGAGTAGTCATGGCCCTTTGATAGGTTGCCCATGTAACGCCCCAGTTTTGTCCGTTTTATTTAATCGAGTCGTTTTGATTATTTTATTATTATATTATTTTATTTCTGACTTTTATCTGAAAATATGTTATTTTTCGTCGTGATTATATTTTGTCGCGTTTTAGGAACGTTTGCGAGATATTTGAGTGTGGGGGTATTTTGGTCTTTTCATTTATTTTTCCTAAGTTAAGTATGAATAGAAATAGAAAGATAGAAAAATAGTAAGAAGAGAAGAAAAGAGGAGAAGAGGAAGAGAAGAGGAAAAAGGAGAAAAGGAGAGAAATCTTGGAAATCAAGATAATCGATCAACCGACTTGCTAAAACACAATTTAATCGGGTAAGGGTGTGAAACTCGATTATCTTATCATTGTGTATGATTATGTAAGTGTGTGTGCATGTTGTCTTGCCTTTTTCCATAGTTTTTCGGTTATAGGTCGAAACCGCGTAAACTAGTAGAAATCGATGTTTTCACAGACGAAAATCGATATAAATTGTTTTGTATGATCTCACTATGTTTAGGAACCTTTGCTAAGAATTGTTTTGCTGCTGGAAGTGTTTTGAGTGGAGAAAAATAGATTTTGGGTTTTGAAAAGCGCAGCAGAATTTTTCTGCATCTGGTGTAAAGTGTCGGGCGATTTTCTGATTTCGCCGTGCGGTTCGTTATTTCGCCGGGCGGTTTTGAGAGGCGCAGCCTTGACACGATTATGCCTCTATTGAGTTATTTGGGGAGAATTGGTGATGCCTCCGCTTCGCCGGGCGAAATAGCGGCGAAGGGCAAGTGCGGGGCGGTTTATGGGTTTCGCCGGGCGGTTTTTAGGGTTTTTCACATTTTTATTTTCTTTTTAATTCCATAACTTTTGATCTGATTATCCGTTTTGAACGTTCTTTATATCGTTGGAAAGCTTATAAAATGTTCTTGCTTATGATGATGGTTTTGAGATTGTTGGCCGATTAATTTATATCAGGAATTTGAAATAGTGACGTTTTGTCGACTTTTGCCGTTTTAATTATGTGAACTTGATGTGTATATGCAATATGCTGTTGGTGTGGATATTGTATGACTTGTGTGCTGTTGTGAAATGAAAATGCACGTGATACATGTTGTGATGATAATTTGTGGCCTAAGGGCAGGAAAATGCAATGTGTGGTATTTGATGATATATGCATGATTGTGGATGTGTATGTGTGTGCATTTTGAATGTCATGAGTCATTGTATGCCAAGCATCATGATATGCATTCTTGTGACATCCTGAGTGACGGATTGATTCCAGAGGGAATCTGCTATAACATCGTGCGCCTTAAAAATAAGAGGAATGAATCGCCTTAAAAATAAGAGGACCGAAAGCGATGATTATAGACGATCGTGTGCCCATGTGGGGTGTGAGCGATCGGGTCGTATGCCCGTGTGGGGTATGAGCGATCCATAAACGCCGTGTGCCCGTGTGGGTGTGAGCGATGGGGAACATCGTATGCCCGACGGGGAGTTACACTAAGTAACGAGCGATGGTTCCAGCAGAGTTCCTGAGTGAACTAGAGATGAGAAATGTTGGAAGTCGGTACCGCATATGCATTGCATAGAGTCGTGGTGTCAGTCTCTGTGCATTTGCATAAATCATGGATTAATTGTGCATGGAATTGTGAATGTGATTGATGAGGTGGAATATGTATAATTGTATTGATGATGAGTGTTTTGTGTATGACTGATGTGCATTGGTATTGGATACCTAAGAATTGTACTGTGTTGCGTTGTATTTGATTGTGGTGCATTTGTGATGAGAATATTTTACTTGTTCATTTCTGTGTTAATATATAATTGTATGCAATTGTATTATGATTGTGTTTCTCACCCTTCTGCTGTTTTATAATGCTCTATGAGGCATTGCAGATTAGAGTTGCTGGAGGTCTTTTTGTGAAGCTTAGGTCTTCATTCTTTTGTTGGTCGGCTCTGATATGTGACACCAGGTAGTTAGGGAGGCCGTGTGTGATTATTTTGTATTATGTATATGTATCTTTTGGATTGTACATGTATGGTTGTATATGACACATACACTTTTATGATATACATATATATATATATATATGAGATTTCTGTACAGATTTTCTGCTTTTATTCTGTATTTGAATTGTGGGTAGTAGGAACCAAGTTCCTCTGTTAATTGGTACCTGATTGTTGCATATCTTTTTGAGCAGGTGTTGTATGTTTGTTTCAAATTGATGTGACCCCATCGGTCTATGCCATGCATGTTTAGATATACTCTGATGAAATTTTGAATTTTATTTATTGCTTTAATTGCTTGGGGTTATAGATTAGGGGTGTTACATTAAGTGGTATCAAAGCCAGTCCGTGTCAGTTTGTGTCGGTTTGTGTCAGTCCTTGTTGGTCGTTGTGTTTGGGCGAGCGGTTTGTTTAACCATAGTTTCTGTTATTGGAAATGAACAGAATATGCCTGGTAGGAATGATGCTGCTTTGGTTGCTGCTATGCAAGCTATGGCTCGGGCTGTGCAGGGTGCACCTCATGCTGCTGGAAATGATGAGTTCAGGAAGAATAAACCACCTGTCTTCAAGAGGAGACATGATCCTGATGGTGCACAGATTTGGTTGAAAGAGATTGAAAGGATTTTTTGAGTGATGGATTGTGCGAAGGATCAGAAGGTGAGACTGAGTACTCACATGTTGCAAGAGGAAGCAGATGACTGGTGGGTTAGTACTCGTCAGGTGTTGGAAGCTGGAGATGAAGAAGTTACTTGGACTGTATTTAGCCGGGAGTTTCTGAGGAAGTATTTTCCCGAAGATGTAAGAGGAAAAAAGGAAATTGAGTTCTTGGAATTGAAACAAGGTAATATGTCTTTTGTTGACTATACTGCTAAGTTTGTGGAGCTTGTGCAGTTTTATCCTCATTATGCTGAAGCGAATGCGGAGTTTTCTAAATGTGTGAAGTATGAAAGCGGATTGCATCCTGAGTATGAGCAGGCTATCGATTATCAAAGGATAAGAAGGTTTTCTGATTTGGTGGAATGTTGTAGGATTTATGATGAAGATAGTAAAGCTCGTTCTACTCACTATAAGAGTGTGAGTGATAGAAAAGGGAAGCAACAGTTTCGTAGTGGTCAGTATGTGACACCAGCTGATAAGGGTAAACAAAGGGGTACTTTTGATCGAAGGTCCAGTGGTGGAGGTATGTCTGGTCCTATGAGGTGTTATAGGTGTGGTGACCTAGGACATCGTCAGTTTGAATATAGGAAAGATATGAGGAAGTGTTCTAATTGTGGAGGTGTCGGACATGTCGTAGCTGATTGTAAAAGGAAGAATGTGGTGAAGTGCTTCAACTGTGGTGAAGCTGGTCATATTAGTACGAAGTGTCTGAAACCGAAGCAAGCTCCAGCAGGTGGGAAAGTGTTTGCATTGGCGGGGACTCAGACTACTAATGCAGATCGTCTGATCAGAGGTACTTCCTTTATTAATAGTACACCTTTAGTTGCTATTATTGATACTGGAGCGAATCATTTGTTTATTTCATCGGAGTGCGCAAAGCGTTTGAATCTTGTGTTGTCTTTGATGGATGGTGAGATGGTTATTGATACTCCAGTAATGGGGTCAGTAACTACTTCTTTGGTTTGTTTAAGTTGTCCTTTGACCATTTATGGTAAAGACTTTGAGATGGATCTAGTGTGTTTGCTGTTGGAGGGTTTAGATGTGGTTTTGGGAATGAATTGGTTGCAGTTCAATCGGGTTCATATTGATTGTTATCATAAGTTGGTAAGGTTTCCTTCTCTTGAGGAAGAAGAAGACTCGAGTGTCTTATCTACCAAAGAGTTGAAGAAACTTTTGGCGGATGAAGCTCAGTTGTTTGGGTTATTTGCATCATTGACTGTGGATAGTCAAGTGTCGCTTGATGTGTTTCCTATTGTGTGTGATTTTTCGGAAGTGTTTCCTGAGGATATTTCAGATGTGCCGCCAGAGAGATAGGTGGAGTTTTTGATAGATCTAGTTCCTGGTACTAGACCTGTTTCTATGGCACCTTATCGAGTGTCGGCATCTGAGTTGGTAGAGTTAAAGAAGCAATTGAACGAATTATTGAAGAAGAGGTTTGTGAGACCAAGTGTTTCTCCTTGGGGTGCTCCAGTTTTATTGGTGAAAAAGAAAGATGGAAGTATGCGACTGTGTATTGATTATCGCCAGTTGAATAAGGTGACGATTAAGAATAAGTATCCTCTTCCAAGGATTGATGATCTGATGGATCAGTTGGTTGGTGCTTGTATGTTTAGTAAGATTGATTTGAGATCAGGGTATCATCAGATAAAGGTGAAGGAGGAAGATATTCAGAAGATGGCCTTTAGGACACGTTACGGTCATTATGAATATTCTGTGATGCCGTTCGGGGTTTCTAATGCGCCAGGTGTGTTTATGGAATACATGAATCGTATTTTTCACGAGCATTTAGATCGATTTGTTGTTGTGTTTATTGATGACATATTGATTTATTCTAAGTCTCGAGAGGAGCACGCAGAGCATTTGCGTATTGTTTTGCAGGTTTTGAAGGAAAAGAAGCTTTTTGCTAAATTGTCCAAGTGTGAATTCTGGTTGTCGGAGGTGAGTTTTCTTGGACACGTGATTTCAGGTAATGGTATTGCTGTGGATCCATCTAAAGTAAAAGCAATTCTACAATGGGAGGCTCCGAGATCCGTTACTGAAATTCGAAGCTTTTTGGGTTTGGCCGGTTATTATCAACGGTTCATTGAAGGGTTTTCTAAGCTAGCACTTCCTTTGACCCAGTTGACTTGTAAAGGTCAAGCGTTCATTTGGGATATTCGGTGTGAGGAAAGTTTTAATGAGCTAAAGAGAAGATTGACGACAGCTCCGATTTTGATTTTGCCGAATCCTACTGAACCATTTGTGGTGTATTGTGATGCGTCTCTGATTGGTTTAGGTGGTGTGCTAATGCAAGGAGGTAAGGTCGTGGCGTATGCTTCGAGGCAGTTGAGAGTGCATGAGAAGAATTACCCTACGCATGACTTGGAGTTAGCGGTTGTGGTGTTTGTATTGAAAATTTGGAGGCATTATCTTTTTGGTGCGAGGTTCGAAGTCTTTAGTGATCACAAAAGTTTGAAATATCTGTTTGATCAGAAGGAGTTGAATATGAGGCAACGAAGATGGTTGGAATTTTTTAAGGACTACGACTTTGGCTTGAATTACCATCCTGGTAAAACTAACGTGGTAGCCGATGCATTGAGTCAGAAATTGTTACATATGTCCGCTTTAATGGTTAAGGAGTGGGAGCTTTTGGAATCGTTTAGAGACTTGAGTTTGGTATGTGAAGTGACGTCGGATAGTGTGAGGCTGGGTATGCTGAAGGTTACTAATAATTTTCTGATGAGGTAAGTGAGAAACAGAAGTTGGATGTGAAATTGGTGGATTTGATGTTGGTTGGCGGAAAAGATGTGAGTGGCGATTTTAAAGTGGATGTTAATGGTGTTTTGAGGTTCCGTCGGCGAATTTGTATTCCGGATGATTCGGATTTGAAAAGGATGATTTTGGAAGAAGGACACCGGAGTAATTTGAGTATACATTCGGGAGCGAACAAGATGTACCAAGATTTGAAGAATATTTTCTGGTGGTCTGGATTGAAAAGAGATGTGGCTCAGTTTGTGTATGTTTGTTTGACGTGCCAGAAGTCGAAAGTGGAACATCAGAGGCCTAGTGGTTTGTTGCAACCGTTGGATATTCCGGAATGGAAATGGGATAGCATTTCGATGGATTTTGTAACGGGGTTGCCGAATACACTGAGAGGGCATAATGCTATTTGGGTGGTTGTTGATAGGCTGACTAAATCGGCTCATTTCATTCCGATTGATATTAGTTTTTCTTTGGAGCGGTTAGCTGAGATTTACATCAGTGTGATTGTGAAGTTGCATGGGGTTCCGTTGAGTATTATTTCGGATCGAGATCCAAGGTTTACCTTGAGTTTTGGGAAAGTTTACAGAAGGCGTTGGGTTCTAAATTGAGATTGAGCCCGGCTTATCATCCGCAGACGGATAGACAGACCGAGAGGACGATTCAGTCTTTGGAAGATTTGTTGCGAACGTGTGTTTTGGAACAAGGTGGTGCGTGGGATAGTTATCTTGCATTGGTTGAATTCACGTATAATAACAGTTTCCATTCGAGTATTGGAATGGCACTGTTTGAAGCGTTATATGGACGAAGATGTCGAACACCGTTGTGTTGGCATGAATCTGGTTAGAGGACGGTGGTTGGACCGGAGTTGGTACAACAGACTACGGACAAGGTGAAACTTATTCGTGAGAAAATGAAGGTTTCTCAGAGTGGGCAGAAGATTTATCATGATCGAATAAGGAAAGATCTTGAGTTTAAAGAGGGCGATCATGTATTTTTGAGAGTTATGCCGGTAACGGGTGTTGGTCGTGCATTGAAGTCGAAGAAACTTACTTCTCGGTTTATTGGTCCTTACCAGATATCTGCGAGAGTGGGTGCGGTGGCGTATAGGGTAGCGTTGCCGCCGAGTCTGTCGAATTTGCATGATGTGTTCCATGTTTCACAGCTTCGGAAGTATGTTCCGGATCCGTCGCATGTGATTCCGATGGATGAAGTAGAGGTAAGGGAGAACCTTACGGTCGAGGCGTTACCAGTTAGGATTTAGGATCGCGAGGTGAAGCAGTTGAGGGGCAAGGAGATTGCACTTGTGAAAGTAGCGTGGGGAGACGTTGCTGAGGGCAATTTGACTTGGGAGTTGGACAGTAGGATGCGGGAGTCGTATCCAGAGTTGTTCGTCTCAGGTAATATTTTCGAGGACGAAAATTTCTAAGTGGGGGAGAGTTGTAACGCCCCAGTTTTGTTCATTTTATTTAATCGAGTCGTTTTGATAATTTTATTATTATATTATTTTATTTCTGACTTTTATCTGAAAATGTGTTATTTTTCGTCGTGATTATATTTTGTCGCGTTTTGGGAACGTTTGCGAGATATTTGAGTGTGGGGGTATTTTGGTCTTTTCATTTATTTTTCCTAAGTTAAGTCTGAATAGAAATAGAAAGAGAGAAAAATAGTAAGAAGAGAAGAAAAGAGGAGAAGAGGAAAAAGGAGAAACAGAGAGAAATCTTGGAAATCAAGATAATCGATCGCCCGACTTGCTAAAACACGATTTAATCGGGTAAGGGTGCGAAACTCGATTATCTTATCATTATGTATGATTATGTAAGTGTGTGTGCATGTTGTCTTGCCTTTTTCCATAGTTTTTTGGTTATAGGTCGAAACCGCGTAAACGAGTAGAAATCGATGTTTTCACGGACGAAAATCGATATAAATTGTTTTGTATGATCTCACTATATTTAGGAACCTTTGCTAAGATTTTTTTTGCTGTTAGAAGTGTTTTGAGTGGAGAAAAATGGATTTTGGGTTTTGAAAAGCGCAACAAAAATTTTCTGCATCTGGTGTAAAGTGCTGGGCGATTTTCTGATTTCGCCGGGCGGTTCGTTATTTCGCCGGGCGGTTTTGAGAGGCGCAGCCTTGACACGATTCTGCCTCTATTGAGTTATTTGGGGAGAATTGGTGACGCCTCTGCTTCGCCGGGCGAAGTAGCGGCGAAGGGCAAGTGCCGGGCGGTTTATGGGTTTCACCGGGCGGTTTTTAGGGTTTTTCATATTTTTATTTTCTTTTTAATTCCATAACTTTTGATCTGATTATCCGTTTTGAACGTTCTTTATATCGTTGGTAAGCTTATAAAATGTTCTTGCTTATGATGATGGTTTTGAGATTGTTGGCCGATTAATTTATATCAGGAATTTGAAATAGTGACGTTTTGTCGACTTTTGTCGTTTTAATTGTGTGAACTTGATGTGTATATGCAATATGCTGTTGGTGTGGATATTGTATGACTTGTGTGCTGTTGTGAAATGAAAATGCACGTGATACATGTGGTGATGATAATTTGTGGCCTAAGGGCAGGAAAATGCAATGTGTGGTATTTGATGATATATGCATGATTGTGGATGTGTATGTGTGTGCATTTTGAATGTCATGAGTCATTGTATGCCAAGCATCATGATATGCATTCTTGTGACGTCCTGAGTGATGGATTGATTCCAGAGGGAATCTGCTATAACATCGTGCGCCTTAAAAATAAGAGGAATGAATCGGATTAAAAATAAGAGGACCGAAAGCGATGATTATAGACGATCGTGTGCCCATGTGGGGTGTGAGCGATTGGGTCGTGTGCCTGTGTGGGGTGTGAACGATCCATAAACGTCGTGTGCCCGTGTGGGATGTTAGTGACGGGGAACATCGTATGCCCGACGGGAAGTTACACTAAGTAACGAGCGATGGTTCCAGCAGAGTTCTTGAGTGAACTAGTGATGAGAAATGTTGGAAGTCGGTACCGCATATGCATTGCATAGAGTCGTGGTGTCGATCTCTGTGCATTTGCATAAATCATGGATTAATTGTGCATGGAATTGTGAATGTGATTTATGAGATGGAATATGTATAATTGTATTGATGATGAGTGTTTTGTGTATGACTGATGTGCATTGGTATTGGATACTTGAGAATTGTACTGTGTTGCGTTGTATTTGATTGTGGTGAATTTGTGGTGAGAATATTTTACTTGTTCATTTCTGTGTTAATATATAATTGTATGCAACTGTATTATGATTGTGTTTCTCACCCTTCTGCTGTTTTATAATGCTCTATGAGGCATTACAGATTAGAGTTGCTGAAGGTCTTTTTGTGAAGCTTAGGTCTTCATTCTTTTGTCGGTCGGCTCTGATATGTGACACCGGGTAGTTAGGGAGGCCGTGTGTGATTATTTTGTATTATGTATATGTATCTTTTGGATTGTACATGTATGGTTGTATATGACACATACACTTTTATGATATATATATATATATATATATATATGAGATTTCAGTAGATATTTTCCGCTTTTATTCTGTATTTGAATTGTGGGTAGTAGGAACCAAGTTCCTCTGTTAATTGCTACCTAATTGTTGCATATCTTTTTGAGCAGGTGTTGTATGTTTGTTTCAAATTGATGTGACCCCATCGGTCTATGCCGTGCATGTTTAGATATACTTTGATGAAATTTTGAATTTTATTTATTGCTTTAATAGCTTGGGGGTAAAGATTGGGGGTGTTACAGCCCCGACGTTCTTTAAACCGAACGACATTACCTTGTAACAAAAGGTACCCCATGGGGTAATGAACGAAGTTTTCTCCATGTCTTTCGGCATAATTTTAATCTGATTATAGCCCGAGAATCCATCCATGAAGGAAAAAATTTTGAACTTTGTTGTACTATCTACCAGCATGTCAATGTGCGGTAAAGGAAAGTCATCCTTTGGACTAGCCTTGTTAAGATCTCTGTAGTCGACACACATTCTGACCTTTCCGTCCTTTTCGGGAACGGGTACGATGTTGGCTTACCATTGAGGATATTCTCATGTGGCGAGGAAACCCGCGTCAATATGTTACTCTACTTCCTCTTTGATTTTGATGGCCATGTCCGGGTGAGTCCGTCTCAACCTCTGTTTTACTGGCGGACATTCCGATCTTAATGGTAGATGGTGTTCCACGATGCTGGTATCCAACCCTGGCATATCCTGATAGGAACAAGCGAATACATCGGGAAACTCTTTGAGAAGCTTTGTCAAACTTTCTTTGGCAGTCAGACTGAGCAGTGCCCCAATCCTGATTTCTTTTCTCTCTTTTTCTGAACCCACGTTGATCATTTCCAACGGCTCTTTGTGAGGTTCAATGGACCTTTCCTCTTGTCGGAGTAATCGGGAGATCTCTTTTGGAATTTCGTCGTCAACTTCTTCTTCAGCCCCAAATACCGGGAACTCAAAGTTGGGAGAAGGCATCGGATCGTATGTTTCAACGGGGTTTAAAACAAGCAATCTGCATGACGTGATGATTTGTGTTTAGAAGAGATAGAGAGAATGCAAGAGTGTGTGCAGTGTTTTTCTTTGGAAAAATTGCTTGTTTTTATTATTGAGTTGTTTTTTAGGATTACCATTTTCTGAAAAAAGCGAAAAGAGAAAACAACAATTAATGCGGAAATTACAGAACGACGTTATTTTATTAATGAACAAGTGATTCTTGAAACTACAGCCCTATAAAACAAAACTCTGTCGCTTTGGGCCAAGCGAAGAGGGAAATTTATAGAAAGTGAGCCCTATCAAAACATCCGTTTCACCTGGGCAGGGTGAAAGGTTAAAGACGACAATTACTTTGACTGATGAACAATCTTCGGAACATCGACAGCAACCCATTGGCGGCGAACTCCTCGCTGAATCACAAAGTCTAGTACTTTCCTTGATTTGTCTTCAGAAATAACGCTGATTTCTGGTGGAGCAGGATCATTAGAATCTGTCTCCCAGGAAGAGTTGTCGTAGGAGGATTCCTCAGTTGTATTTTGCATAGTATTTGTTCCCTCAGGAAAATCTCCCCATCCAGTTGGCTGGATGTCTCCAAGCCTGATACGAGAGCTTTCGGGAGCGATGTACTTGACCATGAAGTCAAATTTTCCACTTGGTTGTCCTAAGGGTCCCACACTTCTTTGGAACTGGAGGAGTCATCTCTCTCGATGACGTTGACCTCAGGAGAAGCATAGTTGATGAATTCTAGTCCTGCAAGCTTTACAAATTCATCGTCATGCTGGATATTTTCTGAATGACCTGAGTGTTGATCCCATGACATGGTGGGGACGCAAGTATTCTGTTCAATGATGCTCAGCTAATTTTCATTGTTCGGCTGATTTTCATGCCCCAAGTCTCCTGGATTCGGTTGCCAGATAGGAAAACCATCCATTGGGCCATAATAGTCGTGGTCAAAGTTGTCCTTCATTAGAGTATCTTCCTCTAATGAGTTTGGTCGAGCACGACATTCTTCTGGATCACAATCTCCGTATATCATTTCAACTTCTGACCTGGGTATAAATCTCGGACTCTGTGCGTGATAGCAAAATGGCGTAGGCACTTCTTCTTGAGACATATAGATGTCCTCGTTAAGATAAGACTTCCATTCTTCATCCGTATTGGAGGGATCTCCCTCGTTGATAGTATGGACTGTTTGAGGCACTGGGTGAAGGAAACCTCCACTATGGAAGAAATCCTGAATGGGATGAAGACCTTCATCGTTAGCAGCTGTCTGGGTACAGGTCGCAGAAAAACCAAGACCCTTCTTTGTTTTATTATTAGTAGGAATGACAAGTTGTCCCCATCCTTTTGCATTATTATTCTTGATCGCCTCGAGAGCATCTCTGTACAAGGAAATCGAGGTTCCTTTCTCTGACTGATTCTCACTGCTCACCGACAGTGCTTGGAACTGGGTTCCAACAACCTCCTCGGGTTCTACACAAGTAGATGATGATAAGTTACTCACGAGTAAGGTTTGCTCTCCGCAGACCGTGACGAGTTGATCGTTCTTGACGAACCTCAGTTTTTGGTGCAGTGTCGAAGTGATTTCCCCAGCCTGGTGTATCCAAGGTCTTCCTAATAAACAGTTGTACGCTTCTCGGACGTCCATGACCTTGAAAGTGATTAGGAAAGTTTGAGGACCGATAGTTATGGGAAGGTCGACTTCGCTGATAACTGCTTTCCGAGAGCCGTCAAATACTTTGACGATGACCTCACTGCCCCTCATCAGGGATCCTTTGAATGATAGTCGCATTAAAGTGGACTTCGGCATAACGTTGATGGCTGATCTTGTGTCTACCAGTACGCTGGCTAAAGCATCGTCCTGGCAGTTGACTATGATATTGAGCGCCATGTTGTGACTTTTTCCTCCCTCTGGCAAATCCTCATCATTGAATCCTAAGTTGTTGCAGGAAGTGATGTTAGAAATGTTGCTATCGAACTGTCATATTGACACATCCTGTTCCACAAAGGCCTACTCTAAGACTTTCTGTAGAGCCTCCCTGTGGGCTTCGGAACTGAGTAAAAGTGATAGCACGAAGATCTTTGAAGGAGTTTGTAACAGTTGATCAAAAATGTTGTATTTACTCCTTTGGATGAGCTTTAGCATCTCATCGTCGTTTTTTGAAAGGTCGGGATTACTGGATTGACCGAATGGTGGATCAGGAGCTTCTGCCTGAAGTTCCTTTTCTTTGTTAGGTTCTCCAACTCCTCGGTTGAAGACTCGACCGCTCCGTGTTACTCATCTGATGTCTGCAATATTCACGACGGAGGGTAATGGAATTTACTTTCCATTCTCAATTGTTGTCGCACCATATTTTTAAGGGATCGCCTTAGCTGTTTCATACGGTAATGGTCCTGGTAGATAAATAACTACAGGAGCCTTCTGATTTTTCTGACTGTCGTAAGCAACTTCAACCAGTTCCTTGCTAAGAACCTTTGATTCGTCCAGTAGTGGGATGATGGTACAAACATCCTTGTTCTTCTCAGGGTCAGAGATTATAACCACGTCTCTGATTTGATCAGGGAAGTAGTTTGGCGTCCAGTCAACGGACCTCGAATCTAGGTATGGGTGAATCTCCTTGCGATCCAACTGACCTTGGAGAGCTGCTCGCACGAGGTAACATCCTTGGTTATTTTTAGAACAGACTCTGCAACGTTCATAGTTGTGTGGTGGCACCTGGCCACACCCGCTTTGAATGCAGTGTAACCTCACCAGGTTTGTTTCTACAGATCAGACATCCTGATTTTGACGCCGAGTGGGGTTTCCATTAAGCACACTGATTTGTTGCGAGTCTTCATCTAGATAGATTGGAAGCCACCAGTGGTTTAACAAGTGTTGTAAAGTTCTTTGAACAAGAGCGCACCCTTGGTTACTCTCACAACATCCTCTACAGTTCTGGTAATCATGCGAAGTGAGAAAACCAAGTTGGACCTGCCTGGCATGTAACTCCACCAAGCTGGTATTCATCAAAAGAATATCAAAGATTTGAATCATGTTGATCTGATAGGGATTTCTATCACGGTAGTCCTGGATCCATCTAAGATCTATCTGACGCTGGATGGCCTCTTGTACGAAAGAGCATCCCTGTTTGTTTACCGAGCAAGTCAGACAGGAATTATAATCGTGCCGCTGAAGATTATGATACTGACTTTGCCTTGAGTACATTGCCACCAAGTTGATATTCATTGCACGGATGTCGTGGTTCTGAATGATGTTGGAATTTGTGTATGTCATGTTGACTCCCCGAGATCCAATTGTTCCTGTAGAGCTGATTGCACCACAGAACATCCCTGATTCTTTTTAGAGCAGATATCACACTGGTGATAATTATGAGGTGGCACATGGTCAAATCCACTCTGTCTACAATGTATCTTGACCAAGTTGGCCCTTAACAAGAGTACATCATGAGTTTGATAGCTGTCACTAGACTCTCCCTCTGTCAAATTAATTGTAGCTTTCTCGTGTTGAGGCAGCGGGTTCGTGAGAACGTTCAGATTCGTATCTTTGAAAGATAAGACCCCGCTCCTAACAAGCTTTTGCACATCGGATTTGAAACTGAGATAGTTCTTTGTGTTTATGTTATGCCCTGGTCCTCCTTAATGGTAAGGACATGTCTGATCTGCTTTGAACCAAAAAGGCAGATTTTCCTGTACTATAAGAGGAGACTTAGTCTGGACATGCCCCTTGGCCAGTAGTAACGGAAATAGTTATGCGTACGATACGGGTATAGGATCAAATCTTGGTGGCCCCGTTGTACGGTTGTTATTGTACGGAGGACGAGCCTGCTGAAGAGGCTGTTGTGTCCTTTGTTGATATTGTTGTTGATTAGGTTGGCTCTGTGCAACCTGAGGTTGATACGTAGGAATAGTCGCAGGGTTGATAGCAGGAGTCACCGCTGCTACTGGTTGATAACGTCGCCTTTGCTTTCTGAGAGAGATATTCCCAATATCCTACTCTTTTTTCATAGGGAGAGCACTACCGTATCGTTTTGTATTACTTGATGATCCAGCGTCTTTTACTAAACGTCCTTCTCGGACGGCTTCCTCAAGACGAACTCCCATGCCCACCATCTCGGTGAAGTCACTGGGCGCACTGGCGACCATTCGGTCGTAGTAAAATGAGCTCAAGGTTTTTAAGAAGATCTTTGTCATCTCCTTTTCCTCCAGAGGTGGAGAAATCTGAGCGGAAATTTCACGCCATCTCTGAGCGTACTCCTTAAAGGTTTCCTTGTCCTTTTGTGACATCGATCTGAGTTGATCTCTCTCCGTTGCCATGTCCAAATTATATTTGTACTACTGAACGAAGGCAACGCCAAGATCTCTGAAGGTACCGATCGTGGCGCGGTTTAAACCCATGAACCATTTTAATGTGGCACCGGTTAAACTATCCTGAAAGTAGTGAACCAGTAGCTCCTGGTTCTTTGTCTGAGCAAAAATTCACCAAGCGTACATCAGTAGATGGCTCTGAGGGCAAGAGTTAACCTTGTACTTTTCAAATTCAGGCACCTGGAATTTGTGCGGGACTTTCACATTGGGAACCAAGCAGAGGTCAGCGGCGTCCTTTCCAAATAGATCCTGACCACGAAGGGCCTGCAGTTCTTTCTGCATTTCCAGGAACTGTTCCTGGAATTCATTCATTCTATCGAACATGCTGTCATTTCCACCAGATGATATCTGTGGAATCTGTCCTTCTGGGACAGTGTGTACCACGGGTGGTGGTATAGTCATTATGGCCGAGACTCTCGGTGTCTCCCGAAGTTTGTAACCTTCAGGAGTTGTTGTCATGCCCCTGGCATCTTCGCTTTCCCGAAGTTTGTAACTTTCAGGCCCAGCGGTTCCTGCTGCGGTTCCCTGATCCTCAGCGATCGGCAGAACATATCCTTCTGGGATATAGTTAAGTGGCATGCCCTAGGGATGATCTTTCGGCATTCTGTACCTAGGAGCATACTTCTCCACTATGGGCGTTGATGTGATCTCTAAGATCACAGTCAGTTGTTGTGGCATCTGAGCTTCTGCTAGAGCTTGCATGTCTTTATGAAGCCTTCTCAGATCCTCTTTCAGAGTGTCGATCTCTTCTCTCAACTCTCTTTTCTCTTCCTCGAGATCATCCATCTTTTTTTGACGATTGGCTCGAGTATTGTACGAATGAGACAGTTTGACTCTAGAATCGAGATGCAAACGTGAGATTTGTAGGTAAGAAGAATGCGTTTACGCGAGAACGATGAATGATATGCAATGATTATATTAATTGTATGTTTTTGTTTAATCAAAGTAAACTTCGACAATTGGATTGCAAATATCAAACAGTGGGGAAACCCCGTTTTATTGAATTCAAAGGATTGCGGAAATGGAAATACAGTAGATTACAAAGTGCTGAAAAAGGAAACCTAAACTAATGGATCCCGAGTCCTCCCTGAAGAGAGCTCAAGTGATGGTTCTGGTGCTTTCCTTTTCTTTGACCAGGACTCTTGGGTCGTTGTCGGGTTGTCATTCCTCTGCCAAGTGAAAGGAACGAGCAAATTCCTTTGGTCATCCTGATTTTCTACAGTATGTTGCTCTAAAATCTCAATCAGGGCATCTTTTTCTCTTAATAGTTGCTGTATTTTCTTACACTCCACATTGAGAATGCGGTACTTGTTCCTCCAAGACCTCTTCTCTTGTTGAACTTTGCTGAGAGTAACTTGAAGTTTTTCCGTCTCAGACATAAAATAAAGGGTAAAGTCCCTTAATGGAAGAACTTCCTGACGAGGGTAAGGCATCCTCAGCTTGAGAGCTCTAATCTGTACCCAGTGGAGATAAGGCTCCACGGAGACACAGTCTGGTTTTCCTAGAGACTCTCGTTCTTTCCTATGAATGTGTTTCCAAGCGTGCACTATTTCTATCATTAGTGCCCTGTCATTTTCTCCTTCCTTGAAGAAAAGACCTTCAAGATGAGCATTCCGCGGGACATGCCTCATCGGCTATCCAAATTGACGACGAACCAACACCGGATGATAGTTGATTCCTCCCTTAGTTCCTATAAGGGGTACATTTGGGAAATTTCCACAATGGTCAATGATTCTGATCCCGTCATAGATTCGATTGTACCAATCGATGTCAGAGTTGGTAAGAGACATGATTCTCTGTGACCAACATAAAGTATTCTTTTGATCCTAAAATGCAGCAGACTTGGGCAAATGGGAAGTGAACCATTTGTATAGCAAGGGTACACATCACGTGATCATTTCTTCGCTGTATAAATTCCTTAAGTGTACCGAATGATACGCATCTGCGAGTAAGGTCGGTAGAGGGTTTCCAATCAGGAAAATCTTAATGACGTTGATATCTACGAAGTTATCAGTGTTGGGAAACAAAAACAACCCGTAGGTGAGAAAAACAAAGATGCTCTCGAAAGCAACCACGTTCCCTATACTAGCAAAGTACAGGGCTTTCTTTGTCAAGAATTGGGCTGGAAAACCTTGGATGCCACCCTTAGTGGTCATGTGAGTCCTGACTTCTGACTCGTCCAAATAGATTGCTCTTGCAATGGTATGATCCTTTGGAATTTCTTCCAGTCCAAAAAATGGAGCTTGATCAGTAATGTGTAAATCAGTCAAGTGAGAATACTCCTCCAGCGTTGGTGCAAGCTGATAATCCAGGAATGTGAAACAGTGATAAACCGGATCGTAGAACTGGATTAACGTGGACAGGATTCCTTCAATTACGTGGACCCTTAACAAGGATAGCAGTCCCCCATACTTGGCTCTGAAAGCCTCGTGGTTGGTGATCATTCTTGCCAAACCTCTAAAATCCTCTAACTTTGGTACCTTGAAGGTGTACTTATGAGTTTTCCTTCTACTGAAATCCATTAGCGCAATCTCCTTTCTCTCTGACATTTGCAATCATTGTCTCAGTTTAATTTGAAAAACAGAGACTAGAAGAGAAGATTTTTTCTGTTTTAATGTTTTTTAAATGAAGGTATGAATGCAGCACATAAAAACATAGAAAAAACATGGGGTCAAAGGGTCGGTGTCATGAAGTCAAGGCTCTACCCCCCCCCCACCAAAGGTTTATACTGGTGATTTTTTGTACCTGTCCGCAAAATCATTGACCCCTCCGGGATAACAACGGACAAACGGATCGCCAGGGAGCTGATGTATCCTGGAGTGATCTCAGATGAGGGTAGTATCACGTGACAACTATTTCTGATAGCTTCCACACTACAAAATGGATGCAGTCTGCTAAAAACCTCAGTTTCTCAGATAACCCAATCGACCACACTACTTTCAACAACCGAAGTCGTATAGGCAATGTATCTGCAAAGGGAGTCTCCACTGAGTTTGATGGTCGATCGGGGGCTCTTAACTGGAATTCACTCCCAGTAAGATTACCCGCATTGCCATCACCTATCTTAGGTGTATACTCAATCTTTCCACATGCGGCATCACATGCATTCCCATTAGCAGAAAAATAAACACAGATATCAATTAGGAAAAGTGGTATATATATTTATCTTAATCATCCTAGACCTCTAGTCTTATGATCCTATATAGACAATGACTCCCCAGCAGAGTCGTCATTTCTGTGACATGAATTTAGGGTTTCCACCAGAGAGATAAGATGACAAAACCCTGTGGGGCCCCACGGTGGGCGCCATTTTTCTGTAGCGAGCGATTTTGGACGTGGTTCTTAAGCACTGTCGCTCTGGGGTACTACAGTTCGATTCCTTTTTTATCCTATTGAAGCTGACTAAGGAAGGGAAATAGATGTCTCCAATTAACCCTGCTTGCATACTGAGTTTAAACAGACGACTGTTGGTTTACAGATGTGGTTTAGATCGTGGGCCTCTCTGCTTATTTTGCTAAAAATGGAATGATGGGACTATGCTATTGGTAGGATGTTTAGGTCTGATGCTTTTCGATTGATGTATGAAGGTACGGGATTTTGGGTTTTTAATTAGTGTGCTCGCTAAGATTTTTCAATCTTATGCCTACGTATTCCCGAAACAGGGAAATCAGAGAGATCGTAGTTCGAAAAAGGTTATTTTGGTGTCTTGTTCAAAGCCCAAGACGTGAAGCTAAAAGCAGTTTGTTTGTATCTTGTTCGAACCCCAAGATGTGAAGCTAAAGGGTTTTGACTTTAGAGAGAATTTGTCATCTCTAAAGAGGTCTGTTTGGTCTGTTTGTCACAACTGTTGGGTGACTGATTATAAAGGAGAATTACTTTAATTGGGATATGTGAATCCAGCAATGCCATAATTTCCTTTATAGGGGATTTTTAATCCGAAGGGGAAGACTTTAACTCAGTTTAGAGCAATGCCATCTTTCCTTAGGAATTTCTCACGCTAAAAGAGGGACAGTGGCGTGGATGTAAATAATCCAGAGGCTTGCCGCTTACAGCAATTAGATAAAGGAAAAGGAGTTGTTGATGTTTGTATACTGTGAACGAGGCACAAATTTTGATGCTAAAAGGCTGATTGACTCAACCGGGGTTTCCTTATACAAAGCCTAAGAGGAGGCTATTGACCCAACAAGAGGGTGTTTTTATGTGTCTCGTACGAAGCCCGAGAGAGAGGCTAAAAGGGTTGACTCAACAAGAGAGTGCTTTTATATGTGTTTTGTACGAAGTCCGAGACGGAGGCTAAAGGTGTTTGACTCAACAAGAGAGTCTTTGTACCTCGTACGAAGCTCGAGATGGAGGCTGAAAATGTTTGACTCAACAAGAGAGTCTTTTATACTCAACAAGAGAGTGTTTTTGTATCTCGTACGAAGCCCGAGATGGAGGCTAAAAGGGGGTGACTCAACAAGAGAGTCTTTTATACTCAACAAGAGAGTGTGACAAGGTATCTCGTACGAAGCCCGAGATGGAGGCTAAAGGGTTTGCTCTACTAGGGAGAATCGTTGTACAAATCCCAAGAGGAGGCTAGTGTGCTGGTGACTGTTTCAGTTGAGTGACAGGTCCAGTATGTTGGATAAAAGAGAAAATCAGTTCTTATATGGGTAATGTTGTACTTTGGGATTGATCAGAGGATCAGGGTTATTTCCTGTTCTTTAAGGAAACGGGAAATCCAAAGGGTATTGAGACTGTCCAAGTCTACGGGTGTTTTGAGAAGTTGATTCTCGGATAGTGAATGATCTTTGTATGATGCCCAAGAGAAGGCTGGTACGTTAAGGGATGAAGGTCAACCCATTAACCGGTCTGACGCTTGACTCAGAAAGACAGCTCTAGCAAATTCATGACTAGGTTCTATTTTTATACCTGTAGAGCTCTCTAGGTCCTTGTACTAAGCCCAAGAGAAGGCATGAGAGCTTTTAAGAAGCCGAAGGGTCCTTGTACAACACTCTAGAGAAGGCGGGGATGATTTTAAGAAGCCTGTGGGTCCCCAAACCCCGAAAAGTTCAAGACATACCATTCACCGAGAATAGATCAAGCCAGGAAAGTCTGAGAATTTGGAAGAAACTCAAGAGATGCCATTCACGGAGAAAAGATCATCTATGGGGAGTAGAGTCTCTATGATAATTTCTAAGGGTGATAGTCTGAGAAAGGGTTCACTGAGAATGCTACCTTTCACGTCTCCATATTGTTTAACCCCAAGAGGAGGGACGACTGTGTCTGGTAATCCTATGGGGATCTAGTTTTGTTTGTATTTAAGAGTGGCCAACAGGGCTTTACCTAGTGCTAGACGTAGTTGCCAGGGAAAACTCTAAATAACTATACTAGTATTACATAGTGGATATTTGACGAGTATATAAAAGTTTGTGAAAGAAGACTTACAGTGAGCAGCCCCACAATACAGTTATATATATATATATATGAAAGCGGATAAAGAAAGCGGGTAAACACTTACTCGGTTGTAGAGCTTCCATGTTGTTTTGTTAGTTTGTTCAACAAAGAAAGCTTTAATAACAATATTATATTCAAAATCAAAGGAGAAAGTGCTTTGAAAAGATTGTTGGGGCTTACAGCTCAAGGAGAGGCCCAAGGTTTTATCAGTGATTGCACTGTGGTTTTGAATTTGTACAGGGACTTATACAAGTGACTGAGGCCTAAAAAGGTTTTCTGTACAAAGGGATGGGTCTTACACTCTCTCAAGAGGCCCAAAGGTTTATTTTTATATAAGTGGCGGGGCTTACAGCTCAAGGAGAGGCCGAAAAGTTTTGTTTTTAAAAGGCGACGATTGCGTCGAACTTTTTGATGGTATCGGGACTTATACAATAAGTGAGGCCCAAATTATTTTGGTTTTCAAAAAGGGTTGGGTCTTACACTCTACTAGAGGCCCAATGATTTTTAAAGAGTGGGGCTTATAACACGAGGGTAGGCCTAAGGGTTTGATTTTTGAACTGGCGATCGCACCGAGATTTTCTTTTAACACAGAGGGAATTATACAATATCTGAAGCCCAAAATTGTTTTAGTTAAAAGGGGATTGGGTCTTACACTCTATTAGAGGCCCAAAGTAATTTAAAGAAAAGAAACGGGGCTTATAACACGAGGGTAGGCCCAAATAATTTTCGTTTTGAAATGGCGATCACGTCGAGATTTTTGAAAACGCAATGGGTCTTATACAATGACTGAGACCCAAAAATGTTTTGGTTTCAAAGAGGGGTTGGGTCTTACACTCTATTAGAGGCCCAAAGTGTTTGAAAAAGTTTGATGAGGGTTGAATTAATCAAAAACCCTAATTTGTTTTCAAAATGTATTTTAATTGAATAAAAATTCAATTAGAATGATAAAAAATTGTTAAACATATGGAAAACAAATTGTGATCTTGGATTAATGTTTCAAAAGTTAGGTTTTGATCCACAAAATGAATGGAAATCACTAAAATTTGAAAAAATCAAGAAGGAGAAAATATTTTAAATGTAAAAAAAATTAAAATATTAATTCTTTTCAAAAATATCAAGTATATGAAATAAATAATATTTTTGGGATTTTTTGGAAAAATAAAATATTTTAACATTTTTGTGAATTATTAGAAAAAGAATCAACTCAAAATCATTAACACTCAGAGAGAAATTCAATTTTGAATCAATTAAATAAAATCACAAAATTCAAATATTCAAATATTTTAAAAAGGGCGTCAAGAACATGGCAAGAACACGCGCCCTTCCTCTGTTTCTGCAGATTTGCATTTTCTATCCCATCTCACTGAATACTTGATGATATCATGCAATCTACATATCAATCTACTCGTTTTAACCTCACGATCATGTATATGGTCTTTAATTTCATTTTTTTTAAACATGGAATAAGAAATCAAAGAGAAACCTCAAGAACCCTAAAATTTGCATGAAGGTTCAGAAATTCCATACACGATTCAAACAATGCAATTGATTGAGGGAAAACACTCCATGCATGATTATGAACATATGGCCAAATTATTGTGCAGCAAAAAATGCATGGATCATAGAGTTAGAAGAGCTCATGCTTACCTCTGGCAGCTGGTGATCGTGTTTTGTGTTAGAGGTGTTACAGCTTGGTTCCAAGGTTATGGACAGCTTCCCTAGGTGCTATGGAGTGTGTCTGAGTGCTTGGAATGGTTTGAAATGATCTGGAAATGAGGATGGTATCCCAACTACAACTTGGTTAAAACCTTGAGCAGCTGTCCGGTGATTCTGAGAAATTAGTGTTCCAAATGTTGTTTAAGTGTTTGGATCACCTCTATATGATGTTTATGAGGTGTGTGTGTGATTGGTTTGGTTGGAATATCTCTCAAACTCAAAACCCGATAGTGACTTGCTTTGGAAGGCAATATTGGAGTGAAAGAAGAGATTTTGAGGAAAGCATCTATTTGATGGCTTTGGTGTCCTCAAACTGATCACAAATGAGCTCTATTTATAGTAGAGCAAGTTTGTTTTGCAAGGAATAGTGAATGGCAACGGCTGCATAGGTTTGGCCAATGTTGAGCAATGAGAATCCAAGTCTCCTCTAGCCATTGACTAGAGGTTAGGGCACATGCTGCTGGTCCCCTTGGTCTTGGATAAGTCTTGACTAAATTCAGTTGGAAATGGCTCAGTCCATGCCACCTTGGTGTATGCATTTAATGCTCCAATCCAAAATTGGAGTCTTGTCCCTCTTTTAGGGATTTCTTGGTTTGGGATGCTACTTTTGGTTCCAAGGACTTGGGAGGCTTGGGATCAGAGTTGGTTCCTTATTGGTCCCCCCTTGAGGTGTTCAGATGGATAGAGTTGCTTGCCCTTTGCAAAATTTGAGCAAATCAAGTAAAACTCCAAAATCTTCCTTTCCATGACAGTTTGCAGCAAGGCATATTGGCATTGTCATATCTCATGGCTCAAGTGGAATTTGATGGAGTTCTTGGCTATTTTGGAAAGCCCTCATATGATACAACAACTGTTTGATCATAATTGGTTTTGATACTTTTTGGATCCAAGTGAAAAATGCCCCTACATTTGGAAAAAAGTAAGGCAGATTCTGACTTAGTGAAAATTTCACTAAGTGTTGGAAAAAAAATGACATTTTCACTTTTTGTGATTTTGATCATTCCATAACTCAAAATCCATGATGAATTGGAATGAGGTGTAGTTGAAGCTTTTGTAGAGGGCCATGAGAGCTACAAATCCAGCTTTGGATGGGGAAAAATGGCCTTGTGGTTTAGGAGTTATGATCCTCCAATGTTGGTACCCTAGCCACTTTGTTCCATAGCTTAGAAAAATTTCTAAGTTTTTATGGTTACCCCTTTTACAAGTTATCCCACTTTTCTTGATTTTTCTTGATGAATGTTGATTCAAATCACACATTAACATCATTTTAGGGTTAAGAAACCATAATTGTGAAAAATCTCAAAAAGTCAAAGTTGACTTTTGTGCACAGTTGACTTTTTGTCAGATGAATTCCAAACTGTGCGATCCTCTATGAAATCAAGTCCTTGACCTAAATCAAACTTGATGGATTGATTTTATAGGTGTTATAGGGTGTATTGAATCATGTCCTAGGGTTTGGGAGCATGTCCTGGTCAAAAGTCAAAGGTACAGTTGACTTTTCTCGCGAAACCCTAATTATGGTTCAGATGAAATTGAAACTTATTGCTCAAGCTTCTTGGATCAATCCATTGTTGCAAATGGATCAATGTAGTTTATTGGAGACCCTCAAATCCTCTCTTGAGGTCTTGGCTCATGATTTGTCCCAAAAGTCAACTTAGGGGTGAATTAGGTCAAGAAACCCTAATTCCTAATTTTTGGTGAAGACATCCCCTGAGGTTAAATTGACTTGATGATTGGGTTCATGATGTTCCATGGAGTATTATAGGTTATAATTTGAAGCATTGGCTCATGCCCAGAGGAAAATTCCCCTCTGGAGGCCCTGGTTGACCAAACCCTAATTTGGTGACACTGGCGATCTTGAGGCTTAATCCACTTGGAATGTTGCAACCTTGTGCTTGATTCTTGTAGTGGGAGTCCTCTTGATCCATTGTGGATGTTTGAGAGGCTAGACAAGTGGAAGATCATGTCATTCCTTGATTGATCCTTTACCTAAGCACTCAGAGAGGGCCTGAAACCCTAAATTTGATTGTAGTGGATGCTCACCCATCTTTGGGGAGACTAATGAGGTGTGATGGCCCATCCATATTGTGATGATGATTTGCACAATGATGGGAAATCTTAGTGGTCAAAATTTGGGGTATGACACACAGATGCGGAGGTGCATGGCTACACAGATACTGATTTTAGTGGAGATCAAGATGAGAAGAAAAGTATTGCAAGCTACATATTCATTATTTAAGGTGCTCCAATCTATTTGAGCTCAAGAAAACAAATAATTGTGGCTTTGTCATCTTGTGAAGTTGAATACATGGGTGCGTCATACACAACTTGTCAAGTAGCATTAATAGAGATGCTTCTCGAAGAGCTTAAGATCATGAAACCTAAGAAAATTAAGTTATTTGTCAATTACAACACATCCATTGACTTGGAAAATCGTCTTGTGTGTCATGGTTGAAGCACATTGAAAGCATGTATCCTTTCCTTAGGGATCAAGTACATAAATGAAAACTTGAACTTGAGCATTACAAGTTGGAATTGTAACTAACTGATATACTCACTAAGCCCTTAAAGTAAGTCAGGTTTGATGAGTTTAAGCAGATGTTTTGGTATGATAAGCCTTGAAAACATGAAGTAGGTGGTGTGTTAGAAGTTAATAATTCATTGTTTAGTAGGCAAGATGTATACGATAGAGTTGTACTCGAAAGTGTCGAATACAACATGTAAGTGTCGAAGTTTGTAAGCATGTATTCAACTGAGTCGAATACTACAATTAATGAATTGTGTTTTGGGGGCCTATATATACATGTGATGGTGTAAATTAATAAATAGCAATACAATAATTTCTCACTTCAATAAAATTCCCTTTCACGATATAGTTTCTCTCTTCTATGTCCTTCTTCTTCATTCTTCTTGAAAAGCCTTTATTGTTCCATCACAAACTTCACTCAATTTAAAAACTTAGGCCTAACTTTACAATTTCACAAGTTTAAATAAATGAGTTCCATTTTTCGTGATTCAACTCGCCAGCTCATAGGGAGTACATCATTTGTATATGTCGATAATATTTAACATTATGCCTTTTATTTGATATGTCTATGGTTTTGTGTTGTTGGTCTTCTCCTTGTTATTTGACTCACAATCATCTCTGTGTCTCTCTATGTCTCAGTGAGTTATCGTCGTGTAGTGTTTTTCGAATTCATATAAAAATTGTAAAGTATGTGGTAAGTTCATTGGATGAGCAAACATAAAAATTGAGGAATCGGAATTTGTATGTGGCATTTATAGTAGTAGGTCTCATTCTCAACAGAGGAGAATTGTAGGATCCTGATATAACGTTAGTGGATCCCACTTTATGTGCCAATTGTACTTTATAAAAGTACATAGTGTAGAGAAAGAAGCTGCTCATGGAGAGATTGTAAGAGACCATGTATTTTTCCCTCAAATTTATGTATACTCCTTCTCAATTATATGATTGAGGCATTTATACAATATTCCTTGGGTCTGGACTAGAAATCCATGAAGTGTTTCCCTCACTTAATGATCACAAACATGAAGATATTGGAAGACTCATTCTCCATCAAATAATGGGGGAGATGGTTTCCTCAAACAGATATTCCTTGGAAACCTAATAGACTATGCATGATAAATGGAACAAGTCAAAGATCCGTAGATGGGCAAGATGTCCTCAATCGGACGACCAAGCCCATTTCAGATGACTAAACTAATTTCAATCGACTAGTCCTACTTCGGGCGCTGGCCCATTCTTCATCTATATATTTTGCCCTTGTTATAGACTTTTGGATCATAGACCAACCTTTTAAAGCCCAATAAAATTATCATAATTCAATTTTAAATCATATTCATTTGATTCAAATCATATTCATTTCAAATAATATATTGCTATATTTTAACCTAGATTTGCAATTGTATGAATTTTTATTTATACATCTCTTTTCAAAATATCTCAAGAGCCACGCTATTACAACAAAAAATTCACACTTAAATATTGGTTTTTATCATAATGAGGGCTCCAAAGACATTTTGAGAAGCAATTTTGAAAATAAAATTCTTACAAATTAAAATTACAAATCGTTTGAAAATACTCAATGCTATAAAAAATGGATATTATTAATAAAAATTAAATATTTAAATGTATTTAATATTATTTAAAAAAATTAAAAATTAAAATATTTAAATTTGTTTGAATATTATTTTTAAAAAATGAAATATTTAAATATTAATTGAACAAATTATAATTTTAATAAAATTGTATATACATATTATACTTAAAACATGATATAGCCAAATAGTCGTGTAATAAATTTTATTTAAGCAAAATAAAAATAATTTAATTTATAAAATATTTTTGTTTTTTAAATAAAATTTGTATTAATCTTTTTTTTTATTTATAAAATTCAAATCCAATAAAGAAGGAAAAGACTACAAGAAAGGGGGAATTAGGCCGATCCTTCCAACAAAAATATGAGGCATTTCAACGAAGGAATGATATCTTAGTAAACCAAGTCCTTCATTTTCCAACAAGCTAACACAAGTAACGGCCTCGATATAAACACGAGTAACCAAGAAATTCATTTGTGCAATGATGACTTCACAATAAATTCATATATTTCTTAAAGGCCAGGTTGCTGAAGCTTTGTGACATAAAGTTTGGACCACTAATGAAGAATCTGATTCCAGCCAAATATTAAAACAATGTTTGGATGCAACAAACTCATTGTAGTGTTCAATATGAGGGCAAAGATTCTCAGCAAACCCTCCCAAGTAGTGTCCAAGGTTATTTCTAAGTAGGCCTCTAAAGACACCGGTGGTGTTATTAGCTGTACCATTAGTGTTCACCTTCACTCGGTTGTCGATTTGAGGCATTCAAAGGATCTCCTTGATCATAAGGGGCTAGGGGTGGATCTTGACTTCAAAAGCCTTCAAAAATCTTAACGTCATACATTGAACCATTATAAGTGAACCTAGTGTTCTTCGGTGATAGAACGACATTAGCTATAACATTTATGATAACACTTCTCCAATTGACTTCTTTATCTTGAAACCTGGACAAGCTCCAACAACTCATAATAGCATTAAAAATATTGACAATCGTGACCTTAATCACCAACTTTCATTGTGGGGTCCAAGACTTTTTACACAAATTCTAAATGTTTTCAAGAGAATTGAAGTGAAGCCTGATATTGATCACTTCTAAAAACCAATTCCATATGTTAATGCAAAAGGACAGTCAAAGAAAATGTGGAAAGAAGAATCCTCTCTGGCCTGACAGAGATTTCAAATTGTTGGCAATGAGCAACATATAAATTTCAAGTACTCATTAGTGGAAAGCTTGTTATGCATCAATATCCAAGCCACAAGGGACTTCGTAGAAAGGATGTCTTGTCTCCAAAATAAACCTTTCCCAAATAGGTTGATGATGACTTTTGGCTTTGAAAGAAAATGCCTCTTATAGAGATAAATAACTAGATTCAGTGCCTAACCAAACTAAGCAAACATCTTTGTCCTCAAGAGGGAGAATCATTTTATAAGTGTAGGATGTTATAGAAAGGAATTGATCAAGGAATCTCTGAGGTGTCATCCATTGACGATTACAGATGAAACTACTAGCCTTATTAGTAAGGTGTTTATGCCAAGCCATAGGAATGTTCAGAATCTCTTCTAGGCAATACCTACCATACCAATTATCAAACCTAAAATTGGTGTCCACACCATTTCCAATCAAGTGTATAGAATTATCCTTGACCATAAAAAATGGATGCTTGAAATCACTTCAAAGAGAGGAGAAAGCTGATCATTGATGCAATCAATGCCCCTGTTTTGAAACTATTTTAAAGGGAATCAGTCTATTCAACCCCTCTTCTAGACCTTTTTCTTATCTATATCTTCAACAAACATACTTCCTAGGGCTAGATTAGGTTTACATAAATGATCAAGATGTAACATGAAATAAACATGAGAATATATATTAATATGATCAAATAACTAAAACGAGCATAAGATAATGTCATAATAGAGTACAAATATAATCCTAACAAAATATAACTTACATACTCATAGGACGGTGGTTATGGAACATGAGTAGAAGTAAAGCGACATCAAACAATCTCTCAATCCTCTACTAAAACTCTTTTCGATCTACCTTCAAATTTTAAACCTCTCAAACTCTCTCTCATATTTGTTTATATTCTAATTGTAATAACTAATATAAAACTATATACATTTGGCAGCCAAAGCTCTCTTTAGATAGATTAATCTCATGTCTTCATTTGTTGAGAAAATATGGCTTGCTCTGCGGATTGACATATTTACCCTTAATCTAATCTAATGGTTAACATATTTACTAAACCTCTCCATCTAATGACTGACATATTTACTAAAATTCTTCCTAAGGAAAATTTATTTTCCATAACAATTAAATTAGGAATATTAAATCAATCATGCATGGATTGAAATCTGCAAGACGCATATCCTTTTTCTTCTTCTTCCCTTTCTCTATATCTTTTACATTATCTATGTGAATGATTTGTGCTATCTTATACCTTTATGATAACACCAATGGGGGAGGAGTATAATCTCAGGGGAGTAGGGTATACTCTTTATATTTGTAAGGGGAGTTTAAGCACTCCAATCATTCATTTATGCTTGTCTGTTTGTTCACCCCCCCTAAGAAATGTGTTATCATCATCAAAAGAGGGGGGGGGGGGGGGATAATGTGGAACTATATACTTGAAGCTACAATTTGGTGCCAGTGATCTTAGTGGCAGATGATCCAGGTGGTATAAATGATGCAAACACCTAATGTAATGTCCCAGATTTTGGTCCCAACCATACATTACTAAAAAAACTATATTTACTTTTTAAAAAATTGCTACAATTTATTATTAATATAAAATTATAATTTTAAGTTTGGAAATATATGTGATTTAAAGTAAAGCAAATGAATTCGTTAAAAACCCAATTTGATCCTCGTGTTGTTTTCACCCGACATCGTCGAATTCTTTGGTACCTAAAATGTTGGTTGTAAGGGGTCAAATTCTATAATACACAAACATACAAAACTAAACCATACAACTATACAACGAAGCCGATATTGTTGTTTTTTAAGTGGTTCTTTGCAGGTTAAACGGAAGGATAAGCTTGTCTGGCAATGTTTCAAAGACTTTTGTTGTTCGTGATCTTGCAATGTGGATTATGTGCATAGTGTTGATTATGTAGATATCTTAGTTTTGTTTAGGAATTCTTGTATATCATGTTCCATAATTGTATATTATTCTTTTTGTACATGTATATATAACGAAGCCGATAGGCTCTTATGGATGTGTCAGTACCAATTTATACTATATAATGTATTTGTATACTATATTATACGTGGGTGTTACAATTGGTATCATAGTAGGTCAATTATCGACCCAGCCTTGAAACATTATAAGTAAATTAATTCCTACTTCATATTTGTATTTTGCTAACATAATTCTTAAACTGATGGGCCAGATCAACCTAATTCTATGTGCGTGGTAGGTAGTATGATGGTTGAGCGACCACAAGGACTTCAAAGGTTTATTAGAGATTGTACTTTGAGAGTAGGCTCAAGACAATAGTTTGAAAGTAAGGAGAACCATTGAGCTCGGTTGAAGTCATGGTAAGAGTTGTGATTCAGGTGAAGTCACTGGAAGTAAGGAGAACTCTTCCAGCCTTCAACTTGAGTCATTTGCTCCGAAACAAGGAATAGTCCCTAAAAATGGACACACAATAGAGTAGAGCCTATCCAAAAATTGTACCAAAACCTAGTCATCTTGCCATCCCAAATCCTCTTAAAACAAGAAGAGACAAACTAATCGGTATCCAACTCTAGGGACGACTTAAGAAGAAAAACCCCTATCAACCAATGAGACACCCTCTTAAGGTAACCCACCCTGACCCCCCAACGGGTTGCCGAACGTAAGGGAACCATACCAGTTAACACAGATGTCTCTCCACATAGAGAGCTCGTTCAAAAGAACCCTACACCTCCACTTACTAAACAAGGCAAGGTTCAACAACCTAAGGTCCTTAACCCCTAAACCACCTCCCTTTTGCCTTCAACATGTTCTCCCACTTAAACAAATCAATCTTATTTCCTACTTTTGGAACCCCCTAGAGAAACCTTCTATGTATACCAACCAACTTCTTCCATACCGAGACCAATGTATTCATAAAATATAGAAAGAACATTGGGATATAATTCAACACCGAGTTCAACATAACAACTCTCCCACCCAGTCTCACAAAATGAAAGATAGTTTTGGGACATTTAATTAGAAATATACTTTAATGATTTAAGCTTTAGTTATATCATATATTGCGTGTGTAACTTTTGGTTGAGCAGTCCGCAGCATATGATACATGGTAGTTGTGGTGTATTTTCCAGTTGTTTTGAAGTCCTGCCAAACTGCATAATTAGTTAGGACCTCTTTGTTCTTAAAAATAGCCTTAACAACCCAAGAAACATCTTGTTTCGGCGAGAACTGTTGAATATCCTCTTTTTCATATAGTATTGGTGCATCCATTTTATCCAAAGCACGTCCTTTTTATCCCATATGTTCCACAACAGTTTACCTATGGTAGCTTTATTCCATTCTACGAGCGAGATCATATTCATACCACCTGCAGATACACTGTCACAAACATGGTCCCACGAGATGGGATCTTTCTGGCTATTTTCACTTTTACCCGTCCAAAGGAACCTTCTGCATATAGCCTCAATATGAGCAAGGACCTTTTTGGGGAGTGTGAAAATTTGTAGCCAGTAGTTTGAAATTGAGAGAATTACACTTCTGAGCAATTGAAGTCTGCCTGCATAGGACAAAAGATGTGTGCTCTAATGTGTTATTCTTTTCATCATTTTCTCTATAAGGGGTTGACATGCTTGCACACTTATTTTCCTACTATCCAAGGGCACACCCAAATATCTTACAGGGAGTGTGCCTACGGCCAAACCAGTTTTATGGAGAATGCTTCGTTTGCCATCCTCATCAACACCTGCTATGTAAAGTTTACTTTTGGGGTGGTTGATACACAAACCTGTAGCATCTGTGAAACTTTGAATTTTGTCCAATGTCAACTTCAGTGTATTTATTCTTTCAACATGTGTGTTTGTTTTTTGTCTCTTTTAATTTTTTTTATTTTTGTCTCTTTTCATAATTTATGGTAGTTAATGGATGAATATCACAATAAAGCAAATAATAATATAAAAAAAAATATATTAATGATATATTAACTCAAGAATTTTAATTGTTGACATTCTTTACTTTTTGTGGATTGCCCAAAAACTATTTTGTGTAAATAATCAATCAATGGCTTTTTAGGTACACATTTTTTTTATATATTTAAAATTAAGTTTGAAGCAAATTGAGTTTAAAAGTTGGGGTTTGATTTTTTAAAAAAAAATTGGGGTTCACTAAAGTTTTGTGTAGATTTTTCAACATTATTTTAAACATAATTATTGTTTTCATTTTCAAATATATCAGTTTTGGTTTTGCAAAATGTAAAACTGTGATTTTGCATACTGAAATTTCATTGGTTGTAACATGTAACAATATGCACGCTACATCAATCTCAGACATTCGAACTGATAAGCCAATTTTAAAGTGGTGGAGTAATCATGAGTAAATGTGTAAGTAAACCTAGATACAAGTTACAATCTTATACTCTTTTTTGTAGCAAAACAAACTCAATGAAATTCATTAATCAAGACTTGTTCAATACAAGGAGGAATAAAATTAAACGCTTGACACCTATACCAAGAATTGGCCACTGTCATACCCCAAATTTTACCCCCTTAGATGTCATCATCATTTGCATGAGCATTATAGGTCAATCATCCTTGCATAGCTAACCAAACTACCAAACTTTGTGGTTTTGTTTCTTTTGAGGAATAGGGGTTTTGTACAAGAAAGGGAAAGCTCTGATTAATCAAGACTTTAAGGAGGGATCAACCAAGCAAGTCCTCACATACTTCAAAGGTCCCTAAGATGCCTTTTGGTTCAATACAATTTATTTCAGGGGCTTTCTAAGTGAATTGGAGAGATTTTGAATTCATCTGATTAAAAAGTCAACTGAGGCTCCATAAAAGTCAACCTTTGAGTTTTTTTGGTCAACCATGAACATATCAAGCCATATTCTATGATCTCATGAGGTTTGATCAAGAAAAATCAACTGGAATCATAAAATCAGGAGAATTATGAAAACTAGGGTTTTTGGTGAAATTTTCTAAGTATGAAAATCAAGGATTCTAGCCATCTTTCAAGGACCATATCTCACACATCCTTAGGTCAAATGGAGAAAACCAATACATGTTTTAAAGAGGACACTCCCTACTACAAGTTTGTAGAAGGAATCAAGTTCAAAGAGTGGAAGGATTGGAAGTTATGGATGGATAAAGTTGGTAGAAATCATGATTTTGTACTTACACTTAGAAAATTTTCTGAGTCCTAAATTCAGCATGTTGGAACCAACTTCATGGGGATTTTTCACATGGTTACAAGTCTTAAATCAAAATTCCTCAAACATGAAAGTTATTCCTTGTTCTTCAAGCTTTCCATGCATATAAAGAACTCTCCAATTTGATCAAGGGGTCAAAAGTTATGTTCTCAAAGTTTGAGGATTTTAGGCACAAGTTAGGCAACTTGGGCACCACAAGTCATGTTTTTTCTTAACTTGCAAGCTCTCTTTTTAATGGTTCCAAGTTTCAAATCCAAAGGTGTTAAACACCAAAATTGTTCTCCTCCATCTCAGCTTTCCAAGCATCTTAAGAACTCCTCAATTAGAGTTCTACAACTCAAGATATGGTGTGATGAACATGGGTACTAAAGCTTGACAAAACTTGCCCAAGTCATGACCAGGCCACGCGTGCCAAGCCCTAGGCCATAATTTTGGACCACTCTTCATGTCCATTTTCCATCATGTTACAAGCTTCAAATCAAAAAGTTTTCAGCATGAAAATTGTTCAGTCACATGCCCTCTTTCCAAACAGGCCAAGATCCCTTCATTGGAGTCAAGAACTATGGAGTTATGGTGTGTCAAAGTGAGCTCATGCACATGTCAACCTCTTGTCACCAAGACCAAACCTCATGACTAACCTTTTCAGCACCCAAAGCTTTGTTACTTGTGCACCTAATCTGTCATTTAGGATCTCTAAACTTGCCCAAATAAGCTCACATTTCCAATGACCTACAAAAAAACATGTTTTACACATAACATGAACATTTACAAAACAAACTTTTTGCAACTCATGTCATTGAACTTTTATTTTCTTTTCTTGCTACATTATTCTGCCACAAACTAACAAAAACACAAGCCCCAACCATTTGCACCATAGCTAACTCGAGCCACCTCCATGAAAGGTCAATTTTTCTCTCTTAAAAACTTTGACCGAAAAAAAAAGCCTTGAAAGATGTTCTACCTCAAAAAACCACACAACATATCTCACATATATAAGGAGAAAACCCTAGCAAGAGAGGGAGTTGGGTTTTCGGATAGAAACTTTGAAAAAAAATCACTTCTTTTCTAAAAAAATTGACTATTTCGAATCTCAATTTTGAAAGCTCTCCTTCCATTTTTTCCATTCCATCCATCATCCCTACGGGGTTGTGTTACACTTGGTGAAGAATCTCACGTAGAAAGAGAAGCCATAAGAGCTCCGTCTGAGTAACTTTTCTTCAACCCTCACTCACTTTTTACTGCTCATTTATGGGCATTGTTGTCATATTTGGAATGTGGGATTGATATAAAACATGTTTGCACATTTTTTATTTCATTATGGGTGGGTTTCAGTTTGAGTACCATTTTGTTGTGGCTGTGTTTAAGGGTGTTAGAGTGAGCAAATGAAAGAAACAATGATATAGTTGTGATCAGTGTGAGAAACCGACTGGAGTGGTGTTATTGTTGTTGAGTTATGTGGAGTTTTGTAGATAACTCTGGCGATCATCGCCGGAGAAGACCACCAGATCTAGGGCTCCGGCGTCTTAGTTGTCCTACTCACGTGTCCCTTGGACCTTTTGACTTTATTTGCTGTCAAATGATGTGGCGCAGAGGTGGAGGCCACATCATTTAATGAATCCATCGTGGGCCTCTCTTTTTTGTTGGATTCTGATTGTTTTTTTAAGACATGGGCCTAACGTTTCTTGCTACATGCACCCCACTTTCCTGGGCCCATGCGCATTGTAACTAAAATCTGTTATTCTGAAATCTGTTGAATGCACCCCTCCATTATCTTCTTTATTTTATTTTCCTTTTATTTTGTCATTTTCTTTTTATTTTTTTATTTTTGATCTTCCAAATATTGAAAAATCATATAAAAAATATTTTTAGATACCTTACTGTCTTGACTCATTTTTAATATTTTTTATTTATTTTTATTATATATTTTGTTATTTTATTTAAATTATTTGGTTTGGTGTTTACAAAAATACCCTCAAAATTAAGATTTTTATTTGAATTCCTTCCACATGTCTTTCGGTGCTGTTTTTTTGTCAACTTGTGTTTTATGAATAGAAGATGTTTGGAAATTTTTGTTAGCCTTTAATGATGTTGTTTGAATAGCTTTTGGTTTAGTTTTGTTAAGCCTCGATTCTTTTGATACCTTGAGTTTATTAGTTGATTTTGAATGAGTTTTTGTGCCAATCTTTTGATGATATTCTGAACACATATCCTTGAATGTATGGACATGAATTAGAGCTTTTAGTTTGATTTTATTTGGCCAATTTCCTATTTTTGTTTGGTGCATCAAATTAGGGTTTGTTTCTTGCATGTTTTGGTGTTATCTTGACCTAGTTTTTAGGCATGTTCTTTGAGTGAGCTTTCTTGATGTTTTTTGCTTGAATGTGATTTGTATGTGGTGTGAATGCTACTTCCCACGTGGGTTTTGAGTTCTAATTTCCATGTTTTGAACTATCTTTGCATTTATCTTTGTGTGAGCTAGTTTGTAGCAAGTATGCTTGTGTTTTGATGCATGATTGATATGCTTGTAACCTTTTCTTGATCATTTTTGTATGTTGAATATGACATGGTGTAGCTACTGGCCTTCCTTGATTGTTATCTTACTTGGTCCATTTAGCTTTGATACTTTGTTCATTAGTTTGATTAGGGTGCCAAATCTTTGCATGCCTGTGCTTTATCTGTTTATTACAAACTCTTGATATGTCATAATGATTGATCTTTGACACTTTGTTTATATCATGAGTTGATCATCCTCCTTAGCATATGTTTGTTCATAATTCCATTTTCATCTTTGATTGTTATCATTCTTACTTTAAGGTTTATCCTTTAATTCCTTATTGTTACAAGTTGTTTGTCCCAGATTCCAAAGGAAAGGATTTCCCTTATTGACTTGTAAGTCATACTTTAGGACAGTTTAGACCACTTCCTACTCACCATGTGACCTTGTAAGAATCACATCCTTGGCCTTGTCAGAGCTATTTTCCACTACTATGAAAAACCCATTTAACAACGGTTGGGAATGACATATAATGACGCGGGCGAAGGCGTTGTTATGTAGATTGTTGTTGTATCTTCGATGTTTCTACAACGGTCTGGAAACCGTTGTTGTATTCTGGAAAACGCGCTATATATTGCAACGGTTAGTTGTATCAACCATTGTGAAATATATTATTAATCACAACGGATATTAGTTTCAACCATTGTGAAATATATTATCAATCACAACGGATATTAGTTTCAACCGTTGTTACATGTACCCTTAGTTTATTATATACAAATGTATATTGCTTATTTTACCATACACCTAGTTAAAGAATTACAACCATTAAATTGGTAAGGAAATATATAATCTAAAAATTAAAATATTCTTGAAAACCAACTTAAACACACCATTGTTTTTCGAATTGCATCCATTTCATTCAGCACATTGAATGTTCCTTAACACATAATATACGATTCAATGGTCTGATTCACTCTACTCATCGATATTTTTAATTATATAGTTTACCTCTCCATCGCCCAAAATCATCGCGATTTTATAATCATAACAATCATGATCATAAAAACCACGATGATTTTTGGCGATGAATAGGTAAACTATATAATATAAAAGATATCGATGTGTAGAAGGAATCAGACCATTGAATCGTATATTATGCGTTAAGGAACATTCAATGTGCTGAATGAAATGGATGCGATTCGAAAAACATTGACATGATAATGGTTGGTTTTCAAATACATCTTAATTTTCAGATTATAAGTTTCGATACCAATTTAACAGATTGCATTTTCATTAAAAGGATAGTAAAACAAACAATATACAAAGTATATAATAAACTAAATTTCATATGTACAATATCAGAATGAATTCATATATATACCTTATTAGAATGAATTCATATATATATATATATATATATATATATATATATATATATATATATATGTACCACCATCATCATCACCATGTGAAACAAACGTAAGAAGTGGGAAAGCAATGAAGAAAATTAGTTATTATTCAAAACAAAACAAGCAAAATTAGAAACAAACCCTAAGAAGTGGGAAGCAATGAAGAAAATTAGTTAGTATTCAAAACAAAACAAGCAAAAGTTGAAAGAAAACGCTAAGAAGTGGGACTGTACCATAACAATGAAGTTCACCTTGCTTGTGAAGCATTGAAGTCGAATCTGCGCAAAAAGAGAACAATCAACAAAAACATCATGAAGCAAACGAGATAATGAGTACTATTTAACAAAAAATTGAAGTGGAAGACTACCTTATTTTCCATAAACAATATGTACATTACGCTTGCTACCGCCAGCATCAACACCATGTTCATCTAGTTTTAGATTCTGCAAGAAGAACTACAAGGAGGAAGAAGCTTAAATCAAAAGCTTCATACTTCTTGTATTTCTTCTCGCAGATTCTAAAAAAAGATGAAGTTTGGGTGCTAGGGTTTCGCTGTGAAGGAAACGGCGCGACTGTCAAAAAGGAAAAGTTAATTCCCTTATATAGGTAAAATTTTCACAACGGTTTTCTTAAATCATCGTTATGATAGATTAAATATTAATTTAATAATATCACAATGGTTAGTTATAATAACCGTAGCGATACCCCTTATACGTGGTACAAGGTTCGACACCAGGAAACAACATTTTCCTAAAATTACGCCTGCATTATAAGTGATATCGCTACGGTCATCACTTATAACTGTCGTAATATTATTAACCATTGCACTTCCCAACATATGAATGGCTTACAAGAAAATATCGTTCCAGTATATGAACGGTTTACAAGTTATCATCATTACAAGCATTAAACTATCATTCTTTTCATCTTTAACCTCATCTATAAATATACAATTTTACATATCAAAATAATATATTCTTCGTAACAATGAGTTCAACAAATGAGAATCCTGGAAACCTCAATGAGGAACGTCAGGCGCCAACCCAGGAGGTCGTCCAACCAGCAACTGCCAACTTCAGGGATGCCTTAAGGGTAAGGAAGGATAAGAAGAAGAAGAAGAAGAAGAAGAAGAAGAAGAAGCCGAAGAAGAAGAAGAAGATAAAGAAGAAAAGGGGGCCTGTATATTATGATTCCGATGAGGGGAGTGAGGAGAGATGTCTAGATTATGAAGATGCATTTTATGCTATGGGCTCTGACAATGATCTTGATATGTAATATGTTTATCAATGTACTCTCAATGGAATATTAAAAAAATTATCTCTATATATGTTCATCTCTTACAGTTTTATTTTTTAAGTTATATATATACTCTATTGCACTTAAAAATACTAAAGAATGCATTGTTGGGAATATACATCATACATTACATGGCGTTAGACATGTTTAAAAAATTAATACATGTTTAAAATCTAAAAATATGACAAAAAATACATTGTTGTGAATCGAAGCGTGATACATGTATTAGAATGGTCTTCTAATACAAGCGTGTTAAAATGTAAAAATATGGAAAAAAAATATATTAGATGGGAATCGAAGCTTGTTACACAGCTTGTATTACAATGGTTATGTAATACAACCGTCGTTAAACATGGCGTTATAAATTTTTAGTCCTTATACAACGGTGGGATACGAAACCGTGGTAAACCTGGCGTCGTTAAATGGGGTTTTTGTAGTAGTGTTCCCTCTTTAACCTAGCCTTAGGTTAGGGTTTGTTAACCCTATGTAAGTATTGTTGTTATAGATACTTACCTTCCTTTCTTGGCCTTGTTAGAGCCAATTTGTCTTACAACTTAGAACTAGGTATAGAGTTTGTAAACTCTATGTGAGTACCATTGTTATGAGTACTCACTTTTCCCCTTTGACTTTGTTAAAAGTCAATACCTTAGCTAGTCTTTCAATTTAGACTTAGAGAGTTTGTTAACTCTATGTAAGTATCATGGTTATGAATACTTACTCCCCCTTGGAATCTTGACCACAATCAAGAGTTCCTCACCCTTAGTGAGGTGAACTACGAGTGCTCTAATTCCATCCTAGTTAAGATACGTAGGCAGGAGATGCGATGTCTTGGCGAGCATACTTATTGTATATATACCCTAGGTCTTTACCTTAGCAATGTTCCCTTATCAAGCAAACAATAGCATAACACAAATACTAACAAGAGGTTCCTGCAGAGTACTACAGATACTTAGGATGCTAACACCTTCCCTAGGTATAACCAACCACCGAACCTTAGATCTCTTAGCATTGTTGTTAAATTGTGCACTTAGGGTCTTCTTCGATCTTTACCCTTTCCTTTGGATAAATCAAAGCTCGGTGGTGAATTTCATGATTTGTGATTCAAGTTAACTAATAGCTTGATATCCAATTCTCACCGCAACATCCACCCTTGCAAGACAATGGGAAAACGAATTCGCTTGACGCTTAATAGATTTCACCTCAAAGTTAGAAGAAACAAGCAACAAAGCTCTAATAGAATTAATAATAAAATTAAACTCGGATCCACCAATGTGATTGGAATGAATGGCTTGGACTACTCTTTGGGAGTCACTTTCGAAAATAACATTTACTAGTTGCAAGTCAACAGCTTCATGGATTGTCTCTTTAAGGGCCAAAGCTTCAGCTTCAATAACGGAGGGAGTACCGGGATCCCAAGTCACACCTGCAATAATGAAATTCCCGAGGTTATCACACACACACACACACATACACACACACACACACACACACCATCCTCTATTAGTAATACCACGTTGTTTGTTAAGCGCTACATCCATATTACATTTTAACCATCCTTCTATTGATGGATTCAAAGTCATAGGATAATGATGGGCATTATCGGTATCTTGAACTTGTTATGCCATAAACCATTCCCGCCACTTATGAAATGCTAACCAACCAAGTTTAGGGGCTTCCAAATATTCATTGTGCCAAATAAGATCATTCATATTATTCCATATCTCATCTATCATAACTGTAAATCTTCCAACAACTTTCCTATCCTCCTTACTTCAAATATACAAAATAAGTGACTAGGCATCATGAAAAGAATATAACCGAGCTTCTTTAAGAGAGGAAAAACATGTTTCCTTCCAACACTGGTTAGTCGCATTACATCCAAAGAATAAATGCTAATCATCTTCAAGATTTATATCATAAAACTGACAAGATGAAGGACAAGGAACATAATGTTGTCAGAGTCTAGCACGAGTCGGTAAGCATCCCTTACAAATTCTCCACATAAGATCCTTGACTCTAGGAGGAGCTTTGATATTCTAGAGATTACACCAATCCTCCTCCCCTGTCCCATTCTGATACCTCATACGCGAGTTCCTCCATAATCTGTATCCATAATGCACACTATAAGAACCACTTTATTCCTCCTTCTAAATCATGTTATCCTCCTAAATATCCTTCAACAATGGCACCTGTAAGATTTCTTCACCATCTTCAAAGTCGAACAAATCTCTTATTACCCTCATATCCCATTGTTTAACATTTGGCAACATAAGATTTCTAACAGTAATACCATACACACCTTGCTTTTGGGGGAAACTTAGACACATGTCCCTTTCCCTCGCATCCAAGGTTCATTCATTACCATTATGTGACTACCATCCCCAATGCTCCACCTGCATCCTAAAGACAAAACCTCCCCCGCCTTTCACATACTCCTCCATACAAAACTTGGATTATAACCAAGGTTAGCATTAAAGTAAGACGATATAGGATAGTACCTTGCTTTGAAGATTTGAGATACAAATGCATTAGGTTTTGTAAGCAAATTTCAACCTTGTTTAGCTACCATGGACATGCTAAAGGGTTTAAAGTCTCTAAACCCCAACCCACCTTCCTTCTTAGTACAAGCAAGCTTATATCATGACATCCAATGAATTCCCATGTTATTACTACCTCCTTTCCACCAGAAAGAGTTAAGCATCTTCTCAATATCATTATACACTGCATCTAGGAGAATAAAGATACTCATAATATATGACAGGATTGCTTGAAGGACCAATTTTATCATGACTTCTTTCCCTGTTTTTAATAATGACCTACCTCCCCAGGAGTTTATTCTCTTCCCAACGGTCTTTGATAAAAGAGACAGTTGCCTTCTTACTTCTACAAATCATAGAGGGAAAACCTAAATAATTTCCAGTACCTATCACATAACGAACTCCCATAATGCTAGCAAGAACCTCCTTAGCCGGATTACTAATGTTGCGGCTAAAAAACACTTCATATTTTGTCAAATTAATCTCCTGCCCTGAAGCCTCAACATAAGTATTGAGCAGCATCATAAGATATCTTACTTCAGAAATATTGGCTCTGCAAGATAATAAACAATTGCCAACAAAAAGAAGGTGGGACACGTTAGGTGCCCCTATGTAGATTGAATCCCATGAATGTCACCACTCGCTACTACTACATTAATAAGGTTTGAAAGACCTTCTGAGATTAGGATAAAGAGGTAAGGAGATAGTGGATCCCCTTGCCTCAATCCTTTTCCTGGTTCAATTCGCTCAACTGTATTTGAATTAACAAGAACAATATAGTGCACTGATGTAACACACACCATAATTCAATGAATCCACCTATTTTCAAAACCCATCCAAGAGAGAATATCTCCCAATCCACTCTATCATACACCTTACTAATGTCTGCCTTGAGAGCTAGATGAGACTTACTATCTGTAGTTCTTTGCTTTAGAGCATGAATAACTTCTATAACAATCATCATGTTATATAGGATAGAGCGGCCCTTCACAATTGCCAATTGTTCCTCCGCCACACACCTATCTAAGAAAATCTTCAATCTATTTGCAAGAACTTCAGACACAAGTTTGTAGATCAAATTGCATAAGGAGATAGGACGGAAATCCTTCATGTTGTGAGGGTTAGGACAATTAGGGATCAAACAAATATTTGTATCGTTCAGTGACAATGGAAAGAAACCCCTCATCAAACAAACCGTGGAAGCCTCCAAAATATCATTACCATACAAACCCCAAAAGTTTTTATAGAAATCCAGATTAAAACCATCCGAACCTGGCGATTTATTAGGTGCATATCTGTTAAAATTAATGTGTTGTAACCACCACTATCATTAGTAAGCATTATGAGAGAATTCCAATCACCATATTATAATGATTGTCTTTATTTAGATTTATGGTAGAGTTGTATCATTAAGATTGAGAGAACCAAAGAGTCCTCATCTTGATTACCAACTTATTGTATTCTCTATCAGTTTCATCTTCAAGTCTATATAAAGACATTGTAATGCTAAGTTGAATATATGAAAAGAAAAACAGAAAAAAGAGTGTGTAGTGAATTTAGTAAAATTGGAGTGTTTTTAAGTATAACTTCCACCAGTGGAAGTTAAGTGCAAAACGTGACACAAAACTGGTTTCTTACTCCACCACCTCTAGAATACCACCAACAGAGTGGTATCAGAGCTGCAGATCCTTGCAGCTACAGCAAAACCAACAAAAATATGGCTTCCACAAGTAACACTTCCACAACTTATAGCAATGTTAAAGTTCCTTTGTTTGAAGGAGAGAATTATGATTTCTAGGTTGTTAAAATGCAGACTCTATTCACCTCGTTGGATGTGTTAGAGATTGTCTAAAACGGGTATGAAGAACCTGTACCAACAGAGGTTGGAGAATCAAAAGAAAAGGCTGAAGAATCAAGACAATGACTTGAAGAATTGAAGAAGAAGAAGATCACAGATGCTGGTGTTCTCGGGATGATTCAAAGAGGAGTCTCTATATCCATTTTTCCAAGGATTATGAGAGCTAAAACATCGAAAGAAGCCTGGAGTATCCTATACAACAAGATTTCGAAGGAGACTCAAAGGTGCGAACGGTGAAGCTTCAATCTCTTAAGAGAAATTATAAAAATGAAAGGATGAAGGACAACGAGAGCCTGAACGAATACTTCAACAGACTCTCCGAATTGGTAAATTAGATGAAGTCGCATGGTGATACAATAGAAGATCGCATAATTGTTGACAAAATTCTGATCAGTTTAACAACAAGATTTGTCCCAATGGTGGTTGTGATAGAAGAAACCAAGGATCTATCAACCATGACAGTTCAAGGGTTGATGGGGTCTTTGAGATCCTACGAGCAAAGGTTGTTACGACACTCTGAAAAATCAATTGAGAGTGCCTTTCAATCTAAACTCAACATTCAGCCCAACAATGGTGAAAATACGCCTCCAATACAAAATAGAGGTGAGTCTTCTAGAGGTGGCAGATTTGGAAGAGGCCGAGGAAGAAACGCACGAGGAAGAGGAAGAGGCGTGAATGGCGGAAGATGGCATGAAGGAGCATCCAACAAATGGTGCAGAATTTGTAACAACAAAACTCATGACGAGAAGGACTGTTGGAACAAAGGCAAACTGCAATGCCACAATTGCAAGAGATTCATACACCTTCAAAAGGATTGTCGTCTTGCAAATCAGCAACATGCTTCGTACGCAGAAGGAGAATCTGGCGAAGGAAATTTGTTTTTTGCTTGTCAAAAAGTATTTCATAAAGAAGGTAAAAATGTTTGGTATTTGGACAGCGGCTGTAGCAACTAGGGGTGGCAAACGGGCATGCCCGCCCCGTTTAGGCCCGCCCCGCAAAAGCCCGCAAAAAAACAGGGCGGGGCGGGGCGGTCAAAGGTGGAGATGCGGGCTCATTTTCTAGGCCCGCCCCATTTAATGACGGGCCCGCGGGCATGCCCGCCATTCTCTTTAATTTTTTTTTAATAATAATATATTAATTAAAATAATTTATATTAATAATAATAGTATAATGATGAAAATAAATAAAAAGAAAATAGATGTAGATGTAATGTATATTTAAATTTAATTAATAATAATATCAATAATCTTAATTTAATTATTTTTATTTTATTGAAATTATTTTATGGATAATTGAATTTAATTATTGAAACTATATTAATTAATTATTCAATTATTAATTATGTATTTTAGAATAAGTTTTAGTGGGAAGCCTACAAGAATTTAATTATAATTTTCAAACCAAAGCATTTTTCTAGTGGAGCTGAGGGAATAGTCAGTATGAATTAGCTAAGGTGCTAAACAGGAAGCAATTATTAGAAATGAGAAGTATTGTAGCGTAACAAAATAATTTCCCTTACGGTCACTGTAGCGAATAAATAAATAATTAATGAAAGTGAATAGATAATTTATGGTAGCAAATGAGTAGAATAATAATGAAATGAAACTAATAATTTCCTAGTACATGTGAATTGTAGCGCACAACATTTATGGTCCATACTGTTCAAGCTATAATAATAATATAAGATATAATAATAATAATAATAATAATAATAATAATAATAATAATAATAATAATAATAATAATAATAATAATAATATAAGATAGAATGGGTTGTTTTTACCCGCGGGCATACCCGCCCCGTTTAGGCCCACCCTGCAAAAGCCCGCAAAAAAACGGGGTGGGCGGGGCGGGCATACTTAAATATGCGGGTTCAAATTTCAGGCCCGCCCCGCAAAAAATGACGGGTAAAACGGGCTTTCCCCGCGGGTCGGGCCCGTTTTGCCACCCCTAGTAGCAACCATATGACCGGATAGAAGGAACCATTTATAAACATTGATTCTTCATTCAGCTCAAAATTTAAATTGGGCAATGGAGAACATGTCGAAGTGAAAGGGAAAGGAAGCATTGGAGTCACCACGAAGCAAGGAAGCAAAGTCATACATGACACGCTTTATGTGCCGGAGTTAGACGAAAATCTACTTAGCATTGGACAACTTCTAGAGCACGGCTATTCTCTAAATTTTGGGAAGAGAGAGTGCAGAATTTTTTACTCAAAAGGAAGAAGTGTTGCCGTTGTGAAGATGACTAGCAATAGGAGCTTTCCACTATCTTTCAATTATGAGAAAAATGTAAGCAAGATGGCCAGAGAAGAGAATGACTAGTGTTTATGGCAAATGAGACTTGGGCATTTGAATTACGAAAGTCTCAAGTTACTCTATCAAAAGAAAATGGTGTATGGGCTGCCAAGAATCGAAGAAAAATCTGGTGTGTCCGAAGGTTGTGTGCTAGGTAAATACCACCGACAACATTTCCCAAAGGAATGAGCCTGAAGAGCTAAACAAGCATTAGAACTTATACACACAGATGTGTGTGGCCCTATGAACACCTTATCTCATGGCAAAAACATGTACTTTATCTTGTTTATTGATGATTTTACCCGCATGACTTGGGTATATTTCATGAGACAAAAATCTGAAGTTTTTGTAATTTTTAAGAAGTTTAAAGCTTTTGTTGAGAAACAAAGTGGTAGGTTTATAAAAATATTGAGAAGTGACAGAGGGAAGGAGTTCACCTCAAATGAATTTCAAAAATTTTGTGAAGATGAAGGTGTTGAAAGACAACTCACTGTTGGCTATACACCTCAGCAAAATGGTGTATCTGAAAGAAAGAACCAAACCGTGATGGAGATGGCGAAGTCTATGCTACTTGAGTAAGATTTGCCTAAAATCTTTTGGCCCGAGGCTGTTAATACTGCTGTGTATTTGCTAAATAGATGTCCAACAAAGGTTGTATGGAATAAGACACCATTTGAAGCTTGGAGTGGAAGAACACCTTCAGTTAACCACCCTAAAGTTTTTGGGTGTGTTTACTATGCTCAAATTCCTAAACAAAAGAGAACGAAGCTGGAGGAAACGAGTGAAAAATGTATTTTCATTGGCTACAGTTCCATGTTGAAAGGCTGCAGATTGTACAATTTGAAAACAGGAAAAGTCATCATCAGCCGGGACGTCGTATTCGGTGAGAAAACCTCCGTAAATTTGGAAGAAAATAGAGAAAACGAAGAAAAAATTGTCCCTACAGTGTTGTTACAGCAGAATCTAGCAGTTAGAAGTGAGCAACTAGCCCCGCGTTCACCGAGTTTCTCAAATTCACCAAGTCCCTCAAGTGCATTGAGTTCGAGTTCAGCATCTCCTGGTTCAACTCCTGTAAAAATGAAAGATTTAAGTGATGTTTATGCAAGATGCAATTTCTGTGTTGTCGAACCAGAAAATTTTGAAGAGGCAATTAAAGAAAGTGTTTGGAAGAATGCTATGCAGGAACAAATAGCTGCAATTGAAAAAAAAACAACACATGGCAGCTTGTAGAAAATCCAAATGACAAAGAGGCCATTGGTGTAAAATGGGTTTACAAGCTGAAGCATAATCCAGATGGGTCAATTCAAAGAGCCAAGGCCAGATTGGTAGTAAAAGGCTATGCCCAACAACCTGGAATGGACTATAGTGAAACTTTTGCCCCAGTTGCAAGATTGGATATTGTACGAACAATTATTGCAGTAGCAGCTCAGAAAGGGTGGAACCTGTACCAGCTTGACGTGAAATCAACCTTCCTAAATGTAGAATTAAAAGAAGAAGTCTATATGCAGCAACCTCAAGGCTTTGTGACAAAAGGCCAAGAGGAGAAAGTTTACAAGTTGAAGAAAGCTCTCTATGGGTTGAAACAAGCCCCTAGAGCGTGGTATAGTGAAATTGACGGCTACTTCATTCAACAATGATTTCAAAGAAGTCAAAGTGAGCCTACCTTGTATATGAAGCATCAAGGTAAAGATGATATCCTTCTTGTTGCTCTTTACGTTGATGATTTGGTGTATACGGGTAACAACAAGAAAATGATTGAAAATTTTAAAATAGAAATGATGAAAAAATACGAGATGAGTGATCTTGGCTTGTTGCATCATTTTCTTGGTATTGAAGTTTAACAAGATGAATATGGAGTTTTTATTTGTCAAAAGAGATATGCTGAAAATATTTTGAAAAAGCTTGGCATGTATGGCTGCAAACCTGTTGATATTCCTTTAGTGGTGAATGAAAAATTAAAGAAGGAAGATGGCGAAATATTAGTAGATGCAAGCATGTATAGAAGTTTGGTTAGAAGCTTGTTTTATCTTACAACTTCAAGGCCCGATTTAATGTTTGCTGCTAGTTTACTCTCAAGATTCATGAGTAAACCAAGTCATTTACATCTTGGGGCAGCAAAAAGAGTTCTAAGGTATGTCATGGGAACCATGGAGCATGGAATCAGATTTGGGAAGAATTCTAAACTTGAAGCTAAAGGCTATTGTGATAGTAATTGGCCCGGAGGTGTTGATGATAAGAAGAGCACTTCAGGTTATGTATTCAACCTTGTTTCAGGTGTGATCTCTTGGTGCTCAAAGAAGCAAGATACTGTGGCTCAATCTTCAGCTGAAGCTAAGTATTTAGCAGCTGGTTTGGCTACACAACAATCACTTTGGTTGAGAAGAATACTTGAAGATATCAGAGAAAAGCAAGAAGAAAGTCTGCTGCTCCACTGTGACAATAAATCAGCAATAGCCATGGCGAAGAATCCTGTTTTCCACAGTCGAACAAGACATATTAATATAAAGCACCACTTTATTTGAAGTGTGATCGAGGATGGCGATGTTCAGTTAGTGTTTTGCAGTTCTCAAGACCAGCTAGCAGACATTTCTACCAAAGCACTACCCACAGGAAGAATTCAGCAACTTAGAGAAGCAATGGGAGTTAAAGAACAACATATTAAGAGGGAGTGTTAAAATTAATGTGTTGTAACCACCACTATCATTAGTAAGCATTATGAGAGAATTCTAATCACCATATTATAATGATTGTCTTTATTTAGATTTATGGTAGAGTTGTATCATTAAGATTGAGAGAACCAAAGAGTCCTCATCTTGATTACCAACTTATTGTATTCTCTATCAATTTCATCTTCAAGTCTATATAAAGACATTGTAATGCTAAGTTGAATATATGAAAAGAAAAACAGAAAAAAGAGTGTGTAGTGAATTCAGTAAAATTGGAGTGTTTTTAAGTATAACTTCCACCAGTGGAAGTTATGTGCAAAACGTGACACAAAACTGGTTTCTTACTCCACCACCTCTAGAATTCCACCAACAAAGTGGTATCAGAGCTGCAGATCCTTGCAGCAATAGCAAAACCAACAAAAATATGGCTTCCACAAGCAACAATTCGACAACTTATAGCAATGTTAAAGTTCCTTTGTTTGAAGGAGAGAATTATGATTTCTAGGCTGTTAAAATGCAGACTCTATTCACCTCGTTGGATGTGTTAGAGATTGTCCAAAACGGGTATGAAGAACCCGTACCAACAGAGGCTAGAGAATCAAAAGAAAAGGCTGAAGAATCAAGCCAACGACTTGAAGAATTGAAGAAAAAGAAGATCACAGATGCTGGTGTTCTCGGGATGATTCAAAGAGGAGTCTCTATTTCAATTTTTCCAAGGATTATGAGAGCTAAAACATCGAAGAAAGCCTAGAGTATCCTATACAACAAGAGTTCGAAGGAGAGTTAATGGTGTGAACGGTGAAGCTTCAATCTCTTAAGAAAAATTATGAAAATTAAAGGATGAAGGAGAACGAGAGCCTAAACGAGTACTTAAGCAGACTCTCCGAATTGGAAAATCAGATGAAGTCGCATGGTGATACGATAGAAGATCGCAGAATTGTTGACAAAATTCTGATCAGTTTGACAGCAAGATTTTTCCCAATGGTAGTTGTGATAGAAGAAACCAAGGATCTATCAACCATGACAGTTTAAAGGTTGATGGGGTCTTTGAGATCCTATGAGCAAAGGTTGTTACGACACTCTGAAAAATCAATTGAGAGTACCTTTCAATCTAAACTCAACATTCAGCCCAACAATGGTGAAAATAAGCCTCCAATACAAAATAGAGGTGAGTCTTCTAGAGGTGGCAGATTTGGAAGAGGCCGAGGAAGAAACATACGAGGAAGAGGAAGAGGCGTGAATGGCGGAAGATGGCATGAAGGAGCATCCAACAAATGGTGCAGAATTTGTAACAACAAAACTCATAACGAGAAGGACTATTGGAACAAAGGCAAACCGCAATGCCACAATTGCATGAGATTCAGAGACCTTCAAAAGGATTGTTGTCTTGCAAATCAGCAACATGCTTCGTACGCAGAAGGAGAATCTGGTGAAGGAAATTTGTTTTTTGCTTGTCAAAAAGTATTTCATAAAGAAGGTAAAAATGTTTGGTATTTGGACAGCGATTGTAGCAACCATATGACCGGACAAAATAAACCATTTATAAACATTGATTCTTCATTTAGCTCAAAAGTTAAATTGGGCAATGAAGAACATGTCGAAGTGAAAGGGAAAGGAAGCAAAGTCATACATGACACGCTTTATGTGCCGGAGTTAGACGAAAATCTGCTTAGCATTGGACAACTTCTGGAGCACGGCTATTCTCTAAATTTTGGGAATAGAGAGTGCATAATTTTTGACTCAAAAGGAAGAAGTGTTGTCGTTGTGAAGATGACTAGCAACAAGAGCTTTCCACTATCTTTCAATTATGAGAAAAATGTAAGCATGATGGCCAGAGAAGAGAATGACTCGGGTTTATGGCACAGGAGACTTGGGCATTTGAATTACGAAAGTCTCAAGTTACTCTATCAAAAGAAAATGGTGTATGGGCTGCCAAGAATCGAAGAAAAATCTGGTGTGTGCGAAGGTTGTGTGCTAAGTAAACACCACCGGCAACGTTTCCCAAAGGAAGGAGCTTGGAGAGCTAAACGAGCATTAGAACTTATACACACAGATGTGTGTGGCCCTATGAACACCTTATCTCATGGCAAAAATAGGTACTTTATCTTGTTTATTGATGATTTTACCCGCATGACTTGGGTATATTTCATGAGACAAAAATCTAAAGTTTTTGTAATTTTTAAGAAGTTTAAAGCTTTTGTTGAGAAACAAAGTGGTAGGTTTATAAAAATATTGAAAAGTGACAGAGGGAATGAGTACACCTCAAATGAATTTTAGAAATTTTGTGAAGATGAAGGTGTTGAAAGACAACTCATTGTTGGCTATACACCTCAGCAAAATGGTGTATCTGAAAGAAAGAACCAAATCGTGATGGAGATGGCGAAGTCTATGCTACTTGAGAAAGGTTTACCTAAAACCTTTTGGCTAGAGGCTATTAATACTGTTGTGTATTTGCTGAATAGATGTCCAACAAAGGTTGTATGGAATAAGACACCATTTGAAGCTTGGAGTGGAAGAACACCTTCAGTTAACCACCTTAAAGTTTTTGGGTGTGTTTGCTATGCTCAAATTCCTAAACAAAAGAGAACGAAGTTGGAGGAAACAAGTGAAAAATGTATTTTCATTGGCTACAGTTCCATGTCGAAAGGCTACAGATTGTACAATTTGAAAACAGGAAAAGTCATCATCAGCCGGGACGTCGTATTCGATGAGAAAACCTCCATAAATTGGGAAGAAAACAGAGAAAACGAAGAAAAAAATGTCCCTATATTGTTGTTACAACAGAATCCAGCAGTTAGAAGTGAGCAACCAGCTCCGCGTTCACCGAGTTTCTCAAATTCGCCAAGTCCCTCAAGTGCATCGAGTTCGAGTTCAGCATCTCCTAGTTCAACTCCTGTAAAAATGAAAGATTTAAGTGATGTTTATGCAAGATGCAATTTCTGTGTTGCCGAACCGGAAAATTTCGAAGAAGCAATAAAAGAAAGTGTTTGGAAGAATGCTATGCAGGAAGAAATAGCTGCAATTGAAAAAAACAACACACGACAGCTTTTAGAAAAACCAAATGACAAAGAGGCCATTGGTGTAAAATGGGTTTACAAGCTGAAGCATAATCCAGATGGGTTAATTCAAAGAGCTAATGCCAGATTGGTAGTAAAAGGCTATGCCCAACAGCCTGGAATTGACTATAGTGAAACTTTTGCACCAGTTGCAAGATTGGATACTGTACGAACAATTATTCCAGTAGCAGCTCAGAAAGGGTGGAACCTGTACCAGCTTGATGTGAAATCAGCCTTCCTAAATGGAGAATTAAAAGAAGAAGTCTATATGCAGCAACCTCAAGGCTTTGTGACAAAAGGCCAAGAGGAGAAAGTTTATAAGTTGAAGAAAGCTCTCTATGGGTTGAAACAAGCCCCTAGAGCGTGGTATAGTGAAATTGACGGCTACTTCATTCAACAAGGATTTTAAAGAAGTCAAAGTGAGCCTACCTTATATGTGAAATATCAAGGTAAAGATGATATCCTTCTTGTTGCTCTTTATGTTGATGATTTGGTGTATACGGGTAACAACAAGAAAATGATTAAAAATTTTAAAATAGAAATGATGAAAAAATATGAGATGAGTGACCTTGGCTTGCTGCATCATTTTCTTGGTATTGAAGTTTAACAAGATGAATATGGAGATTTTATTTGTCAAAAGAGATATGCTGAAAATATTTTGAAAAAGTTTGGCATGTATGGCTGCAAACCTGTTGATATTCCTTAAGTGGTGAATGAAAAATTAAAGAAGGAAGATGGCGGAAGATTAGTAGATGCAAGCATGTATAGAAGTTTGGTTGGAAGCTTGTTTTATCTTACAACTTCAAGGCCCGATTTAATGTTTGCTGCTAGTTTACTCTCAAGATTCATGAGTAAACCAAGTCATTTACATCTTGGGGCAGCGAAAAGAGTTCTAAGGTAAGTCATGGGAACCATGGAGCATGAAATCAGATTTGAGACGAATTCTAAACTTGAAGCTAAAGGCTATTGTGATAGTGATTGGCCCGGAAGTGTTGATGATATGAAGAGCACTTCAGGTTATGTATTCAACCTTGGTTCAGGTGTGATCTCTTGGTGCTCAAAGAAGCAAGATACTGCGGCGCAATCTTCAGCTGAAGCTGAGTATTTAGCAGGTGGTTTGGCTACACAACAATCACTTTGGTTGAGAAGAATACTTGAAGATATTGGAGAAAAGCAAGAAGAAAGTCTGATGTTCCACTGTGATAATAAATCAGCAATAGCCATGGCGAAGAATCCTGTTTTCCACAGTCGAACAAGACATATTAATATAAAGCACCACTTTATTCGAAGTGTGATCGAGGATGGCGATGTGCAGTTAATGTTATGCAGTTCTCAAGACCAGCTAGCAGACATTTTTACCAAAGAAGTACCAACAGGAAGAATTCAGCAACTTAGAGAAGCAATGGGAGTTAAAGAACAACATATTAAGGGGGAGTGTTAAAATTAATGTGTTGTAACCACCATTATCATTAGTAAGCATTATGAGAGAATTCCAATCACCATATTATAATGATTGTCTTTATTTAGATTTATGGTAGAGTTGTATCATTAAGATTGAGAGAACCAAAGAGTCCTCATCTTGATTACCAACTTATTGTATTCTCTATCAGTTTCATCTTCAAGTCTATATAAAGACATTGTAATGCTAAGTTGAATATATGAAAAGAAAAACAGAAAAAAGAGTGTGTAGTGAATTCAGTAAAATTGGAGTGTTTTTAAGTATAACTTTCACCAGTGGAAGTTAAGTGCAAAACGTGACACAAAACTGGTTTCTTACTCCACCACCTCTAGAATACCACCAACAATATCGAACAAAGCAGCATGAAGCTATTCCTTAAGTAAAGGTGTTGTCAATCTGTTATTGTCTTCAATAGAAATCTTAGGTTGGATAAGACTAAGCACTGAGTCGTACTCACTCCATTTGACAACAAATAAATCTTCGAAATAACGTTTTGCTATATCACACAACCCGGCCTGCTCCCGTACCTCAATCCATCCTTCGTGCAGTAGCATGTTGATCTTCTGGAAATTCTTATGAACCGTAGCGGATAAATGGAAAAACTTCGTGTTGATATCCCCATCTCATAACTAATGCATCTTAGCTCTTTGTTTCTAATACGTGTCTTCCATTAAAAGTAGATTATTGTACTCCTTTTGAGCTTCAAGAAACCGTGACATAGACTCCATATCCTGGTTTCTGCGGCTTCTTTCCATGGAATCCTTAATTCTTTCCAGTTCATCTTTATTCTGTCTATACTTCATTCTATGCCACTTCTCTAGCTCTTCCGCACATGAGGAGATATGACACATAATATCATGGTTCTCACCCTACAGTAATCTGTTATGAACAACATTCTCAATGCACTCTTTTTTCAACTAGTAGATCTTAAATATGAACGCATAATTTTGTCGCTTTTGTTGGTCAGGTTCACAATGAAGTAAAATAGGTCTATGATCCGAATGAAAAGCTAAAAGATTGATGAGCATAACATTAGGAAACAAATCCATCCAATCCATCGTTACCATTTCACGGTACATACGTTCTTCCACTACATGATCAGTCCCCTTACTTTTAATCCACGTAAATTGGTGCCCCTCAATCGAAATATCGGCGAGATTGTAGTCGCTCACAACCTGATGAAAGTTAACACATAACCAGTTTGGATGAGGGTGTATACCTTGTTTATCTTGTTGAGTAAGAAGGTCATTGAAGTCTCATATAATGCACCATGGAATACTCGACATCACTGTTGTCAAGATCGCGATCCAGATCGTGGAATCGCACAATTTTGCGATCTTAATCACCTCCACCGATCTGGATCGCAAACAGGATCGTTCCTATGAGTAAATCGCGGTAAAATTAATTGGTTTCAAAATGTGAAGGTAAAATCCTATTAATCTGGGCTTTGTTACCCGGGTCAAGTGCGACCCGGTTTACAATCCATCTGTTTAAATACGTAAATACCTATTTTTTTCAATAACTTCGAATCCTAATTGTTAATATTCTGTAAAATCGGCAGATAGAATTCTTCAACCTTCTCAAATTTTGCTGTCGGAGAGGAAGTTTTAAGCTGCTCTGTTTTCGTTTTCATACTTCTTTCTTATGTCTCTGTGTTTTCATCTTCCAGAAATTTTTTTTTTCAATAATCCATCTTCCAGAAAGTTACCTTTATTTCTCTACTTTAGTATTATTTATTATTTGATTTGGAAATTTGTAACGACCACGTGACGTGACTGAGCTAATAACATATTGATCGTGAAGGATGGATCATATCCTGTAAAATTGGGCCGCCAAGTGCGTCAGGGATGCTGGTCGTATGGAGAGGAAGGGGGTGTACCTGCAAGGTACTCCGACGCTCAAGTAAGAAAGGGTCAGAGAAAAGGGGCAAGTACAAAGTATGAATTCTTAGGGTGAATATTGGATACCTGACCCTCTCAAGCGAGAGGGTTTATATAGAGCCCCCAGCGCGTGGCCAACGGTCCTATTTTTGGGGCGAAGTAACCGTTTTCCCCAAAGAATAGGTAACTACCCAAACTAGCCGTTATGTCGGGCAGGGTGCCCAAAACTAGCCATTACGTCGGGCATAGGCATAGTTCCGGGCACCCGACCATAGCTGTTTGGGGAGCAATGAAGTCGTGCGTGACATGCTGTAATTCCGGGGAGGAACGTTGCATTCCTTGCCCGGTTGGAGGGGCAAAAAGGTAACTTTTGCCCCTTTGTGGATTGGACTTAGGTAATTTGGGCCGCTCTGGAGCAGAAGTGGATTGGGCCATGTCTAGCCATCGGCCCAGTCCAGAACAGGAGCCCCCCAAGTCGTTGCTCCCGAGCATGGGAGTCATGACTTAAGGACAGTTCGTTGCTCCGGGGAGCTAGCATGGAGACGTCGTTTGGAGACGAGGAGGATTTCCTTAATGCGCCCGTGACCCCTGGTGTTCGTGAAATTCGTGGTCGTGACCTTGTTGCCCAGTGTTCGGGGAGAGTAACAATCAGACAGAATTGGATACGATGGGATGCCACGTGTGCCTAGAGCTCCGTGTAGCAGTTAATAGGCAATGATGGCTAGTGGATAGCCATCGTGGCCTACGAGCGTGTATTCGTACGTGCCCCTTTGTATAAAAAGGGGAAAATCGTTTCATTTGGAACTTTTTGCTCTGAGTTCTCTCCGTTTCCTTCAGCATTCTTTCCTATAACCGCCGTCCGCCTACTCTGACCACCGCTTCAAGCTTCGAGCAGCTACTTTCGTCTACTTAAATCAAGTAAGTTTTCTGATCATTTGCTTGTTTTACTCCTTTTTGTTGTCAATGGTAGGTTGCATGTGGTTAGGGCTAGGTTTAGAGGACGAAATAAGTGAGTTTCCGGCGATTGTTGGTGGTGGACGGTGGTTGTGCCATTTTTCTACCTCTGACATGTCGCCGGAGTTAGTAGTATGTTTCAGTGAGCAGGGTGGTCCACGGCGATGCTTCGACAGCTATGCATGTGTGACCACCGTGTCTATTCATCATCTGAGTGGGTGATGCGTTTTTCGATAGAACATTCCCAGATTCCGATGATGCTTTGCGATTTTCGGCGAAGCTTCAAACGAAAATTGGGTATGAGTGCGGGGAAACTCCTCGCTCGGGATGATTGGCTTCGGGAGTCTCCTCGCGGGGAGGTGTCAACTTTTCGTTTGATGTTAGGGCTTAGGTCGGGGACATTGTCCTCAGCCCTTTGTGCGCCCTTTCACTTGACTTAGCGGTGGAAGGGTGGATTTGATTTGTTGTCGAATTCACTTTCTTCTCTACTTTTCAGGTGATCGTAATGGCGATGGTGCCAGATAGAGAGGTTCTTATAGATACGTCCGAGGAAGAAACGGGCTCCAAAGATAATAGCAGCTCGACGGCTTCGAGTTCGACGATTTCGTGTTCTTCCAGCAATGTCGGGGAGGAGGAAGAGTTGGACGACATGGACGAGGACGTCGACGGGTTCTCCGCGGAGGAGTGGGAAGTGGCCGAACCTGCCGAGCATGTGTCCACTTTCGCAAAGTCCTCGGTGGACGTTTTCACGGAGGTTGGACCGGAGGGAGAGTGGAAGGTGCACTTCCCTTCCTTGGACGATCGTGTCTGTACGCACTTCGGGGACCGTTTTACCATGTATGAATACGCTTTCAAGGAGTTGGGCTTGAGGTTTCCGTTCACTGATTTTCAACAGTCAGTGTTCGAGCATTTAAAATTGGCCCCCACGCAACTGCATCCTAACCCGTTGGCCTTCATCCGGGAGTTCGAGCTGGTATGCGAGCATCTCTCCATAGGGGCTACTCTTCCTTTGTTCTTCACTGTCTTTCATCTCCAACGGCAGCTGTCGGGGAAGAAGTACGGCTGGGTTTCTCTGAAGTAGCCCCGCAAGTTATTGAAACCGTTTTCGGAGTCGATACGGACATTTAAGGAACGGTATTACGTCGTCGAGCCCCTGTCCGAAGCTGCCCAGGACAGTACATACGTTTGGGAAATCGAGGTTGACGAGGATGGGAACGATCTACACGACGAGGATGGGAAGTTTATTGGGCGAAGAATCTACAAGTTTCCCATCTATTGGGCGCCTGACCACTTTGCCCAGTGACTATGTCTTCCAACCGAGCGAGCTACGCGGGCAGGACGCCGCGGCGTACGAGGTGCTGGTGAAGTGGGTCAACTCCTTCCGGCTTACTGAGTGCTGGACGAGCAAGGGTAGTCCGATCTTCGAGGAGGACGGGAGCCAGAGGGTTGAGCATCGATTCATCAATATTAAGGCACTACTGAAGTCCAAGACTCCCGTGGATGCCGAGAAGCTGCTTGGTAGTCTTAGTTATTTAGATTTTGTTCATGGAATTTCTTTTCCTCGTATCTAACATGCTCGTATTTTGTTTGTGCAGGTGAGATGCCTCAGGCCCACGACAGAGTTGTGAGGAATGCTCTAGCGAGGAACAAGGCCGGGGCAGCCCCTCCGAAGTCTCAGTTTTCTGGTGCCCGTGTTCCTCCTCCCGTGCAGTCTCCTGCAGGGACATCTTCTTCTCCTACTCCTGCTCCCTGGGGGTTTCCTCTTCCTTTGACCAATCGATCCAAGCAGCAAAGATTTAATGACGCTGTGGACCTCACTCGGGTGTCGGAGAAGGGGAAGTTCGAGCTTCCTCCTTGCATCCATGATCGTAAGTTCTTCGAGGGAAACTCTCTAATTGTGCCTCGGGTGGAGTCTCTTCGAATGGAAAGTATGGATCGCCCGAACAATAGGGCGTTGGTGGCTTAGGACGCTTCTGCCTTGGTCAGGATGTTGGAGATGGCAGCTTTGTACGCCGAAGGGGACTCCGCGACTGAGGCCGAACTTACTGCTGCCCGTGCTACCATGGCGTCCCTCAAGGAAGAAGTTAAGGGTGCCGACGATGCTCGGAAGAAAGCTGAGGAGGAGGTAGGTCGGTTGAAGGAGGAGAACTCGACGATGGCGGTAGAGAAGAAGTCTACCGAGGAGTTGATCCAGCGGCTGAAGGAGGCCAATGCCCCAGGTGACGATGAGCCGAAAGACGTGAAGGAATTGAAGACAAGATTCGAGCTGGTTACCCGTTTGCTGACGGCCGAGGATGATGGTATTTTCGTCGTGGAGGAGTCTTTCAAAAACGCCATGGCTCAACTGCGGATGGTGAATCCCGAGCTTGACTTTTCTGACGAGGGTACCCATTATCTGGCGCACGTTGAGGATGGTCGGATCGTTATGCGTGATGATCTCCTTACCGAGGATCAACCCGCGGAAGACCAGGGGCCCCAGTCCGAGCCCGCCGAGCACGCGGAAGAGTGAGGAGTTTGTGTTTTTAATGTTGTAATTTGTCCGGCTTGCGTGCCGTGTAACCGTTGTAATTTAATTTTTGGGGGGCGTGGCCCCCGTTTCATGTAACTTAGTACAATCGTGGCCCTTGCGGTCATTTATTATGTTAAATTATTACATGTTTGATTCTGCCATCTGCATGATTTTACTTGCTTTTATTTTTCGCTAAGTGTTGTACTCATGCTCGTTGTGAATGTATGTCCCCTCGTGATATGGGGTATTTGACTTGTGCGAATAATTTGGGGGATTGCTCGTTGTAGATGTGTTCGGCAGTGAGGGGAACTGGTCGAACGGCCGGGGAATATCCTGGCGGGGGTGTGGAGCTTAGGTCGCATTTGAGGCCTGAGTTCACGGCGTGAACGTCCCATCGCGAGTTGGGGTTCTGCCAGTCATGGTACTTTGACGACAGCGATGCTCGATTGAGGACCGCTGTCGAGCAGTTACCCGGCTCGTTACTGAGCGAGGTTCTGCTTTATTCGTATGCGACGCTTGTACCTAGACGTGCATAGTGGTCGGTAGCTGGCATCCGTCGTTGTGACGGGTCGAACCGAGAATTTAGCTATAGTATTGTTTTAGCTTTTCAGCATTCCATGGTCGAGCGAGTTCTTCCCCGGTGAGATGTTCCAGGTAGTAGGCCCCATTTTCTGTTTTTGCTCGGACACGATAGGGCCCCTCACAGTTGGCTGCAAGTTTTCCTTCTCGAGAGTCCTTGTGGTTTCTTCTTAGAATGAGGCTTCCCATGTTGAACTATCGTCGTATCACCTTGGCGTTGTGCCTGATGGTAATTTTTTGTTTCAGTGAGGCTTCGCGGAGGGCTGCTCCGGTTCGGATTTCCTCGACAAGGTCGAGTTCTTCTCGCAATATCTCGTCGTTCATCTCCTAGTCTAGGGGCGACTCTGGCCGCCTAGAGGGCACGTGAACTTCGACGGGAATTACAACCTCGGTCCCGTATGCTAGACGGAAAGGTGTTTCCCCGGTTGTTGAGTGTGGAGTTGTGCGGTATGCCCAGAGTACGCTGTGCAGTTCCTCGACCCATGCCTTCTTTGCTTCATCCAGCCTTTGCTTGAGGCCTCAAAGGATGACTCGGTTGGCTGCTTCAGTCTGTCCGTTTGTTTGAGGGTGCTCTACGGATTTGAAGTGCTGCTTCGTGCCCAGTTGGGCGACAAAGTCTTGGAACTTCCTGTCCGTGAATTGCGTCCCATTGTCCGTTACTATCGCTTGGGGGACACCGAAACGTTCAAAGATGTTTCATTTGTAGAAACGCAGGATGTTGAGGGCAGTTATTTTGGCTAGAGCTTCCGCTTTTATCCACTTTGTGAAATAGTCTACGCCCACTATTAGGTACTTGTACTGGCTTGATCCTACCATGAAGGGTCCTAGGATGTCTAGGCCCCACCAGGCGAATGGCCACGGGGAAGACATAGCCATGAGCTTGTTAGGCAGAGCTAGGTGCATGTCCCCGTGTCGTTGGCATTTATCGCATTTCTTCACGTGTTCTTTCGCGTCGTGCTGCATGGTCGGCCAATAGTACCCTGCTCGGAGGGCCTTTATGGCAAGCGATCTTCCGCCGAGATGTTGGGCGTTGATTCCTTCGTCGATTTCGCGCAGGATGTGCGCGACCATTTCTTCCTGACGCACTTGAGCAACGGAATGGAGAATCCCCGCCTGTAGAGTTTATCTTCGACCAAGACGTAAGAGCAGGCTCTTCGCCTGACTGTGCTGGCCTCCTTTGGGTCAGACGGATGTTCGTCTTTGGCGAGATAGTTGTAGACAGGGGTCATCCTGCAGTTGTTGTCACTGATCACCTGCACGTCGAGTGTCGCGGAGGTCTTCTCGATGCTGGGTCGAGGAAGTACTTCCTGTATGACGGATTTGTTTCCCCCTTTTTTCTTTGTGCTGGCTAGTTTGGATAGCACGTCTGCTCGCACGTTATGTTCGCGGGGGATTTGTTTCACCTCCACTGTTATGAACTTCGCCATCTCCTTCTTGACCAGGGCCAAGTATTCAGTCAGGTTGTCGTTTTTGGCATGATATTCTCCCCGGACCTAAAGGGCCACGAGTTATGAGTTTGTGTAGATGACGACTTCCTCTGCGCCCAGGTCCTTGGCCAGGCGTAGCCCAACGAGGAAGGCTTCGTATTCAGCCTGGTTGTTGGAGGTTGGGAAGGACAGGGTGAGTGATACTTCAACGATAATATCTTCGTTGCTTTCCAGTATAATGCCCACACCGCTTCCTGCCGAGCTGGAGGCACCGTCCACAAAAATGGTCTATTTCCGTGCTTCGCTAGTGGGGGAGTCTGCGAATGTCATCTCTGCGACAAAGTCGGCCAGAGCCTGAGCTTTGAGAACTTTCTTGCTTTCGTATTGGATGTCGAATTCGGACAGTTCCAATGACCATTTGAGCATCCGACCGGCCATGTCTGGTCGTCCGAGCAGCTGCTTTATGGGTTGATCTGTTCGAATCACGATCATGTGAGCCAGGAAGTAGTGTCTTAATCTCCTGGCTGCGTTGATGAGGGCCAGCGCCACCTTCTCTATCCATTGGTATCTTAACTTTGGTCCTTGCAGCGCTTTGCTCGTGAAATAAATGGGCTTCTGCCCGTCAGGTGTCTCGCGGATGAGAGCGGCGCTCACTACTTCGGTTGCTACGGTGAGGTACAGGTAAAATCTTTCGCCATTGTCCAGGCGGGAGAGGACCGGTAGCTTTGAAAGTGCTCGTTTCAGATGGATAAGGACCTTGTCACACTCCTCGGTCCATTCAAATGCCGCCTCCTTGTGGAGAAGTTTGAAGAATGGTAGGGCGTGCTGGGCGGACTTAGCCACGAAACAGGATAGTGATGCGAGCATCCCGTTGAGGGACTGGATGAATTTTTTGGACTTGGGCATAGGAAACTCGGAGAATGCCCGACATTTATCGGGATTGGCCTCGATTCCTTGTTTTGTTAAGTAGAAGCCGAGGAACTTGCCTGCCCAGACACCGAACGTGCACTTCTCCGGATTAAAACGCATTTTGTATTTCCTGGCCTGTTCGAAGACCTTTCTCAAGTGGGCGGTATGATCGGTTTCCTCGTGGGATTTCACGATCATGTCGTCCATGTAGACTTCGAGCATGTCGCCTATTTCTCCCCGGAATACCTTGTTCATCATTCGTTGGTACGTTGCTCCGGCGTTCTTCAGGCCGAAGGGCATTATGTTGTAGTAATAGTTGCCCGATTCGGTCATGAAGGCCGTATATTTTTTGTCGGACATTGCCATCGCAATTTGATTATAGCCCGAGTAGGCGTCCATGAACGATAAAAGTTTAAAACCAGCAGAATTATCAACAAGTTTATCAATGTTGGGGAGGGGGTAGACATCCTTCGGGCATGCCTTATTGAGATCGGTGTAATCAATGCACATGCACCATTTTCCATTAGATTTTTTAACTAATACAACGTTGGACAGCCAAGTGGTGTACTTGGCTTCCGAAATAAATTTGGCCTCGAGGAGGTCCTTTACAGCCTTTTCAGCAGCCTCCATCTTCTTCGGAGATTGCTTTCTCCTACGTTGTGCTACGGCCTTGACGGCCAGGTCAATTGTCAGCTGGTGGCATGCGATGGATGGATCCAAGCCGGGCATTTCGGCGACGCTCCATGCGAAGAGGTCGGCATTCTCGCGGAGGCATGCCTTGAGCTGCTTCTTCGCGATGTCGGGCAGATCTGCTCCAATCTTCACTCCCCACTGAGGGTTATCCTCGAACAGAACGATCTCGAAGTTGCCATCTGGTATTTGGCGCATTGGATGGGAGCCGCTGCTGGACGATGTGGACGGGTTGGCTGAAGCTGCTCGTTCCTCTTGCTGGTCTTCTTCCTGGAAGCGACTGTCAAGGTCGATGGAGTCGCCCTAGGGAAGAGGCTTGGTTTCCTCGGAGCTGCTTGGCAATGCTGGCTTGCCCGATGCTTTTGGCTTGGACGCAATGGCGTTGAACCCCTTTGTAGCTGCCTAGAAACACCTACGTGCAGCTTCGATATCGCTGTGCAGGGTGGCGACCATTCTTTTCGAAGTGTAATACTTCATCTTCAGATGGACTGTTGAGGGTACCGCTACCAACTCGGCCAAAGTTGGCCTTCCGAAAATGCACTGGTATAGCGACGGACAGTCGATCACCAGGAATTGCACCTTGATGGATCTTTCTGTCTCAGCTGATCCGAAGGTCACAATCAGTTCGATGTAGCCCCACGGCTTGGTCACTGATCCGTTGAATCCCTGCAAATCGGACCCTACATAGGGGGTAAGGTGCGATTCGTCCAGCTGAAGCGTTGAGAACAGCTGGGAGTACATGATGTCGACTGAGCTGCCCTGGTCGACTAGGATTCTGCGAACGTCGAAGTTCGCCATTCGGGCTCTGAAGAGCAAAGGTATGCTCGAGTTTGGGGATCCGCCGAGGATTTCTTCCCGGTAGAAGAAGATGGGCACGGAGCCTTTCTGGGCCTAATCGAGCGTGGTCACTTTATTGGAGCTCGTGTTGATCAGATGCTCGAACTTCCGTTTCACGGAGCCCATAGTGACTTTGTTGAAGCCCCCTCCAGAGATGACCATGGCGGAGGGAAAAGTCTCCCACGGGCTGTGAGCCACGAAATAAGCAGGGGCGCTGAGCCCGTCCTAGACGTAGAAGTCCTCCGGTCGCGATATGGACATAGCAACCTGTATGTTGGCATCTTCCGAGGAGGGCACTTCCTCCTCTATCTTCTTGGACTCCTGGGCGTCCTGCCGAGGAGTGTCCTTCTTCTTCACGAATTGTTTCAGGTGCCCATCCCTGATCAGTATCTCAATGGCATCCTTCAGATGGATGCAGTCCTCCGTAGTGTGGCCGTGACTCTTGTGGAAACGGCAGTATTTTGATTTGTCTACGTTTGATCTGTTCGGCGGCTGCTTGGGGAAGCGGACCCCTACCTGCTTAAACTCCGAATTGGCAGATTCAGACAGGATCTTTTCCCTAGAGACGGTCAGGGGAGTGTAGTCATGGAACCGGTCAGAGGGCCCCTTGTTGTCACGGGAGTCACGAGGAAGATCGAGCGCCTCCGTTCGCCCCGACGAGATGTCGAGGCCTCCTCTCCTCTGGATGGCTGAGCATTCTCTTGATGGCGTGATGCTCGGACGTTGCTGGCCGCAATCTTCTCTTTGTACTAAATGTGTGATTGGGCTTTGAGGAGAAGGGTGTCTAAGTTCCTCAGTGGTGCGAGGCCAATGGCTTTAGAAAACTCAGAGCCTGGGCGGAGCCCTTGCTCTAGCAGAAACTTCTTCATTTCGTCCGTTGTAGGGACTTGTACAACTTCCTTGTTGAACCTCTCGATATATGTGCGGAGAGGTTCATCTTTTCCTTGGATTATGGCTCCAAGGGAGGCCTCAGTTATGGGGTGGCGGCGAGATTCTGTGAAGTGCCACGAGAACATCCTGCCCAGCTGTCTCCACGAGGTAATGGACTCCTCGGGCAGTTGCTTGTACCATGTCATTGCTCTCTTTTGGAGCGTGGTTGGGAACAGTCGACATTTGATGACGCCTCGTACGCTGCCGTAGTCTAACAGCGCATCGATGTTCTCGATGTGCTGGTCGGGGTCAATGGTTCTGTCATACGTGCCAAGTGATGGGGGTTTCTCCAAGCCTTTTAGGAGACGGGTAGCCAAGATCTCCTGGGACAACGGGCCGCGAGGCTCGTCGTCGCTGCTAGAACTGGTGTATGATGGGGACCGAATGGGATTCTAGCAGCGGCGGTTCCTCCGGGGAGAAGGGGAGCAGTTCCTTCGTGGAGAAGGTGAGCGGTTCCTTCGAGGAGAAGGTGAGCTGTTCCTTCGAGGAGAAGGTGAGCAGGCCCGTCCTTTAGACTTGACCGGAAGAGATTGCTCGTTCCTTTGAGTCCTCTTGCGGTCGTGAGCGGGCTGGTCACGCGGGGAGATTTGGTCGCGCTTCCGGGCTGCGCGAGGATCAGGCTCTTGGCGCAGTCTTCGATCGATGTCTCTTCGAGGATGCGGGCTCCTTGATCGCCTTTGGTTCCTCCGCGTGGGAGGGGATCTTGGACGGTTGGACTCTTCTAACACCCCGATCCTCTCGTTTTGCTGCAGGATTAGGGTGTTGGTTTTGTTGATCGCCTCTAGGAGGGCCGCCACGGCCAGGTCGGAGTTGTACGGAACAGGAACGGGTTGGACGTCAAGTAATGGTTGATCGTTGTTGCGATCAGCAAGGGTAGGGGAAGGAGAAGCAGTGGCTCCGTCCCTGAGGAAATAGGTATCTCGGAGGAGAGATGACTGGTCGTCAATGTCCGATTTGTTGACGGGGAGGATGGTGGTTTGGAGAGCATCCTTGGTGCGATCTTGGGAGGCCATGATCGTGATGATGTTTGAGAATTGTTTTGATCTTCGGTTTCTTAGGAAAGAAAGATGGGGAGAACAATGATTCCCACAGACGGCGCCACTGATCGTGAAGGCTGGATCAGATCCTGTAGAATTGGGCTGCCAAGTGCGTTAGGGATGCTGGTCGTATGGAGAGGAGGGGGTGTACCTGCAAGGTACTTCGACCCTCAAGTAAGAAAGGGTCAGAGAAAAGGGGCAAGTACAAAGTATGAATTCTTAGGGTGAATATTGAATACCTGACCCTCTCAAGCGAGAGGGTTTATATAGAGCCCCCAGCGCGTGGCCAACGGTCCTATTTTCGGGGCGAAGTAACCGTTTTCCCCAAAGAATAGGTAACTACCCAAACTAGCCGTTATGTCGGGCAGGGTGCCCAAAACTAGCCGTTACGTCGGGCATATGCATAGTTTCGGGCACCTACCCATAGCTGTTCGGGGAGCAATGAAGTCGTGCGTGACGGGCAGTAATTCCAGGGAGGAACGTTGCATTCCTTGCCCGATTGGATTGGAAAAAAGGTAACTTTTGCCCCTTTGTGGATTGGACTTAGGAAATTTGAGCCGCTCTGGAGCAGAAGCGGATTGGGTCATGTCTAGCCATCGGCCCAGTCCAGAACACATATAATATAGGATGAGTCAGACTGTTCAAGATTTTTCAAAGATATAGTTGTACTTAATAATAATACTCCTACTTCAATATAATATAATATATATATATATATAATACAATCTACTCTAGTTGATGAACTCAAGTAGTAGTTAGTGACATTACAACATTTTTTATAAATTATATTACAAAAACACAAGAATATAGGATTAGAAAAAAACTACTTATCTTCTTAAATTAATTTATTATTTTGTTCTTTTTATAAAATTTGTTTGTCTTTTTTAATTAATTAATTAATTTTTACATATTTGTATTAAGATATTTTTTAACACTCGATCATTTGTTTTTTTGTTTTACATCACAATGTGTTTTAATTTAAAAAATGTTTGTATTTTTTAATTTTTACATATAAAATTATTTGTGATTTGTATTAGTCTCTATGATTAATTTATTTAATGAACTTTATTATTTTAATTTAAGAATTAGGATTTTTAATTTTATGGTTAAGATATTATACATGATGGTTTTATATTTAATATGCAAATTTATGCACTATTTAATATATATAATATAAAATATTTAAAGTATTATTGTTTAGTAAAATCTTACAATTTTTGTTACGATTTTTTGTTTTACGATCTTGTTATCTCCTCTCGATCTTATAAAATTAATTGAGTAAGATTTTCCGATTTTAATTACGATTTTATATTTTACGATTTTAATGTTTCATCCCGATCTTATGTAAGATCTCGATTCTGACAATATTGCTCGACATGTTACGAATTTCACGAATCATATTCCACGCCTGACGCCTTTTATTTCTCTCGGGTTGCTCAATCCCTGCAAACTCTAGCTTAATATTTTCATGAGTCTCGGCAGTCCCGACTTCCAGAACCTGCCATTAGAAAATGCTAGTTTGTTGGGCCAACCTCATCTTCATACTCTTTGGCAAAAGCTCTCATTCTTTTCTTTTCCAACTGACCATCTTCCTTATTTTGTTCTAAGTTGCGAAATTGAAAAGAGGGAACAATGTTGTAGCGTATTGTTGTTCTGTTACTGGGCTGCTGCGAGTTAGAATTCTAGCTGTAGTTAAATTCCAAACGTTTGTGGTTAATCTGGGAGGATTTGGACTGAGCATATTTTGTTTTGAATTTAAATGGCTTGTGATTGAGGGATGAAGGTGTTGGGTAGGGATAGAACTTGTGTTATGGGGATGGGAGAAAGATTTAGTGGTTGAAATGTGCATGGCATTTGATTACCTGCATGAAAAGTGATTATATGTGTATAGTTATCGGGTTATGGGTATTTTTAAGATTTTATTGTGATTGGATAACAACCATGGGGTTATGTTCCCTCAGTGGGGTATTTATTGGAGTTTGAACCGGATCTGGAATTTGTCTTGGGGTTAGTAGAGTTAAATGGAATTGGTGGGGAATTAAATGTTTCAGGATTTTTTTCGGGTGGCTATTTTTTATCAGGTTAACTTGTTGTCCAATGCTGACATTGATAGAAGGCATCTGGTTGTTAATGGGGTTAGACATAACATAATGTCGTTTAATAGCCAATTATTATGGTCATTATTGACATTAACTATTGTCAATGAATTTGTCTCAACACTCGTTTGAGGAATTGTACCACTTGCTCTAACATGTTCATGAATCATACGCGCCTGGGAAATACCTTCTTCCTTATCACTAACATTCTTACTATTATATTCCTCTTTCAGTCACCTTGAGGATGAGCCTCCCCAATAACGCTGTTGCTCCGTCCTTATCTCATTTGACCATCCTCGGACACCATTATCTTTCGCTATTTCAAATTGAATTTCACACCTCTGTTCTGAGTGTCCCAGCATTCCACAGACAAAATTAAATAAACTAAGTTTCTAATATTTGAATTTAACTGTGCACAATTCTCCTCCTTTATTTTTAGCATGGGTATGCTATTTCAATGGCTGCATAACATCCAACTTTACTCTAATCCTCATATATTGATGCCAGAAACTTGTATTATTATTCTTATCATACTCCACAAACGTTCCAATGAAGTTCTCCATCGCTTTCCGGAAGATTATAAACTTGCACCAAAAACTCTACATGGAATAAAGGGATGTTTTCGATTTGAACTCCCATCTTAACCTTCTCAAGGATAAGAAGGTGATTGTCGAATGTCCATGGCCTGCCTTTCAACGTTGCTTCCATATCAAGGTTGTGTGAGAAATGAAATAAAAACAAACCTTCTATTGCTTCTTTAATAGTAACACCCTTCATTGGTATTTACATATCCGTCACTATCACTTTCATCGATTTCATATGGATAGGTTTATCACACAAGAAACGTAACACCCATATATAACATCATACATCAAAGCATAAATATTATACATGAATCCAAGTTTTAGTATTGAAATACCATAAGTTTCTAGTTAACACATTGTATACATTACATGCCCAAAATACAAAATACTAACACAATGGCATAATATATACAAGATGTTCCAAATGAAATTCTGGTACCAAATATGTGATGTTACGTGTGATGTCACAACAACACACTCTGCAATGGACAATATAAAATAACAGAAGTGTATACAAAGAATTGTTCACCCAGTTCAGTTAAACAACTTGCTCTGGGGGCTACCAAGCCAGGAAGGAATTTTACTATTAGTATAATTAATTTACAGACTCAACAACCCAGTTGACATCTCCTAAACTTAATCTCTACCTAATGAACTTTCTACCTAAGAGACCACTTAGGTATGAGAACACTACTCACTTCCTAAAACACCTCAAAGATCACACTTTGAGAAACACCTTGATCCTGCTTACAAGCTTTGATCAAGTAACAACACTCTCTTGCTTCACAGCTCTAAAAGAGTACACCTTACAACTCACCAATTCAACCTAGAATGGTTTACAAAATACTCGTACAAAGACAATGATTGACCCTCAGTCTATGCTCTCTATCTTCTGTGTTTTCTTCAAAGGATTGATGCGCTTTATATAGCTATTTGATTTGGGCTTCGACCTGCTACAATATCTGACCTGATTTGTTATTTAAAACTGAATCTTCAAAATAGATTTTATCTCCAAATCTTTTTAAATCTTCAGCCTTTAAACACTCCTACAAATCTGCATCAAATCTGTTTGCAACAGAAAATATCTTCTCCAAGATATTCGCATCCAATAACTCTAACAGCTCTCCCAAAATCCAGCTAATATGCTTAACCCTAAAAACATCTCAAACATGATGTTTTAATGATCTGCATATCTGATGTCATGACATCGCATGTGACATCAGACTTCAAAACTTCAACAACTTAAAAATATAACATTAACCAATGTTAAGACTCAATGTTAAGACATCACCCATGTGACATCAACATTGAACAACTTTGTTTTACCAAAATTCTAGCCAATCCAAGAACTAACAATCTCCCTCTTTGGCTAATTTTGGCTAAAACAATCTCTGCAACATCAGAGACTTCAGCAGCGGATAAAAATTAAAAAATGTTAAAAACTCCTAGCAGCACTCCTTCAAAACATCTCCTACTTCAAAAAGCTGCACATACTCCATCAGCTCAACAAAGGGTCAAGCTCCCCCTCAAAACCAGAACCAGCATACAGCTGCACAAACACTCTCCCCCTCAACTTCTGCACCACATCAGAAACAGGATTCACAACCACACCTTGGCTTGGCTAACTCTCCCCCTTTTAAGCCATAATTGGACAAACACATACTAACTACTAGTTAGTCCTAAGCTAGCTCTCATTATCAGTCTAAAGTCAGCATTCAAGACAAGACAAATCATAGAACAAAAACATAAAAAGTGCTTAAAACATAATATTCAGGTTACAAACAACAAAAGCAAAAAAAAAACTACTGTCTAGCAGAAACAACAAAAGAAACTTAATCTTCATCAGAGCTAGGCCCATCTTCATCATCCTCATCATCTTCCTCAGAATTGACACTTTCAGCATTGACATGAACATCATCATTATCATCCTGTTCCAAGGACAGGATCAACTTCTCAATTTCCTTCTTTCTAGTCATGTTGGTACTTATCACAATATCCAGATCCTTGCAAGTAGCCTTCAATTCTGCAAGCAAATCAGCTTTGGTACTTTTCTTCTTGACACCAGCATCTGATGTTGAGACAATGTCTGGAACATGACTGTCAATAAACAATTTTGGATGCAGAGATAATGTAGACTCCCTCTTGCAGGCTGTGTCTGAACTTGTCAATATGACATGATGTTATTTCAGAATTACTCCACAAATGAGAGATGGGAATGCTATAGGAATTTTGATAGCATTAGTGGTGGCATGTTTCACAGTCTGTTCAAAAATATATGATCCATAGTCAAATTTCTTCTTAGTGCCAACAGCATAAATGAACCTTCCTAATCCCACAGCTGTTGTGGTTTTATGATTAGTAGGCACCCAATTTGCAGCTCCAATTCTGTGCAAGATAGCATACTTAACACTAAGTTTGCTAGTTGTCAATTTTCCTTTCAAGGGCCACACCTTTACTTGACCAGCAGTTATCTCCTTGCAGATATCATTATCAGTAACTTTTAACTCTGTAAACTCTTCTTCTTTTCTTCCTAGGTAATTGTTGATAACCTCAGGAGAGAACTCAATACATTTGCCTCCAACAAGCACTTTCATGAAATCCACACTTCTTTTGTCAGAAATATTCACAGGAATGTTAACCATAAATTCCTTAACCAGACTGTCATAACACTTGGAGAACCCACAAACAGTCTTCATCAATCCAGCAACCTTTACCACCTCTATGACTTCTTTAATTTCCATAGCCTCTTTTCCAATATCTCTTTCAAGAGCAAGTCTTCTTTGACAAACAAATTTCCACATGGAAGCACTGCTTGCATAATGGAATGAAATGTTGTCAACAGGAACATCAGGTATCTTGTCAGCAATTCTCTTCAAGATTGACTTTCTCACAGGAGTGATGTCTTGAACATCATCCTCAACATCATACTCTGATTCAGATTCTTCCAACAGCTTCCTCTTTCTGGGATTCACAACAACTTTACTCCATGTTTTTGTTGGACCAACAACAGAAGTCTTTTTCTTCTTTCCTTCAGCTGACTTCTTAGTAGAAGATTCCACATTCTTTCCTTTTCTGGTTTTAAGTCTTTTGGCAAGACTAGGTACAGCATTTCCAATCACTTCATCATCAGACAGGTCAACAACATTTACCACAGCTTCATTCTTCTTTCCACCAGGGCTAGTTTCAACATCCCTATCAGGCGATGTTCTGACATTTGTTTCAACATCAGCTTCCTCATGAACACCTTCTTCTTCAACACCTACTTTAGCATCTTCAATGACAGACATAGCCAGTCTGTGAAGATTTGTATCAGCACTTTGCATGTCCTCCTTTTCAGCAGGCATTTGTCTAAGGGGAATAGAAATTCCTTTTACAGATAAACCCTTATCCAAAATTTTGGTGGCAATCTGATTAAGACTGCGATCAACATCAAACCTCTCTTCAACATTTTGAGAGGTAGATGACCTAGATGCAGATTTATCGCTAAAAAGTACACTAGTGACTAGCCTCTTAGTTTCATTATCATTAAATTTAGTTGCAACCCTTTTTGGTTGCAGTTTGGAAGGTCTTGACTTACCAGATTCAGGAACCATCATGGAGATGGGTGCTATATTCAAAGCTTCTTCAGCAGAACCCTCTTTCATCAAAACCCTAGCTTTTTCAAGAGAAGAACTTTGTGAAGCAGACTTCTTTGAAGGGGATGATACTTGTTTTGACATTGTTCCAATGAAGCAATTGAGGATCAGGGAAGGATTGCTACTTCTGTTGATGGAGAAGGAATTGAACCGTCTAGGGGTATGGTGTTTGATGAAGCGTGTGATAGCTACAATAGGTAATGATAGCCTAAAGTATGGAGCCTGATTTTGTGGATCACATTAAAGCCAATCAATGAGTTTCTCCCTCCAAAATAACTTTCCTTTTAAATTTTTAAAAGAATTCACACCATAAGTTATTAACCCTAATTGACCTTTCAACATGCTCAGACTTTCACACTTAATGTTACAGTCTGATGTCACAACATCAACCTTAACATCATTAGATGAGCTGACTTCTTGAGGTACCCATTGATAACAATTATCTCTGGATCTGACTCCCATCATAACAACCTCATTTTTCTCATTAGTCACCAAACACTCATCTTTAGTGTAGCTGACTTTGTATCCTTCATCACAAAGCTGACTTATGCTAATCAAATTAGCACTCAAACCTTTGACAAGAAGCACATTGTCAAGATCAGGTCCATCATGACACTTCAATTTACCAACTCCTTTTACCTCCCCTTTCTCTCCATTACCAAAAGTAACATCATTTGAGGAGCAAGAATTGATCTCCACCAAATGATTTTTGGACCCAGTCATATGCTTTGAACATCCACTGTCAAAGTACCATCCATCCTTAGCAGAATGTCTATCTGATGTGTGAGCCAATAGACATGTAACCTCAGCTTTAGGAACCCATTGTTTAACAACCTTAGTCCTGTTCTCCTTCTGTCTAGGTTGAGGGACAAATTTGGGATATCCATGCAGTTTAAAGCAAGAAAACTGCATATGACCAAATCTTCCACAATAGAAGCACCTTACTCTCTCTTCTCTAAAGTTGTTAAACTTCCTGCCACCTTGATGATGAAACTGTTGTGGCTGCCATCCATAGTACTGGTGTTGTCTTCTTCCATAGTTTGCCTGTCTTCTGTAGTGAGGATTCTGTCTCTTAGGCTGTCTTCTATGATGATGTGGCTTCCTTCTACCATAAAAATGAGGCACAGCATTATTATATCCAAAGCCATACATATTCCCTTGATGTTGAGACATCTGATGGAACATGTTAAACCTAGAAGCCTGCATGCTCCTATGGTATTGAGGAGGCATATACTGCCTAGCTCCAGAAGTATGAACCTTCTTTTGATGAGGACCATGAGCATATCTTTTCCCAACATTTTGAGGCTGTTGGTGAGCAACCTGCTTGGGTTTAGGATTATGTCTCTTTTTGTTATGTTGAGACATTGGTTGAGACATGTCCTTTTTGGTTCCTGAAGTACTAGCTTCAGCAGAAACCTTCTCCTCAACAACAAATCCTAAGCCAGATTTGTCTCCTGCTACCTTTTCTGCCTGAAGGATCTTATCAAGAGTATCAGATTCACTGTTCAACATTCTAACATATTTTGTCATTTGATCAAGTTGAGATTTAACCAACAAGACTTCATTTTCAAGATCAGCTTTAACAGTCTCAAGCTGAACAATTTCTTTCTTTTGTTTCTCACTTTCTTGACAAACCTCTGTACTCCTCAGACATAACTCTTGATAGGAGGCTGCTAACTCCTCAAAATTCAGTTCCTCGTCACTTGATTCTCCATCAGACACACATGTCCCTGTCAATGCTCTGACATGCTTGGCTGACTCTTCTTCACTTTTGTAACACCCCAATTCCCATCGCGAATAAATAATACATAAATAAAATCAGAGTAACAAATATTTATTTTTCCGACAGAAACAAGGATGTCACATTTAAATAAACAAAACATCATCCCTGCTCATATACTTGATACATAGCATAAAATAGAATACCCTCAAAGGGGAAACTTTTTCCAAAAAAATGAAGTTCAATTATGGAATAAAGCGGAAGATCCATAACTGAATTGTTTTACAACATAAACTATTTTATAACATCAAAATATTTCTACAAAGTTAATACAAAATAAATCTAACAAGAGTATACATATAACATAATCGTTCCCCGACTCCCGTGCTACGTATCAGAGCAGACACCAAGACCGACAAAAGAACGGAGGACTATTCTTCACAAAAAGACCTCCAGCAACTCTAATCTGCAATGCCTCATAGAGCATTATAAAACAGCAGAAGGCTAAGAAATAACAACTAAAATCAAGATTGCATAATAATATGCAACACACATTCAAACACATGCATAGATCATCTCACCCATACCATCACATACTAACACATATAGCATGCCACAAATACAAAACATATCACACATAATCCAACCACAATTAAGACATATGGAACCACACCACCACATCACCACAAAATATAGCATATATCACTTATTCCAACATAAGGCACACCAAGGTTATGACATATGGAAACACACCGCCACACCACATATTTTCACACATAGCATATCGTCCATAAACAATGCATTTATCACGTATGCACATCAAATTACCAATGTTATCACAATTTCAACACATAACAAATCAATGCACAATTTCCACACATAATCAATCAAATCATGATTTTCCACACATAATGCATCCATGATTTATGCAAATGCACAGAGACCGACACAACGACTCTATGCAAATGCCATGCGGTACCGACTTCCAATGTTTCTCATGTCTCATCATCAGTTCACTCAGGAACTATTGGAACCATCGCTCGTTACTTAGTGTAACTCCCCGTCGGGCATACGATGTTCACCCATCGCTTTAGGTCCCCGCATGGGCACACGACGTTTATGGATTGCTTTAGGTCCCCGCATGGGCACACAACCCGATCGCTTTAGGTCCCCGCATGGGCACACGATCGTCTATAACCATCGCTTTAGGTCCCCGCATGGACACACGATGTTATAGCAGATTCCCTCTGGAACCAATCCGTCGCTCGTACCCTCATGGTACTCGACTTCACAATATGCATATTATGATGTTTGGCATACAATGACTCATAACATTCATATGCATGCATTTACTCATCCATAATCATGCATAACTCAACCATTACAACACATTGAAATTTCTTGCCGAAAGGCCACAAATCATCATCATCACATGTCATCACATGCATTCACATCATATACATCACACAAGTCATACAATATCCATATCAAAAGCACCTTGCATGATACACATCAATTACACATAATTACAACGACAAAAGTCGACAAAACAACACCATTCAAATATCATACATCCATCACCAATGCGTATCAATCATGTACAACATTTCATCACATATATTCACATCATATAACAGCACACAAGCTACACGTTACATAACAAAAGCATATAGCATGATAACACATCAATTGCACACATTGTACGGGATAAAAACCGGACAACCCGACTATTTTTCCAAAAACACGAATTAATTAATTCATATTTTTCTCTCTAAACCATTTTTAATAGAAAGAAATTTTCATTAGCTTTCCAACGCTTCAAACGGGGGTCAAAACGGACTTACGGTTCAAAAGTTACGATCGAAACAATTTTGAAAGAAAAACCTACAGCAGGGCTGACACGGCCGCCCGTGTTGTGTGACACGGCCGTGTCACCCAAAACTTCCAAATGGCCGCAAATTGACACGTCTGACACGGCCGCCCGTGTTGTACCACACGGCCCGTGTCAGAACCCGGAAAAATGCATTTTTTTTACTGTCGGAAGCCTTCCGGACCTCCGATTTCGATTCCGTAAAAAGCCCCGGTCTCAGAATTCAACGTACTACAATATTATCACCATTAAAAGACCATCCAACACATTTTACATTTTTGAAATATTTTGAAACATAATTTTATCAATTTCACCCGATTCCAAACTCGATCAAAACCACTCGAAAACACACCAACAACCATTCACCGATTAAATATCAACCTATACTGATATTACCAGACATATCCAAACACTTTTACTCGATCACAACATCAATTTGCACAAAAACCTCAATAAATATCAAAAACTCAAAAGTTACAAATTCAACTCGATTCAATCAAACGATCACGCTAAATCACGACCCAACATCACACGACTCTACTACGCGATTTATTCCGACTTTCGTCCGTAAAAACATCGATTTCTATCCATTTTTCTCATTTCGACCTAGAATGGAAACTAGAGAAAATAACCAAAACAATCCAAGAAAACATACACATATACATATACAAGCAAGATATAATCGAAACTTCTCACCCTTACCCGATTATTCGCGCTTTAAACAGAGTTTTCTCGATTTTTCCTCTTTTCCTCTTCTCCCTTTTCTTTCCTCTCTTTTCTCTTCTCTTCCCTTTCTCTTCTTCTTCTTTCTTTTCTCTCTTTTTCTCTCTCTCTTTCTATTTATACAAAATATCTAACCCCAAAAAGACCAAAATACCCCTCAGCTCAATTATCTCCCAAACGCTCTCAAAATGCGATAAAACATAAACAACGATGAAAAATAATATATTGCTAAATAAAAGTCAAGAATAAAATAATATAATAATAAAATAATCAACTAAACTCGATTAAATAAAACTGACCAAAACTGGGGCGTTACAATTCTCCCCCAATTAGACATTTTCGTCCTCGAAAATATAACCGCTACGAACAACTCCGGATACGACTCTCGCATCCGACCAACAAACTAACATGCCAACAAAAGCACACCACGAATAACACAAACTGACAAACCACCTTGCTAACAGCAACCACAACAACGACACGACGACCACTACAACGACAAGATGCAAAGCCCATACAATGCACTTGACGACCAACTCACAACTCAAGGAAAACCACGATACCAACACACAGGTTCACTCTTGAACCGAAACACAACAAGAACACAAGTTCCACGACACAACATCGTCTCAAAAACATCAACAAAACCAGAATACCAACATCCTTGTCACACAACCTTATTACAACAATGCTACGATTCACCAATCGAACATATAACCCAAACATCCACCTACATAGTAGCCCATGGATAATATCTAAACCTTTCACCTAACGCTCCCATTCTGAAACGTCCAATGGTCTCAACACTCCTACACGTTTCCAATGTTCACCCTCCGAACTCTTACAAGTCACACACTTATATACGAATCATGTCACCTCACGCTTCCGTTGCACACTCTGATTACTCATAACCCTCAAAACTACCAATTTCACGTCCAAAGTCTAACTCTTTCTCATATTCACCAAAAATCATTGTTCGCCTTTAATATACCCGACCTCACACTCTTCTGTGTTAGCTCCCATACCAGACACAAGTCTCGGAACTGCTCAAATAATTCTAATTCTCGGACCATCAAAACTGACATGTATAAAAACTTTCGACTTAACTTATCACGCACGACACCAACCTTTCCCAAAGGATAATCCAAGCCAAATTCATAACTCGTCACTGATTCTAACCATCCTCTCTGTCTCATACTCTATTCCTTCAGACCAAACAAGTACTTTAAACTCTTGCGACTACCAAACACTTCGAGCCGAGAACCATAAAAATAATACCTCCAAATTTTACAACACAATACGACCGCAACCAATTCCAAATCCAGAATAGTATAGATCCTTCTATGAATCCTCAATTGTCGTAAAGCATAAGCCATGACTTTACTCTCTTGCATTAACACCTGACTACACTCTTCAGAGACACTTCACAATACCTCACAAACGGTTTATTAGGATCACACAGAATCAAAACTGAAGCCGTAGACAACTTCTACTTTAACCCTCTTAACTTCTTCCACAATGAACATCCAAAGCAAACAACTTACCCTTTGCAAGTCTACCGAAGTAACGAAAATGCTAACTTGGAAAAACCCTCCATAACCTCCGGTAATAACCAACTAAGGTCCAAAAAGTTTCTATTCTCCGTAATCAACCTCGGAGCCTCTCCTTGTAAAACCAGATCTACTTCCGATGGATCCATAACAATACCATTACCTGAAATAACATATCCAAGAAGACTAACCTTTTTCCAACCCAAATTCTCACTTGAATAACTTAGCATAAAACTTCGTCTCTTTTCCACACTTGTAATGCAATTCTCAAACACTCTACATGTTCTTCCTCTGAGTTTATAACAGATCCAAATATTCTCAATTAAAACCACTACGAACTTATCCCAATAAATATGGAAGATACGATTTCTCTACTCCACAAACATTACAGATTCCTTACTAACACCAAATAACATCACTGCACATTGTAATGCCCAAACAAATTCCAAAAGATATAAATTCTTAAAGTTCTTGCAAAATTCTTTTCCCTGGGTAACTGGTTACTCACACACAAGCTTAACCGAGTACATAACAGCCTATCCCAACGATAACAACCATAACCAGTCACATTAAATCGATCAAAGCCTCAGCTCACACAATTCACCACTCTTATCAAACATTCCCAATAATTGCAATTTCACTCAAACTCAACCAAACCATTCTAGTTATCTAACCATGAAAGTGGACACTTATTCTCAATCGTTACCTTATTCAACTGTCAGTAATCCATATACAAGTCCTTCCCTTAACCGTCTAAATTCCATAAATCCCAACATGTAGCAACAACCAACCAAAAAGAACTCTTAAATATTACATCCATACCTAAAGGTTCTCTCAAAATTTCCATTAATGCCTTAAAACTCCCAAGACTTCAAACCTCACCAGAACTCTAAGTTTTTTTGTCCATAGTCTCGATACCTTCATACCCATCATGCTTGTTATTCCATTCAATCATCGGTTCCTTGAATTACTATCAATACTGGAGCTCTCTAAGACGATACACTTGGCCTCACAAATCCCTATTCCAGTAAATCTTCCAACCACTCTTTCCATCTGAGTTTCACGTCCTAAAAGTTCTTCTACGTACTTAGCAGATCCAAACCTCAAATCATCACCTTCGTCCAATTTGAGTTCACACTCTACTCTCTGAGAACAACCATTAACGATACCCAATCATTTTCTCTCAATGACTTCCCAACTGGACCAACATACAAAAACCTCGAATTCGGCTCACCTTCAGATATTAGAATCTTCATCGACTCAACAAAACAATCTGTAACCATTTCCTTAATTCCAAACAATTCATTTCACCCACTATCAAAGCCAGAAAGACACGCCTATTCCATCCAACATAATTTCCGTATGCTATCAACAAGAGATTAAGGGTGATCAGTTCCTCAATTTGTCAATAGACAACCGACAATCATGATGGGGCATAAACCGTCTTTACCAAACTATAATAGCATTTCTTGCATCCTGTGCGCAAAACTACCTAAGGCACAAATCCTTAGTCGACATAAACCTTACCTCTGCCTTCCTTCCAGAACCGGGAACAACGCTGTCCAAACCATACTTACAATCTTGCAATCAACGACACACTGAGCCAATGTTCCACAACTGAAGTAACTTGGAGAAGTACCAGCTTCTCCCCCACTTATCTCAATTTCACACCTGAAGACAAAGGATTAACAAAAACCAGAAAGCACTGACAGTGTTTCACACACATATCACGTACTAAGGAACAAACAACAATGACAGTATTCAACTGTCACACCAACTGACTCAACAACTTGGCCGGACGGACCGACCTGCTCTGATACCACTAATGTAACACCCCAATTCCCATCGCGAATAAATAATACATAAATAAAATCAGAGTAACAAATCTTTATTTTTCCGACAGAAACAAGGATGTCACATTTAAATAAACAAAACATCATCCTGCTCATATACTTGATACATAGCATAAAATAGAATACCCTCAAAGGGGAAACTTTTTCCAACAAAATGAAGTTCAATTATGGAATAAAGCGGAAGATCCATAACTGAATTGTTTTACAACATAAACTGTTTTATAACATCAAAATATTTCTACAAAGTTAATACAAAATAAATCTAACAAGAGTATACATATAACATAATCGTTCCCCGACTCCCGTGCTACGTATCAGAGCAGACACCAAGACCGACAAAAGAACGGAGGACTAATCTTCACAAAAAGACCTCCAGCAACTCTAATCTGCAATGCCTCATAGAGCATTATAAAATAGCAGAAGGGTGAGAAATAACAACTAAAATCAAGATTGCATAATAATATACAACACACATTCAAACACGTGCATAGATCATCTCACCCATACCATCACATACTAACACATATAGCATGCCACAAATACAAAACATATCACACATAATCCAACCACAATTAAGACATATGGAACCACACCACCACATCACCACAAAATATAGCATATATCACTTATTCCAACATAAGGCACACCAAGGTTATGACATATGGAAACACACCACCACACCACATATTTTCATACATAGCATATCGTCCATAAACAATGTATTTATCACGTATGCACATCAAATTACCAATGCTATCACAATTTCAACACATAACAAATCAATGCACAATTTCCACACATAATCAATCAAATCATGATTTTCCACACATAATGCATCCATGATTTATGCAAATGCACAGAGACCGACACAACGACTCTATGCAAATGCCATGCGGTACCGACTTCCAATGTTTCTCATGTCTCATCATCAGTTCACTCAGGAACTATTGGAACCATCGCTCGTTACTTAGTGTAACTCCCTGTCGGGCATACGATGTTCACCCGTCGCTTTAGGTCCCCGCATGGGCACACGACGTTTATGGATTGCTTTAGGTCCTCGCATGGGCACACAACCCGATCGCTTTAGGTCCCCGCATGGGCACACGATCGTCTATAACCATCACTTTAGGTCCCCGCATGGGCACACGATGTTATAGCAGATTCCCTCTGGAACCAATCTGTCGCTCGTACCCTCATGGTACTCGACTTCACAATATGCATATTGTGATGTTTGGCATACAATGACTCATAACATTCATATGCATACATTTACTCATCCATAATCATGCATAACTCAACCATTACAACACATTGAAATTTCTTGCCGAAAGGCCACAAATCATCATCATCACATGTCATCACATGCATTCACATCATATACATCACACAAGTCATACAATATCCATATCAAAAGCACCTTGCATGATACACATCAATTACACATAATTACAACGACAAAAGTCGACAAAACAACACCATTCAAATATCATACATCCAACACCAATGCGTATCAATCATGCACAACATTTCATCACATATATTCACATCATATAACAGCACACAAGCTACACGTTACATAACAAAAGCATATAGCATGATAACACATCAATTGCACACATTGTACGGGATAAAAACCCGACAACCCGACTATTTTTCCAAAAACACGAATTAATTAATTCATCTTTTACTCTCAAAATCATTTTTAATAGAAAGAACTTTTCATTAGCTTTCCAACGCTTCAAACGGGGGTCAAAACGGACTTACGGTTCAAAAGTTACGATCGAAACAATTTTGAAAGAAAAACCTACAGCAGGGCTGACACGGCCACCCGTGTTGTGTGACACGGCCGTGTCACCCAAAACTTCCAAATGGCTGCAAATTGACACGTCTGGCACGGCCGCCCATGTTGTGCGACACGGCCCGTGTCAGAACCCAGAAAAATGCATTTTTTTACCGTCGGAAGCCTTCTGGACCTCCGATTTCGATTCCGTAAAAAGCCCCGGTCTCAGAATTCAACGTACTACAATATTATCACCATTAAAAGACCATCCAACACATTTTACATTTTTGAAATATTTTGAAACATAATTTTATCAATTTCACCCGATTCCAAACTCGATCAAAACCACTCGAAAACACACCAACAACCATTCACCGATTAAATATCAACCTATACCGATATTACCAGACATATTCAAACACTTTTACTCGATCACAACATCAATTTGCACAAAAACCTCAATATATATCAAAAACTCAAAAGTTACACATTCAACTCGATTCAATCAAACGGTCACGCTAAATCACGACCCAACATCACACGACTCTACTACGCGATTTATTCCGACTTTCGTCCGTAAAAACATCGATTTCTATCCATTTTTCTCATTTCGACCTAGAATGGAAACTAGAGAAAATAACCAAAACAATCCAAGAAAACATACACATATACATATACAAGCAAGATATAATCGAAACTTCTCACCCTTACCCGATTATTCGCGCTTTAAACGGAGTTTTCTCGATTTTTCCTCTTTTCCTCTTCTCCCTTTTCTTTCCTCTCTTTTCTCTTCTCTTCCCTTTCTCTTCTTCTTCTTTCTTTTCTCTCTTTTTCTCTCTCTCTCTTTCTATTTATACAAAATATCTAACCCCAAAAAGACCAAAATACCCCTCAGCTCAATTATCTCCCAAACGCTCTCAAAATGCGATAAAACATAAACAACGATGAAAAATAATATATTGCCAAATAAAAGTCAAGAATAAAATAATATAATAATAAAATAATCAACTAAACTCGATTAAATAAAACTGACCAAATCTGGGGCGTTACAACTTTCACTGTCAATATCAGACCAGGAAACAGTCATGCCCTTCTTCTGCTTCTTAAGGAATGTAGGACATTCTTTCTTGACATGCCCATAACCTTCACACTCAAAGCATTGGATCCCTTTGTCTTGAGCAGTCTTCTCTTCATCCTTTTCTTTTGACTTGTTGATGTCAGAGGAGATGTTCTTAACATTAGGTTTATAGTTTTTATTCATTCTCTTGAACACCTTGTTGAACTGTCTTCCCAGCATAGCAATAGCCTGAGATAGCTCCTCCTGAGATTCAGCACCATTCCCTTTCTTCTTTTCTTGAGTATTAGATACCAAGGCTATACTCTTGGTCTTCTTTTCAGGTTCCTCCTCATTTAACCCTAACTCAAAAGTTTGAAGAGATCCAATAAGCTCATCAACCCTCATTTTGCTGATGTCTTGAGCTTCTTCAATTGCAGTCACCTTCATCTTATACCTCTTGGGAAGGGATCTAAGGATTTTCCTCACCAGCTTTTCTTTAGTCATCTTCTCTCCAAGAGCACTAGAGGCATTGGACAGCTCAAGAATACTCATATGAAAGTCATGAATAGTTTCATCTTCCTTCATCTTTAGACTTTCAAACTTTGATGTCAGAAGTTGAAGTCTTGACATCTTAACCTTTGAAGTTCCTTCATGAGTAGTCTTCAAGATGCCCCAAGCTTCCTTAGGAACTTCACAGGTATTGATCAACTTGAATATGTTCTTATCAACTCCATTGAAAATAACATTTAAAGCTTTGGAATTACCAAGGGCAAGCTCATCTTCTTCCATGGTCCATTCTTCTTCAGGTTTCAGTTTTGAGCTGCCTTATTTTTCTTTCCCAGCATCATCTTTCTCTACAACAACAGGTGCTTTCCATTCTTTTATGATAGCCTTCCAAGCCCTGCCGTCCAAGGATTTCAAAAAGGTGATCGTCCTTGGCTTCCAATAATCATAATTAGAGCCATCCAGAATAGGGGGTCTATTCACAAATCCACCAACTTCCTTGTCCATCTTACCAAAAAGTATCAGCCCTAGATCTCACCCAGATGCAGAGCAGGATGCCTGCTCTGATACCAATTGAAATTCTGGTACTAGATATGTGATGTTACGTGTGATGTCACAACAACACACTCTGCAATGGACAATATAAAACAACAGAAGAGTATACAAAGAATTGTTCACCCAGTTCAATTAAACAACTTACTCTGGGGGCTACCAAGCCAGGAAGGAATTTCACTATTAGTAGAATTAATTTACAGACTCAACAACCCAGTTGACATCTCCTAAACTTAATATCTACCTAATGAACTTTCTACCTAAGAGACCACTTAGGTATGAGAACACTACTCACTTCCTAAAACACCTCAAAGATCACACTTTGAGAAACACCTTGATCCTGCTTACAAGCTTTGGTCAAGTAACAACATTCTCTTGCTTCACAGCTCTAAAAGAGTACACCTTACAACTCAACAATTAAACCTAGAATGGTTTACAAAATACTCGTACAAAGACAATGATTGACCCTCAGTCTATGCTCTCTATCTTCTGTGTTTTCTTCAAAGGATTGATGCGCTTTATATAGCTATTTGATTTGGGCTTCGACCTGCTACAATATCTGACCTGATTTGTTATTTAAAGCTGAATCTTCAAAATAGATTTTATCTCCAAATCTTTTTAAATCTTCAGCCTTTAAACACTCCTACAAATCTGCATCAAATCTGTTTGCAACAAAAAATATCTTCTCCAAGATATCCGCATCCAATAACTCCAACAGCTCTCCCAAAATCCAGCTAATACGCTTAACCCTAAAAACATCTCAAACATGATGTTTTAATGATCTGCATATCTGATGTCATGACATCGCATGTGACATCAGACTTCAAAACTTCAACAACTTAAAAATATAACATTAACCAATGTTAAGACTCAATGTTAAGACATCACCCATGTGACATCAACATTGAACAACTTTGTTTTACCAAAATTCTAGCCAATCCAAGAACTAACACCAAATTACTAAGAACTAGATCAAAACAATGATCTCGAAATAAAATCTCCACAACGGAAGCTATGCCATCCCAAAAAGCCAAGACACGTAAGGATAATCAAACGACTTTATCCTTACCCTTCGTGGAACCTGAAGCACCTGAAATATAATCAACAAAATGAGGTGAGATATTAAATCCCAGTGAGTTCCCTATCTTATGGATTCTCTCGGCTTTACAAGGTTCTATCAATCCAAACTCAAGTCAAAGGGAAGGGATAGACTTTGAGTTCACAATCTCACACTATATGGAAACATGTTCATGAGTTCATTAACTCAAATTATCACTAATCGGTAACCTTATCAAGACATCCCCTTTTCCCATCTTCTTCTATGTCTAGAAGTCGGCCCGAGTCATGGATCCTTGCACTTACTTGACATACGAAATGGATTTGGGTTCTACGGGCCATTAACCGTTATAAATCGTCACTTCCCATGGGGCATTAACCATCACAAGTCTCCACCCAACGGATTCTATTCATACTGCACGCGGGAATCAAACCTGCCAAGTAATCTTGCGTACATTCCAGAGGAGCCCTAAGCTCGTGAAACGGAAAATCTCAGTGAAACAGTTCCGATTACGTGATCTCACACCTAAACTCGATTGTATTCGAAATCAAAAGGCCGCAATGCCTTAATTACAAAGAACACAAAGGTTCACACACATGTACCATACTAGTGTCTTACTCTCTCTTCTAGACCATTACTCGTCGAGGATGCACACCTAGGCATCGAACGCACGAACATCGCCATCTAGATCATCTATCAATTTCTAGTCACACTACTAGGTTCCACTATAGATTTATGTTAAGGTTTCCTCACACTTCCTATTCCATATTTTAAACATGTATTCATTTAATTACAATTCACAATAAGAAGTTAGATATAGCACAACACAATGGTATAATAAAAATACATGTAATAATTCAACTCATAATATCTCACATTTCTTGAGCTTCCTCTGATTTATTTAATCGGGTAACAAAATCAATATTTTTCACTTTCATAGCGTAGAATATTTTCGTAGCTTTCCAACGATACCAAGAACACCTCGATCGGACACACGGATCAAAAGTTATGGATTTTTAAAAGTTTTCCAAAATTCAACACAATATTAACCGGTTAATAGGATACGGTTAACCGGTTAACGGGCGAATTACAGTAGCTAAACAAGAGTTAGACTTAATTGGTTAATCGGTTAACCAAATTACGTTAATCGGTTAACCAATCCCTTTTTCACGCAGCCAGGCAAATTTTACACGCGTTAACCGGTTAACCACATTTAGTTAATCTATTAACACTGTAACAGAGTTCCAAAAACCTGCATTTTTCAGCATAAAAATCCAATAGAATTTCATATAAACCCAATGGATCATGGAATCAAATATCATAGGTCATAATAAGACATATATCAATCATGCTACACATTTTTATTAGCATTTAAACCGTCAAAACATCGATTCCACACAATTATTCATAATCTACTATTTTCTAACCTAAACTCTAACATCTCTAAAATTCTAGAACTTAAGTACTAACTAGAACCCACCTCTAAACAAGATGATGATGAAGATGTTGAGATGATTTGATGAAGAATGAAGAAGATCCAAGCTTTCCCTATTCTTCTTCTAGGTTTTCTCCTCTTTTCCTCTTTGCTCTTCCTTCTCTCTACTTCTTTCTATCTTTCTTTCTATTTTTGCAACAACTGAGGGAATAGAAATGATATAGAGAAACATCAATTAGTTAGTAACACTACTAAATGTCCAAAATATCTCTATAACACCAATTGACAAAACTTCAGAGTCAGATAATATTAATTTGATCTGATCTGAGCTCATCGATTGCTCAAATTATCTTTGCAGATAATTTCTCCGAGTACACCAGAACCTAGTTGATCAAACTAATATTATCCATAGCAAAAAAAAATACGGGATATTACATCCTCCCCTCCTTAAAATAAATTCGTCCACGAATTTAAAGATTACCTGAAAAGATAAGGGTAAGCATCCCGCATTTCCGATTCTAGTTCCCAAGTTGCATCACCCGGATGCGTCTCATCCCACTGAACTTTCACAAAAGGAATCTCTTTATTTCTTAGTACCTTAGTTTCTCTTCCTGTGATATGACTTGGTTGAGGTTCAAACGTTAAATCTGCTTCTATCTCAATCGTATCTGGTAGAATTGGCTGAAGAGGATCTGGAACAAACTTCCGAAGCTGAGACACATGAAAAACATCGTGCATCTCTGATAGAGAAGGCGATAAGGCTAACCTGTAAGCTACTTCACCAATCCTTTCTAAAATTTGATACGGTCCCACGTATCTCGGACTTAACTTCTGCGACTTAAACGGTCCTTTCAACTTCAATCTCGGAGTAACCTTCAAAAACACATGATCACCTTCATCAAACTCTAAAGGTCTTCTACGATTATCCGCGTAACTCTTCTGACGATCTTGTGCTTGTTTAACCTTACCAAGGATCATTCTAATCTTTTTCGTAGTCTCTTGGACAATCTCGGGTCCCAAAATTCTATCTTCGCCAACTTCCGCCCAACACAAAGGCGTCCTCTACTTCCTTCCATACAATACTTCGTAAGGAGTCATACCGATACTCACGTGATAACTATTGTTGTACAAAAACTCAATCAACGGTAAAAGTTATATCCAATTTCCTCCACTTCCAAGCGCATAATCCCTTAACATATCTTCCATTGTTTGTATCATCCACTCCGTCTGACCATCCGTTTATTGATGATTCGACGTGCTCAAACATAACTTCGTTCCAATAGCTTGTTGAAAAGCTCTCCAAAATCTTGAAGTAAACTTTGGATCTCTATCGGACACAATGCTAGAGTGAATACCATGTAACCTCACAATTTCCGAAATAAACAACCTTGCAAGATGACTTGCCTTGTAAGTAGTCTTTACGGCTAAGAAATGCACAGATTTTGTCAAACGATCCATAATCACCCAAATAGAATCAAAACTACCTTGTGTACAGGGCAATCCAACTGCAAAGTCTATAGAAATACTATCCCATTTCCAAACTGGAATTTCTAAAGGTTGTAATAAACCACCTGGCCTCTGGTGTTCAATCTTTACTTGTTGGCATACCGCACACTCCGACACATACACCGCAATATCTCTTTTCATTCCGCACCATCAATAATCCCTCTTTAAATCTTAATACATCTTCGAAGAACCAGGATGTATAGTAAAAGCACCTTTATGACCTTCCTCCAAAATCCTTCTTTTTAACATCGCATCATCCGAAACACAAATCCTTTGGTTAAAAATGATTCCATCGGCAGCTCGCATGAAACCCGGTTGAACCAACACTTCTTGTAACTTCTCATCCAACACTTGCCCTCGTTGAATTTCCTCTCTAAGAGTAGAATTAACATTCAAATTTACCATAATCACACCATTTTGAGTCCAAATATACTGAAGATTAAGGTCTCGAAACTTTTCTAATAAGGCATACTCTAGCATCATCAATTCGGCACTATAAAACACTTTTCGACTCAATGCATCCGCTACTTTATTCACTTTACCCGGATGGTACTTTAGTTCCAAATCATAATCTTTTAAATACTCCATCCATCTCCTTTGACGCATGTTCAACTCCTTTTGATCAAAAAGATACTTTAAACTATTGTGGCCGCTGAACATTTCAAAACGTACTCCATACAAATAATGACGCCACACTTTCAGTGTAAAAACAACCGCCGCCAATTCCAAATCATGAGTTGGATAATTCTTCTCGTGAACTTTTAATTGTCGGGAAGCATAAGCTACCGCTTGGCCATCTTGCATCAAAACACCTGCTAATCCCATCTTTGATGCATCACAAAATACCTCATATGACTTGTTAGGATCAGGAATGATCAAAACAGGAGCAGTCGTCAATCTTTCCATCAAACTCTTAAAAATTTGTTCAGAAGCCGAATCCCACTCATAAGAACAATCCTTTCGAGTAAGTTTAGTCATTGGTAAAGCCAATTGAGAAAAGCCTTTAATGAACCTTCTATAGTAACCTGCTAATCCCAAGAAACTTTTAACTTCTGAAGCATTCTTCGGTCTCTCCCAATTAATTACCGCTTCAACTTTCGATGGATCCACTGCCACACGTCCTTGAAATATGACATGACCAAGAAATCTAACCTCCGTCATCCAAAATTCACACTTGCTTAACTTGGCAAAAAGTTGTCACTCTTGTAAGATCGATAGAACGATTCTTAGATGTTCTCCGTGCTCTTGAGAAGTACGAGAATAAATAAGAATGTCATCAATAAAGATCACTACGAATTGATCCAAGTAAGGTTGAAATATCTGATTCATATAATCCATAAAAATTGTTGGAGCATTCGTCACACCGAAAGGCATTACTAAGAATTCATAATGGCCATAACGGGTTCTAAACGCGGTCTTTGGTACATCTGAACTCTTCACACGAATTTGATGATAACCCGACCGTAAATCAATCTTCGAGAACATACAGGGTCCTTTCAATTGATCTAACAGGTCGTCTATCCTGGATAATGGGTACTTGTTCTTAATGGTGACTTTATTCAACTGCCGGTAATCAATACATAACCGCATTCCACCATCCTTCTTCTTCACTAACAATATTGGAGCTCCCCAGGGCGAAACACTAGATCGAACAAAATGCTTAGTCATTAACTCTTCCAATTGATCCTTCAATTCTCTTAACTCAAGCGGTGCCATTCGATACGGAGAAACAGATATAGAAGCCATTCCCGGTATCAGGTCAATAGAGAATTCCACTTCCCTTTCCGGAGGAAGAGAAGTGACATCCTCGAGAAAAATTCAGAAAACTCACAGACTACAGGGATATGCAGAACTTGCAGGTCCCTACTCTCCTCTTTAGTGAGAACCAAAAAAACAAATTTTTCCTTCTCAAACAAGAAATTTATCATTCCAACCCTACCTTCTAAAAGAGTTGTTAACACATCTTTCAGAGTAGCTTCAGCAGACGGAATGATGATTAGCTTCTCCTCACAACCAATAAACACCGAATTAGCAGAAAGCCAATCCATCCCCAAAACAACATCCACTTTCTTAAGCGGTAAACAAATAAGATCAATATGAAAAACTCTTCCATTCATAGATAATACACAGTTTTCACACATTAAAGGTGTTTCAACTTTCTCATCCATGGCAGTAGTAACTACCATGGGAGAAGATAACGAAATAGCTTGCTACCCAAGTCGCTTCATACATTGAATCAACTCAAAAGAGTGTGTTGCTCCACAATCAAATAATACAAAACAAGGATGCCCATTAATGAAACATGTACCAGCAATCAAAGAGTTATCACCCTTACCCTTCCTTGCATCCAATGTATAAACTTGACCGGTACTCTTTCCTTGCGTCTGATTCTTATTCTGAGGACAATCCCTCGCCAGATGACCCATTTTCTGACACTGATAGCACTTCACACCTTCGATACCACACCTTCCATGATGATTCCTACCACAAGTACGACACACAGGAGGTACACTAGTCCTAGAATTCTGAACTTGTTTCCCCTTGAAAGCTTGTTGCCTAGGCCTAAACTGTTGGCTTGATCTCCCTCGTTCTGATTCGACCTACTCAAATCCCCCTCTGCTTGAACTCTCTTCAAACTATTCTCATCCACGTAGCATTGCCTTAGCAACTCAGCATAAGTAGTGAACTCTCTTTGAGACACACTGTGAGAGATCCCAGCTTTCAATCCAAAAAGGAATTGGTTAATCTTCCACCTTTCATCCGGAGCATACACGGCTTATCTAGAGTAAGCAGCCATGATCTCAAACTTCTCAGCATAAGCAGCCACTGACATAGTACCTTGCCTTAACTGTTGGAATTCAAACTCCTTTTGGGGTCCTCAAGGAACTCGGGAAATACTTTTCCATAAAGGAAATCTTAAATTTCTCCCAGACCTTAGGTACATCTTGGATAGTCGTTAAAGCCGAAGCACTCTCCCACCACCTCATAGCAGGACCTTTCAATGATTGAGAAGCAAACACCACTTTGTTTTCTCACTACATTGAACTATCAGAAATATTCTCTCTATACCAGCCACCCATTCATGAGCTTTCACTGGATCTAATCCGCCATGAAATTCTGGAGGATTCATGCGGATGAAATCCCAAAAACTCCCACCTACAGCATCTGGAACAACCACTTAAGAATGAAAACCCCCATTCATCTGTTGTACCATCTGCTGCATGAATTGGTTCTGCTGCTGCTGCATTTGTTGTTAAAACTGGGGCTATGGGACATACTCGTCACCGCCTGGCGGGTTCGTCTCGGAAGGAGTAGTTCTGGGTCTACCACGGGTTTTGGGTCCGTCAGCCATTTTCCTAAACGTCATATAGATAGGATTAAGTTGATCGGGCTCAATGCCACAAATATACACTTAAGACCAATGGTGTCACAATGCATATGAACGAAAAGAATTACTTATACTATTTCATGGCTAGGTCGAGGACACGGCTTGCTCTGATACCAACTGTAACACCCATATATAACATCATACATCAAAGCATAAATATTATACATGAATCCAAGTTTTGGTATTGAAATACCTTACGTTCCTAGTTAACACATTGTATACATTACATGCCTAAAATACAAAATACTAACACTATGGTATAATATATACAAGATGTTCCAAATTACTAAGAACTAGATCAAAACAAAGATCTCAAAATAAAATCTCCACAACGGAAGCTATGCCATCCCAAAAACCCAAGACACGTAAGGATAATCAATCGACTTTATCCTTACCCTTCGCATAACCTGAAGCACCTAAAATATAATCAAAAACATGGGGTGAGATATTAAATCCCAGTGAGTTCCCTATCTTATGGATTCTCTCGGCTTTACAAGGTTCTATCCATCCTAACTCAAGTCAAAGGGAAGGGAAATACTTTGAGTTCACAATCTCACACTATATGGAAACATGTTCATGAGTTCACTAACTCAAATTATCACTAATCGGTAACCTCATCAAGGCATCCCCTTTTCCCGTCCTCTTCTACGTCTAGAAGTCGGCCCGAGTCATGGATCTTTGCACTTACTTGACATACGAAATGGATTCAGGTTCTACGGGCCATTAACCATTATGAACCATCATTTCTCATGGGCCATTAACCATCACAAGTCTCCACCCAACGGGTTCCATTCGTAATGCACGCGGGAATCAAACCTACCATGTAATCTTGCGTACATTCCAGAGGAGCCCTAAGCTCGTGAAACGGCAAATCTCAGGGAAACAGTTCTGATTATGTGATCTCACACCCAAACTCGATTGTATTCGACAATCACAAGGCCGCAATGCCTAATAAAAAAGAACACAAAGGTTCACACACATGTTCTATACTAGTGTCTTACTGTCTCTTCTAGACCATTACTCGTCGAGAATGCACACCTAGGCATCGAACGCATTAGCATCGCCATCTAGATCATCTATCAAGTCCTAGTCACACAACTAGGTTCCACTATAGATTTATGTTAAGGTTTCCTCACTCTTCCTATTCCATATTTTAAACATGTATTCATTCAATTACAATTCACAATAAGAAGTTAGATATAACACAACACCATGGTATAATAAAAATACATGTAATAATTCAAATCATAATTTCTCACATTTCTTGAGCTTCATCTGATTTATTTAATCGGGTAACAAACTCAATATTTTACACTTTCATAGCGTAGAATATTTTAGTAGCTTTCCAACGATACCAAGAACACCTCGATCAGACACACGAATCAAAAGTTATGGATTTTTAAAAGTTTTCCAAAATTCAACACAGTGTTAACCGGTTAATAGGATATGGTTAACCGGTTAACGGGCGACTTACAGTAGCTAAACAAATGTTAGACTCAATTGGTTAACCGGTTAACCAAATTACGTTAATCGGTTAACCAGTCCCTTTTTCACGCAGCCAGGCAAATTTTACACACGTTAACCGGTTAACCACATTTGGTTAATCGGTTAACACTATAACAGAGTTCCAAAAACCTGCATTTTTCAGCATAAAAATCCAATAGAATTTCATATAAACCCAATGGATCATGGAATCAATTATCATAGGTCATAATCAGACATATATCAATCATGCTACACATTTTTATTCGCATTTGAACCGTCAAAACATCGATTCCACACAATTATTCATAATCTACTATTTTCTAACCTAAACTCTAACATCTCTAAAATTCTAGAACTTAAGTACTAACTAGAACCCACCTCTAAACAAGATGATGATGAAGATGTTGAGATGATTTGATGAAGAATGAAGAAGATCCATGTTTTCCCTCTTCTTCTTCTTCTAGGTTTTCTCCTCTTTTCCTCTTTGCTCTTCCTTCTCTTTACTTCTTTCTATCTTTCTTTCTATTTTTGCAACAAGTGAGGGAATAGAAATGATATAGAGAAATATCAATTAGTTAGTAACACTACTAAATGTCCAAAATATCTCTATAGCACCAATTGACAAAACCTCAGAGTGAGATAATATTAAGTTTATCTGATCTGAGCTCATCAGTTGCTCAAATTATCTTTGCAAATAATTTCTCAGAGTACACCGGAACCCAGTTGATCAAACTATAATTATCCAGAGCAAAAAAAAATACGGGGTATTTCAAGAAACGACCTACAAGGCACCATCGTAGATCCACCAACTCTCCTCCTCCTTCCTCTAAATCAAAGAAGAATCCCTCCTCCTCACCTTCGTCGTGGATTGATATATTCACAAAACTAGGGCTTGCCATACTGAACCGCAATGCAGACCGTATAACCAAAAGACCCAAGAAAAGAACAACACAAAGCTTCTCAAGAGAGAAGAAAAAATTGAAACCCTTACAACCTTAAACTCTTAAAGTGACCGTTAATTAGGAAAAATATATATTTTTGGTTGCAAATGTGACAGTAAAAAAAACTGAGAGAGTATTTATCATTTTTTTTTAAATTGGACCAGCCATCAAATAGGTGTGGGTACTGGGTCTGGTTCATTGGTCGAACCACATGGCTAAACCAGATTAAACTAGATGACTCAGTTGAATAAAACAATCTCTATAACAAAATTATATAATTATTAAACCGATCGAACTGGATGACTCGGTCTCTAAAAAATATATGGCACCTACAAAATTTCAAATTTTTTACAAAATCATAATTTTACAAGTTCATTCGTTAAATATTAATTCTAAACATTAGTAATCACACACAACAAAATACAAATTCAAAAAAAATTTTGAATGTTTAATTGCAACATAAAATGAATAACAAAATAACTGGTGGGATCTAATAAATTTTATTCAAAAGAGTGAAAGTTGTTCAAAATAAGTTTTGAACAAAGTTTATTTTTATATTTCAATTTTATTTTAAAAAATCATCAAAAACGACGTCGTTTTGTCTGGAACTAGAATAAAAAACAAGCATTTAACCCGTCGGTTTTCCAAAACCGCCGATTCTACAGTTTTTATCATTTTTGATCAATTCTAGCCTGTTCTTGCTGGTTCTATAGCTTATCTGGTCCAACAATTAGACCAGATCAGTGACCTATCTGGTTCCCAATTAAACCGATTCGATTATCCAATTTGGTTCGATTTTTAAAACACTTGTAATTATTAATGAAGAAATTATTTCATATGAGAGAAAGACACCAGTTACACATCGCTTATGGTAATAAAATGCATTCGACAAAAAATATTAAATGATATTTATTTTTGTCTTCATCTTCAAGGTCTTAGATAGCTCATGAGACAATAAAATCATAATAAAAAATTATACCAATAAAGATTAAAACATAAACTTATGAATCACTGTTTATTTAATAACATACTCCCTCCATTATCTTTTATACGAAAATTTGACTTTTGGGTTCATTGATTAAATAATGTATTTTGACTATATATATAGTCAAAATACATTATTTAATCAATGAACCCAAAAGTCAAAGTCTCGTATAAAAGATAATGGAGGGAGTATGTTATTAAATAAATAGGTGACTAAGCTCAAGTGATTCATAAGTTTATGTTTTAATCTTTATTGGTATAATTTTTTATTATGATTTTATTGTCTCATGAGCTATCTAAGACCTTGAAGATTAAGACAAAAAGAAATATTGATTATTCAATGAACCTAAAAGTCAAAACATGCTTATAAAAGAGAATGGAAGGAGTATATACAATAAAATATTTCTACATCAAACAATTACAAATTCATAGGATTTTATATCTTTGTGTCGAGTGGCAATTGATCGGCCAAATAAACATACATATGCCCCATAGCTCCTGTGAGAAATTCATTTTTATATCTAGATTCTATAGTTACATTTTCACCATCTTTAATCTTGATTGAACCTGGTTTTGGATAGCATACTGACATTCCAATTGCAAAACCTTTCTCATTCCCTGCTTCATTTCATGTTCCATATCTCGGTGTTGATGCACATAATATCCTTCCATCCTAATTAGTTAATAAAAACAAATAAATAAAAATTAGAGATTATTCATTCATCATCAGAAGATTTTATTTTGAAAGTACATATAGAATTAAGAAAAATTATTGTCACTTAAAGAACGAATTAAGTAAACATGATTTTGTTAATAAAAAAAAATAGCCAACTTAATAAAAAATTCTACCTGTTCGTATAGTGTTGCATTAACAACACCTGTGTGCATATGAGCAGTTTTGTAGATAAGATAACCACCTTTTTCCATAGGAATACTTGCTTTTTGAACATGGAAAGGGTCACTACTATTACTTTTTGGAATAGTATACTCAGTCTGTATCAAATGAAGAAATCTTTTTTTGATCACTTTATTTCAAAATGTAAAGTAATTAATATACTACTATGCTTATAAAAATGTAATAGACGTTATCATGAATTTATGAATTTAAATTATTTTTAGGAAAATGTTAGTTGTTAGTATGTTATGTTTGTAATTAGGGTTTCAACCCTAATTCTCATACTCCCAAGTATAATAACTTAACCATATGAGCTAAACAGGTAGGGAAATATTTAAAAGATTATGAAATAGAAAAACAAAATATTTTTCAAGAATTGTTTTGTTACCAGACAATCATGGATTATTTGGGAACCATTTGTTAACACACGATCAGTGGAATCGAGTATATAAAATCTAGCTGGAATTTGGTGTTGGTCCCAATCTACCCATGTTACTTTGTATCTTTGAGCAAGCTTTCTCCTTGGTGCTTTAAACCCCTTTGTCAATTTGCACTAAAAGTTATCTTGGCAACAAAAGATTCCTCCTTTATATTCTAGTGTCAATGGTTTTCCATGGAAATCTTTTGACACATTATAAAAATTCTTTGGGGGATTGAATTGGTCACACCTACATTCAGTGCAACTTCTCTTATTTTTCGTGCCACGTGTATCAATGACCATTAGGGTAAATAGCCATCTCTCTTCCCATCCTTCTGGAATTTTTGTAGGGTTACCATGTTCAACTGCAAATGGATCAGGAATTTTTGTACTTGTTCCCCGTGTTTCACTTCCAAAACCCCAATATTGTGGAAGAACACCATCGTTGCATGTCCCGTCATTTCTTTTGAGAATGGGATCCCCAAAAGGTTTGATATGATCATTATGATTGTGTGACAATGGCATATTCTTTTTTACAATAACTTTTATAGCAAAATAATGATGGAGGTAAGCTTCATGCAATGGTACAGACCTCCCTTGTTCATCAACTAGATCAACATCAAAGCTTTAAACTCCAATATGACCCCTTGGAAACTCAATATCAAACATTAATTTAAACGCAACTTCTCCAGGTCCAACTTCAAACCATTCTGACATGTATGTAGTTGATTGGTTAACTTTTGAAGACATTAGTGTTTGTGAGTAAGTTGTGATTGGTAGCATCACCATTATTAATAACGAATAAATAAATGCTATAGAGATCATTCTCATGTTTACCTACACATGAATTATTATTTCTACATAATTAGTTATGAATAATTTTTATAATGTTAGTGTTTTGTGTAAATTTAAAGATAAACATCAGAATAACTGTTTGAAATGTGATGGGAAATTAATTGAAATAAAATGTGTACCACATAAGATACCATAGTGACGATTTGATCCTTGTCGAAAAGCTTTTAAAATAAAAAATTGATTGAATATGTCTCTGTGAGAATGTTTAGATCTTGCATGTTGTCTACTTTTATAGTTGAAATCTATAAGGTTGGAACAACCTTTGATGTGTTGATATGATATGTTTCCTACAATTTTCCCGCTAATATAATGCATTCGTTATATCTTTTTTTTTATGTATGAGGTGTTTTCATGTATTAATAAGTAGTTTCAACAAAAAAAAAAGTTGTTACGAATTTATTGAAAATTTGACAATGCAATTGATTTAAATTTTTTTGGAAACTATTTACATATACATAGAATTATTTTAAATTACAACTATTTTTGTACCATGAAAATATTAATTTTGGTGGTTAATTAGTTATATGTTTTAGTTGTTATCATTTTTGTGAAACAATTTCATTAAAAGAAATTGTGAGTCGTATGAAGTAAAACCAATGTTACTTCTTATATATGCTAACCGACAGACCAATATAAAATCCCTTCAAATATATAATATTGTCTATATCACAATGTTTTGTGGCGTCACCCTTAATCCATTATCTTATTTTTATAGTTTACATTAGTGACTTTTATTTTATTATTTAATAACATAGTAAAATTTCCCAAAAAAAAAAAGTTGGAGAATATGGTAACCTTACAAAAATAAAATTTTAAATAATGACATAAGTCTTTTATTTTTTTTTGTTTTTTTAATAATAAAATAACGGAAAAAATATACTCTGGGTCCTTTAAGTTAATTTATTATAACAAGGAAGTCATTTATGTTTTTTTCGCTACAAGTTGGTCCTTTATGTTAACTAACGTGTTCACCGTTGACCTTTTTCACAAATTTTGTTCCAAAAAAGCTTATGTGGGACTAACGACGCTGATGTGTCATTTAAGGAGATGATGAAGAACACGTTGAAAATGTTGAAGATGCTATTCTATGTCACAATGTTGTTAGTTTTTATTTTTGTAGTGTTGATGTGTATTTTGGTTCAAAAGTGGTGATCATTGTTAATTTTGATGTTAGTATCGTAAGACATGACTTTTGGTATCTTCATGTAACACTTGTCGTAAGACATGACTTTTGGTACCTTCATGTAGCACTTGTTGCAATTCTATACCAGTTTTGTTACACTAAGGTCGTAATTTGTACAACAGATAAAACTTGAAGGATTTGGTTGTTACAATTTGAAAATAAATGGGACTGTTTGTAGTGAAAAAAACATAAAGGACTGTCTTGTTAAAAAAAACTTAAAGGACCCAGGGTATATTTTTGCCTAAAATAACAAATGAGGAAACACAAAAATACTTGCCATCAAAAATACCTTAAAGAATATGTGTAGGATAGGTTGTGGTCAGAGTTGCCACCAAAGTTGTTATATACAAGATATGGTAGTACGTTCATAGTTTAAAAAATGTGTATATTATTTTATGAATATTATTGAGTATGTGATGTATTTTAAACAACTCTATTTCTACATTTAAAAGTATCCTAAAAAAAAAAAGAAAAATCCAAGACTTGAAACTTTGATTTCCTTTTTCACTTTTTGTATTCTTTTCATTCTAAGACATCTTTAATCAACCTTCAAAATAAAATAATCTATGTCAATACAATATTCACATATTCCTTTTGATGATGAAAACTATTGTACATGAAGGGATTTGCTCAATGAAAAGGTTAAGATAAATATAATCATGGCCCACGTCATAGTCACAAAGTTGTGGTTTTAACCGTAAGATTTAAGCACAATAATTTTCAGCCGCAATATATTCTGCTTCAGTTGTACTAAGAGCGACGCATGCTTGCTTCTTACATGACCATGAAACTAGATAATTAACTGGCAATTTCCACTAGTGTGTTTTCTATCTGATCAATTATAAAGTAAGTTCCACTGGTCATTAGTACCACTTTAGTTCATAATAAATATAGTCATTATTCAAACGAGTCGTTAGTCAAACTAGTGGTTATTCAAGTATCTTTATATACTCTGATTATTATGAGTTTATTCTCTCAATATAACAATATTATCTCTCTTTAATGGATCTAAATAATTCTAATGTTCTTAACAGTCTCTTTTCGAAGTTGATAGATGATGAATTTACAGACGACATTGATGAGGAACTATTGTTGCTAATGCCCGAGAAGGAACAAGAATTTAGAAGTTCTACTAGACCCAAAAGAAGAGTGGTGATAGATTGAAGTCGTGAAGAAAGGTATATTCGATTGTTAAATTTCAATTTCTCTTATATCCAGTATACACAGATGCCTAATTTTGGTGAAGGTTTCAGTTGCATATGCATGTCTTTCTTCGAATTGTAACCGCCCTTGGAAACCATGATGAGTATTTCCAATTAAAGACCAATGCAACGTATAAAATGGGTCTTTCACCATTTCAAAAATTCACTTTTGCTATTTGTATGAGGTCGCACCGCGAAAAATATAGAGTCGCCACTAAACTTTATTTATTCTAGAGGAAAGAGAAAATATCGATAAAACTCCTAAAAGGAAGAAAATGGTCGTCGTAACCAAGAGAGGATTCCGAAGTCGCTTATGCAAGGGGAAGGTGTTAGCACCCTTTACGTCTGTTGTACTCAACGGGGACCGTTTTGATTGTTCTTTGCCTGGACGAGTGTTATTATTTAAAGGTTACTTGCGATTGGTTTTAATTAAGGGGGAAAATAAGTTTTTAATTAATGTGCTCGCCAAGATTTTGAAATCATGTGCCTACGTATTCTCATAGTGCAATGAGAAAATCAGAGCTTTGTAGTTCATAGAAGAAAATATGTGTTTGTTGATTGTTTTTATTAGAAGATGTTAACGTTCACGTTCTAGCATTTAAATGTTGCTCTTATACTCGCGCGTGGGACACTTAGCGTTTGTTTGTTTGCGGGAGAATGGATGCGCTTGGATCGCATTCTAGCATTTAAATGTATCTTGTATGCTCTCACATGGGAGGCTTAAGCGTTGTTTGTATTGCAGTATAACGGAAATAACATGTCCTTTGTGAAAAACTTTTGAATGCCCTAAGTAATTTGATGTCTTGTGATTGAATTTAAACTTGAGAAGATTGTCTTGATTTGAATTGCACTAAATTCTATGAACGGAGGCGAATACTTTGAATAACTGGGGCCTAGGCCCCATATCCAAAGATACTCATAATAAGGATAGGAATAATCCCTCTCATTCTTCTTTGTTGCTTAAGGCTCAATGTGAAGTTCTAAATGGTAATGGAGATGAAATTGGGTGAGGGTGAGGGAGAAGATGATATGAGAGAGAAATTGAGAGAGAATTTGAGAAGAAAATATGGTGGAAAATAATGGTTAATTGTGAATTTTCTATGTTAGGTTAGTCCCCCTTTAAAATGTGAGAAATGACATGTTTATTAGATCTAAGTAAGAGGTTTACTATACTTGGTTAATGAATGATCACCCTTGGATTGTGATCCAAGTAAGAGGTTTATCAATGGTGGGAAATTAATTTAATCCTTAGTTATGGATCACCAATTTCAACCCTTGGATTAATTGTTAATAATGGTTAGGATGAACGAAAAAAATGGAAGGTGGAATTTGTGTTGGTTTGGTAGTTTTGTGTTAGTTTGGAAGTTATGGTAGTTAAGGGTTAATTGGGTAATTGAATGATTTTGAGGAATGAGGTATTTAGAGAAAAATGGTGTTTGAGATTAGCAAAAATACCAAGTTGGAATGTAAGGCAAAGAGTCATTAGTAATAAACTTGCATTTAAATATTTTTGCCTTGAATTTTCTACCACTTTTACCTTGAATTTTTAGTGAATTATCACATGATTTTAAGTGCCTTTGGGAAGTGATTTTGTGTTGAAAATAATCACTTTAGAATGGTTTAAATTAGGGGTGGATAACGGGCATGCCCGCCCCATTTAGGACTGCCCCACAAAATCTCGCAAAAAAACAGGGTGGGGCAGGGCAGTCACAGTTAAGGATGTGGGCTTAAATCCTAGGCTCGCCTCGGAAAAAATTGACGCGGGGCGGGGCGGACACATTAGAGGGTGAGGGGCTAAACTCATGGCCTACCCCGCACTAAAGTGCGGGCAAAACGCGCATGCCCGACGTGCCGGGCCCATTTTTCCACCCCTTGTTTAAATTCATGGATCAAATTCTGATTTTTTTTGCTTGAAACAATGTTGGAAAGTGTTGAAAAACAAGCCATGGATGTAAAGCTTGATGGAAGATAGAATTTGTTGGAAATTAGCGCTTGACGTAATTATGGCACAAGTCAATTATGATGAATGATGATGAATCCCTTGATAAAATGCTTTTAGAATATGTCTAGGAAATTCAGGAGTCAATAGTGGACAATTGACCAAGAGTCAACAGTTGACCAAAAAGTGAATTGTTTGACCAAAAAGTCAATTGTACCCCTAAAGATGTTATATTTTACCCTCTTTCCTAGTAATTCGTTCATTTGATTTGTATCTCAAGAAATATGCACTGTATAATGAATTTCAAACAAATGAATGAAATCTTCCTTTTATTCCAACTTTGCCATTTTCTTTGAATCCAAACAAACTTCCGAATTAAGTGGCAATCATTCCAATCTCCCTGTTAACCATGAAACTTAAATAAAGAGATGATTCGCACCATAATTAATATGGAAAATAAACCCAAATAATTACCAAATAATATTCTCCTTAAAAATCCACTTAAACTGATTACATCCATTATTACCGAACCTTTGGCCTAAATTTGTTATGATATGCAAATGTCGATGAATGACCAAAATGCATGATCAAACAGACAAATGTATGCAAATGAACAAAACCATAAGCCAGACAAATTGAATGAGGAGGTACGTCAAATTTTGGGGTATGGCATATACTATAATATTAATCTCCTACTGACATTGTAGACTATGTCAGTAGGAGATTTGTAAGAGGTCCGAACAAGGTATTTAGGGATACCTATTTAAGAAGGCCAAACAAAAATGATTTTGATCATTTTTTACAAATGGGGGAGGCACGTGGGGGTATCCTAGGTTCCACTGATTGCATTCATTAGGAAATGGAAAATTGTCCAGTTCCATGGGAATGCCTGTTTTTTCGAAGTGATCATGGTAAATCTACGGTCATGCTTGAAGTAGTGATATTACAAAATTTAGGGATTTGACATGCATTTTTTTATATTGTAGGTTTAAATAATGACATTAACATACAGAATTAATGGAACTCCATATAATATTGGATATTATCTAACTGGTGGTATATATCTTGAGTGGGTCATATTTGTTAAGACCATTAAAATGCTTAAAGTTGAAAAGAGAAAATTATTTGCTTAACATCAATAATCATCCAAAAAGAACTTGGAAGTCGGAATCATCGGTATTGGATGTACGGTTCTAGATGCCAACAAACTTTTCGGCTTCATTATAAAATCATGCACATGAATTTTATGATGGTGCTGCTTTCAAAGTAGAACCATGTACTATTGCCATGGTAATCTGTTCATTGCTTAGCTAAACTGAGCCTTCCACTATGTCAACCATGAGTGGATGCACGTGCAATTAACCATTCAACCAGAATATATCCTTCATTATCATATTTAGTATAATAGGTGGTTATATTGTATAAAAAATAACATATGCTGCCCCATAAACTATAGATATCATACTATCTAGGCATTTTCACTTGTAAATATATTAACACTAAATAAATAAGCTCAATTTACTCTTCTTGTTTGACATACACTAAAACTTAATCAATTTAGAAAATCATTGGGAAATTTTTTTGATAAAAAAATAATCAAAACATAAATGATGACTAAGTCAACCTCAAACTGCTAGAAGCTAATACTTCATTATTTAATAGGCAAGATATATTCGATAGAGTCGAATACAACATATAAGATTCGAAATTTGTAAGCATGTATTCGACAAAGTCGAATATTATAGTTAGTGAATTAAGTTTTGGTTGCCTATATATACAAGCGACAATGTAAATTAATACACAACTATACAATAATTTCTCACTTCAATAAATTTCCTTGCATGATATAGTTTCTATTTTCTCTCTCTTTTTTCTTCATTCTTTTAAAATCCCTAATTGTTCCAACAAATTGGTATTAACATGCTCGGTTGTGATTGAAAGAGAACCTGTAATGGAAAACGGTAACACAACATCAATGTAATTTCCAACGAATCAATTGGTGTTCAAAGGTGAGAACTACGAAAGGTGGATTGTGCAAATGAAGGTCATCTTTAGGTTTCAAGATGTGATTGAAACTGTGAGAGATAGAGTACTTGCATTGGAAGCAAATGCAAATGAAGTTCAAAGGGCAGCACACAAGGTACAAGGTAAAAATGATGGAAAATCTCTTTTCTTGATTCATTAATGTGTGTGTCATACCCTAAATTTTGACCCCCCCTCCCCCCCCCCCCTCATTTTAATTATTTTTGTTTATCTGTTTGTCTGATTACATTTTTTTCTTTGCATTATCTGCATATCATATTATATATTTTTTTCCTGCATATTATTTAAAATTATCATCCGGAATTAACGTGTTAAATTGTCAGGCATTTTGGTCGAACTGAAAATCAACTGTGCAAAAAAGTCGGTATCTGTGCAGTTTTTTAAATCGAACTTTCAGACATCATTTTTTAATCTATTTTCTGCGTACTTTAACCTGGTGTGCTAATTTTATTTTTTCAGCTATTTTTCGGTCGCTTTTCTGACCCGTCTGAGCCTTTTTAGCGGGTAAAATCAATTTCAAAATTTGACAAAACGCTGTATTTTTTCAATACATATATTTTTTGCTAGTCGTTTTGATGTGTTTATTTTATTTTTTCGGATTCCTCGATACAGACAGTTTTTATCATTTTTTGCCGGTTTCGGTTCCGATTTTAATTCTTATTTAATCAAGATTTTAATAAAATTGTTCATTTTTTGATGTGTTTATTATATAAGTATATTCTTATAGTATATAATATAATTTTTGTTTTATTATTTTTACACTCCTAGTCTCTCAAAATCACAAAATTTTTTCCCTCCTACATAAAACTACACGACCACTTTTTTCTTCTTCTTCTTTTGTTTTATCCCATACTTGTCTTATACTCACCATATACTACAAGAACTATTAATGCATATGCAATTCAAACTTGTGTTCCTCTATTCAACATTCTTCCTTCAAGATTCAATGCAAGTTCTTATTCAAACTCAAATCCAAGATAACAACCACAAATTTCAAACTTATGACATCATGTTGCTTACATCATAATCTTGATCTCCAAGCATTTTTCTACTATAAATAGGCCATTCCAATTCCAACTAAAGGACACAAAAACAAGAACTCTCCATCATTCTCTCTCTCTCTCTCTCTCTCTCTCTCTCTCGGACTGCACTGCATTTGAAACTAGAGAGGAAGAGGCACTTGACTTGTTCACTTTGTTTTGGTAATTTATTTTTTGTACTTTCTTCTATTTTTTACTATTATCATTTAAATTAGGTTGCTAGAAGTGAAAGTTATTACTATGTTAGTTTTAGTTTGTTTTTAACATATTAAACAATGTTTTATCATAAGAGAAAAACAAATTTACATTTTTAGTTTCTTTGTTGATATATTAAAAAATATTAATAAAAAAGACATTTTAAGTAATTTTATTTTTAACAATTTTAGTTTTCAGTTTTATTAATTTGATATATATTGAAAATGTAAGAAATTGTTTTAATACTTTTTTATTTTGGTATAATATAAAAATACAAAGTATGTTAGTGTAGATATTTCACTTTGTTTTGTTTTTGTTTGGTAAGCTTAAGGTATCTTTTTTAGTGATATGAAAAGCATACTGGCAACAACACCCTCTCCTTCCATTACGTGCGTATTTTTTTTAAAAATTATTTCAGTTATTGTTTTCATTATATTTAGAATATGTGTATTTATCTTTATGACATGTCTTGAAGTCCATATTTAAGGATATGTCCATTAAGCTTTTTTTTAACATTTCTCAGTTTTATTTTTAATCTTTTGTTTTAATAATTTTTCTTTGTATATTTTAGAAAATACTCAAAAATATTTTAATGTCAGGTTTTAATATTTTCATTTTTTTAGTATAATTATTTTCGTTAAAAATTCAAAATGTATAAAAAATTGTTTTAATTATTTTTATTTTGTAATATTGAAAAATACCAAAAATTGTGTCATAATTATTGATCTTTTTAAATATTTTTATTTAAAATTGATTAATTAAATTATTAATTAATCTTATTAAATATTTATATTTAAATTAATTAATAATTCTTTGCTGTCCGATTTTATTTCGTGACTTGCTTATTCTATCTGATTAAATCTTGATGTTTTGCCATAATTAATTGATGATGTTTTCTCACGATGTTTTTCCGTGCTTGTATTTTTTTTTTGTGTCTCACAATGCTTTGCTGTGAATGTCTGTTATTTTATCACGATGCTTTGCCTTGCACTTTCTGTTTATTTTACACGATGTTTTGTCGTGTGCTTTCTAGTTGTTTTCACTGTGATGTTTTGCCACATATATCTGTTATTTGTTACTCGTGATGCTTTGTCGCGTATCTTTGTCTTCTGATTACATGATGCTTTTTCGTGTATTTCAGTTGACTTTTATTGTCTGATTACCATGATGTTTTTCCATGTGTATTCTGTAACTTTTTGTCAGTTTAATCTGTTACACGATTCTTGGCCGTGAATGTCTGCATCTTTGTTTATTTATTACGTGACGCTCTTCCGCGTACCTGTTATTTGTTACTCGCGATGCTTTGCCGCGTATCTTTGTCTGTTGATTACCACGATATTTTTGCCGTGTATGCTTTTATGTCACGATGTTCTTCCGTGTATATTTTATCACATGATGTTTTTTCCATGTATTCAGTTTCACACACGATGTTCTTCTGTGTATATTTTATCTGTCACGATGCTTTGTCGTGTATTCATTTATTCCGTGATGTTTTGCCACATATGCATACTCCCTTAGGATTTCCTAGTTCAAACTTAATTTTCGATTAGGTTTGAAGTAAGATAGACATTAGGATATTCAACCAAGCATGATAATATTAGGTTAGATTTCCCCTCTTGCCGCCGTGTAATTTAAATTTTCTCACGCCCCTTAGGGGTGAACTACGACCGCTTTGATTTCTTAAGATCCCGTTGAGAATATGAAGGCATAAGATCGTAAGATCTTAGCGAGCAACCTTTTCTTTTTTTCATCGTTCCATTACATTCGATGTTTTCCCGAATATTCATATTTGCGACCTTATTATTTTTATCTCTTTCAATCCGACGTTTTCCCGAATATTTTCAACCTTTTTATTTTTTACGTCACTCTTTCCATCCGATGTTTTTTCGGATATCCATATCACACCCTTTTATTAAAAAGAAGATTCACATACACTGGTACTAAGAGGAGCATTATTCCCGGTGAAACTGCTCTTAGACCAATTGGGCCTCTCTTTGATCTATAAGCCCCAAAAACATTGTGCACATAAATAAATGTTTTAAACAAAATAAACAAACCTTCCTTAGGCCTCTTTTCAAATTTGTAAGACCCAAAACCTTTTCAAATTAATGCATACTTGTTTATATACCTGTTAATTCACTTATCTGTATATACTTGTGCATATCTGTTTAAGTTTCTCTTAGCATTTAAGTTATCCTCAGTTTAGATTTAGGTCAAACAGTAAGGATCCCTCTTAATACAACTTAGTCAATAACTAGTTCCATCATAGGAAACTTCCCCCAATACAGTCTGCCTCTGCTTGGGCTTTATTCAATATGGAACAGAGAAAGGCATTATTCCCGGTGAAACTTTTCTCAAGACTTTCAAAACTTAGAAACTTATACAAAGGAATTCATTTCCCCAAAGAGAATTAATTCCTAGTGAAACCTCTTTTGAATTTCCTCAAACCCTAGAACTGTTCAACAAAGAAAGGATTATTCCCGGTGAAACCTTCCTTGAACTTTTCTTAGGTTTGGATCCACAGGCTTCTTAAAAGTTCCCCATAGCCTCCTCTTGGGCTTAGTACAAGGACCAACAGGCTTCTTAAAAGTTCCCCATAGCCTCCTCTTGGGCTTCATACAAGGACCCTCAGGCTTCTTAAAAGCATTATAGCACTCTTTCCCCTTTTTTAACATCCGACGCTTTCCTGGATATTCCTTCTATTTAAAAGCATTATAGCACTCTTTCCCCTTTTCTTTACATTTGACACTTTTTCGGATATTCCTTCTATTTTCATCTGATGTTTTTCCTGGATATTCAAATCTCAGTCTTTAATCTCTTCACTCTTTCAATCAAATCTCACAAACTCTTCTTTCAAGCTTTTCCTTTATTTCTGAACTACGACTGCTCTTATTTCTCTTTTGAGAATACGTAGGCACAAGGTCTCAATCCTTGGCGAGTACCCTTATTTCATTTTTCATCCTCTTTCCATTTTCTTCAAATTTCCTTTTCTATATATATTTAATAAACAACAAAAACATTTCTAAATTCTCTCCATCTCTCAAAATCAATGATTTATTTCTCAATAATAGCAAGTAAATAATAATAGCACAGATATATACAAGTGGTTCCCGTAGAGTACTACGAATGCTTAGGGTGTTAATAGCTTCCTTTAGTATAACCAACCCCCGATTCCAGTTCTCTTTATTTACATTTTGTTTTTGTTAACATTTGCATTCTTGCAGGGTTTGTTTAGATTTTTTTCCTTTCCATTAAAGCATCAATAGGATAAATATAAAAGTTCATATGTGGCACATTGCAGTTCACAAGAAAATCCCATCCATGGACGGATGTGGGCGGTCACGAAAATCGCTCTACAGAAAAATGGCGACTCTGCTGGGGACTCTTCAAGTAGGTTAGGCCTAGCTTGTACATATTTGTGATTTTTATTTGCTTGCTCTTTATTGTTTGATTTTATTTACTTGCTGTTTTATTTACCATTTTTATCTGGGAATGCGATTAATACGCATGTGGAAAGTTTGAGAGAACATTAAGATAAGTGGTGGCATATCTGGGAAACGCTTATAGGGAGTGAATCCCGACCAAGCTAACTTGGCAGTCCACCGAATCAGTCGAGGTACCCGTGTGGAAATATTAATGTTGAATGACCGATCGTCGTGAAAGCATTGTTTATCCCAGTGCGGTACCCATGACCCTGAGGATTTAGTAGACATTTAACCATTTTGCCATTAGGCAGTGTGGTGACTATCGGGAATAGTTGATACGCGATACTACAGTCAAAAGAGATTCATCTTAGGATATTACATCTCGCTCGAGTGAATCAGCTTGCTGTTAATATCCCTAGGAGGGGTCAATGATTTTGGGAACCTTTTAGAACCCGTTCTACAGGTACAAAAATTAACCAATTAGTACACACCCTTAGGGATGGGTAGACCCGTGACTCCATGCTCGTGACGACGAACCTTTGAACCCTATGTTTGTAATTTTGCTTGTGTTTTACATCCATGCGTTCTTTAAACTTTTTCAAATCTTTTACATGTGACATGTATCCTGTGTTACATAAGCATTGCATATCATTTGCATCCCTTGCATAAGTCATACATACGTCCAAGTCATCATTAATTCATCCCAACTGTCTATTTTACAGTCATTTGTATATCGTCAAATTGATTCCTCATCACCGATACGGGACTAGAGCTAACGGCAGGCGCAAAATGTCAGAACAAGAAGTGCACAATGCAGAGATTAGAATGAAAATGGACGATCTGAAGTCAAGCATGACTAATTTAATGGAAATGCTTCAGGTCCTAATTGCCAGAGGAGAGCCACCTCAGAGGACTGTCATCCAAGAAATTACAAGTGCTGTTATTGAGCCTCAGCCTGTCCAGATGCCACCATCTACATGGCCTGAATTTGGATTGCCTCACGAATTCATTCCACAATAGGTCACTACCACTTTGGTTGGTCAAGCTCCAAGACCAGAGTTTCAAGTCCATATCTTCTCATAATCCAGACCTGTGGTGCGCACTGCCAAAATTCCTTATGAGAATCCTAACTTTGATTACATTGCTAGTGCTCAAAGTGAGTACAATGTGGAGATTAAGCCTGAAGATGCCAATGAACAATATCAAACTTTGGAGAAAAGACTCAGAGCCGTAGAAGGAAATGACTTCTTCAATATTGATGCAGACAACATGTGTCTTGTGTCTAACCTCGTCATGCCTGCCAAATTTAAGACTCCTGAGTTTATAAAGTACAAAGGCGACTCCTACCTAAATGCCCATTTGGTTATGTACTTCCGAAAGATGGCTGCCTACGCCAACAATCAAAAGTTGCTCATCCACTACTTTCAAGACAGCTTAAGTGGAGCTTCACTCAAATGGTACATGAATCTTGAACGAAGCAACATCCATTGCTTTCAGGATCTTGCCAATGTTTTTATGAATCAGTACAAGTACAACATGGACATGACTCCAGACCATCGTCAACTCCAGAACATGACTCAGAACGAGAAAGAATCTTTCAAAAAGTATGCTCAACGGTGGAGAGAATTAGCTTCTCAAGTTAAACCTCCTTTACTGGAGAAATAAATTACCGGAATATTCTTAGACACTTTATCTCCCATCTTTTGGGAAAAGATGATTAGCAGTGTTTCATCAAACTTCACAGACTTGGTCACCATCGGCAAAAGACTCGAAGAAGGCATCAAGAATGGGAAGGTATCTAAAACCGCTGAATCTTCTAACGCTGTAAAGAAACCCTATGGGAACTTCCAAAAGAAGAGGGAAGATCAGACTAATTCTGTCTTGGCTGAGGATAGAAAACCTCATTACAGACCTCAGCAGCCTAATCGAGCTCATATTGCTGTTATCACTCATGTGTTTGTTGCTCAACCAACTCAAGCTCCTCAACGCCAAGATGTGGGACAGTACCAAAACCGCAATAGGACTCAATTTGATCCTATTCCAATAACGTACATTGAACTGTACCCTATTTTGATTCAGAAAGGAGTGATTACTACTAGGGCAACACCTCCTCCTCCAAATCCACTTCCACCTAGATTCAGATCTGACCTTCATTGCGCATTCCATGAAGGAGCTGCGGGCCACGATTTAGAAAAATGCTATGCACTAAATGCTAGAGCGCGGGATCTGATCAAGGATAAGCTCCTCATCTTTCGTGACACCAATCCTAATGTCCAACGCAATCCTCTACCTGAACATAAGAACTGAAGCTTCAATCAACTTCATCTCAGTTACTTCCCAAAGATAGGACAACTCATCCTTGTGTTTGCTTAGTCACTGACCTTGTTTCTTTCTATTTTACATATTCCTTGGTTGTATCATATTTATTTGCTTTCAACTTGTTTATCTTTAAATTCCAGTTTTAATGAAATGAGCATGTACAGTATTTTTATTCAAATCATCTATTTATTCGCATCTTTATTCTTTCTCTTTCAAAAAACAAAAACTTTCAAAAAAATACACCTCTTTTTCAAATTTTTGACTATGCAAATATTTGTGGGAGGATGATGAAAGTATAATACCCATAATTTTTGTTGGTAAGTGTAGCGAGCGATTTTGGACGTTGTTCTTAAGCGCTGGTTGCTCTCTGCGATTTGAGCTTAAACTACAGGTCGATTCATTTTTTATCCTATTAAAGCTGATGAAGGAAGGGAAATAGATGTCTCCAATTAACCCTGCTTTGCATACTGAGTTTAAACAGCGGTCTGTTAGGTTACGAATGCTATAAATGGGGGGGGGGGGGGGTCTTTGTACTGGTTATTTGTATTTTCGCCAATACTATTTTCTTCTTCTTTTTTATCTAGACAGAGGGTTTCTGGAGGGGAACAAGGATTAGGATGTTAGGACTGGTGTTTTTGAATTATTGCTTTTGATTGATGGAGATATGGGATTTGGGTTTTTTGTTTAGTGTGCTCGCTAAGATTTTTCTTTCAATCTTATGCCTACGTATTCTCGTTTACCGAAACAGGGAAATCAGAGCGTTCGTAGTTCCTCTTATTCTATGGGAGGAAATGGGTGTTTTGGTGTCTTGTTCAATGCCCAAGACGTGAAGCGAAAGGTGATTTGTATCTTGTTCAAAGCCCAAGATGTGAAGCTGAAAAGTCTATTTGTGTCTTGTTCAAAGCCCAAGACGTGAAGCGAAAGGACCTCGACTTTAGAGAGAATTTGTCATCTCTAAAGAAGGGTTTGTCTGTCACAACTGTTGGGTGACTGGTTATAAAGGAGAATTAATTTAACCGGGATATGCGAATCCGGCAATGCCATAATTTCCTTTATAGGAGATTTTTAACCTGAAGGAGAAGACTTTAACTCAGTGTAGAGCAATGCTATCTTTCCTTAGGAATTTCTCATGCTAAAAGAGGGACAATGGCATGGATGTAGATGATCCAGAGGCTTGCCGCTTACAGCGATTAGATGAAGGGGAAGGATTTGTTGATGTTTGTGTACTGTGAACGAGGCACAACTTTGATGCTAAAAGGTTAATTGGATTAACCAGTGGTTTTCTTATACAAAGCCTTAGAGGAGGCTATTATGTGTCTCGTACGAAGCCCGAGAGAGAGGCTAAAAGGTTTTGGCCCGACGATGGAGTCTTTTGGTATCTCGTATAAAGCCCGAGATGGAGGCTATTTGACTCAACAAGAGAGTATTTTGTATCTCGTACGAAGCCCGAGATGGAGGCTAAAATTTGTTTGGCCCAATAAGAACCTTTTTGTATCTCGTATAAAGCCCAAGATGGAGCCGAAAAGGTGATTGACTCAATGAGGGAGTCTCTTTATGTGTCTCGTACAAAGCCCGAGAGAGAGGTTGAACGTTGTTTGACTCCGCTGGGGAGAATCATTGTACAAAGCCCAAGAGGAGGCTATCATTCCCAGAGGAAGATCATTATACAAAGCCTAAGAGGAGGCTATGGTAACTATTTCAGTTAAGTGACAGGTCCAGTATACTGATTTTAAAGAGAAAATCAGTTCTTATATGAGCAATACTGTACTCAAGGATTTGATTCAAGGGTCCGGGTTATGCTTGTCCTTTAAGGAAGCGGGAAATCTGAAGGGTATTGAGACTGTCCAAGTCTACAGGTTTCCTTCCTATTTAACGAAGGGGTCACTTGAGAATGTCTTTGAGACTCAAGGAAATTAGACTGTCCAAGTCTAGGGTTTTATCTTTTGTACCGTGCTTTGAGAAACTGTAGTAGACTCTATGAAAGGACTGTTCTATGCAGATGATTAAGTTCTGTTCCTATACCTTTAGGAGGTCGTCGGGATAATTTTACGAAGCCCAAGAGGAGGCTGGAAACTTTTAAGAAGCCGACGGGTCCTTGTACTAAGCCCAAGAGGAGGCTATCATTCCCGGAGGAAGAGATCATTATACGAAGCCTAAGAGGAGGCTGTGAATACTTCTAAGAAGCCGTAGGGTCCTTGTACTAAGCCCAAGAGGAGGCGGGGGTACTTTTAGGAAGCCTGTGGGTCCTTGTACGATGCCCAAGAGGAGGCCGATGCTTTTAAGAAGCCCGTGGGTCCCCAAACCCCGAGAAATTCAAGGCAAGCTATTCACGAGGAATAGATCAAGTCAGGAAAGTTCGAGAATTTGGAAGAAACTCAGAGATGCCATTCACGGAGAATACATTCATCTCTGGGAATAGAGTTTCTTGATAATTCCTAATGAGGACAGCCGAAGAGAAGACTGTATCTGGTGATCCTATTGGGGATCTAGTTGTCTATTTCTACGAATAAACGAAACGGCGTCACTTAGTTCTAGACATAGTTGCCGGGGAAACTCGAAATATCTATACTATTATTACACAATTGATATGAGTTTATGAAAGAAGACTTACAATGAAACAGCCCCACAATACAGTTATATGTATATGAAAGCAGTAAATGAAAGCAATAACCACTTACTCGGTTGTAGAGCTTCCATGCTGTTTGGTTAGTTGTTCAACAAAGATAGATTGAAAACAACAGTATATTCAAAATCAAAGGAGAAAGTTCTTTGAAAAAGAAAGATTTGGGGCTTACAGCTCAAGGAGAGGCCCAGGGTTTTATCAGTGAACGTACTGTTTGAATTTGTACAGAGGGACTTATACAAGTGACTGAGGCCAAAAAAATTTTCTGTACAAAGGGATGGGTCTTACACTCTCTCAAGAGGCCCAAAGAGTTTTTAGAAATGAAATGGGTCTTACTACTCGAGGGTAGGCCCAGATGATTTTTCCGTTTAAAATGGCGATCGCGCCGAGGTTTTCTTTTAACGCAGATGGGCTTATACAATATCTGAGGCCCAAAGTGATTTTGGTTAAAAGGGGATTGGATCTTCCACTCTAATAGAGGCCCAATAGTTTTGAATGGGTCTTATAGCTCAAGGAGAGGCCCAATGTTATTTTTAAAAGGGTGACGATCGCGCCGTTTGTTTTTTACGGTATCAGGACTTATACAATGCACTGAAGCCCAAAATGTTTTGGTCAAGAAAGGATTGGGTCTTACACTCTATTAGAGGCCCAAAGAGTTTTGAAAATGATTTATGAGGGTTGAATTAATCCAAAAACCCTAATTTGTTTTCAAAAATGTATTTAATTGAATAAAAATTCAATTAAAATGATCAAAATTGTTTAACATGTGAAAAAAAAATTGTGATCTTGGATTAATGCTTCAAAAATTAAGTATTGAACTGCAAAATAATTAGAAAGCATTAAAAGTTGCAAAATCAATGTGGGAAAAAATATTTAAAATGTCAAAAACAATTAAAATATTAATTCTTTGCAAAAATATCAATTATATGAAATAAATAATATTTTTGAGATTTTTTGGGAAAATAAAATATTTTAACATTTTTGTGAATTATTAAAAAAAGAATCAACTTAAAATCATTAAAACTCAGAGAGAAATTAATTTTTGAATCAATTAAAGAAAAATCACAAAATTCAAATATTTGAAAATTCAAAAAAGGCGCCAAGAACAGCTGAAGAACACGCGCGTGTTCTGGGTTTGGATGATTTGCATTTTCTATCCAATCTCCCTGAATACTTGATTATAACATGCAATCCACGTATCATTATGCTCGTCTCAACCTCACGATCATGTCTATGTCCATTAATTTCATTTAAATTAAACATATAACAAGAAATCATGAAAAATCCTCAAGAACCCTAATTTCTGCATGAAGGCTAGGATTTTTGATACACGATTCAAACAATGCAATTAATTGAGGGAAAACATTCCATGCATGATTATGAACATATGGCCAAATTATTGTGCAGCAAAAATTGCATGGATCATAGAGTTAGAAGAGCTCATGCTTACCACTTGCAGCTGGTGATCGTGATTTTTGTTGGAGGTGTTACAGCTAGGTTCCAATGATGTGGATAGCTTCCCTGGGTGCCAAGTGATGTGTCTGAGTGCTTGGAATGGATTGAAATGGTTTGGAGTTGAAGATGGCACCTCAACTGCAAAACAGTCAAGAACTTGAGCAATTGGCTGGTGATTTTGTGAAATCAGTGTTCCAGATTTTATGTGAGTGTTTGGATCACTTCTATATGATGTATGTGAGGTGTGTGAGTGATTGGTTTGATTGGAAAAGCTCTCAAACTCAAAACCCGATAGCTACCTTGCTAAGAAAGGCATTTTTGCCAAGAGAAAGAGATTTTGAGGAAAGAATCTGTTAGATGGCTTTGGTGTACTCAAACTGATCACAATTGAGCTCTATTTATAGTAGAGCAAGTTTCTTTTGCAAGGAATAGTGAATGGCAACTGGTAAGTAAGTTTGGCCAATGTTGTCCAATGGAAATCCAAGTCTCCTCTAGCCATTGACTAGAGGTTAGGGCACAGAGCTTTGGTTCCCTTGGTCTTGGATAAGTCTTGACTGATTTTAGATGAGAATGGCTCAGTTCATGCCACCTTGATGCTTCCATTGAATGCTTCAATCCAAATTTGGAGTCTTGTCCCTATTTTGGCCATTCTAGGTTCAACATGCTATTTCTTGTTCCATGGACTTTTGAGGCTTGGCTCAGTGATTGTCCCCTCTAGATTCAATCCTATGAGGTGTCCAAGTGGATAGGAGCATTTGAATTTGGCTGATTTTGGCAAATCGAGCAAAGTTGCAAATTCTGCCTTGTCTTTGACAGATTTCAGCAAGGCAACTTTCCAATGTCATAACTCATAGCCAAAATGGAATTTGGCAATGTTCTTGGCCATTTTGGAAAGCCCTTACATGATATAACAATTGTTTGAACATATTTGGTTTTAATCTCTTTTGAATCCAAGTGAAAAATCCCTCTACATTTGGCAAAAAGTGAAGGCAGATTCTGACTTAGTGAAAATTTCACTAAGTGTTGGAAAAAGTGACATTTTCACTTTTCAGCCATTTTGATCACTCCATAACTCAAAATCCTTAATGAATTGGACTTAGGTCTAGTTGAATTTTTTGTAGAGGGTAATGAGGGCTACAAATCCATCTTTGGATGAGAAAAAATGGCTTTGTGGTTTAGGAGTTATGATCCTTCAAAATTGGTACCCTTGTCACTTTATTTTTAACTTAGAAAATTTTCTAAGTTTTTATGGTTACCCCTTTTACAAGTTATCCCACTTTTCTTGATTTTTCTTGATGAATGATGATTAAAATCATACATTAACATCATTTTAGGGTTAAAAATCCATTTTGGTGAAAAATCTCAAAAAGTCAAAGTTGACTTTTGTGCACAGTTGACTTTTTATCAGATGAATTCCAAACTGTGCAATTCTTCAGGAAATCATGTCCTTGACCTAAATCAAACTTGATGGACATGTTCCATGGGTTTCATAGGGTATATTGATTCATGTCATAGGGCTTGGGAGCATGTCCTAGTCAAAAGTCAAAGTTACAGTTGACTTTTTCCTTAAAACCCTAACTGTGGTGCAGATGAAATTGAGACTTGTTGCTCAAGCTTCTTGGATTAATCCATTGTTCCAAATGGATCAATATAGTGTATTAGAGACCCTCAAACCCTCTCTTGAGGTCTTGGCTCATGATTTGCCCCAAAAGTCAACTTAGGGATGAATTAGGTCAAGAAACCCTAATTCCTGATTTTTTATGTATGCATCCCCTGAGGCCAAATTGACTTGATGATGGGGTTTATGAGGTTCCATGGAGTATATTAGGTTATGTTTTGGATCATTGGCTTGTGCCTAGATGAAAAATTTCCATCTGGAGGCCCTGGTCGACCAAAACCCTAATTTGGTGACACTGGCGATCTTGAAGCTTAATCCACCTAGAAGGGAGCAGCCTTGTGCTTAATCCTTAAAGTGGGAGTCCTCTTAATCCATTATGGATCAAGTTGAAGATCATGTCATTCCTTGATTGATCCTTTGTCTAAGCACTCAGAGAGGGCTTGAAACCCTAACTTTGATTGTGGTGAATGCTCAACAATTCCTTGAGGCATTTGATGAGGCATGATGGTTCATCCATATTATGGTGATGATTGACACAATGATGGAACATCTTAGTGGTCAAAATTTGGGGTATGACAGATGCCCCTATTTAATCTTCTTGGACCCGAAGGTGTGAATGACGGAGGTATTCGGGCATTCGGGGTGCAAGAGGATTAAATATCGGAATACCCGAAATTTTGATGGTGGTTATGAATGGTAGCTTACACATTCATCTTCTTTAGCTAAGCGAAGATGCTTAGAAAAGTTAAACTTCTCCTCGATCCTGGTCTTCAGCCAAGGAGCTGGTCTCAGTTTCTGATTTAAACTTCCCCTCGATCCTGGTTTCCTACCAAGGAACTGGTCTAAGTTTCTAAAGTACACTTTCCCCCGATCCTGGTTTCCTACCAAGGATCTGGTCTCAGTTTCTGATTTAAACTTCCCCTCGATCCTGGTTTCCTACCAAGGACCTGGTCTCAGTTTCTTTTGTCATTAAACTTTCTTGACAAGGAACGCTGTTAGTAGCGGTTTTCCTTCAAACTTCTCGCCGAATTTTCCTGGGGAAATGCCATTTGAGTGGAAAAAGTTTTGATGTCAGACTTGCTGGGGAACTCATTCGTCTGAATTGTAGAGGTACACAAACTTCTCTATTTTGGAGACGCCATTTGTCGATTCTACTGGGGAAAGCGAGTCTCCTGGGAGACTGCTGTCGCTTGGGAGCTTACATCATACTTTTCTCGGGATCTTTCCAGAGAAATGCCATATGATGGGATCCAATTTTGAGGTGTCGATGACCTTTTCATCAGGGGTTTTTTCAGAGAAAAACTACCGTAATGCCGAATCTCTGATTAAGGGGCTTTCTCTGTGGATTTTCCTTAATCCGGGAAAGCAAGGATATCATCTTCAATGGCGAAGAGTGACATTTGTTGAAAGCTTTCTTGTTTCTCAGAGGTTCAAGTTATCAAAGTGGTCAAGGACCGTCTCTAATCCAGAGATAAACGGGAGAGAGATTGCTTAGATGATTCACTTCCTAACGAGGAAAAGTTTGACAACTCGATTGAGAGAACTTTTATCACCAAGGGACAAGACCGACTAGAGTGATAGTGATGCAATATGAAATGTGAATGCAAATCAATAATACAATGATGCATGTATGTTTATGCTGACAAGATGGGCGCGACATACAAACTGACAGGTGAACATGACTGGATACTCGGCCATCGCGGGGCGAAGAAGTATCGTTGGTCCAAAAGTAGCAATTCTACCTTGCTTAGGAGAAATAGTCCCTGCGGGGAATACCGATGATCGGGCTTAGGAGATGAGAACTCAGCCGAAGTGTGTCAGACGAAACAAGGTCTCTGACACAGTTGATCCCTTCATTCAGGCGTACTGGGTTAGAAGGAGTACTTTGATTCTGCACTTTGAGGTTCGATTACTTCTGGAGAAGAGACCGATGTTCTTTTGATGTTCAACAGTCAAAAGAAATTGTCGACTTTATTAAAAAGCAGAAAAAGTTTTAACAAGTAAATTCATTTTTTTGTTTTATTTCAAGAATCGTCGATCATGTTAAAATATCGTTCTATAAAGCTAAAATGAATAAGAATTGCAAACAAAAGCACAAGGGCTCAAATTTTATTGATAAGATGGAGATCAGCCGAAAGCGTGATTCCATTGAGTATTTACAAAGTTTGAAAATGGTAACTTACAGGGAAAAGGGCTACGTTGAAACATAACGACCACTATCCTTCTACCAACTTTGAATTCGGGGCATCCTGAACTTCTGTCGAAGATGACCTTGACTGGAGTTTTCCTCCGATGGATGGTGTAACTGCTGCTGCTAAGAGACTTGCCTCTGTTGAACATAGTTACTTGCCATTATCCCTAATTTTTGCCTGGATTGTACTATGATGTTTCCAATCCAACGGGATGATTTTTTTTCATGTCTCTAACTTTTGCCTGGACCGCCCTTTCGGATTTTCAATCCACCGAGACGTTTTTTTATTTTTATTTTTTTTTATTTTTTTTTTAGTTTAGGCGAAGTATTTCTTGACTACATCAACATTCGTGGGGTAGGCAAATTCCTCTCCGTCCATGGTTGCAAGTCTCAAGGCACCCCCTGAGGAAGCTTTCGTAACCACATAGGGGCCATCATAATTTGGGGTCCACTTGCCCCGAGAGTCAGTGAGAAACGATTGTATCTTCTTGAGCACGAGGTCGCCTTTTCTGAAGACACGGGGTCGAACCCTTTTGTCAAAGGCTTTCTTCATTTTCTGTTGATACAGCTAACCATGGCATAGTGCCGTGATTCGCTTCTCCTCGATCAGATTCAGTTCGTCGTGTCGACTTTGACACCATTCAGCTTCGGTGAGCTTAGCTTCCATCAATACTCGGATTGATGGGATCTCTACTTCTATGGGGAGCACTGCTTCCATGCCATATACTAGAGAGAAAGGGGTTGCCCCTGTTGAAGTGCGGACAGATGTACGATAACCGTGAAGAGCAAAGGGTAGCATTTCGTGCCAGTCTTTGTAGGTTACGACCATCTTTTGAATGATCCTCTTGATGTTCTTATTGGCCGCTTCTACCGCTCCGTTCATCTTGGGTCGGTAGGGAGATGAATTATGGTGTTCGATTTTGAACTCTACACACAACTCTCTCATCATCTTGTTGTTCAAGTTAGATCCATTATCAGTAATGATCTCGCTTGGAACACCATAACGGCAGATGATATTGTTTTTGATAAATCGGACCACCACTTGCCGGGTTACATTGGCGAATGACGCTGCTTCGACCCACTTGGTGAAATAGTCAATGGCTACCAGGATGAACCGATGTCCGTTTGAAGCCTTGGGCTCAATCATGCCAATCATGTCGATTCCCCATATGGAAAATGGCCATGGGGAAGAGAGAACTTTGAGATGTGATGACGGTACATGAATTTTGTCGGAGTATATCTGACACTTGTGACACCTCCTCATGTACTTGTAGCAGTCAGATTCCATTGTCAACCAATAGTACCCTGCTCTGAGAATTTTTCTCGCCATTGTATGTCTGTTGGCATGAGTGCAAAAGGATCCTTCATGAATTTCTTACATAAGCATGTCTGCTTCTGGTCTGTCGACGCATCGGAGCAAGACCATGTCAAAATTTCTCTTATAGAGAGTGTCACCGCTCAGGAAGAAGTTTCCAGCCAATCTTCTGAGGGTCTTTCTATCTTTCCTGGATGCCCCAGGTGGGTATTCTTGTTTCTGAAGGAAGCATTTGATATCATGATACCAAGGTTTATCGTCTATGACTGCTTCAATCGTGAAGATGTAAGCGGGCCGTTCAAGGCACATGATGTCGATCTTAGGTATGTCATTCCATTGACCTACACTAATCATGGAAGAGATAATGGCTAATGCATCAGCCATGTGATTCTCATCACGAGGGATGTGATGAAACTCAACTCTGTTGAAGAAAGGTAACAACCTTCTTGCATAGTCTTTGTAAGGAATCAATCCTGATTGGTATGTGTTCCAATCTCCTTTTTTCTGATTGGTGACCAAAGCTGAATCGCCGTATACGTCCAAGTTTTTGATCCTTAAATCAATCGCTTCTTCGAGACCCATAATAGAAGCTTCGTATTCGGCCTCGTTGTTTGTACATTTGAACGTAAGTCTGGCAGTGAAAGGAATGTGGGTACCCTGAGGGGTAACAATGATTGCCCCAATTTCGTTTCTGTAATGATTAACTACTCCGTCAAAGACAAGTCCCCACTAGGAACCTGGTTCTGGACCTTCACTAGGTAACGGTTCATCGCAATCTTTCATTTTTAGATACATGACATCTTCGTCTGGGAAGTCAAACCCGACTGATTCCAGATCATCAATTGATTGATGAGCCAAATGATCGGCTAAAATACTTCCCTTAACGGCATTTTGAGCGTGGTACTCTATGTCATATTCTGATAACAACATCTGTCAACGGGCAATCCTTCCCGTGAAAGCAGGTTTTTCGAAGACGTACTTGATTGGATCCATTTCGGAGACCAACCAAGTAGTATGACGAATCATGTATTGGCGAAGACGTTTGGCTGCCCAAGCCAAAGCACAACAAGTTTTCTCAAGCATTGTGTACCGAGTTTCACAGTCGGTGAATTTCTTGCTTAGGTAGTAAATGGCAGACTCTTTCCGTTTGGTTTCGTCTTGTTGGCCAAGTACACATCCCATTGAGTCCTCTAAAACTGTGAGGTAAATGATCAGTGATATTCCTTCCACTGGAGGTGATAGAATCGGAGGATTCAACAGATATTCCTTGATACTGTCGAATGCGGTTTGGCAATCTTCTGACCAAACGCAATCCTGGTTCTTTTTCAGTAATTTGAAAATCGGCGCACACGTGGCGGTCATAAGGAATATGAATCTGGAGATGTAGTTTAAACGTCCCAAGAATCCTCTGACTTACTTTTCAGTTTTCGGAGAAGGCATTTCTTGAATGGCCTTGACCTTGTCAGGATCAACCTCAATTCCTTTCTGGCTGACGATGAACCCTAATAGTTTCCCTGAACGGACACCGAAGGTGCACTTGTTGGGATTTAAGCGGAGTTTGAATTTTCTTAGACGTTCGAACAATTTTGACAGATGTTCAACGTGCTCACTCTCTGTTTTTGATTTTGCAATCATATCATCGACATATACTTCGATTTCCTTATGTATCATGTCATGAAACAGAGTAGTCGTGGCCCTTTGATAGGTTGCCCCAGCGTTCTTCAAACCGAACGACATTACCTTGTAACAAAAGGTACCCCATGGGATAATGAACTAAGTTTTCTCCATGTCTTTCGGCGCCATTTTGATCTGGTTATAGCCCGAGAATCCATCCAGGAAGGAGAAAACTTTGAACTTTGCTGTGCTATCTACCAGCATGTCAATGTATGGTAGAGGAAAGTCGTCCTTTGGACTAGACTTGTTCAGATCCCTGTAATCAACACACATTCTGACCTTTCCGTCCTTTTTGGGAACGGGCACGATGTTGGCTAACCATTGAGGATATTCAGATGTAGCGAGGAAACCCGCGTCAATCTGTTTTTGTACCTCCTCTTTGATTTTGATGGCCATGTCAGGGTGAGTCCGTCTCAACCTTTGCTTTACTGGCGGACATTCCGATCTTAATGGTAAGTGATGTTCCACGATGCTGGTATCCAACCCTGGCATATCCTGATAGGACCAAGCGAATACATCGGGAAATTCTCTGAGAAGCTTTATCAAACTCTCTCTGGCAGTTGGACAAAGCAGTGCCCCAATCCTGATTTCTTTTCTCTCTTGTTCTGAACCCAAGTTTACCGTTTCCAACGGTTCTTTATGAGGTTCAATGGACCTTTCCTCTTGTCTGAGTAGTCGGGAGATCTCTTCTAGAATTTCGTTGTCATTTTCTTCTTCAGCCTCGAATACCGGGAACTCAAAGTTGGGATAAGTCATCGGATCATATGTTTCAACTGGGTTTAAAACAAGCAATCTGCATGACGTGATGATCCGTGTTCAGAAGAGATAGAGAAAATGCAAAAGTATGTGCAGTGTTTTATTTTACTGCTTGTTTTTATTATTTGTTTTTTAGGATTACCATTTTCTGAGAAAAAGCAAAAAGAGAAAACAACAATAAATGCGGAAATTACAGAACGACGTTATTTTATTAATGAACAAGTCGATTCTTGAAACTACAGCCCTATAAAACAAAACTCTGTCGCTTTGGGCGAAGCGAAGAGGGATAATTTACAGAAAGTGAGCCCTATCAAAACATCCGTTTCACCTGGGCAGGGTGAAAGGTTAAAGATGGCAATTACTTTGACTGACGAACGACCTTCTGAGCATCAACAGCAACCCATTGACGGCGAACTCCTCGGTGAATCACAAAGTCTGGCACCTTCCTTGATTTGTCTTCAGAAATAACGCTGATTTCTGGTGGAGCAGGATCATTGGAATCTGTCTCCCAGGCAGAATTGTCGTAGGAGAATTCCTCAGTTGAATTTTGCAGAGTAGTTGTGCTCTCAGGCAGATCTCCCCATCCAGTTGGCTGGATATTTTCGAGCCTGATACGAGAGCTTTCAGGAGCGGTGTACTTGACCATAAAGTCGTATTTTCCACTTAGTTCTCCCAAGGTGTCCCAAACTTCTTTGGAACTGGAGAGTCATCTCTCTCGATGACGTTGACCTCGGAAAAAGCATAGTTGATGAATTCAAGTCCTGCAAACGTTGCGAATTCATCTTCATGTTGAGTAGTTTCTGAATGACCTGAGTGTTGATCCCATGACATGGTGGGGACACAGGTATTATGTTCAATGATGCTCAGCTAATTTTCATTGCTCGGCTGACTTTCTTGCCCCAAGTTTCCTGGGTAAGGCTGTCACATTGGCAGACCATCCATTGGGCCATAGTAATCATGGTCAAAGTTGTCTTTCATCAGAGTGTCCTCCTCTAATGAATTTGGCGGAGCACGACATCCTTCCAGATCACAATCTCCATATATCATTTCGACGTCTGACCTTGGTATAAATCTCGGACTCTGTGCGGGATAGCAAAATGGCGTAGGCACCTCTTCCTGAGACATATAACTGTCCTCGTTCAGATAGGACTTCCATTCTTCATCTGTGTCAGAGGGATCTTCCTCATTGATAGCATGTACTGTTTGAGACACTGGGTGAAGGAAACCTCCACTGTGGAAGAAATTTTGAAGGGGATGAAGACTTTCATCGCTGGCAGCTGTCTGGGTACAGGTTGCAGAAAAACCAAGACTCTTCTTTGTTTTATTGTCAATAGGAATGACAAGCTGTCCCCATCATGTTGTATCATTACTCTCGACTGCTTTGATAGCATCTTTGTATGAGGAAATCGAGGTTCCTCCTCTGAACTGATTGTTCTCGCTCACCGATAGTGCTTGGAACTGCATCCCAATAACCTCCTCGGGTTCTATACCAGTAAATGATGACAAGTTGCTTACAAGCAAGGTCTGTTTCCCACAAACTGTGACAAGTTGATCGTTCTTGACGAATTTTAGCTTTTGGTGGAGGGTCGAAGTGACCGCTCCAGCCTGATGTATCCAAGGTCTTCCTAATAAACAACTGTATGTTGTTCGGATGTCCATGACCTGGAAAGTGACTTGGAAAGTGTGAGGACCGATAGTTATGGGAAGATCAACTTCGCCGATAACCGTTTTTCTGGATCCGTCGAACGCTTTGACGACGACCTCGCTGATTCTCATCGGAGGGCCCTTGAATGATAATTGCATCAAAGTGGACTTCGGCATAACATTCAGGGCTGACCCTGTGTCTACCAGTACGCTGGCTAAAGCATCGTCCTGGCAGTTAACTGTGATATTGAGCGCCATGTTATGACGGCGACCCTCTTCGGGTAACTCCTCATCACTAAATCCCAAATTATTGCAGGAAGTGATGTTAGAGACAATGCTATCGAACTGTCTGATTGTTACATCTTGTTCCACAAAGGCTTGCTCCAAGACTTTCTGTAGAGCCTCCCTATGCTCTTCCAAACTGAGTAACAGTGATAGTACCGAGATCTTTGAAGGAGTCTGTAACAGTTGATTGATAATGTTATATTCACTCCTTTGGATGAGCTTCAGTATCTCATCATTATTTTTTGAAAGGTCGGGATTAATGGATTGACCGACTGGTGGATCGGGAGCTTCTGTCTGAAGTTCCTTTTCTTTGTTAAGTTCTCCAACTCCTCGGTTGAAGATTCGACCGCTCCGTGTTACACGACTGATGTCTGCAATATTCACGACGGAGGGTAATGGAATTTCCTTTCCATTTTCAATGGTTGTTGCACCGTATTTGTAAGGGATAGCCTTAGTTGATTCATACTGTAGTGGTCCTGGTAGATAGATGACTATGGGAACCTTCTGATTTTTCTGACCATCATAAGTGATCTCGATTCATTCCCGGTTGGGAACTTTAGATTCGTCAAGTAGAGGAATAATGGCAAAAACATCCCTGGTCCTGTGATGACCAGAGATCGTGACAACATCCTCAACTTGCTTGGCAAGGTAGTTCGGCGTCTAGTCGATGGGTCCAGAACCCGGATATGGACGAATTTCTCCACGATCGACCTGATCCTGAGGAGCTGCTCTCACAAGGTAACACCCTTGGTTACTTTCCGAGAAGACACTACAACTGTCATAGTTGTGTGGTGGCACCTGACCACGCCCACTTTGAATACAATGTAACCTCACTAGGTTAGCTTCCACTGATCGGACATCCTGACTTTGACGCCGAGTAGGGTTTCTATTACTGATGCTAATCTGCTGAGTATCTTTATCCATATATATTGGCATCCACCAGTGATTTAACAAGTGCTGAAGTGCCTCCTGGACAAGGGTACAACCTCGATTGTTTTCGCAACCCGCTTTACAGCTTTGATAGTCATGTGATATTAGGAATCCGAGTCGGACCTGCTCAGCATGTAACTCTACCAGGTTGGTATTCATCACGCGAATATCAAAGATCTGAACCATGTTGATCTGATAAGGGTTCCTATCATGGTAGTCTTGGATCCATCCAAGATCCATCTGAAGCTGGAGGGCCTCCTGTATGAAAGAGCATCCCTGTTTGTTTACCGAGCAAGTCAGACAGGAACTGTAATCATGCCGCGGCAGATTATGATACTGGCTTTTCCTTGAATGCATTGCCACCAAGTTGACATTCATTGTACAGATATCGTGGTTCTGAATGATGTTAGAATTCACGTAGATCATGTTAACTCCACGAACTCGGTGATCTTGGATCCATCCGAGATCCATTTGTTCATGTAGAGCTGCTTGCACTACAGAACATCCTTGATTGTCTTTAGAGCAGATATCACACTGGTGATAATTATGAGGTGGCATATGGCCATATCCACTCTGTCTACAATGCATCTTGACCAAATTGGTTTTCAACAAGAGTACATCGTGAATTTGATAGACATCGTTAGTCTCTCCTTCTATCAAATTGACTGCAGCCTTCTCGTGTTGAGGCAACGGGTTAGTGAGAACATTAGGATTTGTATCCTTGAAGGATAAGACCCCACTCCTAACAAGTTTTTGCACGTCGGACTTGAAATTGAGATAAGTCTCTATGTTATGCCTTGAACCTCCTTGATGATAAGGGCAAGTTTGATCCACGTTAAACCAAAAAGGCGGATTTTCCAGTACTGTTAGAGGAGATTTAGTCTGGATGTGCCCTTTAGCCAGTAGTAATGTAAACAGTTCTGCATACGTCACGGGTATAGGATCAAATCCTGGTGGCCGTGTTGTACGGTTGTTGTTATATGGAGGACGAGCCTGTTGATGAGGCTGTTGTGTCCTTTGCTGGTCAAGTTGGCTCTGCGCAACCTGAGGTTGATACGTAGGAATAGGCGCAGGGCTGATAACAAGAGTCACAACTGCTACCGGTTGATAACGTCTCCTTTGCTTTTCGAGAGAGATATTCCCAATATCTTGCTCTTTTTTCTTAGGGCGAGCACTACCATATTTTTAGTACCGCTCGTCGATCCAGGGTCTTTTACCAAACGTCCTTCTCGGACGGCTTCCTCAAGATGTACGCCCATGCCGACCATTTGGGTGAAATCACTGGGCGCACAGGCAACCATTCAGTCATAGTAAAATGAGCTTAAGGTCTTTAAGAAGATCTTTGTCATCTCTTTTTCCTCAAGAGGTGGACAAATTTGAGCGGCAATTTCACGCCACCTTTGAGCATACTCCTTAAAGGTTTCCTTGTCCTTTTGTGACATTGATCTGAGTTGATCTCTGTCGGGTGCCATGTCCAAATTGTATTTGTATTGTTGGACGAAGGCAATACCAAGATCTCTGAATGTGCTGATCGTGGCACGGTTTAAACCCATGTACCATTTAAGTGCGGCACCGGTTAAACTATCCTGGAAGTAGTGAATCAGTAGGTCCTGATTCTCCGTCTGAGCTGACATCCGCCGAGCGTACATCACCAGATGGCTCTGAGGGCAAGAGTTACCCTTATATTTTTCAAAGTCGGGCACTTGAAATTTGTGCGGAACTTTCACATTTGGGACCAAGCAGAGATCTGCGGCGTCCTTTCCAAATAGATCCTGACCGCGAATGGTTTGCAGTTCCTTCTGCATTTCCAAGAACTGCTCCTGGAATTCCTCCATTCTGTCGAACATAGTTTCTTTCTTACCAGAAGGTATCGGCGGAATCTGTCCTTCCGGGACAGCGTGCAACACAGGGGGTGGTATCGTGACTACGGCGGTGAGTCTTGGCGTTTCCCGAAGTTTGTAACCTTCAGGAGTCTTCAGTATGCCCCTGGTATCTTCTCTTTCCCAAAGTTTGTAACCTTCAGGCCTAACGGCTTCTGTTGTGATTCCCTGATCTTCAGTGATCGGCGGAACATATCCTTCCGGGATATAGTTAACAGGCATGCCCCAAGGACGATCTTTCGGTATCTAATACCTAGGATCATACTTTTCCACTATGGGCGTTGAGGTGATCTCTGAGATCACAGTTCTCTGTAGCTGAGCTTCTACCATGGCTTGCATGTCGTTACGAAGCTTTCTCATATCTTTTCTCAGAGTGTCGATCTCTTCTTTCAACTCTCTGTTTTCTTCCTCGAGATCATCCATCTTTTTCTGACGATTGGCCCGAGTATTATACGAATGAGACAGTTTGACTCTAGAACCGAGACACAAACATGAAATTCGTAGGTAAGAAGAATACGCGATGTGAGAATGATGAATGCAATGATTATATTAATTGTTTTTTGGTTTAATCAAAATAAACTTCGACAATTAGATTGCAAATATCAAACAGTGGGGAAACCCCTTTTTATTGAAATTCAAAGGATTACAGAAATGGAAATACAGTAGATTACAAAGTGCAGAAACAGAAACCTAAGCTAATGGGCCCCGAGTCCTCTCTGAAGAGAAATCAGGTGCTGATTCTGGTATCTTCCTTTTCTTTGACCGGGGCTCTTGGGCCGTTGTCGGGTTGTCATTCCTTTGCCAGGTGAAAGGAGTGAGCAAATTCCTTTGGTCATCCTGATTATCCATAGCATGTTGCTCCAAAATTTCAATCAGAGCATCTTTCTCTTTCAGTAGTTGCTGTATTTTGATGCACTCTACGTCGAGGGTGCGATACTTGTTCTTCCAAGACCTTCTTTCTCGTTGAACTTTGTTGAGAGTAACCTGAAGCTTTTCAGTCTCAGTCATGAAGTACATGACAGATTCCCTCGGCGGAAGAATTCCATAACGAGGATAAGGCATTTTTAGCTTGAGAGCTCTAGTTTGTACCCAATGGAGATAAGGCTCCACCGAGACACAATCCGGTTTTCCTAGAGACTCTCGTCCTTTCTTATGAACATGCTTCCAAGCTTGCACTATTTCCATCTTTAGTGCTCTGTCATTTTCCCTTTCCTTGAAGAAAAGACCTTCCAGATGAACACCCAGTGGGATGTGTCTCATTGGGTATCCAAATTGACGGCGAACCAATACCGGATGGTAGTTGATTCCTCCTTTAGTTCCTATGAGGGGTACGTTGGGGAAGTTTCCACAACGGTCAATGATCCTAATTCCCTCATAAATCCTATTACACCAATCAATGTCAGAGTTGGTAAGAGACATGATCTTCTGCGACCAACGTAAGGCACTCTTATAATCCCAAAAAGCAGCAGACTTGGGCAAGTGAGAGATAAACCATTTGTAAAGCAAAGGTACACAACATGTGATCTCCCCTCCGCTGTACAAATTTCCCAAGTGTACAGAATGATACGCATCTGTGAGCAAAGTCGGCACAGGGTTTCCAATGAGAAAAACCTTAATGGAGTTAATATCGACGAAGTTATTGATGTTAGGAAACAAAAATAACCCGTAGGTGAGCAAGACAAAGATGCTTTCAAAAGCAGTCACGTTTCCTATACTGGCGAAATACAGGGCTTTCTTTGTCAAGAACTGGGCTGGCAAACCTTGGATGCCACCCTTAGTAGTTAGGTGAGTCCTAACCTCAGACTCGTCCAAATGAATTGCTCTTGCAATAGTCTGATTCTTTGGAATTTCTTCCAGTCCAGAAAATGGAGCTCGATCTGTAATGTGTAGATCGATCAGGTGAGAATACTCCTCCAGCGTTGGTGCGAGCTGGTAATCCAGGAATGTGAAACAGTGATAAACTGGATCATAAAACTGAATGAGCGCATCCATGATTCCCTCAATCACATGGACTCTTAACAGTGGTAGCAAACCTCCGTGCTTGGCTCTGAAAGCCTCTGGGTTAGTGATCATCCTCGCTAACCTTCTCAAATCCTCTAGCTTTGGAACCTTGAAGGTATATTGGTGAGTTCTCCTTCTACCGAAATCCATTAGTGCAATCCTTTTCTCTGATATTTGCAATCACAGTCTTAGTTTATTTTGAAAAAACAGAGAGACTAGAAGAGAAATATTTTGAATGTTTTAATGTTTTTTAGATGAATGCATGAATGCAGCACACAAAAACATAGAAAAAACATGGGGTCAAAGGGTCATTCTCATGAAGTCAAGGCTCTACCCATCCCCAAAGGTTTATACTAGGGTGATTTTTGTACCTGTACTCATTATCATCAGCTCCTCCCAGGAAAGCAAAACAACAAGCGGATCGCCAGCAAGTTGTAGAGCAATATTTGAGTAAGTGCCATTCACCGAGAATAGATCACCAGCCTCAAATGAGGGTAGTATCACGTAACAACTATTCCCGATAGTTTCTGCACTACGAAAGGGTTTGGCTCCTCAGCTTCTCAGACTTAACAATCGGCCCATTGTCTAGGTGAGAGAATGGGTTGCATTGGTCAGCCTCCACTGAGGTTGATGGTCGACCCCGTCGCCATCACTTATCTTAAGTGTATACTCAATCTTTCCACATACGGCATCACCCGCGTTCCCATTAGCAGAAAAATAAACACGTATAGCAATTAGGAAAAGCGGTATATATATTTATCCTAATCATCCTAGACCTTTAAAGCTACGAATCTTAAGTTCCTGACAGAAAATAGGTTCCCCGGCGGAAGCCCCAATCTGTGGTATCACACAAGAGATAAAAAAGAAGAAAAAACAGAGATCTAGGCCCCACGGTGGGCGCCATTTTTCTATAGCGAGCGATTTTGGACGCGGTTCTTAAGCATTGGTCGCTCTCTGTGGTTTGAGCTTAAACTACAGGTCGATTCATTTTTTATCCTATTAAAGCTGATGAAGGAAGGGAAATAGATGTCTCCAATTAACCCTGCTTTGCATATTGAGTTTAAACAGCGGTCTGTTAGGTTACGGATGCTATCAATGTGGGGGGGGGGGGGGGGGGGCGGGGGTCTTTGTACTGGTTATTTGTATTTTTGCCAATACTGTTTTCTTCTTCGTTTTTATCTAGACAGAGGGTTTCTAGCGGGGAACAAGGATTAGGATGTTAGGACGGATGTTTTTGAATTACTGCTTTTGATTGATGGAGATATGGGATTTGGGTTTTTTGTTTAGTGTGCTCGCTAAGATTTTTCTTTCAATCTTATGCCTACGTATTCCCATTTACCGAAACAGGGAAATCAGAGCGTTCGTAGTTCCTCCTATTCTATGGGAGGAAATGGGTGTTTTGGGGTCTTGTTCAAAGCCCAAGACGTGAAGCGAAAGGTGATTTGTATCTTGTTCAAAGCCCAAGATATGAAGCTGAAAAGTCTATTTGTGTCTTGTTCAAAGCCCAAGACGTGAAGCGAAAGGACCTCGACTTTAGAGAGAATTTGTCATCTCTAAAGAAGGGTTTGTCTGTCACAACTGTTGGGTGACTGGTTATAAAGGAGAATTACTTTAATCGGGATATGCGAATCCGGCAATGCCATAATTTCCTTTATAGGAGATTTTTAACCTGAAGGAGAAAATTTAACTCAGTGTAGAGCAATGCTATCTTTCCTTAGGAATTTCTCATGCTAAAAGAGGGACAGTGGCATGGATGTAGATGATCCAGAGGCTTGCCGCTTACAGCGATTAGATGAAGGGGAAGGAGTTGTTGATGTTTGTGTACTGTGAACGAGGCACAGCTTTGATGCTAAAAGGTTAATTGGATTAACCAGTGGTTTTCTTATACAAAGCCTAAGAGGAGGCTATTATGTGTCTCGTACGAGGCCCGAGAGAGAGGCTAAAAGGTTTTGGCCCGACGATGGAGTCTTTTGGTATCTCGTATAAAGCCCGAGATAGAGCCTATTTGACTCAACAAGAGAGTTTTTTGTATCTCGTACGAAGCCCGAGATGGAGGCTAAAATTTGTTTGGCTCAATAAGAACCTTTTTGTATCTCGTATAAAGCCCGAGATGGAGGCGAAAGGGTGATTGACTCAACGAGGGAGTCTCTTTATGTGTCTCGTACAAAGCCCGAGAGAGAGGCTGAACGTTGTTTGACTCTGCTGGGGAGAATCATTGTACAAAGCCCAAGAGGAGGCTATCATTCCCAAAGGAAGATCATTATACAAAGCCTAAGAGGAGGCTATGGTAACTGTTTCAGTTAAGTGACAGGTCCAGTATACTGATTTTAAAGAGAAAATCAGTTCTTATATGAGCAATACTGTACTCAAGGATTTGATTCAAGGGTCCGGGTTATGCCTGTCCTTTAAGGAAGCGGGAAATCCGAAGGGTATTGAGACTGTCCAAGTCTACAAGTTTCCTTCCTATTTAACGAAGGGGTCACTTGAGAATGTCTTTGAGACTCAAGGAAATTAGACTGTCCAAGTCTAGGGTTTTATCTTTTGTACTGTGCTTTGAGAAACAGTAGTAGAGTCTATGAAAGGACTGTTCTATGCAGATGATTAAGTTCTGTTCCTATACCTTTAGGAGGTTTTCGGGACAATTTGTACGAAGCCCAAGAGGAGGCTGGAAACTTTTAAGAAGCCGACGGGTCCTTGTACTAAGCCCAAGAGGAGGCTATCATTCCCGGAGGAAGAGATCATTATACGAAGCCTAAGAGGAGGCTGTGAATACTTCTAAGAAGCCGTAGGGTCCTTGTACTAAGCCCAAGAGGAGGCGGGGTACTTTTAGGAAGCCTGTGGGTCCTTGTACGATGCCCAAGGGGAGGCCGATGCTTTTAAGAAGCCCGTAGGTCCCCAAACCCCGAGAAATTCAAGGCAAACTATTCACGAGGAATAGATCAAGTCAGGAAAGTTCAAGAATTTGGAAGAAACTCAGAGATGCCATTCACGGAGAATACATTCATCTCTGGGAATGGAGTTTCTTGATAATTCCTAATAAGGACAACCGAAGAGAAGACTGTATCTGGTGATCCTATTGGGGATCTAGTTGTCTATTTCTACGAATAAACGAAACGGCGTCACTTAGTTCTAGACGTAGTTGCCGGGGAAACTCGAAATATCTATACTATTATTACACAGTTGATATGAGTTTATGAAAAAAGACTTACAGTGAAACAGCCCCACAATACAGTTATATGTATATGAAAGCAGTAAATGAAAGCAATAACCACTTACTCGGTTGTAGAGCTTCCATGCTGTTTCGTTAGTTGCTCAACAAAGATAGATTGAAAACAATAGTATATTCAAAATCAAAGGAGAAAGTGCTTTGAAAAAGAAAGATTTGGGGCTTACAGCTCAAGGAGAGGCCCAGGGTTTTATCAGTGAGCGTACTGTTTGAATTTGTACAGAGGGACTTATACAAGTGACTGAGGCCAAAAATGTTTTCTGTACAAAGGGATGGGTCTTACACTCTCTCAAGAGGCCCAAAGAGTTTTTAGAAATGAAATGGGTCTTACTACTCGAGGGTAGGCCCAGATGGTTTTTCCGTTTAAAATGGCGATCGCGCCGAGGTTTTCTTTTAACGCAGAGGGGCTTATACAATATCTGAGGCCCAAAGTGATTTTGGTTAAAAGGGGATTTTGTCTTACACTCTAATAGAGGCCCAAAATTTTTGAATGGGTCTTATAGCTCAAGGAGAGGCCCAGTGTTATTTTTAAAAGGGCGACGATCGCGCCGTTTGTTTTTGACGGTATCGGGACTTATACAATGCACTGAAGCCCAAAATGTTTTGGTCAAGAAAGGATTGGGTCTTACACTCTATTAGAGGCCCAAAGAGTTTTGAAAATGATTTATGAGGGTTGAATTAATCCAAAAACCCTAATTTGTTTTCAAAAATGTATTTAATTGAATAAAAATTCAATTAAATTGATCAAAATTGTTTAACATGTGAAAAACAAATTGTGATCTTGGATTAATGCTTCAAAAATTAAGTATTGACCTACAAAATAATTAGAAAGCATTAAAAGTTGCAAAATCAATGTGGGAAAAAATATTTAAAATGTCAAAAACAATTAAAATATTAATTCTTTGCAAAAATATCAATTACATGAAATAAATAATATTGTTGAGATTTTTTGGGAAAATAAAATATTTTAACATTTTTGTGAATTATTAAAAAAGAATCAACTCAAAATCATTAAAACTCAGAGAGAAATTAATTTTTGAATCAATTAAAGAAAAATCACAAAATTCAAATATTTGAAAATTAAAAAAAGGCGCCAAGAACAGCTGAAGAACACGCGCGTGTTCTGGGTTTGGCTGATTTGTATTTTCTATCCAATCTCTCTGAATACTTGATTATAACATGCAATCCACATATCATTATGATCGTCTCAACCTCACGATCATGTCTATGTCCATTAATTTCATTTAAATTAAACATATAACAAGAAATCATGAAAAATCCTCAAGAACCCTAATTTCTGCATGAAGGCTAGGATTTTTGATACACGATTCAAACAATGCAATTAATTGAGGGAAAATATTCCATGCATGATTATGAACATATGGCCAAATTATTGTGCAGCAAAAATTGCATGGATCATAGAGTTAGAAGAGCTCATGCTTACCACTTGTAGCTGGTGATCGTGATTTGTGTTGGAGGTGTTACAGTTAGGTTCCAATGATGTGGATAGCTTCCCTAGGTGCCAAGTGATGTGTCTGAGTGCTTGGAATAGATTGAAATGGTTTGGAGTTGAAGATGGCACCTCAACTGCAAAACTGTCAAGAACTTGAGCAATTGGCTGGTGATTTTGTGAAATCAGTGTTCCAGATGTTATGTGAGTGTTTGGATCACTTCTATATGATGTATGTGAGGTGTGTGAGTGATTGGTTTGATTGGAAAAGCTCTCAAACTCAAAACCCGATAGCTACCTTGCTAAGAAAGGCATTTTTGCCAAGAGAAAGAGATTTTGAGGAAAGCATCTGTTAGATGGCTTTGGTGTACTCAAACTGGTCATAATTGAGCTCTATTTATAGTAGAGTAAGTTTGTTCTATAAGGAATAGTGAATGGCAACTGGTAAGTAGGTTTGGCCAATGTTGTCCAATGGAAATCCAAGTCTCCTCTAGCCATTGACTAGAGGTTAGGGCACAGAGCTTTGGTTCCCTTGGTCTTGGATAAGTCTTGACTGATTTTAGATGAGAATGGCTCAGTTCATGCCACCTTGATGCTTCCATTGAATGCTTCAATCCAAATTTGGAGTCTTGTCCCTATTTTGGCCATTCTAGGTTCAACATGTTATTTCTTGTTCCATGGACTTTGGAGGCTTGGCTCAGTGATTGTCCCCTCTAGATTCAATCCTCTGAGGTGTCCAAGTGGATAGGAGCACTTGAATTTGGCTGATTTTGGCAAATCGAGCAAATTTGCAAATTCTGCCTTGCCTTTGACAAATTTCAGCAAGGCAACTTTCCAATGTCATAACTCATAGCCCAAATGGAATTTGGCAATGTTCTTGGCCATTTTGGAAAGCCCTTACATGATATAACAACTGTTTGAACATATTTGGTTTTGATCTATTTTGAATCCAAGTGAAAAATCCCTCTACATTTGGCAAAAAGTGAAGGCAGATTCTGACTTAGTGAAAATTTCACTAAGTGTTGGAAAAAGTGACATTTTCACTTTTCAGCCATTTTGATCACTCCATAACTCAAAATCCTTAATGAATTGGACTTAGGTCTAGTTGAAGTTTTTGTAGAGGGTAATGAGGGCTACAAATCCATCTTTGGATGAGAAAAAATGGCTTTGTGGTTTAGGAGTTATGATCCTTCAAAGTTGGTACCCTTGTCATTTTATTTTTAACTTAGAAAATTTTCTAAGTTTTTATGGTTACCCCTTTTACAAGTTATCCCACTTTTCTTGATTTTTCTTGATGAATGATGATTCAAATCATACATTAACATCATTTTAGGGTTAAAAATCCATTTTGGTAAAAAATCTCAAAAAGTCAAAGTTGACTTTTGTGCACAGTTGACTTTTTATCAGATGAATTCCAAACTGTGCAATTCTTCAGGAAATCATGTCCTTGACCTAAATCAAACTTGATGGACATGTTCCATGGGTGTCATAGGGTATATTGATTCATGTCATAGGGCTTGGGAGCATGTCCTGATCAAAAGTCAAAGTTACAGTTGACTTTTTCCTTAAAACCCTAACTGTGGTGCAGATGAAATTGAGACTTGTTGCTTTAGCTTCTTGGATTAATACATTGTTCCAAATGGATCAATATAGTGTATTAGAGACCCTCAAACCCTCTCTTGAGGTCTTGGCTCATGATTTACCCCAAAAGTCAACTTAGGGGTGAATTAGGTCAAGCAACCCTAATTCCTGATTTTTGATGTATGCATCCCCTAAGGCCAAATTGACTTGATGATGGGGTTTATGAGGTTCCCTGGAGTATATTAGGTTATGTTTTGGATCATTGGCTTGTTCCCAGATGAAAATTTTCCATCTGGAGGCCCTAGTCGACCAAAACCCTAATTTGGTGACACTGGCGATCTTGAAGCTTGATCCACCTAGAAGGGAGCAGCCTTATGCTTAATCCTTAAAGTGGGAGTCCTCTTGATCCATTGTGGATGTTTGAGAGGTTAGACAAGTTGAAGATCATGTCATTCCTTGATTGATCCTTTGTCTAAGCACTCAGAGAGGGCTTGAAACCCTAACTTTGATTGTGGTGAATGCTCAACAATTCCTTGAAGCATTTGATGAGGCATGATGGTTCATCCATATTGTGGTGATGATTGACACAATGATGGGACATCTTAGTGGTCAAAATTTGGGGTATGACAGTAAGCTTTCGAATAAACTTTGCTGATGATGTAAGGCATTTTTTCAATTCCCAAACACTGGAGATATAAGGAAGATAATCCTTCGTTAACCCCTTTGAGCCTTGAAGTAGGAGTTTCTTTCATTATAAGAAACCCGCAATATTAACTAGGGGCAGGGTAGTTCTCAGTTTAATTTGGGCTGTGTATTCAAGTTCAAAAAGTTTACATACAACAAATAGATGTTGAAGACGTCTTTCAAATCAAAAGTCAATGATGGCCCGTGGTATTCATCAAATCAAGCAGTCGCTTCCTTTCGAAATCAAAAAGAAAAAGCTCGCTAAGTAAAAAAAACTTAGGCAAAACTAGGGCATCCCGCTGACTATAAATTTCAAAAGAAATAGGTCAGGCAAAAGTTAGGGATAATACAGAGAAGAGGTCCTTAAATCCTCGATCTTCAAAAATTTCACAAAGACGAAAAACAACTAATTGTTGTAAAGAAGCAGTAGCTGCCGTCTCAAGACTTCCAGACCATCATCGTCGCTATCATCAGTATAATTCCAAAACCTTTTGGAACCTGAATGCACAATTTAAGTTTAACTGAGCATATGACTGGAGAACATCACGAAGTTGGGGTGGGCACAAACAAATTTTGAGCCTTTATCTTTCTTTCATAAACTGTGAACCAGGCCACGCTATAACCTTCAAAAGACCTAATTGAAGCAAGGTTATTTTTGAAAGTATACTTCAGCGAGGTTGCGTAAATTGACTCCAAAATCATTTTTTTGCAAATAATTTGTTTTGGTATCATACCTATGTTTTACTTTTCATTAAAAATATTTTAAACCACCGTGTTTTTAACCAGTAATTCATATTACTGTGCTTTTTCTAAACAATGATTTCGTTTTCAAAAAATTTGCATGAACTTTGCATTAAATTTGCCATGTATAAATAAACATTTTTGATTGAAAACTTGCTTTCCTCTCAAGGAATTTTCAAAACGATTTAGAAACTTGGTCAGTAATCCTATTAGGGACAAGTTCTTTCCAGAGCTTGTTAAGAATCAATTCAAGATTTGTTCAGTGCAAGTCCTTCTCATAATTTGTTTATTCAGAAGATTCTTCAAGACTCATTACCGGGGGCAAGCCTTCCTAGTATACAACATACAGTCATTATCATTCAAGTTGAAGCAATAATCAGTTCATCTACAACAGTCAGCGAGTCTGGGGCAATTTATTTAGAAAAATCCCCAAGCAGCTCTCCAACCTTCCTCCAAGGATTATCAACTTGATACAGTTTACCAATATGACAAAGAGGTGTTCAATAAACAACGTCTTCAAGTCCCTAAGCAATGGCAGTGATCTTTGTGTTGAGGAATTAGTCTTGTATGTCACTCCCAAAAGAGTATAAACTTGTTGATTTTCACCCATCAAAGAGTCTAAACTTGTTATCAGCATTTTCATTTGCATTACATACATTTAATCATACATCATAACATTTTCATACATTATGCATTTACAAGAGTGTTTTAATCCTCATTTGCATTCACCAGTGGTCGTGTTGTTATCAACATCTTACCTTTATACAAAGTCCAACGTACCTGGCGTTTACGCTCTTATGTCATATCTGACGTTCCACCAGATTTAACTGTGTTTATCCGATGCTCTTCCGAATATGTCTCTTTTATTCCGATGCTCTTCCAGATATGTCTGTCTATTCTGATGCTTTTCCAGAACTTTCTTTGTGTCTATCTGATGTTCTTCCGGATATGTCTCTTTGTTCTGATGTTTTTCCAAAACTCTCTTTGTGTTTATCTGGTGTTCTTCCAGATATGTGTGTTTGTTTTGACGTTTTTCCAAAACTCATTTTGATGTTTTTTCAAGACCCTTTTGTGTCCATTCCGATGTTCTTCCGGATATGTCACATTTGTTCTGATTGCTCTTCCAGAACTCTGTTTATGTCTATCTAATTCTTTCCCAGATATGACTTTTCTCATCTGATGCTTTTCCATATGCAACTTTTGTTCTGATGTGCTTATCTGATGCTTTTCCGGATATGTCCATCATTCTGCCAGTCTTCTAAAATTTTTCCCCGTACATTTAACGGTTTTCTAAATATTTTGGATTTCCCTTCAAAAGTTATTTCAATGCACATTCAACGCTTTTCTAGAAGTCATTAATATATCTTCAAGTTTGGTCAACAACTCGGTCCAATGCTTTTCTAGATGCTTTCGAGTTTGTTTCTCTTTCAATCCAATGCTTTTCTGGATGTCTTCTCAAAAATCTCTGTTGTCTTCCTCGTTCATCCAATGCTTTTCGGGATATGCCCGGTTTGTTTTTCAAACTTCCATTCAATGCTCTTCTGAATGTCTCTGATGATCATGTCTGCTTATGTTCCAAAAACTCATTCAACGTTCTCCTGGATGTCTTTTACGGTTGTTACTTCATTTTTTTAGGGTTTTTTAATGCATTTCTGTAAGTCACTTATGACTGTGAGCTTTTTCCCAGTAAAGTTACCTTCGCTTTCTAGATGTTCCTGTGTATTCCACAGTAAATTTAAACTACTTTCTTGGAAGTCTCTAACATATCCTCAGATCTGGTCTCGTTCCACATCTAATGATTTTCTAGATGTTTCTGATATGTTTTCCAAAGTATGATACTTTTTCGCATCTAATGCTTTTCCGGATGTCTGAATTTTATCCCAGGGTTTATCCATCTCTTTCCAAAAAAAAATGTTGAATACTCTTTGTCACCTCGACAAAATTCCACAATATCTTGCATCCCCGGTAAAACTCTGTCTTATTGGTCTGTCTTCTGTAGTATCATCCCCCACAGTGTTCAAAATCTTGCATAACATTACATGTCATATAATTTCATCTGCATTCACTGTCAAAATTTTAGGTACTCTGATATTTATTCCTCTTATACCTCGAATATCTGAAACTCTTTGCTATTCATAACTTCGGGTATAAGAAGGTTAAATAGGGACATCTATCATACCCTAAATTTAGACCCCCCCCCCCTCATTTTAATTATTTTCGTTTATCTGTTTGTCTGACTACCTTTTTTTCTTTGCATTATCCGCATATCATATTATATATTTTTTTCTTGCATATCATTTAAAATTATCAGCCGGAATTAACGTGTTAAATTTTCAGGCATTTTAGTCGAACTGAAAAATCAACTGTGCAAAAAAGTCGGTGTTCGGGCAGTTTTTTAAATCGAACTTTCAGACATCATTTTTTAATCTATTTTTCGTGTACTTTAACCTGGTGTGCTTGTTTTATTTTTCAGCTATTTTTCGGTCGCTTTTCTGATCCGTTTGAGTCTTTTTAGCGAGTAAAATCAATTTTAAAATTTGACAAAACACTCTATTTTTTCAATACGTATATTTCTTGCTGATCGTTTTGGTGTGTTCATTTTATTTTTTCGGACACCTCGACACAGACAGTTTTTATCGTTTTTTATCGGTTTCGATTCTGATTTTAATTAATTTTAATTCTTATTTAATCAAGATTTCAATAACTTAGTTTTTATAAATTTTTTTATTATATTTAATTTGTTTATTATATTAGTATATTATTATAGTATATAATATAATTTTTATTTTATTATTTTTACACTATTAGTCTCTCTTTTATACTACTAGTCTCTCAAAATCACAAATTTTTTTCTCCCTCCAACATAAAACTACACGACCACCTTTTTCTTCTTCTTCTTCTTTTGTTTTATCCCACACTTGTCTTATACTCACCATATACTACAAGAACCATTAATGCATATGCAATTCAAACTTGTGTTCCTCTATTCAACATTCTTCCTTCAAGATTCAATGCAAGTTCTTATTCAAACTCAAATCCAAGATAACAACCACAAATTCCAAACTTATGACATCATCTTGCTTACATCATAATCTTGATCTCCAAGCATTTTTCTACTATAAATAGGCCATTCCAATTCCAACTAAAGGACACAAAAACAAGAACTCTCCATCATTCTCTCTCGGACTGCACTGCATTTGAAACTAGTTGATAAGGCACTTGACTTGTTCACTTTGTTTTGGTAATTTATTTTTTGTACTTTCTTCTATTTTTTCTACCTTTTTTTTTTACTATTATCATTTAAATTAGGTTGCTAGAAGTGAAAGTTATTACTATGTTAGTTTTAGTTTGTTTTTAACATATTAAACAATGTTTTATCATAAGAGAAAAACAAATTTACATTTTTAGTTTCTTTGTTGATATATTAAAAAATAATAATAAAAAAGAAATTTTAAGTAATTTTATTTTTAACAAATTTAGTTTTCAGTTTTATTAATTTGAAATATATTGAAAATGTAAGAAATTGTTTTAATAATTTTTTATTTTGGTATAATATAAAAATACAAAGTATGTTAATGTAGATATTTCACTTTGTTTTGTTTTTGTTTGGTAAGCTTAAGGTATGTTTTTTTTTTAGTGATATGAAAAGAATACTGGCTACAACACCCTCTCCTTCCATTACGTGCGTAATTTTCTTTCTTTTTTTATAAATTATTTCAGTTATTGTTTTTATTATATTTGAAATATGTGTATTTATCCTTATGACATATTTTGAAGTCCATATTTAAGGATAGGTCCTTTAAGCTTTTTTTAACATTTCTCATTTCTATTTTTAATCTTTTGTTTTAATAATTTTTCTCTGTATATTTTAGAAAATATTCAAAAATATTTTCATCTCATGTTTTAATATTTTCGTATTTTCGTTAATTATTTTCATTTTTCAATGCTAATGTACTTAATTTTTAAGTAGATTTATTTGAAATCTGTAACGCCCTGTATAATATATATCTAGAATAATACCATACAAGTGTTTTATTTGGTACTGACACCATCATAAGTGTCTATTGGCATAATTCACATACTTGACCATTTAAAAACATAATACAATCTATGGTACAAGACATGGAAATTAGCCAAAAATATAAAATCTAAGATCAATATACAATATCCTCAATTGTATACAATAAATACACAGCGAAATACTAAAGCCAAGCTTCTCTTGAAACATCCAAGCATAGCTCCACTTGTTAATCAAACCTGCAAACCACACCTGAAATATAGCAACAATAGTGGGGTGAGATATTAATCTCAGTGAGTTCCCTATCTTATGGATTCTCTCGGCTTTATAGGGTTCTAGCCAAATCCTAACTCAAGTCAAGGGGAAGGGAAATGACCTTGAGTGCACAAACTCACACTATATGGAAACATGTTATAGAGTCTGTTAACTCAAAAATTATCACTATTGTAAACCCTGTCAAGACATCCCCTTTTCCCGTCCTCTTCTACGTCTAGAAGTCGGAACGAGTCATGGATCCTCGTAGATTACTTGGCATACGAGATAGATTCGGAACTAAGGGACATGTTATCACCTTAATTCGTCACTTCACACGGTCCGTACACCGTCACAAGTCTCTTTACCATATAGGTTCCATTCGTACTATAACATTGGGAATCAAACCTACCAAGTAATCGTGCAATCATTCCAGAGGAGCTCGTTACTCATGAAACGGAACAAAATGGGGAAATGGTTACGATTTCATGATTTCACATACAACCTTAATTGTATTCAATAATTCTAGGCCACATTAGCCTTTAGGCCTCTTTTTCCTTTAGGCTTTTTTTGCCTTTATCAATTAAACATAAAATTACACGTGTTCCATACTAGTGTCTTATTCTTTCTATATCATTCGGTAATGGACACACGCCTCGCCCTCTTCTGCACGAGCGTCGTCATTAAGTTATTCATCAATCTCCTAGCTTATTACTAGGTTCTAACATAAGTTCATGGCAAGGTTTCCTCACTCTACCTATTCCAATTTATTTTCAGAAGCTTTAGTCATTTTTTACTTCGCATTTCCATTTCCTTGTTAACCATTACCGAACAAAAGTGATAGTTTCTCACATTAAGGAACTGTTACAACTTACCTTTAGATTTTTTGTTTCATTGCCTTCAACCTTTGCAATTTATTACATTAAAGCAAGAACCTACCGACTTGTGGAGGGATTGCTGTTGCCATTATTACTGCATTCCAGGTTTCGTTATTAAATTCAAGCATTGCTTATTTATTTCTTAATTATGTCTGTGTTTATTTATTTCCTTGCTTTCGCATTTAACTTCCTAATTATGTCGAGCTAAACCGATATTATCGGTGTATAATGAAGTAACTAAGATGAATTAATTTTCTCTAAGCTAAAATCAATAATCAATCCTTCTTCTGGCTTCGATTTCTTAATATAAAACCCAAACTTTTATTACAAGAGTAAAAAAGTAACATAGGTTAAAGTCGAGACCACGGGAGTGTGAGGCTTTATTCGGATAGCTGAAATCGGGCATTAGGTTTAAAAATAGCGGAAGCGCTTTAAAGTTAATTAGGTTTAATTAGTTTTCAAAAAGTATTTTTAACCTCATACGGGCTAGCGAGAACAGACGTATTGACTTAGAAGTATAGTCCGAAGCAAGATCCACGGGAGTGTGAGTTAAGGGCTTTTAAACCGGTTTCTCCTACAGATGAATAGGGTGATAAATCTCTACAGGCTTAGGTTTAATTAATTCTACGTAGGTTACCGAATTATATACCGATAACTTATTCATAACTAGTATTCCCAAATTTTAATTTCCCTTTAATTTCCCGTTTGAACTAAAAACCCAAATTCTGATTAGCCTAAGATAAACATAGTAACGATAGATAACGGTGCGTTCGATTTCTAGTCTCTGTGGGATCGATAATCTTTTAAAACTACGCGATACAACTGTATACTTGCAGTAACCCTCATTCGACTCATAAAGTCGCGATCAAGTTTTTGGCGCCGTTGCCGGGGACTAATTAAGTCGACATCGCAATTCCTTTATTACGTCGTATAGACTAAGGCAAAAACCAAAATTCCCTTTCTGTTGATTTTATGCCAAGTACTCGCTCTTCTGGCGAAGACCTCGTACGACCAACAGACGAACCTGAACGTCTTCTTACTGTAAAAAGACGTATCCAAGAATACTGCTTAACTCACGATATCCCTTTTCCTTTATCAGAACCTGAATCTCAATCAGATCCTGAACTCAAATCCGAATCAGATTCCGAATCAGAACCAGACATGGATGATCCACCGCAGAACCGACCTCTTAAGTATTATGCTGCCGCATCTCAACAAGAACCTCACAACAGCATTGTCGCTCCAACTATCAACCGAAACGATTTCGAGTTGAAACCGTCGCTGTTATCTGCTGTACAACCAAATCAATTTTTTGGAAACCCAACAGAAGATCCGAACGAACATCTAACTAAGTTTGTGCAGTATGCAGACACAGTGAAAGCGAATGGTGTAACCGCAGACGCCATAAGACTACGTCTTTTCCCTTTCTCATTAAGAGATAGAGCTTAGGCTTGGTTGCAATCCTTGCCATCAAATTCTATTACTTCTTGGGAAGATTTAAAGAAGGTCTTTCTGGCCAGATATTTTCCACCAAGCAAAACAGCTATGCTGAGAGCCCAAATCAACAACTTCAGATAAAAAGACAACGAGTCTTTATATGATGCATGGGAAAGATACAAAGATATGAGGAGCATATGCCCGCATCATGGTCTTGAGGATTGGTTAATTATCCACACGTTTTACAATGGTCTCTTGTACAATACAAGATTGACGATAGATGCCTCCGCAGGTGGTACACTCATGGATAAACCCTATGATGAAGCCCAACAACTCATCGAGAGTATGGCTCAGAATCACTACCAATGGGGAGGTGAAAGAACTCAAGTGGAGAAATCCCAACCGAAAGGAGGAATGTACGAAGTATCTAGCCTAGATGTCGTTCGTGCTAAGGTAGATGCAATAGCTCAAAAGATAGACAACTTGAACATGACACCCACAACCACCGTGGCTGCTGTAGCGCCAAACTGCGAATTATGTGGAACAGCAGGACACGCTGCCCCTGAATGCCAAGTTTTAGCAGGAGCCTCTACAGATCAAGTGAATTATGCTCAAGCAAACCCTTATGAAAATACCTACAATCCTGGTTGGATGAATCACCCCAACTTCTCTTACAAAAACAACAATGCACTGTATGCACCTGGTCAAGCACCTACTGCACCACCAGGTTATCAAAAGGCTGCAACAGCTGCTCCAAATGTTCCTAGGAAGTCTAAACTCGAACTGATGATAGAGAACTTCATAGCTACCCAGACTCAAACAAACAAAGAGTTCCTGAATCAAAACGTACACTCTAGTGAACAGATTAAGCAGTTAGCAAACAAATTTTACGCTTTGGCCACTCACAACAAAATGCTTGAAACACAAATTTCCCAAGTGGCTCAACAACAAGCACCTACTACTGCTCCTGCTGGAACATTTCCTGGACAGCCATAACCTAATCCTAAAAGACATGTAAACGCTATTATATTGAGAAATGGATAAGAATTAGATGGACCCATTGACCCAAGACTTCAAAATCCAGCCATGTACCAAAAGTCTGCTAACGACCAAACAACTGATAAGGAGAGTGAACCCAAGGAAAAGGAAGATAATGACCAAGAGGATGTAGACAAAGAAAAACCTTATGTGCCTCCACCACCTTATAAGCCACCTATTCCGTACCCTCAAAGATTGAAAAATTCTAAAACAGCAGGGCAACTTAAGAAATTTGTTGAACTTCTGAAACAATTAAACATCACGATACCTTTTACAGAAGCCATCACACAGATGCCCTCATACGCTAAGTTCCTAAAAGAAATCCTATCCAATAAGAAAAAGATTGAGGAAAACAAAATAGTTACGCTTACTGCTGAGTGTAGCGCAATAATCCAAAACAAAATGCTTCCTAAGCTAAAAGACCCAAGTAGTTTCTCAATACCTTGTGTAATTGGGAAGTTCGTCATAGACAAAGCTCTATGCGACTTAGGAGCCAGTATTAGTGTTATGCCCTTATCCATTTGCAAGAAGCTTGATATGGGAGAATTAAGACCAACTAAAATGTCTGTTCAATTAGCTGACCGCTCTGTTAAATACCCAGTTGGTATACTAGAGAATGCTCCAGTTCGTATAGGACAATTCTATATCCCTACTAATTTCATAATCATGGATATTACAGAAGACTCTACTACTCCTATCATATTAGGAAGGCCATTCCTAGCTACTGCTGGAGCAATTATAGATGTAAAGAGAGGCAGGCTAACTTTTGAAGTTGGTGAAGGGAAAGTTGAATTTATCTTGACACAATTCTTACAAGCTCCAGCCATAGACGACACATGTTATTTACTAGATGTCATAGACGAGTGCATAAGAGAAATCGAGATGGAACCGATCATATATTCAGATATTCTAAAAATTCCTATACCTCCGATTTTCGAAGATGATAACTGGCGTGAACCTTATCAAGATGATAGCCTAAGCGAATGCTTAGCACTTACAACAAATCATCTACCTTGCCCAAAGAACCTAGCTCTAGAACTGAAAACATTACCCAAAAATCTAAGGTATGAATTCCTAGAAGAAGCTCTCGAACGACCTGTGATAGTCAATGCAGACTTAGGACAGACCGAAACAAAGAAACTATTAGACCTCTTAAGAAAATATCCAAATGCGTTAGGCTATAACATCGCCGATCTTAAAGGAATAAGCCCTTTTATTTGTATGCACCGCATTATGCTGGAGGAAGACTGTAAATCCTCTAGGGAACATCAGAGAAGGATTAGCCCGATCTTGAGCACTGTAGTCAAGGACGGAGTGAAAAAACTTTTAGAAGCAGGAATCATATACCCGATATCAGATAGTCAATGGGTTAGCCCAGTACATGTCGTTCCAAAGAAGGGAGGTGTTACAGTTGTTAAGAACGAAAAAGGTGAATCTATAACAAAAAGGGTTGTAACTGGAAGTAGAATGTGCATCGACTATAGGAAACTAAATAAAGCCACTCGTAAAGACCATTTCCTATTGCCTTTCATTGAACAAATGTTGGAAAGATTGGCTAAACACTCATACTTCTGCTATTTAGACGGTTACTCAGGATTCTTTCAAATTCCTATTCACCCTGATGACCAAGAAAAGACGACCTTCACATGTCCCTATGGTACATTTGCTTATCGGCGAATGCCGTTTGGACTATGTAACGCACCTGCTACATTCCAAAGATGCATGATGTCAATCTTTCCTGACTTTATAGATGACATTATGGAAGTGTTTATGGATGACTTCTCCGTATGTGGGCATAGTTTTGAAGGATGTCTATCAAACTTAGAAATGGTATTGGAAAGATGCGTAAAAGTTAATCTTGTATTAAACTAGGAGAAATGCCATTTTATGGTAAATAAAGGAATTGTACTTGGACACGTTATGTCCGATAGAGGAATTGAAGTTGACAAAGCCAAGATAGAAATTATAAAAGATCTTCAACCTCCAAAAACCGTACGAGAAATACGAAGTTTCTTAGGACACGCCGGTTTCTACCGACGATTCATAAAGGATTTCTCGAAAATCACTAAACCTCTTACAGGTCTATTAATGAAAGACGCCGGATTCATCTTTGATGAGAAATGCCTAAAAGCGTTTGAACAGCTGAAAACAGCTATTATACCGCACCTATCATGCAACCACCAGATTGGAGATTACCTTTCGAAATCATGTGTGATGCAAGTGATTATGCTGTAGGTGCAGTCTTAGGACAAAGGAGGGATAGAAAACTTCATGCCATTTACTACACAAGTAGAACTTTAGACTCCGCCCAAATGAACTACGCTACCACAGAAAAAGAACTTTTAGCCGTGATCTTTGCCCTTGACAAATTCTGTTCCTACCTAGTGGGAGCTAAGATCATCATTTATACAGATCACGCAGCTATCAGATATTTACTTAACAAGAAGGATGCAAAACCAAGACTGCTAAGGTGGATCCTACTTCTACAAGAATTCGATTTAGAGATCAAAGATAAGAAAGGAACCGAAAACGTAGTAGCAGACCACTTATCCAGATTAGAAGGCATTAAACCAGAGCCAGTACCCATTAATGAGGATTTCCCTTATGAACGGCTCATAGCCCAACTAGAAAGTGATATGTCTACTCTACGGTTAAATGACCCAAAGATGGAAGAAGTCGTGGAAGAAATTAACAAGCACACAACCCTGCCATGGTATGCTGACATAGTCAACTACTTAGCAACTGGAGTACTTCCACCAGACTTATCTTATCAACAAAAGAAAAAATTATTTCATGATCTAAAACATTATTATTGGGATGAACCTTTGCTGTTTAAGAGAGGAGCCGACGGTATTTTCCGTCGTTGCGTCCCAGAAGAAGAAATAGAAAACATCATCTCTCAATGTCATTCTGCTCCTTATGGAGGACATGCCAGTACCTCAAAGACATGCGCTAAGATCTTGTAATCCGGCCTATTCTGGCCCAACCTTTGGAAGTATGTCCACATCGCAATACTAAACTGCGACCGGTGCCAACGCACTGGTAACATATCAAGACGCGATGAGATGCCTCAAAAAGGTATATTAGAAGTAGAAGTCTTTGATGTATGGGGGATTGACTTTATGGGACCCTTTCCATCATCCTTTGGAAATAAATATATACTCGTAGCCGTCGATTATGTTTCAAAATGGATTGAGGCAATAACTTCTCCTAAAAATGACGCACGAGTAGTCATAAAGCTCTTTAAAAACACAATCTTTCTCAGATTTGGTGTGCCGAGACTTGTCATAAGTGACGGTGGTTCTCATTTCATATAAAAAATATTTGACAAATTACTATCGAAATATGGAGTAAGACGCCGCGTAGCAACACCATATCACCCACAAACAAGTGGACAGGTTGAGGTCTCGAACCGAGAAATAAAACAAATTCTAGAAAAGACCGTAGCCACCTCTAGGAAAGACTGGTTATCAAAACTCAACGAAGCTTTATGGGCATATAGGACGGCCTACAAAACACCAATCAGAACTACACCTTTCAAGCTTGTCTATGGTAAATCTTGCCATTTGCCAGTGGAATTAGAACATAAAGCCTATTGGGCTATTAAAACATTGAACTTAAGGTATGATTCCGCAGGTGAAAAATGTATCCTAGATCTGCATGAACTAGAAGAGTTAAGATTAGACGCTTACGAGAATGCTAAGATATATAAAGAAAGAACTAAAAGATGGCACGATAAGCGCCTATCTAGAAAAGAATTTAGTGTGGGAGACGTTGTACTCCTCTTTAACTCAAGATTAAAACTCTTTCCTGGGAAATTAAGGTCTAGATGGTCCGGTCCTTTTGAAATTACAAAAATTCTACAAAGTGGAGCGGTAGAAATAAAGGGGAGGAATAGTAATCCATTTTTAGTCAATGGACAACATCTAAAACACTATCACAACATTGAATAGAGATTATTTGAACTGCCTAAGACTTTTAGAGTTGCCCACCGAACCTCCTAACTAAGCATCTAATTGAATTCGTCAGGCTTTCGACGTTAAAAACAGCGCTTGATGGGAGGCAACCCATGATTTCCGTTTTTCATGCTTTATATTTGTTATTTCTTTATGCTTTCTATGTTTTGTTTTTATTTTGCAAATTTTCAGTTTCTTTCATATCGTTTTAAATTTAATTTGGAAATATTGTGCTGATCTTAAAAACTGAAAAAAACTACAGGATTATAAAGTCTTTCTACTCTCTCTGTTCTCCTCTTCTGCTTTCATTTTTGCAAAAAGTACTAACTAATGGCAAACGAGGATAACATCCCAGTAGAATTCAGAGATGGAACACAGTGGCGTCGCTATGAGGCTTTGTCTCTTAGACCTTTTGCTTTGACAAAATTCACCCACAGACCCACCATGACCGCCTTAGGTATAGGTGAGAGCATAAACTTTCTGTTTAGCCAGTTAGGTTGGGAGGGTTTTGCCAATAAGAAACATAAGTGTTACCGTAGGCTGACTTTAGAATTCCTGAGTTTTCTAAGTTATAACCCTCACTGTGGAAAAGGTTTAACCAGGGGAAAAATTACATTTAGATTATTTGGATACAGCTGCCGATTCACCATAAAGGAACTGCCGGATCTTTTGGGATTTCGTGAAGGACCCCATGTTTTCTCTGTGGTTCAAGAGGACTTAGAGTTAGTTGGAGAGCTGAGCGACTTTTGGGGTAGAATTTCAGGGAAACCTGATTTTGACATGGACCCTATGCTTTCAACCGAGATACATACCCCCGCTTTCCGATACTTTCATATGATCCTGGCCTATACCCTGTTTGGTAAACCCGAAAATGATAACACTGTTTCGAGGGACGAGCTTTTTATTATGTTTTGTGCTTCTCAGTCTAGAGAGGTAAACGGACTTACTTTTATGCTGAATAACTTTTGCAAACTTATCAATAATGTAAATAGTCCAATTTTGATAGGTAGCCTGGTTACTAAGATAGCTGATGCTATGGGATTCCGAACCCGACTCTCTAAGATTAACCCCTTTGGAGAATTTAGACCCATGAATATTACCTTTTGCTTCAATAGGGCTATGATTAGGGACCAAGGTCCGAACCACTCCCAGCTTTTAGTTAACAATGTTGTCGTACCACACTTCACACTTCAAAATCATGAACGCACAAGTGTGCATGATTAACATAACTGGCTATATAACCTTGATGAACCCGTGCCTGAACCAGAAGAAACCTTTCCTGAACCTGAGATTGACCCAAAAACACCCCCTCATTACCATGATCTAGACTATATGGATTTCCAAGAAAATATTGACATTCCTAAAGTTGATGCCACTGATTATGCTTCTAATCTGAATTCTATTTTAAAGACCATGGATGAATATCATAAAGAAATCAATTCAGTGAAGGATGAGCTTAACACTGTGCGTCAAAATATTGTTGGACTTATGGACATGACCATTGAACAGTTTGATCATTTAAATCAAGCCATCACATCTTTGAAGAAATGCCTTGGCTAGATTTATGAAGCACCTTATTTTCAAGACTTACTTTTTATGCATTCTACTTTAGAACAATTTACATTAATTCTGTTTTCATCTTTTCATGTTGGGAATAATTTGATTTCATACATTTTCGATACAGTGCTAGTAGTTTAACTAGCACCTTTCTGGTTTTAAATAATAATTCCATTTGCTGCTGTTATTCAATCCTTGTGATTTCAAATCTCATCCCTATTCTTTTCATTCTATATTAATTTGTGTTATATTGTTACTTATCTATGTGTATGAAACTACTGCTATTTCCATGTGCTTTTTATAACCTGCTATTATATTAAAATGTTTGGAATCGTGTCTGTCATTAAACTAAATCACCACCCAGATTTTGTGGGCGTCACGATCGTGACAACCCCGTGACGACCGTCACGCGGGTCTGAAACGAATTCATCGTAAAAACAGAATTGTTTCAATTCGTTCCCTCTTCTTCCTTCATTCAAACCCCAGCCGTCCACTACCTTCTGAAATTCCAAACCGTCCCATTATCAATTGAACCACATTACTCATTTCAATAACCATTCAACTTCCCATTACACTATATAATCACATCATACGCAATTCTCTTTTCACAAACCCTCAAAAATTCCATAACCCACTTTCTTCCCCAAACCTTCTCTAACACAACAATGGCATGTGAAGTTCCAGACTTATCTACACTAAACTTCCGAGATGGAGAGGCAGGAGAACGCCAAAGAGCTTGGTATATCGACTTCTACCGCCGTTCTGTTCTACCGACTCGCTATGTCGACATTGCATGCTTAGAAGAACTAGGATTACTTGAGGGAGTTCAATGGATGTTACAGAATGCCGGTCTTTGGCAGCTTTGCACTCAGAGCCGGCCCACTTACGAAGCTCTCACTCTAGAATTCCTCAGTTCCTTTAACTACATAACCCCTCCGGGCGAAACGAACCAATTATTCGGAGTCGCAAAGTTCCGCATGTTCGACAAAGAGTACTCAATCGAACAAGATCGTCTTGCCGAGATGCTTGGCTTCAAACATGGCAAGAATGTCCATCGCCGAGTACCGCAGGACACTTTCTATCAAGCGGGGTTCGAACTTTGGAATCATTTAACCGGAACAATAGTTGACAGTTGGGATAGCCTTAACGCTACATTTATCCATAACCCAGCCGTCAAATACGTCCACCGCACACTTGGAAGCACCATCTTTGCACGAGATAGTAACCATAAGGTGAATTCTAAAGAGTTGTTTTTCCTTCATTGCATTTTTCATCCAGAGTTAATCAATGCCGCACCATTTTTATTAGCACACATACAGTCAAACTGTGCTAGAGGCTCCAAACCCTTCTACTTTGGAGGGATTGTCACCTCTATCGCACTCAGTTTGAATTTGGAAAACGACCTTGCTAGATTACCCTCCTTGCCTCCAGTCTTCCTTGATATAGATTATTGCAGAAGCTCTCAGCTCATCAAGTTACGACGAGATGGGAAATACCATCCTATGGTCCGAGCCAAAATCGTAAGAAGTATCATCATGCCTTGTAGGAGTCGCATTGACCCTCTGAATATGGCCAATTGGCTTTTTTATCTTAATGCTCTTGAGCAAAATGCGCCTGCTCCAGATGATCAAGGAAATGGACATGTTGATGAGATGGAGCAAGAAATGGAAAACGCCCCTGAGAACCAACCACCGCCAGCTAATGATGCTCCTTCGACCTCCAGACGTCGTCGCCGCCCTAACCAAGACCCAGTTACTAATGATGAAATCCTGAGGTCTATATGGCAACAAACCCAGCAACAGAATGAAATGATGACACTTATGCGTCAAATCCAGCAAGGGCAAGTTGACCAAGGACAAAGACTTGACGGTGTCATCGAGGAGATGAGTGCATTGACAGTGCGAGTGCAGGGCTTACACGAGTACATCCACCATGTGGGCATTCCTGATCACGTCGCACAGCATGGAAGAGGACGCTCTAGAGGCAGAGGACGTGGTCCACCTTGATTTTATTTTGCTTTTTGTATTTTGTTTCCCTTTTTAGTTTTCCATTCCCCTTTATATCGCAACATTGAGGACAATGTCTGATATAGTGTGGAAGAGTTAGATTTATTTCCGTATATTTCCCTTTCTTATACTTTCTTTTTCCTTATCAAAGTAATATATGAATATTTTCATTCAGTTATCCGATTTCCTCACTTTATTCTGCCATAACGAAATTTTTTTTACGATTAATGCATGTCTGTGACGTACCAAGCTTTAAACTATGTTAGGAAGCGTGGGAAGTGCTAACAAGACCGATACCGTCTTGACACCTTAGACCTCTTGCGTATGCGATATCAGTTTTGACACTTATTATACGATACCTTGAGTTCAGTCCCAAAGTAACCCTTAGTAGTTTATATTAGCGGTCAGCACCGTCTATATCACAAACCACGTGGGGAACCGATGAATATAAGTGTTTGATGCCCAAATCAAGAAAAAGAAAAAAATCTTTCTTATCTATATGCCGAGAAAAAATAAATAAATTATGCAACAACTCTCACAGTTGTGAAAATGTACAAGGAAAGAAAGAAAGAAAATCCGTTGTTGATTGGTTCAGAGGTACCTGATTCTAAACTTGGTAGGGCGAACTACTGTTCGATCCCCCGCAATCTACGAATGGGATGTATAAAGGGTTACCACATTTGTGTATCAGGCCCCGTGCGAGAAAATGGGATCAAAGTCACTAACCGGTTACTCCACTACGCTCGTGAATAAGGCAAAAGGCTTAATGTGATTGCGTTAGAATGAAACCGGGCGAAATGGATACGAAAACTTATGGTTGAACTGTAATATAATGATCTGGACTGGATTGTACAAAAGAGGGGTCTATGACAAGCTTGTTACTTTGTGTCGTTATTGTATCCTTAGTGTTTTGCACAACTACCCGTCTGACTAACAAGAAACTCTTTTTCAACACCATTGGTATGCCAGGTATGTGCATTTAATAAAGTTTGTCCGTTTTAATAGATTGATTGCTTGAGGACAAGCAAAGATTCAAGTGTGGGAGAGTTTGATAACACGAATTTATATCATATTTTTACTTCGATTTATGTTAGTTCTTATTCCGTTTTTCGTCTAATATCCGATTTTCTCGAGATTATTTAAGTGTTTTTGCAGGTAATCATATTTCACAAGTCAAAGTATGCTAAATGTGGGAAAGAACCAAAACATGCGAGAAAGGAGCAGAAAAGAGAAGAAAAATTGAAGAAATCCACTTTTTGCTGATATCACGATCGTCATGGGAGTACCACGACCGTGGCAGCCCCAAAGTTCACCACGACCGTCACATGACACCACGATCGTCATGCGCTTAAATTGCACGTTGGATGCACAGACTCAACTACGAATTCTCAGATGAAGCAGTTTCACACGATGCCTTTTTCTCCGAAGTTTTCTAGGTCCAACATGGGATAACCGTTAGCATGAATGGCTGATTTTTCTCCAACTTCCACCTGAGCTGAGCCTATAAATAGAGACATTCACGAAGAACAAAGGGTGGCCATTTTCTGCTTTCAAAGTATACCGTCTTGCTGCCAATTTATTTTCAGAAGCTTTAGTCATTTTTTACTTCGCATTTCCATTTCCTTGTTAACCATTACCGAACAAAAGTGATAGTTTCTCACACTGAGGAACTGTTACAACTTAGCTTTAGATTTTTTGTTTCATTGCCTTCAACCTTTGCAATTTATTACATTAAAGCAAGAACCTACCGACTTGTGGAGGGATTGCTGTTGCCATTATTACTACATTCCAGGTTTCGTTATTAAATTCAAGCATTGCTTATTTATTTCTTAATTATGTATGTGTTTATTTATTTCCTTGCTTTCGCGTTTAATTTCCTAATTATGTCGAGCTAAACCGATATTATTGGTGTAGAATGAAGTAACTAAGATGAATAAACTTTCTCTAAGCTAAAATCAATAATCAATCCTTCTTCTGGCTTCGATTTTTTAATATAAAACCCAAACTTTTATTACGAGAGTAAAAAAGTAACATAGGTTAAAGTCGAGACCACGGGAGTGTGAGGCTTTACCCGGATAGCTGAAATCGGGCATTAGGTTTAAAAACAGCGGAAGCGCTTTAAAGTTAATTAGGTTTAATTAGTTTTCAAAAAGTATTTTTAACCTCATACTGGCTAGCGTGAGCAGACGTATTGACTTAGAAGTATAGTCCGAAGCAAGATCCACGGGAGTGTGAGTTAAGGGCTTTTAAACCGATTTCTCCTACAGATGAATAGGGTGATAAATCTCTACAGGCTTAGATTTAATTAAATCTACGTAGGTTACCGAATTATATACCGATAACTTATTCATAACTAGTATTCCCAAATTTTAATTTCCCTTTAATTTCCCGTTTGAACTAAAAACCCAAATTCTGATTAGCCTTAGATAAACATAGTAACGATAGATAATGGTGTGTTTGATTTCTAGTCTCCGTGGGATCGATAATATTTTAAAACTACGCGATACAACTGTATACTTGCAGTAACCCTCATTCGACTCATAAAGTCGCAATCACCCTTAGGTTCCCTCCGATTCATTTAATCGAATATCGAAATCAATACTTTTCAATTTTATAGCGTAGGATATTTCCATAGCTTTACAACGACCATTACCATGCCTCGATCGGATTTACGATCCAAAAGATATGGATTTTTAAACATTTTTCACAAATTCTATTTTTAAACATTTTAAAATTTTTTAAACATTACATTTCTATATTTATCTTATCAATCCATAGGATATAACCATGTTTCTACCTCACTATCACATAGACCATAAAATTAGCTTTCCAACGCTTCGAACGGGGACCAAAACAGACTTACGGTTCAAAAGATACGCCCTTTTTAATTTTCATTTTTCTGCCAATAGCAGTGGTAACCGGTTACTCACCACAGGGTAACCGGTTACTAGCTAGAAAACAGCCCAGAAACGTCATTTTTCAAAGGGTAACCGGTTACTCACCACAGGAAAACCGGTTACTATCGTAACAAAACCCAAAAATCATGTTTTTCTTCATTCTAAACCATTCTAACTCATACCCAAACATATTGGGACATCAAAACAAGTATGATAGGTTCAATCCACACATAACCCGACTATTCTATGCATTTTATATCGCGTTTCATCCATTAGATTTCATTGATTTATCCGTTTAATCATTTTCTCTCAAATCTAGCCTAAGTTCTAAACATATATTTCTAGAACTTAGAGTTTGTAACTAGAACCCACCTGATAATCGAAGAGGAGGTTGAAGAAGATGATGAACAATGATCCAAGCTTCCTCCCAAGCTTTTCCTCTTTCCTTATTCTCTTCTCTTCCTCTTCTCTTCTTTCTCTTTTCTTCTTCTTACCAACTTTCTTCTTCTTCTTTCTATTTCTTTCTCTTCCAAATATATATATATATATATATATATATATATATATATATATATATGGTTTATGCTAATACACACCCATGTAGGTGTGCATTAGCAACATACACCTTAGTGTATTTTTGTGTGGGGTCCACCAATTTTGTTGGGACCCACATTAGAAAGATGAAGAAAAAAATAAAAATAAAATAGATGTAATGTATTTTTGTGTGGAGCCCACTAATTTTGGTGTATGTTAGCTTTTCCCTATATATATATATATATATATATATATATATATATATATAACCAATATTATATAATATAATCCAATAGAGTAAAATATCTCCAATTGATATTTTATCGTCTGACACCAATTGATCAATTATTAGAGTTACCTTAAAATCCTCTCTTAAACTAATAATTATTGATCTGTCTCTTTAATAAAATAATTTGATCTCATCTGATGTCCAATTGAGCATTTCAATAATATAGGGTATTACACTCTCCCCCCCCTTAAATTGAAATTCGCCCCCGGATTTCCTCTATTCGACACTAACCACAACTTGTATCATTATCTAAGATTCACACTTAACTTTACATCTGTTAAAATTTCTGACATGATCCGATTCCAACTTGACTTTATAGACCAAAATCCTTGTTTTCACAATTTATCAAACTATACGTCCTTAGTCATACTCTCATTCCAATATTGGGTTAACTTCTAACTTTGCTTCTTCTCAATTCATCCGTTGTTTCATACTAAAACATTTGGTCGCATTCTACCTTCAGAAAGAATGTACCATTCCATATTCCTCTACTGAGTCACAACCGAAACCGTAACACCTTATATTGGTTCAGGACAACAAACACTCACCAAATCCTCATGAGGTAATTCGGTGATTCCTTTCCTTTATGCAATTACCGACAACTATCCTTTTATAAGTCCTTCAACGTTTAAAACCACTTCACAATTCGTCAAACAACTTCTTTAGCAGTTCCCTCTAGTCTGGTGTTGTACATGGTACTCATTAAATCTGGTATTTCATTTCTTTCGTGTCATACCAAAAGGTAACACACTTAGAACAAGATCTTCATATTTCCATACTTATAATCAACAGTCTTTCAAATCCCTAATATTCAGACTGAACTCTTCCCTCTGGCACCTTCCACTGCGCAATCCAAATTCTAACAGTGGAACACTACGGACTCAAGCACTACCAAGTAGTTAATAGTCTGCGGAGAAACACACTTATCCACTGGGATCCTTACTAACCATCAGTACAAGAACTAACTGACGTCTTATGGTAGAACAATTTCCTCTCCATTACACAATATTATAACATCTGTCCAACACTCTCCAGACGATAGAGGCGCAGGAGTTACACTGCTACAACCGTAACATATACAACACCAAATCCATTCAAAACTCAAAATAATACATCCAAAATAGTTTAATAACTTCCGGTTCTGGTTACCTCATTCCATATCAATTCTTCTTGCCGGTTTCTGACTTACTCAAGGTTTCTTGTTACTTCGAGATCTCAATCAATCATATGTAACATCATCACGAAATTTCAATCATGTGCGAGTCACCACTTATCAAAACTTAAACCATTCAAAGCGAAATTGTGAGTTTCCATACTACTCACCAATCCACATACAACATTCCACACGTACACACACCCCCAAAGGACATGCCACGCTTCTCAATTGAATCAACTTCTCTCATTCGTTTCATTTCATAAACGATTCCAAGTTACATGCTTAATTTCGGAACACCTAATTCTTACTCGTACTTGGAAGGATAACCTTTGAATTTCCTTCTCTGGGTAAAACACAACTGCACACAACTGGTACCACTCCCACAATCTAACTCCAAAACCATGAACTTATGAAAGATAACAAATACTAAACTCTGACCAACCGCTCATACCTTACTAACACCATAATTGAAATACCGAAGCATTCCTTGTGAGATAAAAAATTTGTGAGAATTCTCTAACTTCGTCCTCAATCCCTCAATAGTAATGATAACAATACATTTAAGACTTTCTCACACTCAACACAATTCATAAGATTACTTCCCCATAAGTCAACTCTCTTGTCATCTGAACAAATGGTCAACTACGCAACACCTTTCCACAAGTTCCAATTTTCAAAACACAATTATGTCTTTCATTTACTTGCAATCCCGTTTTCCATTTGCACAATACTCTCCACTCGAAGCAACATAAGGTAACAAAACGCACATGATGGTTCTTAAGGGATTTCACAATTTACACACATGTTAATCGATTACCCGTTTGAGGTAATCGGTTAACTTCTCAAAATTCAACGTAAAACACCTTTCATGCACGTGTTAATCAGTTAACCACATTGCGTTAGTCGGTTAACACTGCTGCAGAATCAAAAAAATAGTTTCTTCTTAATTCAAAGCCATCCCCACTCAAACCATCAATCTAATTTGTTCTAACTCACAATATCATTCTCAACTCGTGGCTTTTACCTTATATAACATTCACTAACCATGATCCACTCAAGGTAAAACCGACAAGGTCAAAACATTCAGATAACACACTCCAACCAAGTGACAAGGCAAAATTACGAATTCTGACGCGGTCACATGATAAATCTTCGGCGGGATAATTCATTCTTTGATCATACAAATATGCTAACGGGAAGTAAATAATGACGACATTCTAGGGTTTTAGCCACAACCCAACACGCAACCATTATACGATACCACAAAATGGCGTACATATCTAGTCAAGCATACAACCTTGTTCTCTCACTTGAATTTCCTTGGAGAGAATTAAAACAACAATGTTCTTAGTCCAACAAAAGGTAGATTTCGAATATTCTGATTATTCACAAATACAGAAGTTTCTCTATACTCGAAAATAAATCAGGGTAATGCATCCTCTTGAAGAACCTTTTCCATCACTGCGTACACATTAACCGGGATTTCATACCCTTCACTATCCATTGCACACCACACTTACACCAAATTACTTAATGGAATACTCGCAAGTGACAATTCACATCAACTATTTACAAAACCCTTCCGGTATAAATCGTTCCATGATTTACACTTAGTCTGTAATAAGTCCTAATTTGCTTCTCGTTGTTTTACCATAATCTTACTTCTTAAAATACAATATTCTTTGTTCCACAGAGTACGTCCCTTCACACTTGGCTCAAAAATAAGAAACCATCACGTACACTTGTGACCACGATGCTACCACTATGCTTATTCTTAATACCAAGGTGTGACTTTCCCATTTCACATTATACTAATAGAGTTCTCACGGATGAACCATCTTTGATTACACTTCATTAATTTAAGCCTCAACAACTACTCAATAGCTCTATTGCACATTTGTCCAAAAATACATTCCGTTGTCATTTCCTCATAATATACTGTTGATGTTATTTTCTACATCGCGCTTACTTCGCTCTCCATTGTAATCCTATTAGGTTCAAATATAAAACCATCTTACTAAGATTCCCTTAAATCCAAGGTACTTACTCTGTTTCTTAATACAAACTTTTTCCGGTCCGTATTTCTACACTTTCCGTTACTAAATGAAATGCATTCTTTCTCCAACACAATACCTTATATTGTTCCTTGGGTAAGTTAACAAATTCCCAATTCCAAGTTGGTCTCTTACTGAAAACAGAAAACCTGAAGTATTATCCTGAACTTAATCCCCCTTCATAACTGAAGATACACAATTAATCTCCTATTCTTCGTCCGACACATACTTATTTCACTTGAAGCATGTAAACACATCCTTGTGTTCCTTCTCACACTTCTCTACTACTTTAGGTTCCCATAAAAGTTGAACGTCCTTGACCCTTAACTTTTAACCAGTCAGAAGATATTATTCCGAACACATTCCTTAAGGTACTCTCGTCCATTCAAGATACCATAGCGACCTTAGAAACTGAGGCACCAATACTTATCTCACTTTTGGACCTTACGTCACACATTCCACAAAACAACTTTTCTTTTCCACGAAATGAGATTACTTGAAATCCTTATACGTACTAGTGGTCAATCCAGCTCTACTTGCGATTTTACATATTCCTTGATACCTTGACCAATCGTCCGATAGAGGTCCTTAACTTTTAGACTCCATCCATTCCCAAGAATTGCTTAACAACACACCACTCTTTAATTTCCATGCTACCCAAGCACAATTTATACTAAAACCTCACCAGCTGACCAAAACTCCTCACTACTAACTCTTGGCTTGAGCCTACCCTCACAGCACAATTTATCAATCCATAGCATATAACCATGTTTCTACCTCACTATCACATAGAGCATAAAATTAGCTCTCCAACGCTTAGAACGGGGACCAAAACGGACTTACGGTTCAAAAGATACGCCCTTTTTAATTTTCATTTTTCTGCCAATAGCAGTGGTAACCGGTTACTCACCACAGGGTAACCGATTACTGGCTAGAAAACAGCCTAGAAATGTCATTTTACAAAGGGTAACCGGTTACTCACCATAGGGTAACCGGTTACTGTCGTAACAGAACCCAAAAACCATGTTTTTCTTCATTCTAAACCATTCTAACTCATACCCAAACATATTGGGACATCAAAACAAGTATGATAGGTTCAATCCACACATAACCCGACTATACTATGCATTTTATATCACGTTTCATCCGTTAGATTTCATTGATTTATCCGTTTAATCATTTTCTCTCAAATCTAACCTATGTTCTAAACATATATTTCTAGAACTTAGAGTTTCTAACTAGAACCCACCTGATAATCGAAGAGGAGGTTGAAGAAGATGATGAACAATGATCCAAGCTTACTCCCAAGATTTTCCTCTTTCCCTCTTCTCTTCTCTTCCTGTTCTCTTCTTTCTCTTTTCTTCTTCTTACCAACTTTCTTCTTCTTCTTTCTATTTCTTTCTCTTCTATATATATATATATATATATATATATATATATATATATATATATATATATATATAATATAATATAATCCAATAGAGTAAAATATCTCCAATTGATATTTTATCGTCTGACATCAATTGATCAATTATTAGAGTTACCTTAAAATCCTCTCTTAAACTAATAATTATTGATCTTTCTCTTTAATAAAATAATTTGATCTTATCTGATGTCCAATTGAGCATTTCAATAATATGGAGCATTACAAAATCTCACTTCAATTGTTCTTTGTATCATCCAATTGATATAGTTAAAGTGTTATATATACTCAGTTGATTTATTAAGCACCTAACTGATACATATCACATCCATGTGCTGAAACTATATGGAGTTCGTGTGCAGAAACTACAAACATAGTAATGATGCACTACACATCCATCTATGCCAGGTTTGTAAGCCTATCTCAGTTAAAACATACTTCTTACTACCCATGCTTTAATAAAGTAGCTGTCTACATCATTATGACTTATTGTCTCACACATTATGCATAATTGTCCATGTAGAGTTTAACATCCTGTCTACATCATTGTTCCATCTCAACTAATAGTTGGATCTCAACTTTATTGTTCGTTATTCCTTTCAGTGTCATCAATGACAGAAGGATATCTATTCATTAGAACCACATAATCACCTTCCTATGCTTCTAACACAAAGTTGGCCTGAAAAATCAATCAAACAATAATGTCATTAGAACCACCAAAAAATTATGCTTCCAAAAGGTCAACATTGAAAACACTATTCAATAACAAAATTAATGTATAATAATAATAAAATTAGTATATAATAATAACAAACTTATAATGAAAATGGTTTTGCTCTGTATCTGTCTTTTACTGACCAACACTTGATTCCATCAGTATAAAAATGGTGATACCTTTGTAGCTACCATCTTATTATCAATTCCAATGTATATCATATTAGCGTAATCAATTATACATTATACATTAGAATCACAACAAAAATTTATTTTATAAAAAAATAAATATTTGGATCTTATAGCCAATTTCACTGTGTATCATATAATCATAATCAATTACTGTAGCACCGTGAGGATTATTCTTAAATACTTATCAAAATAAATATTTATGAAAATGTTTGATAAATTATACATAGAAGAATGGTCTTTTATACATTAGACCAATTCCATTTGATAAATTATACATAGAAGAATACTTATATCTAATTCCATTGTACATTATACATTAGAATGGTCTTTTCTAGAACATATTATTTTATTAAATGACTAAAACCATTACAAGCTTCATGGCCTAATCTAGTGACAATTTTTAAAATACCATGAGGAAGACTAATTTCTTTGCATATGACGCCTAACTCCAAACAGGTCTTAAAATTATAAACTATAAGAAATCATGATATATATACTTAACAATTAGTTCTCAATTTGTAATAGTTTATGAGAACATACACATATGCCAATTTAGACGGCTTCAATATTGCAGCACAACCTGCCGCCAGACCCAGAGCAATTTTTCAAGTTGCCATTAAGAGAGGATAGTTTCTAATACATAACATCAATTACATCCATACGTTTCTTGAGAATATAGATTTTGAAGGCATCCATAGGAAGAGATATATGAGCCTTTTGCTTTGAATCCAACCTTTCCTCAAGTCTAGCATAGTACTCAAAATAAGCATTAACATCATCCTAGATAACCAAACCACAACAGGTCTAATCCTATGTAAGAAAAAAATGTTTTTTCAATAACAAATATTCAAATACTAATTACTAGATCCGATAGTGCTTCATCCAGCAATTTTCCACAGTCAATTGATTCCAGCTTCCGTACTTCATTCTTTGTCTCTTTTATCCGTGAAAAATGAAATGGAAAAAGGACAAGACACACACAATTAGTCCAAAAATTGAAAGTATCCATAAGTTGGTGTTATAATCCATGAAGAACAAAAATAGAAAAAAGAATTAGAACCTTAGCAGCAATGGCTCGAAGATATCGAGCACGAAGAGAGCCAGAAGCAGTAGACCAATCTTTACTCTTGTTTCTGGAAATGCTCTTTTAGCAGCATCTACAACAAGATCAACATCTTCCGTAATTATTTGACTCACAAATTAATTAAAATATTTCCTAATTAAAACAAAAAACTTACCTTTAACAAAGTGAGTTTCTCAAGGGATTAGATTTGAGATTCAAGTTATCATATGATGGTAACATCAATAGTCTTAAATTCAAGAAAACAGAAAGAGAAGATTCCATTTTCATGTGGTGTGATATATTTTTTTAAAAGCCAAAAGAAATATATTAAAAAGGGTATAACACATGCCAAATACAAATTGGAAATTAAGTTGAGAAAAACCAACACCCCTTGAAGATGGAGTATCCCCCAAATTTCCTGCCAAAACCAGGACACACACTTACAAACCCATCCGGTAGCATCTTAAAAACAAAATGGCCCACATCTAACAAACCAAACCTGTAAACAACTGAAAACAACCCTGAGCTTAAAAACAATGACCAAGAAAATCAGAATTCCAACATAGTTATCACACCATTATATTACTTCATTGATAGTACACAACCCAACATAGTTATCACACCATTATATTACTTTATTATATTTCCCAGACTTACACTCAAAAGATTTAAGACAATACATAATTGCAACTTTTCTGACTATTCGATTTTCTATATCCATGTGACCATCTTATTATTGATTTTGAAGGCATTCCACGTGGATCTAGCTCAATGCAATTGCAACTTAATTCAATAGATTTAATTAGACAATCCATGCGGTGATGAGCCCATTGTATTGCCTATATATAATTAATAAATTATTTTATTTTAACACTATACTAATAGTTGTGATGCAGCAATCTGCAGAGATGAATCAAAATCCAAATCAAAATATTACACACTTAAGTAGAGATGAATCAAATTACAAATTAAAATAATTTACCTTTTTTAGGAGTTTCTTCTTCATAAGTTCATAACTATTTTGGAAACCCTAAAATTTCCATATATAATAAATGCCTCTAAAAAATTCGTACATATAAACAATATCAGACATTAACAACAACTTTTTCAAGTAACACCAAAGAACATTCTTGATGGAATGTCTCTGAATCCATTAAATCTCAAACATATTAACAGAGCAAATAAAAAAAGAGAAGGTTGAATCTGATCCTGTTTCAGAATAATCATCGTCGACCGCCGACAACTAACACCGACTCTGAATCATTCACTGAAAAACACAACTATTGTCGTTTGCGTTTAAGCTCCGACTTAGGTCACCCAGCGAAAATGCAGATCCACCACTGAAATGAAAATAGAGAATAGATTCAGATAGAAGATGATGAAGAAAGTTGAGAAAATGAAGATGAAATAAAAGTTAGGTTTCAGAACAAAGTGAGAAGATGATGAAGAAAATTTTAAATCGAAGATAGAAGAGAGAGAAAGATGTTCAAAAAATGAAGAGAGAGAGAGAGAGAGAGAGAGAGAGAAACGAAGTGTATCGTCCGAATTCAATTCCAGTGGTCCAATAGTTACTTTTTTGTGAAAAAAAGACACAATTTACCCTAAAAACGATGCGGTGGGAGAAGCAGAGCAAAGGGTAAACGAATATTTTCCAAGGACCATTTCTTTCTTATATGGTAGATTTTCAAAATTTATAACTCAAAGAATATGACTTCAAACATTACTAGATTTTCATTGTGTGATATAGATTTAAATATATAATTTGCTCATTTTCCATATTTAAATATTGGTGCTGAAGAAAAAGTTGAAGAAGACAACAATGATATTAATAGTGTATTTATTCTTTCAACATGTGTGTTTGTTTTTTGTCTCTTTTAATTTTTTTTTGTCTCTTTTCATAATTTATGGTAGTTAATGGATGAATATCACAATAAAGCAAATAATAATATAAAAAACATATTAATGATATATTAACTCAAAAATTTTAATTTTTGAAATTCTTTACTTTTTGTGGATTGCCCAAAAACTATGTTGTGTAAATAATGAATCAATGGCTTTTTAGGTACACTTTTTTTATATATAATTAAAATTATATTTGAAGCAAATTGAGTTTAAAAGTGGGGGTATGATTTTTTTAGAAAAAGAATTGAGGTTCACAAAAGTTTTGTGTAGACTTTTCAACATTATTTTAAACTTAACTATTGTTTTTATTTTCAAATATATCAGTTTTAGTTTTGCATAATGTAAAAATGTGATTTTGCATACTGAAATTTCATTGGTTGTAACATGTAACAATATGCACGCTACATCAATCTCAAACATTCAAACTGATAAGCCAATTTTAAAGTGGTGGAGTAATTATGATTAAATGTGTAAGTAAACGTAGTTAATAATTGTATAATTGACAAGTTACAACCTTATACTCTTTTTTGTAGCAAAACAAACTCAAATAAATTCATTAATCAAGACTTGTTTAATACAAGGAGGAATAAAATTAAACACTTGACGCCTAAACCAAGAATTATCCGCCCTTGCAAGAGAATGGGCAACCGAATTCGCTTGATGCTTAATAGATTTCACCTCATAGTTAGAAGAAACAAGCAACAAAGCTCTAATAGAACTAATAATAAAATTAAACTCGGATCCACTATTGTGATTGAAATGAATGGCTTGGACTACTCTTTGGGAGTCACTTTTGAAAATAACATTTACCAGTTGCAAGTCAACAACTTCATGGATTGTCTCTTTAAGGGCCAAAGCTTCAACTTCAATAACGGAGGGAGTACCAGGATCCCAAGCCACACAAGCAATAAAGAAATTCCCGAGGTTATCACACACACACACCATCCTCTATTAGTAGTACCACGTTGTTTGTTAAGCGCTACATCCACATTACATTTCAACCATCCTTCTATTGGTGGATTCCAAGTCATAGGATAATGACGGGAATTGTCGGTATCTTGAAGTTGTTGTGCCATAAACCATTCCCACCACTTATGAAATGCTAACCAACCAAGTTTAGGGGCTTCCTAATATTTATTGTGCCAAATAAGATCATTCATATTCTTCCAAATCTCATCTATCATAACTGTAAATCTTCCAACAACTTTCCTATCCTCCTTACTACAAATATACAAAATAAGTTACTTAGCATCATGAAAAGAATATAACCGAGCTTCTTTAAGAATGGCAAAACATGCTGCCTTCCAACACTGGTTAGTCGCATTACATCCAAAGAAAAAATGCTAATCATCTTCAAAATTTATCTCATAAAACTGACAAGATGTAGGACAAGGAACATAATGTTGTCAGAGTCTAGCACGAGTCGGTAAGAATCCCTTACAAATTCTCCACATAAGATGCTTGACTCTAGGAGGAGCTTTGATACCTCCATCGCCTTTCACATACTCCTCCATACAAAACTTGGATTATAACCAAGGTTAGCATTAAAGTAAGACGATCTAGGATAGTACCTTGCTTTGAAGATTTGAGATACAAAAGCATTGGGTTTTGTAAGCAAATTCCAACCTTGTTTAGCTACTATGGACATGCTAAAGGCTTTAAAGTCTCTAAGCCCCAACCCACAATCCTTCTTAGTACAAGCAAGCTTATCCCATGACATCCAATGAATTCCCCTGTTATTACTACCTCCTCTCCACTATAAAGAGTTAAGCATCTTCTCAATATCATTATACACTACATCTAGAAGAATAAAGATACTCATAATATATGACAGGATTGCTTGAAGGGCCGATTCTATCATGGCTTCTTTCCCTGTTTTTATAATGACATACCTCTCTAGGAGTTTATTCTCTTCCAAACGGTCTTTGATAAAAGAGACAGTTGCCTTCTTACTTCTACCAATCATAGAGGGAAAACCTAAATACTTTCCAGTACCTATCACAACGAACTCCCATAATGCTAGCAAGATACTCCTTAGCCGGATTACTAATGTTGCGGCTAAAAAAAACCATATTTTGTCAAATTAATATCCTGCCCTGAAGCCTCTACATAAGTATTGAGCAGCATCATAAAATATCTTACTTCGAAAATATTGGCTCTGCAAGATAATAAACAATTTTCAGCAAAAAGAAGGTGGGACATGCTAGGTGCCCCTATGTAGATTTGAATCCCATGAATGTCACAACTCGCTACTGCTACATTAATAAGGGTTGAAAGACCTTCTGAGATTAGAATAAAGAGGTAAGGAGATAGTGGATCCCCTTACCTCAATCCTCTTCCTGGTTCAATTGGTTCAACTATATCTGAATTAACAAGAACAATATAGTGCACTGAGGTAACACACACTATAATTCAATGAATCCACCTATTTTCAAAACCCATCCTATAGAGCACATCTCCCAATCCACTCTATCATACACCTTACTAATGTCTGCCTTAATCTCTAGATGAGACTTACTACATGTAGTTCATCTCTTTAGAGCATGAATAACTTCTATAGCAATCATCGTGTTATCAAGGATATTGCCGCCCTCCACAAACGTCGATTGTTCCTCCGCCACACACCTATCTAACAAAATCTTCAATCTATTATCAAGAACTTCAGACACAAGTTTGTAGATAAAATTGCATAAGGAGATAGGTGATGTCAAACATGCTACATATTTGTATTCAATACTTGGCATTTTTCAATACTTTCTATGTTTAACTTGTTGATTTTAGTGGTGATTTGTTGTAGTTCTTCAAACATTGGAATATAATTGTAGTGCTTGTAATTTGTGTGCTAGTGTGCAGAAATAGGCATGAAATGATCAAGAAAGTAAGATACAAGGAGTTGATGCAAGCTGCCAAAGAATCAAGAAAGCAAAGTCACCAGCGAAGGTTCGCCTAGCGAACGGTAGCGAATCTTCCAGCGAGGAGGCCCAAAAAGAGTCAGTAGGAAAAGGGGGTAAAATTCGCGTAGCGAAGTGCCAGTGAGTGTTCGCTGCTTTGCTCGCTGGGCGAAGGTTCTGGCGAAGGACCCTTGGCTGAGGCAGGGGCTAAAGGACCCAAAATTCGCTGGGGCGAAGGTTTTGGCGAATGGCTCGCTTAGCGAATGAATTGTTCGCCTAGCCAACCCGCGATAACAATTGAGGGCGGTTTAAGTTTCTGAGGCACTTAAAGTTCCATTTTTTGATCCATTCGCTAGGCGAGTGAATCCTTTGCTAGGCGAGGTCTGCAGAATTTTAGTATCTTATAAATAGATTTTTACTTTTCCTTGTGAAGAGACTTGCTATTTTTCACACAAAAACATAGTTTTCTGAACTTTGATCATCCAAGAGTGAATTTTCACATAGAGAAGCTGAAGTCACATCCAATCTCGATTATTCGACTCGGATGTTCTTTCATCTCCTCTTGAAACTTGTCATCCAAGCTACCATGAGAATGAGTAGCTAAACACTTTTTTGTTAAGGTTAGATGTAGTTGATCTTAATCATATGTATTTATTTTTATCTTTTGTATATGAACAAGGTTTATGATCAATATAGATGAAGTTATTTGTTCTTAATGATGTATGTGTGGGTTGTATCACTCTAGACATAGATTTTACAATTCATGACCTAATATTTTCATCTCTTAAAAACCAAACTCTAGACATAGATTTGGGATTTGTTATTCGCTTTGTGTTGATCTTAACGGTTGTTGTTTTGATTGTTAGCGTGAGACATCATCTAACGGTCTAAGCAACGACACTCACGAATTTGCTTCAGACATAAACTTATTCGAGAGGATACCCAATTGTATTGATCGGAACTCAGTTCATATGCTTGATTAATCGGATATGTGTGAAAAGGATTAGCGAAACCTAATCATGACATGCTTTTCTAAAACCTTACAAGCTATTTGCTACAAATTTACTCTTTGCTACAAATTTATGTTCAACGAAACCAAGAACCATTTGAAACTCTTTAACTTAAAACGTTGCGACTATTGAACAGCAAGCATCAAAATATCGCACAATCCCTGCGGATACGATAAAAACACCCCTCGAAATACTATTTCAACAAACTGGCGCCGTTGCCGGGGATTGTTGTTTGATATTGCAAGCATTGCAATAGTTGTTTTGTTTTAAGCTTGTTAACTTTTTCTTGAGCTTGTTGATTTGTTTGGTTTAGTGTGGAGACTTCATTTTATGCGAGGGAAGTTACTTGCGGACCAACTTTTGTTCGATCCCGAGATTGAAAGAACCGCTCGTAAAATCAATAGCAGAACAAGGCGAAGGAGGCAACTTGCCAAAGAAAGACGAGAGCGAGACGGAAGTTCAACTTCGACGCAAATTCCACAGTTACATCCAACTATGGATCCACCACCACCACCACCACCTGCTTCTAGACCTTGTACAAACTGTCTAAGACATAATGCACGGTTTGCTCGTAATGCTTAGAATGGTCGGCATTCTGAAATGAAGACTGGTATTCTCTCGCTTCTATATCAGAGTCCATTAACTGGTATGGATCATGAGGATCCTTATACACATCTGAAAAAGTTCTATGAGATTGCAGGAGCAACTAGTGCGCCCGAAGCTGAAGAGGAATCTCTGTTTAAGAGACCATTCCCGCATTCCCTCATTGGGAAGGCCAAGGAATGGTATCTTGACCAATCCACGACAATAATGACGGATTGGAATTTACTTGAAGAAAAATTTTTGGAACTATTTTTTCCACATAATCGTTTCATGGAGGCAAAGTCCGCAATAGCAGTTTTCACCCAAGGTGCAAACGAATCTCTCAACGAAGTGTAGGAGAGATTCAAATCTATGTTGAGAAAATGCAAGGGGCATGTTTTTGATGAATTGTCTCAAATTCATATTTTTCGGAATGGACTTCAACTAGTGCAGAAAACATTGTTGGATGCCACCGCAGGTGGATCTTTGATGATCAAGAGTGTCAAATAAGCCATTGCCATAATTGATAAGATGGCTTTGAATGACCATCAGGGAAGCCATAACCGTGGCACTTCTCAAAGGACTCCGGGAGTTTTGGAATCAGGAACCAATGTTGCTATACTTGCTCAAAACAAGTTATTATCCCAACAAGTTGAGTTGTTGACGAAACAAATGTCCAAATTTCCTCAACAACTTAAGGAGATTCATGACTCCTCAAGCAAAAATGTTCAAGTCTTAGTATGTGAACTTTGTAGAGGAGACCATCTTACCGGATATTGTCCTCCGGTTGTGGAGGAGGTGAACTATGCGGGAAACCAAAATCAAGGATACCAACCCCGACCTCCTTATCAACAAGGCAACCAAGGTTACCAACAAAGAGGTAATCAAGGTTATCAACAACCATGGAGACCGCAAGAAGCCGGACCGTCAAACCGTCAACAATACCAAAATTACACTCAACCTCCACAAGCTCCCATTGGAAATACAAAGATGGAAGACACTCTCACGTAATTTATGCAAATGTCAATGTCAAATAAGAAGAATACCGATGCGGCCATAAGAAATCTTGAAACGCAAGTCGGACAATTATCAAAACAATTGACCGACCAACAAAAAGGAAACTTTACGGCGAATACTCTACCAAATCCTAAAGAGCATTATAAGGTTATTCTAACAAGAAGTGGAAGAGAGATTGACATGGGTGTAGGTGAAGTTATAGTGGAGGAGGAGGTTGTAGTTGAAAAAGAAAAAGATAGTGATGAGATTGAAGTAGGAAAAAATGTTGAGGGTGATTTAGTTGAAAATGAAATGAGAAAAAGTGAGGAAGAAGAAAAAAGAAAGAGAGAAGAAAAATTGAAAAAAACTAGGAAGGGGATGGAACCGTTGAATAATATTCTGATCCAACATTTACCATATCCTCATGCTCCTTCAAAGAAAGATAGTGCGAGGCACTATGCTCGGTTTATGGATATTTTCAAACAATTGCAAATAAACATTCCATTTTCCGAAGCTTTGGAGCAAATGTCGAAATATGCAAAATTTATGAAGGATATTCTCACAAAAAAGAAGAGGTATACGGATCAAGAGACTATCATGGTGGATGTTAGTTGTAGCGCTATCATTCAACGTATTCTCCCGAGGAAAGAAAGTGATTCGGGATGAGTCACCTTGCCGGTTAGTATAGGAATTATCTATGTGGGCAACGGGTTGATTGACTTGGGCTCTAGTATCAATTTGATACCTTTGTCGATTGTGAAACGGTTAGGACACATCGAATTGAGATCCACTCAAATGACATTGCAACTTGCCGACAAATCCACTACACATCCTCACTGTGTAGCCGAAGATGTATTGGTTAAAGTGGACAAATTCTTATTTCCTATTGATTTCGTGGTAATTGAAATGGAGGAAGATGAAGACGCTCCATTGATTCTTGGAAGACCATTTATGAAAACTGCTAGAATGGCAATTGATATGGACGACGGTCTTATGAAGGTTAGAGTCCAAGATGAGGAGGTTTGTTTCAATCTATTTGAGGCCATGAAACACAAGAATGACAAAGGTGACTGTTTTAGAATAGACACAATGGAAGAGGCGATTATGGATGTCACAAAGCAAGTTCATGTAGTGTCCCCTTTGCAAAGAGCTCTTGATGATTCCTTTGAAGTATTCTCCGATGAAGAAGAAAGAGCACTTGAAGAGTGTTTAAAGGAACTTGAATCTTTAGAGGAGTTGCAACCTTGGGAGTGTGAAGAGGAAGTGTTGAAAAAAGAGGTGAGTGATGCGAAATCTCAACTTGAATTAAAGGTGTTGCCTTCCAATTTGAAATATTCTTTTCTTGATGACGGTTGTAACAAACCGGTTATCATTAGCAACATTTTATCTGACAATGAGGAAAACCGGTTAATTCAAGTTTTGAGGAAAAATCAAGAGGGAATGGGATGGACTCTTTTCGATCTAAAAGGAATAAGTCCCTCTTATTGTATGCACCGCATATTCATGGAAGAGGATTTCAAATCGGCCGCTCAACTGCAACGCCGTTTGAATCCAACGATGAAAGAAGTAGTGAGAAAAGAGGTTGTCAAGCTCTTGGATGCCGGTATGATTTACCCGATTTCTGATAGTCCTTGGGTAAGTCCGGTCCACGTTCTGCCTAAAAAAGGGGGAATGACCGTGATTCGAAATGAAAAAATGAGTTGATTCCGACAAAAACGGTGACGGGTTGGAGGATGTGTATAGATTATAGGAGGCTAAACACCGCTACAAGAAAAGACCATTTTCCACTTTCGTTTATGGACCAAATGTTAGAGAGATTGTCGGGCCAACAATTCTATTGCTTTTTGGATGGTTATTTTGGGTATAACCAAATTTTGGTGGACCCGGATGACCATGAGAAGACGGCATTCACTTGTTCTTTTGGAATTTTTGCCTACCAAAAGATGCCATTTGGTTTATGCAACACACCGGCAATGTTTCAACGTCGTGTTCAAGCAATTTTCTCTGATCTTATTGAAAAGACGATGGAGGTTTTCATGGACGACTTCTCCGTTTTTGGAGCGTCTTTTGATCTTTGTTTGAGAAATTTGGAGGTCGTTCTTGAACGGTGTGTTGAGATAAATTTGGTATTGAACTGGGAGAAGTGCAATTTTATTTTTATGGAGGAGATAGTGCATGGCCACAAAGTCTCTTCCAAAGGTCTTGAGGTTGATCAAGCAAAAATTGAAGTGATTGAAAAGTTGCCTCCTCCAACTAAGGTCAAAGGCATCTGAAGTTTTCTCGGACATGCGGGATTTTATCGGAGGTTCATCACGGATTTCGCGAAGATTGCAAAGCCTTTGAGCAATTTGCTCAACAAAGATAAGTCCTTTGATTTTGATGAATCTTGCATGTTTGCTTTTAATTTTCTAAAGAAAAGTTTGACTACCTCACCCATAATCATCGCACCTAATTGGAAATTGGATTTTGAACTCATGTGTGATGCGAGCGATTATGCGGTGGGTGCAGTTTTGGGTCAACAGAAAACAAAAAATTTTCATACTATACACTATGCGAGCAAAGTTTTAAACGAAGCTCAAATAAACTATGCAACAACTGAAAAAGAGTTTCTTGCGATAGTGTATGCATTGGAAAAATTTCGTTCCTATTTGATTGGATCGCGAGTAGTCGTTTACACGGATCACACGACGCTTAAGTATTTGCTCACCAAGCCCAATTCTAAACAAAGGCTAATTCGTTGGATCCTCTTGTTGCAAGAATTTGATTTGGAAATTCGTGACAAGAAAGGATCCAAGAATTTGGTGGTGGATCACTTATCCCGCCTTGTAAATGTTGACATGACCAAAAAGGAATTTGAGGTCAAAGAGGAATTTCCCGACGAAAAATTGTATATGGTGCAAGTTAGACCATGGTTCGCCGACATGGCTAATCACAAAGCCACCGGATTAATACCGGATGGTCTAACTCACCATCAAAAAAAGAAATTTTTGTCGGACGCCAAGTCTTTTGTTTGGGATGAACCACATTTGTTTAAGCTTGGTGTCTATAACCTTTTGAGAAGATGTGTGTCAATAGAGGAAGCCACGAGCATACTTTGGCATTGTCACAACTCTCCGTATGGAGGAACTTTTAACGGATTAAGAACGGCAACGAAAGTCCTTCAATCGGGCTTTTATTGGCCTTCTTTATTCAAAGATGCGCGTGCGCATGCCCAAAGTTGTGACAAGTGTCAAAGAAGTGGTGGAATTTCAAAGCGGCATGAAATGCCTTTACAAAACATGTTGGAAATTGGTGTTTAATTGTTGGGGAATCGACTTTGTTGGACCTTTTCCATCTTCATTTTCCAACGAGTATATTTTAGCCGCAATTGATTACATTTCCAAATGGGTATAGGAAATAGCATGTGCTAAGGCCGACGGAAAAACTGCGATAAATTTTTTGAAAAGAAACATTTTTGCTCGATTTGGTACTCCGCGAGTGTTGATAAGTGATGGAGGATCACACTTTTACAACACTCGGCTTGAAAAAGCCTTGGAGCAATATGGTGTTAAGCACAAAGTTGCAACACCATATCATCCTCAGGCCAATGGGCAAGCGGAGGTATCGAAGCGGGAAATTAAAAGAATTTTGGAAAAAAAGGTGTCATCCTCAAGAAAGGATTGGTCGAATAAGCTAGACGATGCTTTGTGGGCTTATTGGATGGCTTTTAAAGCTCCGATTGGTCTCACTCCTTTTAAAATTGTCTACGGTAAGAATTGTCATTTACCGGTCGAGTTGGAGCATAAGGCATTTTGGGCCTTGAAATTTCTGAATTTTGAGCCAACTTTGAGCGGTGATAGAAGAAAAATGCAATTGCATGAATTGGATGAATTGCGTCTCCAAGCGTATGATTCCAATAAGCTTTACAAAGATCGAGTCAAAACTTACCATGACAAGAAAATAGTGACCAAACAGTTTGAAGTAGGGAAGCTGGTCCTACTCTTTAATTCTCGATTAAAATTGTTCCCAGGTAAATTGAAATCAAAGTGGTCTGGTCCATTTCGGATTCGGGAGATTAAGTCATATGGGGCAATAGTCATTAAAGACGCAAAGACAAATGAGAGTTGGACAGTTAATGGTCAAAGGTTGAAATTTTATCTTGGAGGTGATTTCGAGCGGAATCTCGCTGTTGTTCCTTTTTACGATCGTTGAGGTTGCATTGGACCATCGAGCTTAGCCGACGTTAAACGAGTGCTTGTTGCGAGGACCCCAACATTGTAAGTATTTACTACTTTGTTTACTTTTTTAAAGTATTTGTTGAAGTTTTGAAGTGTTGAGAAAAGTGGTAATGTGCAGAAAAATTTGAAAAAATTTTGTCATGTTCGCTGTCGTTCGCCTAGCAAGCCTGGGGCGAGCATTTGCTGGCTCCTTTGTTAGCGAACCCAGCGAGACAGGTCACGTTGTTTTGCCACATCAGTTAAAAAAGAGTGCAAATTTTGGGTGGGCCAGACATTTGGGCCCATGACCCAACTCAGTTCTGAGAATTATGAGTAGGAAACCCTAGTTTCCTCACACACTCTTTGCCTCTCAAAAATTTTCAAGCTTTCTCTCCTCTCAACAACTCTTTGCACGAATTGTCTCTGCAAGCACAATTCACCAAGTTCTTCCTTTTTCACTTGCAAAGTTCAGGTTTGAACATCCTTTTCATTTTTATTTCTGTTTGACAGTAGGTTAGGGAATGGATTGGATTTTAGATGTAAATCACTTAGGTTTTCAATGTTCATGTACCTCTGTTCATAATGTTTATGTGTTGCATGTTGTAAATTAACCAAGCATTATGAATAGGGTTCTGTTTTAAAATTGAGTTTGTTGTTGGACTGATTATTTGAGATTGTTTTTCTGCATTTTCGTGGGTTCCCTGCCGTGTTCGCTTCACGAGCATTCTCTTGGTGAACCTGGGGCGAATGTTCGCCAGTCTTCGCTTAGCGACCCCTGGAGCAAACAAAACTGAATTTAATTATTTTTTTATGAAGTTTGAGTCTCTTGTTGTGTTGTCTCTTTTCACTAATGTGTTGGTTTGCTGCTTGTTGTGTTTTATTGGTTGTTTTGTGCAGATGGCACCTAAGATGGCAACTAATCCTGCAAAGAAGAGAAAACCCACAACTTCGCGACAAGTACCAATTCGGTTCGATGAAGCTAAATTCAGAGGAGCCAACAGGCTGTAGGTTACGAGACCTTGGAAAGGAAACATATTTTGGTAGAGAAGAGGTTTAATCTAAGCGACCGTGGAAGTTATAGATCGGTGGATGCACTTTTGGAAAAAAAGAAGTGGGATCGCTTAATGACACCTCTTAATGGTTATAACGCGGAGATTGTTCGTGAATTTTATGCAAATGCACTTCCCGAAGATGGGGAGCTGTTTAGTTGGACGTCTCTAGTGAGGGGGACTGTGGTGAGGTTTGATAAGAGGACTATAAACGCGGTTATTGGTGATCTGTTGCCGTTGGTAGGTACTCAGTTGGATGCTTATCATAGAGATCTTCATCTTCATCATGACATTCCGAAGATGACCAGTGATCTGCTCGTTCCGGGTAAAGATGTGGAATTCAACCCATCTGGGGTTGCGATTAGATACCGGAGAGTGGATATGCAACCCTTGGCCCACCTCATTTTACTTTTTGTGCTTACAAACATCAAGCAAAGGTCGCATCATAGCACCATCCCTATACAGTTGGCCCACCTTGTTCATAGCATTCTTATGAATGTAGAGATTGACGTGGCTCGTATTATTGCTGGTGAGATCAAGGCTATTGTTTTGAGTGGTCTTGGAGGTACTGCTGCTCGGGCGAATGCCCCACTTATTTTCCCGTGTCTCATAATGTCGTTGTGTGCTCATGCTGGGGTTGATATACCCACACGCTGATAAGTCACAATTCCTTCAGCTATAGATGATCGTTATGTGGAAAAATTTTGTAAGCCCGGAGGGGCAATTGGTGAGACATCTGGTGCTGGTACTGATGCTAGCACAGGGGGCGGTGAAGCTTCTGGTTCGGGGTCTCGTGCTTTTTATCCTTTTCAGCAGGAAATTTGTCACTACAACTGGGATTGGATGGCGGCTTCTCAGCGCGCCATGACTGGCTTACATGATTCCATGCATGATTCCATGGATGGCGATGATAGTAATTTAAGCATGATATTGTCGGCAAGGTACATAGTTACCTAGTTCAAGAATTTAGAATGTGTTAGAATTTGTGTCTTTGTACAAATGAAAATTGTGTTTCTTGTTACAACTTTATTGATTGCTTATGTCATTTAGGTCCAAAAATCACAAAAGTGAGAAACCTCCAGGTTATACTATATGCTTTGGATTGATGATAGATTTTGTTTTATACTTTTAATTCATGCTTTATCTTGTGATTTGTGTGATTTTATGGAAGTATTAGAAAGGATCAAGGCACTTGTTGATATTGAGGACAACCATTTCCAAACAGTAATTTACCCGTGGGTAGCGAGAATTTGTTAGCCCCTTTGTGCCTAAATTGTTTAGATCTCTTTTAGTGATGAACTTTGTGTTGTACATATTTTGAAAATCAAGTTCATCATTGAATTTTTGTGAGCTTCTAAAAAATTTTCTTCTTGAACCTTGGAACTTTTGTTTTAATTGACTTCTTTGCCTTAAAAAGCAAGGAACATTCACGTAAGGTTGAGTCAAAAATAAGTTGGGGAGAATGAAAAAGAAGATTGGTGAATTACTCAAAATTGTGAAAACATTTAAGCAAGCATGAAAAGAAAAGAGTATGCGAATATTTGTGTACAAAAGAGAAAAAGAATGCTTGCTTGAATGAGAAAAATAGATTCAATAATTGTGCAAGGAAGTTTGAGAAGGTGTGATAAAGAAAAAAATTGGTGAATGAAGTTGAGGTGTTGTGAATACCTTGTAGAGTGAATGTTCTTTTGCATCGGCAATTTCGATTCAATGGCCGTTAGAAATGTCCCTTTATTGTTAACCCGACCAAGCTACAACCTTGAAGCCCTTAGTGATCTTTTGCTTCCATGATTTCTTTTGTGATCATTTAGATATTGTATGAATTGCTTAGTATTTACATCATTTGTCAATTGAGTGAAATTTTCCCGTGCTTGTATGCGCGTTTTCCTTCAATCCTTTTTCGAAGAGGAGTGTTAGAATGACATTTGCATGATGATTTAGTTGTCTCTTGAAACATCGTTTGAAAGTTGTTTAAGAGTCAAGTTCTTTTACATTGTCAATTCTAGCATTGTGTAATTGTTGCCTTGTTGTAATTGTTGTTTATTTGAGCCGTTTATCTTGTCTTGGTTGAATTTTATACTCGAGCAAATCCTCTTGTTTTCAATGAGAGGCATACTTTGCTTGAGGACAAACAAAGAGTTAGTTGGGGAGAGTTTGTTAGATGTCAAACATGCTACATATTTGTATTCAATACTTGGCATTTTTCAATACTTTCTATGTTTAACTTGTTGATTTTAGTGGTGATTTGTTGTAGTTCTTCAAACATTGGAATATACTTGTGGTGCTTGTAATTTGTGTGCTAGTGTGCAGAAATAGGCATGAAATGATCAAGAAAGTAAGACACAAGGAGTTGATGTAAGCTGCCAAAGAATCAAGAAAGCAACAACAGGGTTCCCTAGGCGAATCCTGGCGAAGTTACCAGCGAAGGTTCACCTAGCGAACGGTAGCGAATCTTCCAGCGGGGAGGCCCAAAGAGAGTCAGTAGTAAAAGGGGATAAATTCGCGTAGCGAAGTGCCAGTGAGTGTTCGCTGCTTTGCTCGCTGGGCGAAGGTTATGGTGAATGACCCTTGGCTGAGGCAGGGGCTAAAGGACCTAAAATCCGCTGGGGTGAAGGTTTTGGCGAATGGCTCGCTTAGCGAATGAATTGTTCGCCTAGCGAACCCGCGATAACAATTGAGGGCGGTTTAAGTTTATGAGGAACTTAAAGTGCCATTTTTTGATCCATTCGCTAGGCGAGTGAATCCTTCGCTAGGCGAGGACTGCACAATTTTAGTATCTTATAAATAGATTTTTACTTTTCCTTATGAAGAGACTTGCTATTTTTCGCACAAAAACATAGTTTTCTGAACGTTGATCATCCAAGAGTGAATTTTCACATAGAGAAGCTGAAGTCACATCCAATCTCGATTATTTGACTTGGATGTTCTTTCACCTCCTCTTGAAACTTGTCATCCAAGCTACCATGAGAATGAGTAGCTAAACACTTTTGTGTTAAGGTTAGATGTAGTTGATCTTGATCATATGTATTTCTTTTGATCTTTTGTATATAAACAAGTTTTATGATCAATATAGATGAAGTTATTTGTTCTTAATGATGTATGTGTGGGTTGTATCACTCTAGACATAGATTTTACAATTCATGACCTAATATTTTCATCTCTTAAAAACCAAACTCTAGACATAGATTTGGGATTTGTTATTTGCTTTGTGTTGATCTTAATGGTTGTTGTTTCGATTGTTAGCGTGAGACATCATCTAACGGTCTAAACGACAACACTCACGAATTTGCTTTAGACATAAACTTATTCGAGAGGATATGCGATTGTATTGGTCAGAACTGAGTTCATATGCTTGATTAATCAGATATGTGTGAAAAGGATTAGCGAAACCTAATCTTGACATGCTTTTCTAAAACCTTACAAACTCTTTGCTACAAATTTACTCTTTGCTACAAATTTATGTTAAACGAAACCAAGAACCATTTGAAACTCTTTAACTTAAAACGTTGCGACTATTGAACGGCAAGCATCAAAATATCGCACAATCCCTGCGGATACGATAAAAACACCCCCTGAAATACTGTTTCAACAATAAGATGGAAATCTTTCATGTTGTGAGGGTTAGGACACTTAGGGATCAAACAAATATTTGTATCGTTAAGTGACTACGGAAAGAAACCTCTCTCCAACCAAACCGTGGAAGCCTCCAAAATATCATTACCACACAAATCCTAAAAGTTCTGGTAGAAATCCAGATAAAAACCATTCGAACCTGGGGGTTTATTAGGGTGCATATAAAAAAAAGCAGCATGAAGCTCTTCCTTAAGTAAAGGTGCTGTCAATCTGTTATTGTCTTCAATAGAAATCTTAGGTTGGATAAGTCTAAGCATTGAGTCGTACTCACTTCGTTTGACAGCAAATAAATCTTCGAAATAACTTTTTGCTATATCACACTGAAGACAAATGAACAGACGACAATGGAGGACTTTTCTGGACTGCAACTGTTATCTCTTTATATTGATAGTTCAAAATGTCTTAACCTTCAAATGAGTTACAAAGTGGTCTTTATATAGAGACCAAGGATAGGAGAGATAAATATTACACTAATAAACATTACATTAAATGTCGCTGGGTCCCAAGGAGAAAAGGCTTATTTACTCCCTAAGAGAATCTAACTTTTCCACTACCCAATACATAATTTAAGTTTATCCCAACAAAAATCCCCCATAAACTTAAATGGTTCTACGGTCTATCATTCCCAGCATCTTATTTCCTCTGTCGAACAGCTCCTTCGACAGTGGTTTTGTGAGAATGTCAGCTGCCTGGTCCTTGCTTGCAACATGCTTTAGTTCGACATCTCCATTCTTCACATGTTCTCGAATGAAGTGGAATCGAACGTCAATGTGTTTGCTCCTTTCATGGTTTACTGGATTCTTCGTCAGTTCGATTGCAGATTTGTTATCCACTTGTATTATTGTTGCACATTCCTGTTTTTGTTCCATCTTGCTCAATAATCTTCTGAGCCATATTGCATGGCATACACACCAAGATGCTGCCACATATTCTGCTTCACATGTCGAAAGTGTTACAATTGGTTGTTTTCTCGAAAGCCAGGTAAAGGCAGTGTTTCCCATGAAGAAAACATAGCCTGAAGTACTTTTTCGATCATCTATGTTACCACACCAATCGCTATCAGAATAGCCAGTCAACTTGTATTCTTCTGCTTTTGAATAGAACATTCCAAGTGACACAGTTCCTTTGACGTATCGAAGGATTCTCTTCAAAGCTTTCCAGTGTGTGTAGGCTGGTTCTTCCATGAATCGACTCACAATTCCAACACTAAGCGAGAGATCTGGCCTTGTGCATGTCAGATATCGAAGACTTCCCACCAAACTTCGAAATTTGCTTGTTTCGACACGCTCTCCCCCATCAAATTTCGAAAGTTTTTCTCCTGGTTCCATTGGATTCGAAATTGGATTACAGCCTTCCATCTTAAATTTCTGTAGGATGTCCTTTGCATACTTCTCCTGTGAGATAAAAATTCCAGCTTCTTCTTGTCGAACTTCTAGACCAAGGAAATACTTCATCAGACCTAAGTCTGTCATTTCGAATTCCTGTGTCATTGCAGTTTTAAACTCCTCTATCAATTGATTGTTGTTGCCCAAGAAAATTAAATCATCAACATAGAGAGCAACAAGCAACATTTTCTCTTTATCTTTCTTCACATATACAGCATGTTCGTAGGGACATTGCTGAAAACCATTCTCTTTGAAGTATGTATCAATTCGTGTGTTCCATGCTCGTGGTGCTTGCTTTAGCCCATAAAGTGCTTTCTTTAGTCTTAGCACTTTTCCTTCGTTTTCGATCTTCATGTATCCTGGGGGTTGTTCGACATAGACTTCTTCTTCGAGCACACCATTCAGAAAAGCTGACTTGACATCCATTTGAAATATTGGCCATTTGTATTGAGCTACTTGAGAAATGATTAGTCGAATTATTTCCATTCTCGCAACAGGTGCAAACACTTCATCATAGTCGATTCCTGCTTTCTGTTTGTATCCTTTCGCCACAAGTCGTGCCTTGTATCTTTCAATTTTACCTTCAGCATTCTTCTTTTTCTTGAATACCCATTTCACAACAATTGTTCGACTTCCTTTGGGTAATTCTGATAGTTCCCAGGTATCATTTCGTTCGATGGCATTTATCTCTTCATTCATGGCATTCTTCCAGTCTTTGTTTCTCACTGTTTCTTCAAAACTGACATCTTCAGAATCTACCAATAGACATACAAGGTGCACTTCTTCTGTGTTTTCGTACAAGTCTTGTAGACTTCTCATTCTAGGTTGTGAAGGCTCATCTTCATTGTCGGAGTCTTCAGTCGAAATGCCTCTGTCGAGTTGCTCCAATCCCACTTCTACAACAACCTCTGTCGAATTGTTCCAATCCCACTTGCTTGCTTCGTTTACTCGAACATCTCTACTTACTATCACCTTTCTGTTTATAGGATCGAAGAGTCTGTAACCTTTCGTTTTCTCATCATACCCAATGAGTATGTATTTCTGACTCTTGTCCTCCAGCTTTGTTCTTCTTTGATCAGGTACATGTGCATAAGCTACACTTCCAAATACTTTGAAATGAGACACAGTTGGCTTTTGTCCACTCCAAGCTTCTTGTGGTGTTTGATTTCCTAATTTCTTATGTGGGCATCTATTTTGAACATAGATTGCACATTGCACAGCCTCTGCCCAAAATTCTTTCGACATGTTCTTGCTCTTAAGCATTGAACGAACCATGTCAAGAACTGTCCGATTCTTCCTCTCCGCCACACCATTTTGTTGAGGTGAGTATGGTGCAGTTAGAAATCTTCTTATGCCCTGTTCTTCACAATACTTCATAAAGGCTGTCGAAGTATATTCTCCTCCTCTGTCTAATCGAAGAGCTTTGATGTGTCTGTCAATTGCTTTCTCCACCATTATCTTAAACTTCTTGAATGCTTTGAAGGCTTCTGACTTTTCTTTCAGAAAATACACCCAAGTTTTCCTTGAGAAATCATCAATGAAGGAAATGAAGTACTTTTTGCCACTGAAGGATTCTGGAGTAATTGGTCCACAAATGTTGGTGTGAATCAATTCCAGAATATATTTAGCCTGATATTCTGCCTTCTTCTGAAATGAAGTTCTTGTCTGTTTACCAAACACACATTCTTCACAGAACTTTCCGTCGAACTCCATGTCTGGTAGTCCATGCACCATATTTTTCTTCGCCAATCTTTGTAGTCCAGCCTGATGTAAATGACCAAAGCGCAAATGCCATAAATATGCTTGATCTTCGACATTGGCTTGTAAGCATTTTCCTTGAATGTTTCTCAAGTTCAGCTTGTATATTCGATTTCTTCCCATTTCGACCTGAGCAACCAATCGTCCTGACTTGTCTTTCAGATGCAGATTTCGATTTTCCATGAGTATCGAATAGCCCTTTTCAGTAAGTTGTCCCAAACTCAAGATATTTGCTTTGAGGTTTGGTACATAATACACTCCTTCGATTGATCCTATCACATCATCCTTCTGTAAGAAACAAATTGTTCCTTTTCCTTCGACCTTCACCTTCGACGCATCTCCAAACGAAACATGGCCATCTTCAATCTTCTTCATTTCTTTAAACAGGTGTTTGTGACCACACATGTGATTGCTAGCTCCTGAGTCCAGGTACCACATGGTGTCATTTTCTTCGTCTGCTTCCTTTTGAGTCATCAATAGGAACCCTTCATTCGATTCTGTTTCTAAAACAAAATTTGTTGTCTCCTCCACCTTTCTTCTGATTCGACAATCTTTTGCAAGATGTCCCATCTTTCCACAGTTGTAACAATTGTAGGAGTTGCAATCCTTCGCATAGTGCCCTTGCTTGTTACATTTGTAACATTCGACATTTGTGTAGTTCGACCTACCACCTCTTTGTCCACGTCCTCTACCACGCCAATTTTGTTGACTTGACTGTCCTCTTTCGACATTCTGGTAACTTCGACCACCATCACGTCCTCCACGTCCACGTCCTCTACCACGCCAATTTTGAGAAAAGAGTGCTTTTTCATCTCTGTTGAGTTCTGTATCCTCAGTCTTTTCCTCCTTGTTCTTTGTTTTGCGCTGTTCATGTGCTTCGAGTGAACCAGCAACATCTTCGACAGTGATTGTCGAAAGGTCCTTCGCCTCTTCTATTGCGCACACTATGTTTTCGAATTTATCTGTCAAAGATCTTAGAATCTTTTCGACAATACGAGCATCCGTCATCCCTTCTCCATTTCGATTTAACTGATTTGCCACCGTATGTACTCTTGTGATATAGTCTGACACGGGCTCTGTCTCCTTCATCTTCATTCTCACCATCTCTCCTCGAAGAGTTTGTAAATGGACTTGCTTGACTCTATCTGCTCCTTTGAACGCTTTCTCTAGCGTATCCCACGCTTCCTTTGACGTAGTTGAACCCACAATCTTTTCGAAGGCTGATTCGTCAACTGCTCTAAACAACATGTACAGTGCTGTTTTATCTTTTGAACGCGTCTCTTTCAACGTCTTGTTCTGGGCTGCTGTGAAACTTGCTGTGCTTGATGGTTCTTCATACCCATCACTTGTTACCTCCCACACATCAAGTGAGCCAAGGAGCACCTTCATCTGAATGCTCCAATTCTCGTAGTTTGATCTTGTTAAGCGTGGCAGTGGCATTTGACTCGTCATGCTCGCCATGGGCTCTGATGCCAATTTGAAGACAAATGAACAGACGACAATGGAGGACTTTTCTGGACTGCAACCTTTATCTCTTTATATTGATAGTTCAAAATGTCTTAACCTTCAAATGAGTTACAAAGTGGTCTTTATATAGAGACCAAGGATAGGAGAGATAAATATTACACTAATAAACATTACATTAAATGTCGCTGGGTCCCAAGGAGAAAAGGCTTATTTAATCCCTAAGAGAATCTAACTTTTCCACTACCCAATACATAATTTAAGTTTATCCCAACACACACAACCTGGCCTGCTCCCGTACCTCAATCCATTCTTCATGCAGTAACATATTGATCTTCTGGAAATTCTTATGAACCGTTGAAGATAAATGAAAAAACTTCGTGTTGAGATTCCCTTCTCATAACCAATGCATCTTAGCTCTTTGTTTCTAATACGTGTCTTCCATTAAAAGTAGATTATTACACTCCTTTTGAGCTTCAAGAAACCGTGACATAGACTTCATATCCTGGTTCCTGCAGCTTCTTTCAAGTTCATCTTTATTATGTCTATACTTCATTCTATGCCACTTCTCTATCTCTTCCGCACATGAGGAGATATGACACATAACATCATGGTTCTCACGCAGTAACTTGTTCTGAACAACATTCTCAATGCACTCTTTTTTCAACCAGTAGTTCTCAAATATGAATGTGTAATTTTGCCGCTTTTGTTAGTCAGGTTCACAATGAAGTAAAATAGGGCTATGATCCGAATGAGAAGCTAAAAGATTGATGAGCATGACATTAGGAAACAAATCCATCCAATCCATCATTGCAATTTCATGGTACATACGTTCTTCCACTACATGATGAGTCCCCTTGCTTTTAATCCACGTAAATTGGCGCCCCTCAATCGAAATATCGGCAAGATTGCAGTCGCTCACAACCTGACGAAAGCCAACACATAACCAGTTTAGATGAGGGCGTATACCTTGTTTATCTTGTTGAGTAAGAAGGTCGTTGAAGTCTCATATAATGCACCATGGAATACTCGACATGTTACAAATTTCACGAATCATATTCCACACCTGACGCCTTTTATTTCTCTCAGAGAATCCATAATAACAAGTCAACCTTCAGCAACACTCATATGTTTTCTAACTTTCTTGGATTTATATGTTGACAAAACTCCGTGTAAAGTTCATCACACTACAGTGAGTTGTATTGTTCTACATAACTGCTAGACCTCCACTCCTTCCCTCCACATCTACACTGAAACATGCTTCAAACTTCAGCAACACTCATATGTTTTCTAACTTTCTTGGTTTTAATAACGTTTCCGACAGAAAAACAATATCTGGATGGAACTGTTGAGCAAGCTTACATAAGTTCGGAATTGCTCTCGGGTTGCTCAATCCTCGGAAATTCCAGCTTAATATTTTCATGAGTCTCGGCAGTCCCGATTTCCAGGGCCTGCCATTAAAAAATGCTAGTTTGTTGGGCCAACCTCATCTTCATACTCTTTGGCAAAAGCTCTCATTCTTTTCTTTTCCAACTAATCATCTTCCTTATTCTGTTCTAAGTTGCGAGATTGATAAGAGGGAACGATGTTGTAGCATATTGTTGTTCTGTTACTGGGCTGCTGCGAGTTGGAATTTTAGCTGCCGTTAAATTCCAAACGTTTGTGGTTAATCTAGGAGGATTTGGACTGGGCATTTTTTGTTTTGAATTTAAAGGGCTTGTGATTGAGGGATGAAGGTGTTGGGGTAGGGATAGAACTTGTGTTATGGGTATGGGAGAAAGATTTAGTGGTTGAAATGTGCATGGCATTTGATTACCAGCATGAAAAGTGATATATATATATATATATATATATATATATATATATATATATATATATATAGTCAAAATACATTATTTAATCAATGAAACCAAAAGTCAAATTTTCATATAAAAGATAATGGAGGGAATATTTTATTAAATTAATAGGTGATTAAGCTCATGTGATTCATAAGTTTATGTTTTAATCTTTATTGGTGTAATTTTTTTATTATGATTTTATTGTCTCATGAGCTATTTAAGACCTTGAAGATTAAGACAAAAAGAAATATTGATTATTCAATTAACCTAAAAGTCAAAACTTGCTTATAAAAGAGAATGAAAGGAGTATATACAATAAAAATTTCTACATCAAACAGTTACAAATTCATAGGATTTTATATCTCTGTGTCGAGTGGCAATTGATCGGCCAAATAAACATACATATGCCTCATAGCTCCTGTGAGAAATTCATTTTTATATCTTGATTCTACAGTTACATTTTCACCATCTTTAATCTTGATTAAACCTGGTTTTGGATAACATACTGACATTCCAATTGCAAAACCTTTCTCATTCCCTGCTTCATTTCCTGTTCCATATGTCGGTGTTGATGCACATAATATCCTTCCATCCTAATTAGTTAATAAAAAACAAATAAATAAAAATTAGAGATTATTCATTCATCATTAGAAGATGTTTTTGAAAATACATATAGAATTAAGAAAAATTATTGTCACTTAAAGAACGAATTAACTAAATATGATTTTGTTAATAAAAAAACATAGCCAATTTAATAAAAAATTCTACCTGTCCGTATAGTGTTGCATTAACAACACCTGTATGCATATGAGCAGTTCCGTAAATAAGATAACCACCTTTTTCCATAGGAATACTTGCTTTTTGAACGTGGAAAAGGTCACTACTATTACTTTTTGGAATAGTATACTCAGTCTGTATCAAATGAAGAAATCTTTTTTTGATCACTTTCTTTCAAAATGTAAAGTAATTAATATACTACTATGCTTATAAAAATTTAATAGACATTATCATGAATTTATGAATTTAAATTATTTTTAGGAAAATGTTAGTTGTTAGTATATTATGTTTGTAATTAAGGTTTCAACCCTAATTCTCATACTCTCGAGTATAATAACTTAACCATATGAGCGAAACAGGTAGGGAAATATTTAAAAGATTATGAAATAGAAAAACAAAATATTTTTCAAGAAATTGTTTTGGTACCAGACAATCATGGATTATTTGGGAACCATTTGTTAACACACGATCAGTGGAATCGAGTATATAAAATCTAGCTGGAATTTGGTGTTGGTCCCAATCTACCCATGTTACTTTGTATCTTAGAGCAAGCTTTCTCCTTGGTGCTTTAAACCCCTTTGTCAATTTGCACTGAAAGTTATCTTGGCAACAAAAGATTCCTCCTTTATATTCTGGTGTCAATGGTTTTCCATGGATATCTTTTGACACATTATAAAAATTCTCTGGGAGATTGAATTGGTCACACCTACATTCAGTGCAACTTCTCTTATTTTCTGTGCCACGTGTATCAATGACCATTAGGGTAAATAGCCATCTCTCTTCCCATCCTTCTAGAATTTTTGCAGGGTTACCATGTTCAACGGCAAATGGATCAGGAATTTTTGTACTTGTTCCTCGTGTTTCACTTCCAAAACCCCAATATTGTGGAAGAACACCATCGTTGCATGTCCCGTCATTTCTTTTGAGAATGGGATCCCCAAAAGGTTTGATATGATCATTATGATTGTGTGACAATGACATATTCTTTTTTACAATAACTTTTATAGCAAAATAATGATGGAGGTAAGCTTCATGCAATGGTACAGACTTCCTTTGTTCATCAACTAGATCAACATCAAAGCTTTTAACTCCAATATGACCCCTTGGAAACTCAATATCAAACATTAATTTGGACGCAACTTCTCCAGGTCCAACTTCAAACCATTCTGACATGTATGTAGCTGATTGGTTAACTTTTGAAGACATTAGTGTTTGTGAGTAAGTTGTGATTGGCAACATCACCATTATTGATAACGAATAAATAAATGCTATAGAGATCATTCTCATGTTTACCTACACATGAATTATTATTGCTACATAATTAGTTATGAATAATTTTTATAATGTTACTATTTTGTGCAAATTTAAAGATAAACATCAGAATAATTGTTTGAAATGTGATGGGAAATTAATTGAAATAAAATGCGTACCACATAAGATACCATAGTGACGATTTGATCCTTGCCGAGAAGCTTTTGAAATAAAAATTTGATTGAATATGTCTCTGTGAAAATGTTTAGATCTTGCATGTTGTCTACTTTTATAGTTGAAATCTATAAGGTTGAAATAACCTTTGATGTGTTGATATGATATGTTTCCTACCATTTTTTCCGCTAATATAATGCATTTGTTATATCTTTTTTTGGATGTATGAGGTGTTTTCATGAATTAATAAGTAGTTTCAACAATAAAAAAAGTTGTTACGAATTTACTGAAAATTTGACAATGCAATTGATTTAATTTTTTTTTTAAACTATTTACAAATATATAGTATTATTTAAATTACAACTATTTTTGTACCATGAAAATATTAATTTTGGTGGTTAATTAGCTATATGTTTTAGTTGTTAACATTTTTTTGAAACAATTTCATTAAAAGAATTGTGAGTCGTATGAAGTAAAACCAATTTTACTTCTTATATATGTCAACCGACACACCAATATAAAATTCATTCGAATATACAATATTGTCTATCTCACAATGTTTTGTGGCGTCACCCGTAATCCATTATCTTATTTTTATAGTTTACATTAGTGATTTTTATTTTATTATTTAATAACAAAGTAAAATTTCCCCAAAAAAAGTTGGAGAATATGGTAACCTTACAAAAATAAAATTTTAAATAATGACATAAGTCTTTTATTTATTTATTTTTGTTTTTTTAATAATAAAATAATAGAAAAAAATATACCATGGGTCCTTTAAATTATTTTATTGTAACAAGGCAATCATTTATGTTTTTTCGCTACAAGTTGGTCCTTTATGTTAACTAACGTGTTCACCGTTGACCTTTTTCACAAACTTCGTTCCAAAAAAGCTTATGTGGCACTAATGACGCTGATGTGTCATTTAAGGACATCATGAAGAACACGTTGAAGATGTTGAAGATGCTAGTCTTTGTCATAATGTTGTTAGTTTTTATTTTTGTAGTGTTGATGTGTATTATGGTTCGAAAGTGGTGATCATTGTTAATTTTGATGTTAGTGTTGTAAGACATGAGTTTTGGTACCTTCATGTAACACTTGTCGTAAGATATGACTTTCGATACCTTCATGTAACACTTGTTGCAATTCTATACCAGTTTTGTTACAGTAAGATCGTAATTTGTACAACAGACAAAACTTGAAGGATTTGATTGTTACAATTTGAAAACAAATGGGACCTGTTTGTAGTGAAAAAAACATAAAGGACTGTCTTGTTAAGAAAAATAACTTAAAAGACCCAGGGTATATTTTTTCCTAAAATAACAAATGAGGAAACACAAAAATACTTGCCATCAAAAATACCTTAAAGAATATGTGTAGGATAGGTTATGGTCAGAGTTGCCACCAAAGTTGTTATATTCAAGATATGGTAGTACGTTCATAGTTGCAAAAATGTGTATATTATTTTATGAATATTATTGAGTATGTGATGTATTTTAAACAACTCTATTTCTACATTTAAAAGTATCCTAAAACAAATAAGAAAAATCCAAGACTTAAAATTTGATTACCTTCTTCTCTTTTTGTATTCTTTTCCTTCTAAAACATCTTTAATTAACCTTCAAAATAAAATAATCTATGTCAATACAATATTCACATATTCCTTTTGATGCTGAAAACTACCGTACACGAAGGGATTTTCTAAATGAAAAGGTTAAGATAAATATAATCATGGTTCACATCATAGTCACAAAGTTAAGGTTTTAACCTAAGATTTGAGCACAATAATTTTCAGCCGCAATATATTTTGCTTCAACTGTACTAAGAGCGACACATGTTTGCTTCTTACATGGCCATGAAATTAGATAATTAACTAAGATGTGGCAAGTTCCACTAGTGCTTTTTCTATCCGATCAATTATAAAGTAAGTTCCACTGGTCATTAGTACCAATTTAGTTCATAATAAATATAGTCATTATTCAAACGAGTCGTTAGTCAAACTAGTGGTTATTCAAGTATCTTTATATACTCTCATTCTTATGAGTTTATTCTCTCAATATAATAATATTATCTCTCTTTAATGGATCTAAATAATTCAAATGTTCTTAACAGTCTCTTTTCAAAGTTGATAGATGATGAATTTACAGAAGAAATTGATGAGGAACTATTGTTGCTAATGCCCGAGAAGGAACAACAGTCTAAAAGGTCTACTAGACCCAAAGCAAGAGTGGTGATAGATCAAAGTTATGAAGAAGGGCATATTTGATTGTTAAATTTCTATTTCTCTTATATCCACTATATGCAGATACCTAATTTTGACGAAGGTTTCAATTGCATAGGCATGTGTTTCTTCGAATTGTAACCGCCCTTGGAAACCATGATGAGTATTTCTAAATGAGGACTAATGCAACATATAAAATGGGTCTTTCACCATGTCAGAAATTCACTTTTGCTATTATTATGATGTCGCACCGCGAAAAATAGAGTCGCCACCAAACTTTATTTATTTTAGAGGAAAGAGAAAATATCGATAAAACTCCTAAAAGGAATTAAATGGTTGTCGTAACCAATAGCGGATTCAGAAGATGGTTATGCAAGGGGAAGGTGTTAGCACCCTTCACGTCCGTTGTACTCAACGGGGACTGTTTTGATTGTTCTTTGCTTGGATGAGTGTTATTATTTAAAAGTTACTTTCGATTGGTTTTAATTAAGGGGGAACATAAGTTTTTAATTAATGTGCTCGCCAAGATTTTGAAATCATGTGCCTACGTATTCTCATAGTGCAATGAGAAAATCAGAGGTTTGTAGTTTGTAGTAGAAAATATGTGTTTGTTGATTGTTTTTATTAGACGATGTTAACGTTCACGTTCTAGCATTTAAATGTTGATCTTATACTCGCGCATGGGAGACTTAAGCGTTTGTTTGTTTGCGGTAGAATGGAAGCGCTTGGATTGCATTCTAGCATTTAAATGTATCTTGTATGCTCGCACATGGGAGGCTTAAGCATTGTTTGTATTGTGGTATAACAGGTTTAATTAACAACATGTAAAGTTACTTAAAAGGTTTAATTAACAACATGTAATTAATTAATCAATATTTAAATTGATCAACTAATCAAAGGAATGATTATGCCAAAAATTATATATCAAGCATATGGAATTATGAAAAAATAACAAAGCATGAAATTGAAAATAATCAAGGTTAGACCTATGTTTAATATGCCATTAGAAGAAAGAAATTAGCGATTAAATTGAATTAAAAGCTAATTTTAATCATTTGAAAATATAAATTAAATTCTAACAAAAATTTGCCAATTAAATTTTTTTTAATGAATTATCTATTAAAAAAATTCTATTTTAATAGTTATTTTTAATTTTAGAACAATTGATTAAAGGGAAATCAAGCATTAATTAAAAAAAGAAACTGTCAGGGGTGATAAAAATGGAAAAAGGGGTATGGATAGAAGAGTAGTGCGCTAGCCCATGGAAGTTTAGTCCCAAGGTTATGCATTGAATCATGTTGTTTTGTCCTCTTGCTAGCTTTGTCTCATTTTCCATGCTGATGGCCACTTGCAGCACGCCACATGGTGCTGCTCAGATTAAGAAAAAAAACAATGCCATGTGTCACTGTTATGAACATTTTTATTAATGTTCTTCAATTATTCATCATTTCTCACACATTCATGAATTTCTATCTAATAAAATTATTAAACCAAAACACAATATGCAAATTATATATCACCAGACTCGATTTTTCGCAAGGAATCCAAATATACGATCGAATTTTTCAAATGAGACACGAATTTTGAAGAATCGAGCGAAAAGGTGAAGAACGAAGTGTACAAAGAATTGATCGATTCATATTTATTATAATGATTCATGAAAAAATAATCACATATTCAAAATTGTGATGAAAAAATCACTTCTAATGATATATTCACATGTAATTAACGATTAAGAATTAAAAAAAAAATTATTTTCAAGTTTATGTATCTTATGCAAAAATAAGTGATTAATCTAATAAGCAATTCCAAAACAGTAGCTTAAACTAATCAACAAGTAAATACCCAATAATTCATGTCAAGAATGTGTAAGAGATAAAGGATTACCGACATAACGGAGGTTTGCTCCGGTTAGTGTTGCAAATCAAAGTGTAGAATGGAAATACAGAAAACTTCAAGAATAAGCTCCTTTAATCAATTACCTTCCAAGATTGATGATTATTTTCGATGATGAATGAATGTAGAAGATGAATCTTGAATGTAGAATATTGATGAATAAGCTTGAATTGATGAACGTTGGATGATGATTGTTGATGAAACTTGATAAAATTTAGATGATGATTGTTGATGAAATTCGATAAGCTTTAGATGATGATTATTGATGATAATGCTTGAATTATTGGTTGATGATTTGTTGAAGTCGGATAGTGGTTATGTTCCACCATTTTATAACTTCAATGTGAAGTTCTAAATGGTAATGGAGGTGAAATTTGGTGAGGGTGAGGGAGAAGATGAATTGATAGAGAATTTGAGAAGAAAATATGGTGGAAAAATAATGGTTAATTGTGAATTTTCTAAGTTAGTTTAGTCCCCCTTTAAAATGTGACAAATGACATGTTTATTAGATCCAAGTAAGAGGTTTACTAGACTTGGTTAATGAATAATCACCCTTGGATTATGATCCAAGTAAGAGGCTGATCAATGGTGGGAAATTAATTTAATCCTTAGTCGTGGATCACCAATTTCAACCCTTGTATTAATTGTTAATAATGGTTAGGATTGAATGAAAAAAATGGAAGTTGGAATTTATGTTGGTTTGGTAGTTTTGTGTTAGTTTGGAAGTTATGGTAGTTAAGGGTTAATTGGGTAATTGAATGATTTTGAGGAATGAGGTAGTTAAAGAAAAATGGTGTTTGAGTTTAGCAAAAGTACCAAGTTGGAATGTAAGGCAAAGAGTCTTTAGTAATAAACTTGCATTTAAATATTTTTTCCTTGATTTTTCTACCACTTTTACCTTGAATTTTTAGTGAATTATCACATGATTTTAAGGGCCTTTGGGAAGTGATTTTGTGTTGAAAATAATCACTTTTGAATGGTTTAAATTAGGGGTGGATAACGAGCATGCCCGTCCCATTTAGGCCTGCCCCGCAAAATCCCGCAAAAAAATGGGGTGGAGGAGGGGCGGGGCAGCACAGTTGAGGATGCATGCCTAAAACCTAGGCTCGCCCCGAAAACAAGTGAGGGCGGGGTGGGGAAAGCCGACGGGCACTGAACCTTGTAAGCCTTAAAATGCAAAAGTGTATGTAAATGCTCGTGCCTGCAAAAGCCCGCGAAAAAAACGGGATGGGGCGGGGCAGACACATTAGAGGGTGACGGGCTAAACTCTTGGCCCACCCCGAACTAAAGTGCGGGCAAAACAGGCATGCCCGACGTGCCGAGCCCATTTTTCCACTCCTAGTTTAAATTTATGGATCAAATTCTAATTTTTTTGATTGAAACAATGTTGGAAAGTGTTGAAAAACAAGCCATGGAAGTAAAGCTTGATGGAAGATAGAATTTGTTGGAAATTAGCGCTTGACGTAATAATGACACAAGTCATTTATGATGAATGATGATGAATCCCTAAAGATGTTATATTTTACCCTTTTTCCTTGTAATTCGTTCCTTTGATTTGTATCTCAAGAAATATGCACTGTATAGTGGATTTCAACTAAATGAATGAAATCTTCCTTTTATTCCAACTTTTCCATTTTCTTTAAATCCAAGCAAACTTCCGAATTAAGTGGCAATCATTCCAATCTCTCTGTTAACCATGAATCTCAAATAAAGAGATTATCCGCACCATAATTAATATGGAAAATAAACTCAAATAATTACCAAATAATATTCTCCTTAAAAATCCACTTAAACTGATTACATCCATTATTACCGAACCTTTGGCCTAAATTTGTTACGATATGCAAATGTCGATGAATGACCTAAATGCATGATTAAACAGACAAATGTATGCAAATAAACAAAACCATAAGCCAAACGAATTGAATAAGGAGGTACGCCAAATTTTAAGGTATGACATATGCTATAATATGAATCTCCTACTGACATTGTAGACTATGTCAGTAGGAGATTTGTAAGAGGTGTGGATAAGGTATTTAGGGATACCTATTTAAGAAGGCCAAACAAAAATGATTTTGATCATCTTTTACAAATGGGGGAGGCACCTGGGGGTATGCTAGGTTCCAGTGATTGCATTTATTAGGAAAGGGAAAATTGTCCAGATCCATGGAAATGCCAGTTTTTTCGAAGTGATCATGGTAAATCTACAATCATGCTTGAAGTAGTGGTATTACAAAATTTAGGGATTTGGCATGCATTTTTTTATTGTAGGTTTAAATAATGACATTAACATACAGATTTAATGGAACTCCATATATTATCGGATATTATCTAACTGGTGGTATATATCTTGAGTGGTCATATTTGTTAAGACCATTAAAATGCTTCAAGGAGAAAAGAGGAAATTATTTGCCTAACATCAATAATCATTCAAAAAGGACTTGGAAGTCAGAATCATCGATATTGGATGTACGGTTCTAGATGCCAACAAACTTTTTGGCTTCATTATAAAATCATGCACATGAATTTCATGATGGTGTTGCTTTCAAAGTATAACCATGTACTATTACCATGGTAATCTCTTTATTGCTTAGCTAAACTGACCCTTCCACTATGTCAACCATGAGTGGATGCATGTTCAATTAACCATTCAACCAGAATATATCCTTCATTATCATATTTAGTATAACAGGTGGTTATATTGTATAAAAAATAACATACACTACCCCATAAACTGTAGATATCATACTATCTAGGCATTTTCATTTGTAAATATATTAACACTAAATAAATAAGTTCAATTTACTCTTCTTGTTTGACATACACTCAAACTTAATCAATTTAGAAAATCATTGGGAAAAAATTTTGATAAAAAAATAATCAAAACATAAATGATGACTAAGTCAACCTCAAACTGCTAGAAGCTAATACTTCATTATTTAATAGGCAAGATATATTCGATAGAGTAGAATACAACATGTATATTTTGAAATTTGTAAGCATGTATTCGACAGAGTCGAATATTGTAGTTAGTGAATTAAGTTTTGGTTGCCTATATATACAGGCGGCGATGTAAATTAATACACAACTATACGGTAATTTCTCACTTCAATAAAATTCCTTTCATGATATAGTTTCTATTTTCTCTCTCCTTCTTCTTCATTCTTTTGAAATCCCTAATTGTTCCAACAAATTGGTATTAACATGCTCAGTTGTGATTGAGGGAGAACCTGTAATGGAAAATGGTAACACAACATCAATGTAATTTCCAGCCAATCAATTGGTGTTCAAAGGTGAGAACTACGAAAGGTGGATTATGAAAATGAAGGTCATCTTTAGGTTTCAAGATGTGACTGAAACCGTGAGTAATGGAGTACCTGCATTGGAAGCAAATGCAATTGATGTTCAAAAGGCCGCACACAAGGTACAAGGTACAAGGTAAAAATGATGGAAAATCTCTTTTCTTGATTTATTAATGTGTGGATCCAAATGTGTTTAAGAAGATCATTGACGAAGAAACGTCTAAAGGAGCATGATATAAGTTGAAGAACTTGTACGATGGAGATGAAAAATTAAAGAGGGTAAAGTTGCATATGCAGATATAGTAGATTGAGATAACACGGATGTAAGAAGATAAATTAGTTGTTGATTTCTTCTTAATGTTAGTGTTAATCACAAAACAGATGAAGGCGTGTGGTGAATCGATCTATGATCTACAAAAGATTAAGAAAGTGTCGAGATCTCTGAGTGAAACTTTGATTACATTTAGTGTCTGTTGAAGAGTCCAAGAACCTAGCTGAGATGAAGTTAGAAGAAATTCAAGCTTCATTAGAGGATAATGAGATGAGGATGAATCATAAAAACTCGGAAAGGGAAAAGGTGGATGAACATGCATTACAAGCAAGATTCATCAAGAATTCTGGAAAAGAAAAGGTGAAGCAGAGAAAGAATCATGCAAATGATGAGAAGTCAAATGTTTTACATATTTGAGTTTTTGGATCAATGTGTTTCAGACGTGCACTTGAACAATCAAGGAAAAAGTTTGATTATCGAAGTCATGCCATGGAGCTCATAGGTTATCATTTGACTGATGCTCACAAGTTGTATTCGCTAAATGATGATAAAATAGTGATCAATAAGGATGTTTTAGTGAACAAAAGCAAAGGGTGGAATTGGACTCAGAGGTTAATTCAACATGGGGAAGATACAATCACAACTATGCTTCAAGAATACCAACAAACTAAAGTCACAAACAATCGAAATGAAGAACCACCTGAGCAAAATGTAAGAAGATTGACTAGAATGAGAAATGAGTCGATAAGGATAGTTGGGTATGTGATATTTCCAGAGCAAGCAATTGATGTAGATGGTGACTTCATAGAAGAAGTGACGATGATGATTTCGGTTGAATCAAAACTAATTAATTTGGATTAAGCCATAATGATTCAAATTGGTTGGCACCAATGCAAGAAGAAATCAAAGCAATTGAGAAGAACAAAACCTAGGAACTTATAGAAAATTCAATGAAGAAGCCAATTGATGTGAAGTGGGTCTATAAGTTGAAGCTAAGGCCAAATGGTGAAATTGCCAAACATAAGGTAAGACTGATGGCAAGAGGTTTTCTACAAAAACCTGATATTAACTTCGACAAAGTCTATGCACCATTTGCATGGCCTAAAACCATCAGAATTATTATGTCAACCGCAACATAAAAAGGGTGGAAGATACATCAATTAGATGTAAAGTCAAAAGTTCTTAATGGTCCATTAGAAGAAGTGGTCTATGTCATCCAACCACCAGAATTTTAAATCAACGAGTAGGAGCATAAGGTGTACATGTTTAGAAAGACTCTTTATAGTTTGAAACAAGCCCTAAGGGATTGGAATAAGAGAATATATAGCTTTCTGATTGAGGCATGTTTCACAAACTGTGTTTCAGAACATGGAGTGTATATCAACAATGTAAGCAGGCTCAGTCGATTAATTATATGCTTGTATATGGATGACTTACTGATTACACGTGCATATGAAGCAGAAATAGAAAGGGTAAAGTCAAAACTAATGCAGGAATTTGAAATGTCCGACCTAGGGAACTTGTCGTATTTCTTAGGGATGGAGTTTAAAGGCACAACTGAATGAGTGTTTTTGCATCAGATGAAGTATGCTCAAGATATCTTGAAAAGGTTCAAAATGAGTAACTGTAATGCGACTTTCACACCATTGGATACTGGATTAAAATTGAGAAGGATACAAATGATGAGTTTGTAAGTGCAACATTGTATAAGCAAATCCTTGAATCTTTAAGGTGCCTATCCAACACCAAGCCATATATAATCAAAGTGTCGGGTTGATGAGCAGATTCATGAAGAAGCCATAAGAATATCATATCATTGTAGTCAAGAGAGTGTTAAGATACATAAAAGGTATTATCGCTTATGGTGTGATGATGCCAAGGTAGAAGAATACTAGCACAGATGCAGAGTTGCATGGCTACACAGATACAGATTTTAGTGGAGATCAAGATGAGAAGAAGAGTACTGCAAGCTACATATTCATGATTTAAGGTGATCCAATCTATTTGAGCTCAAGAAAACAAATAATTGTGGCTTTGTCATCTTGTGAAGTTGAATACACGGTTGCGTCATACGCAACTTGTCAAGTAGCATTGATAGAGATGCTTCTCGAAGAGCTCAAGATCATGAAACCTAATAAAATTAATTTGTTTGTCAATTACAACACATCCATCGACTTGGAAAATCGTCTTGTGTGTCGTGGTCGAAGCACATTGAAAACAGGTATCATTTCCTTAGGGATCAAGTACATAAATGAAAACTTGAACTTGAGCATTACAAGTTAGAATTGCAACTAGCTGATATACTCACGAAGTCCTTAAAGAAAGTCAGGTTTGATGAGTTTAAGCAGAAGTTTTGGTAAGATAAGCCTTGAAAACATGAAGTAGGTGGTGTGTTAGAAGTTAATAATTCATTGTTTAGTAAGCAAGATGTATACGACAGAGTTGTATTCGAAAGTGTCGAATACAACATGTAAGTGTCGAAGTTTGTAAGCATGTATTCAACTGAGTCGAATACTACAATTAATGAATTGTGTTTTGGGGGCCTATATATACATGTGATGGTGTAAATTAATAAATAGCAATACAATAATTTATCACTTCAATAAAATTCCCTTTCACGATATAGTTTCTCTCTTCTATGTCCTTCTTCTTCATTATTCTTGAAAAGCCTTTATTGTTCCATCACAAACTTCACTCAATTTAGAAACTTAGGCCTAAGTTTACAATTTCACAAGTTTAAATAAATGAGTTCCATTTTTCGTGAGTTAACTCGCCAGCTCACATGGAGTATATCATTTGTATATGTCGACAATATTTAGCATTATGCCTTTTATTTGATATGTCTATGGTTTTGTGTTGTCGGTCTTCTCCTTGTTATTTGACTCACAATCATCTCTGTGTCTCTCTATGTCTCAATGAGTTATCGTCGTGTAGTGTTTTCCGAATTCATATAAAAATTGTAAAGTATGTGGTAAGTTCATTGGATGAGCAAACATAAAAATTAAGGAATCAGAATTTGTATGTGGCATTGATAGTAGTAGGTCTCATTCTCATCGGAGAAGAATTATAGGATCCTAAAATAACGTTAGTGGATCCCACTTTATGCACCAATTGTACTTTATAAAAGTACATAGTGCAGAGAAAGAAATTGCTCATGGAGCGATTGTAAGAGACCATGTATTTTTCCCTCAAATTTATGTATACTCCTCCTCAATTATATGATTGAGGCATTTATATAATATTCCTTGGGTCTGGACTATAAATCCATGAAGTGTTTCCCTCACTTAATAATTAGAAACATGAAGATATTGGAAGACTCATTCTCCAACAAATAATGGGGGAGACGGTTTCCTCAAACAGTTATTCCTTGGAAACCTAATAGACTATGCATAATAAATTGAACAAGTCAAAGATCCGTTGATGGGCGAGATGTCCTCAATTGGACGACCAAGCCCATTTCGGATGACTAAACTAATTTCAATCGACTAGTCCTACTTCGGGTACTAGCCCATTCTTCATCTATATATTTTTCCCTTGTTATAGACTTTTGGATCATAGACCAACCTTTTAAAGCCCAATAAAATTATCATAATTCAATTTTAAATCATATTCATTTCAAATAATATTCATTCGATTCAAATCATATTCATTTCAAATAATATATTGCTATATTTTAACCTAGATTTGCAATTGTATGAATTTTTATTTAAACATCTTTTTTCAAAATATCTCAAGAGCCACGCTATTACAACAAAAATTTCACACTTAAATATTGGTTTTTATCATAATGAGGGCTCCAAAGACATTTTGAGAAGCGATTTGGAAAATAAAATTCTTACAAATTAAAATTACAAATCGTTTGAAAATACTCAATGCTATAAAAATTGGATATTATTAATAAAAATTAAATATTTAAATGTATTTAATATTATTTAAAAAACTAAAAATTAAAAAATTTAAACATGTTTGAATATTATTTTAAAAAAATGAAATATTTAAATATATTTTAATATTAATTGAACAAATTACAATTTTAATAAAATTGTATATACATATTACACTTAAAACATGATATAGCCAAATAGTCGTGTAATAAATTTTATTTAAGAAAAATAAAAATAATTTAATTTATATATTTTTTTTTAAAAATAAAATTTGTATTAATCTTTTTTTTTTATTTATAAAATTCAAATCCAATAAAGAAGGAAAACACTACAAGAAAGGGGGAATTAGGCCAATACCTCCATAAAAAATAAGTGAACCTAAAGTTAGACATTCATAACTTGTTGGAAGCAAGACTGGAGCTACGACTATGAGGCATTTCAACGAAGGAATGATATCTTAGTAAACCAAGTCCTTCATTTTCCAACAAGCGAACACAAGTAATGCCTTCAATATAAACACGAGTAACCAAGAAATTCATTTGTCCAATGATGACTTCACAATTAATTCATATATTTCTTAAAGGCCAGGGTGTTGAAGCTTTGTGACATAAAGTTTGGACCACTAATGAAGAATCTGATTCCAGCCAAATATTAAAACAATGTTTGGATGCAACAAACTCATTGTAGTGTTCAATATGAGGGCCAAGATTCTCAGCAAACCCTCCCAAGTAGTGTGCAAGGTTATTTCTAAGTAAGCCTCTAAAGGCACCAGTGGTGTTATTAGCTGTACCATTAGTGTTCACCTTCACTCGGTTGTCGATTTGAGGCATTCAAAGGATCTTCTTGATCATAAGGGGCTAGGGGTGGATCTCGACTTTAAAAGCCTTCAAAAATCTTAACGTCATACATTGAACCATTATAAGTGAACCTAGTGTTTGTAGCGTGCGATTTTTATCGATGACGCGACCACCTTACCGCAATGGTTGGAATTGGGTGCTACTTTCTGATTTCTTATTTATCCTATGAAGCTGGAAAGGAAAGGGAAGTTATCTAAAACTAACCTTGCACGCAAATATTTTCTTTAATAAATGCTAAGAGATTGGGGGGTCCGGGGTCAGGTTATACAATGAGGAGTTGTTAATTACCCATCCTTTATATGGTTATCCATAGATTGTTTAGCATTTTCTTCTGTTATCTACTTATTGGTGTTTATCTGTCGTAAATTGGGAAAGTTTCTCTTTTGGGAATGTTGAAAGAGTATTTTTGTTGTTTTTTGGGTTTTTCGATGTTTTCGGTAAGGTACTGGACCTAAGGTTTTTGATTAATGTGCTTGCTAATATTTCGTAATCTTATGCCTACGTATTCCCGTAATGATAACAGGGAAATCGGAGCAATCGTAGTTCCTCCTATTTCTATGGGAGAAAAAAGATGTTTGGTGTCTTGTTCAAAGCCCAAGATTGAAGCTAAAGGGTATTTGTGTCTTGTTCAAAGCCCAAGATTGAAGCTAAATGGTTTGATTGAGAGAGAATTTGTCATCTCTAAAGGGAGATATCTCATTTATTTATCACAGTTGTTGGGTAACTGATTATAAAGGATAATTACTTTAACTGGAATGTATGGAATCCAACAATGCCATAATTTCCTTTATAAGGGAGGTGTCCTGAAGGAGGAAACTTTAACTCAGTATTGAGCAACGCCATTTTTCCTTAGGAATCTTTCATGCTAATAGAGGGACATGGGCTCGGATGTAAATAATCCAGAGGCTTGCCACTTACATCAATTGAATGAAAGAGGAAGTTTACCGGGATAAGAGAGAGATCACAACTTGGATTTTTGAATCAACAAGTGTTCCACTTACGGCAGTTATCTGGAATTAGGGTTTGTTTGATTTGTCTGTTTTGATGTGTTATGTATAGATAAATGTCTTCCTACAAAGAGAAATTTTGGCTTCCTCTGAGGGGATGTTGGTTTTATGTGCCTTGATCAAAGCCCAAGGTTGAAGCTAAAAGGTTGACTCTACTAGGGAGTTTTATATCTGTCTTGTACAAAGCCCAAGATTGATGCTGAAAAGAGATTGACTCTGCTTAGGGAGATCATTATACAAAGCCTAAGAGGAGGCCAGAAGGAATTGACTCTTCTGGGGGAATATTTTATCTATCTTGTACAAGGCCCAATATTTAAGCTAAAAGGGATTGACTCTACTGGTGAAAGGTTTTATCTGTCCTGTACAAAGCCCAAGATTGAGGCTAAAAGGGATTGACTTCACTGGTGAGAGGTTTTATATGTCTAGTACAAAGCCCCAAGATTGAGGCTAAAAGGTTAATTGACTCAGCTGGAGAATATTTATATGTGTCTTGTACAAAGCCCAAGATTGAAGCTAAAACAGCTGAGGGAAAATCATTATACAAAGCCTAAGAGGAGGCTGGTTGGGGAATTTCTTATATAAAGCCTAAGAGGAGGCTAACTTTTGCTGAGGATTATTGAGATCCAGAGGCAAGTCCAAATAAGGGAATCAACTCCTGCTGAGGATTTACAGAAAAGTTGAAATATCAGATGCCTTGAGGTTCTGATTGAGGGTTTATTGATAGTAATTTGACCCTAGCTGGGGAAATTTGAGTGAAGGTTTAAAGATTGAGTTTTTAACCTTTGGAGGTTTTAACTCTGTTGGAAATTGATGAGATGATCAGGGTTTTTTTTCTGTGTTTTTAGGAAACTTGAGGGATTCTTTGAGATCCAAGAGGAGATGAGATTGTCCAAGCCTACTGGTATGAGAAGGTTGATATTTGTATGATGCCCAAGAGGAGGCTAGGAGGCTGGTGTTTTAAGGGATGGGAATTAACCCTAAACTGGTCTGATGTTTTGACTCTAACTCTTTGAAGGATTGAACTATTAAAGGATGACTAAGTTCTGTCCTATACCTGTAGGAGGTCTTTGGGTCCTTGTACTAAGCCCAAGAGGAGGCTGAGAACTTCTAAGAAGACTGAAGGTCCTTATACAAAGCCCAAGAGGAGGTTGGGGATGCTTTTAGGAAGCCTGTGGGTCAAAACCTAAGAAAAGTTCAAGAAAGGTTTCACTGGGAATAATCCTTTCTTTAGTGAACAGTTCTAGGGTTTGAAGAAATTTAGAAGAGGTTTCACCGGGAATTAATCCTCTTTGGGAAAATGAATTTCATGTACAAATTTCTAGTAGTGACAGTCTTGAGAAAAGTTTCACCAGGAATAATGTCTTTCTCTGTTCCATATTGTATAAGCCCAAGAGGAGGCAAGTCTGTATCTAGAATTTCCTATGGGGCACTAGTTTTGACTGTGTTGAAAGAGTAACCACTGGTTTGATCTAATCCTAGACCTAATTGATGGGGAAACTCTAAGCAGATATACAGGCATATATATACAGATGAAATATATATAAGCAAATATGTAAAAGAAGCTGGCAGAACTTACAGGTGAGCAAGCTTCCAGCAGTATAAACATAGATGTATGGTTAGTTATTCAAGAAATTGAAGAAAGTTTTGATACAACTATAAATTTGAATCTAAATCAAAAGAAAGGTTGTTTGTAAAAGGAAATTTGGGGCTTATACCTAAGGAGAGGCCCAGATGAAAAACAGTGATCGTACTGTTATTCTGAAAATTGTACCAGGACTTATACAATGACTGAGACCCAAATTTATTGTATTTACAAAAGAGGTTGGGTCTTACATTCTATTAGAGGTCCAAAGTTTATTTTTATACAAGAGACGAGGTTTACAACTCAAAGAGAGGCCTAGATGAAAAACAGTGATCGCACCGTCGTTTTTGAAAATCGTATCGGGACTTATACAATGGTCGAGGCCCAAAAATGGTTTGTACAACAAGGGATGGGTCTTACACTCTATTATAGGCCCAAAAGTTTTTAAAAAGAAGTGAGAATGGGTCTTACAACTCAAGGAGAGAGGCCCAGGCGATTTTGTTTAAAAGGCGGCGATCGCGCCGCGGTTTAGAAAACACGGTGGGACTTATACATTGACTGAGGTCCAAAAATATTTATGTGACAAGGGATGGGTCTTACACTCTATTAGAGTCCCAATAGTGTTTTGAAAAATGATTGTGAGGGTGAAAATAATCAAAACCCTAATTTGATTAAAAATGTATTTTAATTTGAATTAAAAAACAATTTAAATGATCAAAATTATCAAACATGTGTAAAAAATAAGTTGTGATCTTGGATAAATGTTTGAAAAATTATGTTTAACCACATAAAGGATTAAAATTCATTTGGAATGAAAAGATCAAAGTGAGAATTTCATTTTTTAATGTTTAAAAACAAATAAAAAATGAAGTTAATTACAAAAATTCTAACTATATTAAATAAATAATATAAATTGGATTTCTTTACAAAATAAAATAATTTAACATTTTTGTGACCTTTTAAAAAAAGAACCAATAAAAAATGATAAAAAATGAGAGAGAAATTAATTTTGGAAGTTATTAAAAGATGGTGAAGAAAAGTGAAAGAAAACAAGTGGTAAAAAAATAGGATGGCCCTCCCAAGGTTTGAACCCACGCCCTTGAGGTGGAGGGTTTAAAACTTTACCAACTGAGCCAAGTGTGTTGGCTGATAGAGGATGGCAAGGGTGAATAATATGTGAAACTCCCTTTGGAAAATAGTTCAAAAAAATATCAAAAGGTCTGGGGCGAAGGGGATTCGAACCCCAGACCCTTTGCTCTCTACACACACAAAACCAGCTGATTAACCACTGGGGCACAATGCCAATTCAAATATATAGTGGTAAGTGTATAATATATACTATGTTTGGTCCTAAAAACCTGAAAATGGCGCCATGGCCATCTTCTTCCTTGGGCAAACATCAGACTTGCATGAAGCAAGCTATCTCTCTCGTTTCTCAACCATTTTACAAGACGTAAAAATGAAACTTATGCGTTTTTTAACAAGGAACATGATGGTTCTTTTCAATTTCATTTAAATTAAGTGTAACAAAAGATATCACGTTGTAAAGAGATGAACCCTAAAAAATGCAAGAACTAAATGAAATCTCATACACACGAGATAAATAGCAATTGATTGAGGGAAAATGATCTATGAAAATCCAGAAATACAATGGTATCTTGAAAACATGTTTATGATGCATGATTCATTAAGTTTGAAAGTTTAAGGCTTACCTCTGCAAGAAGGAATCAATTCCAGTGGTAGAGGTGTTATAGAAGTGAAACAATGATTCCTTAGGCCTCAAGGATTGTGTTACAACCTTCAGGATATTTTGAAACTCTTTGGATAGGCTTGCTCAACTCTGACTATAATTGATCCAAGTGAGAAATGGAGATGATGATCCTGATGTTTCAGAAGTGTGAGGAGTTTTGATCAGCTCATATATGATGTATGGAATGTGTTAGAACAATTGGTGGTGATGGAATGGCTCTCTAATGAAAAATTCGATAGTGACTTGCAAATGAAGGAATTTTTGGAGTGAAAGAGAGATTTTGAGTAAAGCCAGTGTGCTGAGGCTTTGGTGTACTTAAACTGATCACAATTGATGTCTATTTATAGTGCAACAAGTTTGTTTTGGCATCAATAGTGAATGGAGGCTTGGACAGTCCCTTGGCCAATGTTGATCAAAAGGAATCTTTGGTCTTCTCTAACCATTGACTTGGTTCAGTGCAGCAGGTTATAAGTCCTTTGGTTCAGAGATAAAGCTTGACTCAATTCAGTTGGCAATGTCTTGATGCTTGCCACCTTGTGAACTCATTGAATGCATTGAAACAAAATTGGAGTCTTTGAGATTTTTAGCCTTTTTAGGGGACACATAGCTACATGTAGATCCTTGGACTTGGGAGGCTTGTGTGTCAGATCTTTTCCCTTTGGTGTTATCCCCTGAGGTGTCCAAATGGATGACAAGGCTTGTAATATCCTAACTTAACCAATTCGAGCAAAAATGCACAAATCTGTCTTGTACAAGACAGTTTGAAAGTGTCATCTTGGGAGGATCATATCTCCTTATTCAAATGGAGTTATGGAATGCTCATGTACTTTTGAAAAATCCCTTATATGGTACAATTCATGTGTGGTCATAGTTTGTCTTGAAACTATCTGGACTTAGTTGAAAAATCCCCATGAACATTGATGTTCAAGGCTGAAACTTAGACAGTTTTGTACTAAGTGTTAAGTCTTTGATTTTTCACCACTTTGATCCATCCATAACCAAAAATCCATGAAGAATTAGAGTTTCATATAGTTGAAGCTTTTGTAGAATGTAGGAAGACCTACAAATCAGGGTTTGGATCACTCAAAATGGCTGCTTGGATCAAAAGTTATGGTCCTTGGAAGTTGGAACCAAAACCATCCAAATTTAGTAACTTAGAAATTTTTTTCAAATTTCCAAGGTTATCCCTTTTACAAGTTATCATTATTTCTTGATCAATTCTTGTTCAAATGACATTATAAGTCATATTTTATGAAAATATGAGTCACAAGGATCATTTTTGCCAAAAAAGGTCATGTTTTGACTTTTGGCTCCGGAGCGGTTCGGCGCGGAGAACCCCTAATTCCCGACTTTTGAGGAATGCATTCTCTGAAGGTGATTTAACTTTACAAAGGGACTCCTAAGATCATTTTGAGCATATTGAGTCATATTTTGAAGCCTTGGCTCAATCTCCTATGAAAATTTCACTCTGGAGGCCTCAGTCGACAAAAAACCCTAATTTGGTGACACTGGGTATTTCGAGGCTCCTTCCACTTGGAATGCTGCAACTTTGTGCTTGATTCTTGATGTGGGATTCCTCTTGATCCTATATGGGTGTTTGAAAGGTTGGACAAGTTGAAGATCATGTCATTTCTTGATTGATCTTTTGTCCAAATGCTCAGAGAGGGATGGAAACCCTAATTCTTGATTATAGTGAATGCTTAACTATCTTTGAGGAGATTGATGAGGCATGATGGTACATCCATATTGTGGTGATGACTGTCACAATGATGGGAAATCATGTGGTCAAAATTTGGGGTATGACAGATGCCCCTATTTAATTTTCTTGGACCTGAAGGTGTGAATGGTGAAGATATTCAGACATTCAGGGTGCAAGAGGATTAAATATCAGAATACCTGAAATTTTGACGGTGGTTATGAATGGCAGTTTGCTCACCCATCTTCTTTTGCTAAGAAATGTTACTTAGAAAAGGATAAAACTTCCCCTCGATCCTGGTTTTCAGTCACGGAACTGGTCTAAATTTCTTTGTAATAAACTTCCCCTCGATCCTGGTCTTCAGCCATGGAACTGGTCTCAGTTTCTTTTTGAAATAAACTTCCCCTCGATCCTGGTCTTTAGCCATAGAACTGGTCTCAGTTTCTTTTTGAAATGAACTTCCCCTCTATCCTGGTCTTTATCCATGGAACTGGTCTCAGTTTCTTCTTGTTGTAGCGAGCGAAATTGGACGTGTTTCTTAAGCACTGTCGCTCTTTGGGGTTACTACAATTCGATTCATTTTTTAGCCTATTGAAGCTGATGAAGGAAGGGAAATAGATGTCTCCAATTAACCCTTCTTGCATACTGAGTTTAAACAGCGGTCTGTTAGGTTACGGATGCTATATGGTAATGGGGCCTTTTTTCTTCTTACTCTCTTTCTTTTCAAGAGTGAAATCATTGGACGGTTCATGGGTAGGATGTTTAGGACTAAGGGTATGGGACTTTGAGTTTTTGATTAGTGTGCTCGCTAAGATTTTTCTTTCAATCTTATGCCTACGTATTCCCGTTTTCCGAAACAGGGAAATCAGAGCGATCATAGTTCCTCATATTCTATGGGAGGAAATGGTGTTTTGGTGTCTTTTTCAAAGCCCTAGACATGAAGCGAAAGGTGATTTGTATCTTGTTTGATGCCCAAGATGTGAAGCTGAAGGGTCTATTTGTATCTTGTTCGAAGCCCAAGATGTGAAGCTAAAAGGGTGTTAGACTTTAGAGGGAATTTGTCATCTCTAAAGGGGAATATTTGTCAGGGGTGACTGATTATAAAGGAGGATTACTTTAACCGGGATATGCGAATCCTAGCAATGCCATAATTTCCTTTATAGGGGGGTTTTAACCTGAAGGAGAAGACTTTAACTCAGTGTAGAGCAATGCTATATTTCCTTAGGAATTTCTCATACTAAAAGAGGGACAGTGGCGTGGATGTAAATAATCCAGAGGCTTGCCGCTTACAGCAATTAGATGAAGGGAGTTGTTGATGTTTGTATCCTGTGAACGAGGCACAATTTTGATGCTAAAAGGTTGATTGACTCAATCGGGGTTTCCTTATACGAAGCCTAAGAGGAGGCTATTGACCCAACAAGAGGGTGTTTTTATGTGTCTCGTACGAAGCCCGAGAGAGAGGCTAAAAGGGTTGACTCAACAAGAGAGTGCTTTGTATCTCGTACAAAGCCCAAGATGGAGGCTAAAAGGTTAGCTCCGCTGGGGAGAATCATTGTACAAAGCCCAAGAGGAGGCTATGGTAACTGTTTCAGTTAAGTGACAAGTCTAATATGCTGATTTAAAGAGAAAATCAGTTCTTATATGAGTAATGTTTGCCCTCAGGGATTTTGATTCGAGGATCAGGGATATTTCCTATTCTTTAAGGAAATGGTAAATCCAAAGGGGATTGGGACTGTCCGAGTCTACGGGTTTCATCTCCTAGTTTTGAAAGGAACTTGAGAATGTCTTTGAGACTCAAGGAAATTAGACTGTCCAAGTCTAGAGTTTCATCTTTTGTACTACGTTTAAGAAACGGCAGTAGCAGGATCTAGAATCTTTGAAAAAACTGTTCTATTAAGATGACTAATTTCTTTTCCTATACCTCTAGGAGGTCGTCGGGACAATTTGTACGAAGCCCAAGAGGAGGCGAGAAAAACTTATAAGAAGTCGAGGGACAATTTGTACGAAGCCCGAGAGGAGGCTATCATTCCCGGAGGAAGAAATCATTTATACGAAGCCTAAGAGGAGGCTGTGAATACTTCTAAGAAGCCGACGGGTCCTTGTACAACGCCCAAGAGGAGGCGGGGATGCTTTTAAGAAGCTTGTGGGTCCCCAAACCCCGAGAAATTCAAGACAGGTTATTCACAGAGAATAGATCAAGCCAGGAAAGTTCGAGAATTTGGAAGAAACTCAAGAGATGTCATTCACGGAGAAAAGATCATCTCTAGGGAGTTAGAGTTTCTTTGACAATGTCTAAGGGTGACAGTCTGAGAAAGGGTTCACCGAGAATGCTGCCTTTCACGTCTCCATATTGTTTAACCCCAAGAGGAGGGAAGACTGTATCTGGTAATCCTATAGGGATCTAGTTTAGTCTATTTACGAGTGATCAACAGGGCTTAGTGCTAGACGTAATTGCCGGGGAAACTCTAAATAGCTATACTATTATTACACAGTTGATATGAGTTTATGAAAGGAGACTTATAGTGAAACATCCCAACAGTACAGTTATATACATATGAAAGCGGTAAATGAAAGCGTATAAACACTTACTCGGTTGTAGAGCTTCCATGTATTTTTGTTAGTTGTTCAACAAAGAAAGATTGAAAACAACAGTATATTCAAAATCAAAGGAGAAAGTGCTTTGAAAGAACAATTGGGGCTTACAGCTCAAAGAGAGGCCCAAAAGGTTTTAAAGAAAAAGAGTGAGGCTTATAACACGAGGGTAGGCCCAGATGATTTTTCGTTTGAAATAGCGATCGCGCCGAGATTTTGAAAATGCAGTGGGTCTTATACAATGACTGAGGCCCAAGATAATTTGGTTTTCAAAAGGGGTTGGGTCTTACACTCTAATAGAGGCCCAAAGTTTTGAATGGGTCTTATAGCTCGAGGAGATGCCCACATTTGTTTTTCAACGGACGATAATCGTGTAGAACTATTTGAAATACAACGGGACTTATACAATAAGTGAGGCCCAAAATAGGTTTGTATTTACAAAGGATTGGGTCTTACACTCTATTAGAGGCCCAAATGGTTTATTTTTAAACTGGCGATCGCGCCGAGATTTTCTTTTAACGCAGAGGGACTTATACAATATCTGAGGCCCAAAATTGTTTTGGTTAAAAGGGGATTAGATCTTACACTCTATCAGAGGCACATGAGTGTTTGAAAGTTTTGTGAGGGTGAAAATCAAAGAAACCCTAATTTGTTATTCTTTTAAAAGTAAATATTATAAGAAAATAAAGGAAAAATACCAAATGAATTTGAATAAACCATTTGTGATTTTTGTTTAAGGTTTGAAAAATGAGGGATAATCACAAGGGATATTTAAACTCATTTGGTTTTGATTTTTCAAAGTAAGTATTCATTTTTAAAATGTTTAAAAAACATTAAAAAGGAATTTATTCACAAAAATACTAACTATATTAAATAAATAATATAAACTTACTTTTTTTGTGGAATACAATATTTCAATATTTTTGTGATTTTTTGCAAAAAGAACCAATAAAAAATAATTAAAATTGAAGGAGTTATTAATTTTCCAATTAATTAACAAAACATAAAATATTGAAAAAAAATGGCAAAATATGAAAAAAACACAAAATGGCATGGGTGGGGTTTTAACCCACGACCTCAAGGTCACAAGGCGTGCGCCTTACCACTGGGGTGGTGATACATCCATTGTTTGAAGTGAAATCACAAATATACAAGTCATGCCTTGGTTTTAGGCCTGGCCCAAGGCAAGACAAGGCAAGTTTTGGCTCAGAAACGTGAAGGTCATAACTTTCTCAATTCTTAATGGTTTGAGACAAAATTTATATGCATCTGGACCAGAATTTCACAAGGAATCCAATGGTGGTGGTAGTTTTTTCAGATCACACTCTCTCCTAAAAACCCGATAGTGGTTTTGAAAAAGGCCTATAATTGCATTTTCTATGCTACACTTTGTTACAGGCATGAATTACATGATCAATTGGTTCAAACACAACATATTTAACATGTATGAGGTGTGCATGATCAGTGGACTTCAAAGCATTGCATATTTTGGAAAGTTCAAGTCTTGAGGCTTACCTCTTTTTGAGCTTTTTGGAGTTTTTGTGCAATCTATCAAGCCTCTTGTTCCAGAAATGATTTGATGCTTTAGACACACTCAAATGATCCCTTAGAAGCTTTTAGGATGATTGGAATCAGCTGGTACCTGCAAAAACCCAAACTAGCCCTTTCTTGCAAAAAGGGTTAAAAGTGACCAAAATAGCAACTCTCTCAAATGGTGTTCCAGATGGGGGAACCATTTGGGACAGTTCAAGGATGTTATTTGGAGTGTGTTTGAGGTTTTATCTAGTTTGGAAAGTGACTGAATCAAGACATGGCTTGAAAATGCACAAAAGGCCTATTTTGAGGTTTTGAGAGGTGACTTTGTGATTTTGTGATTACAGGTCACTTGTGAGAGTTTGGATCACCTACATATGATGTTTATGAGGTGTTAGGATCATGAGCTGTGATGGAAATGCTCTCTAACTCAAAAACTCAGAGTTACCTTGCTAAAGAAGGCATTTTTGCCAAGAAAAAGGGATTTTGAGGAAAACATATGTTTGATGGCTTTGGTGTACTCAAACTGAGCACAAATGAGTTCTATTTATAGTAGAGCGAGTTTGTTTTGGGATCAATAGTGAATGGCAACTGCAGCAGAGGTTTGGCCAATGTTGGTAAATGAAAATCCAAGTCTCCTTTAGCCATTGACTAGAGGTTAGAGCACAGAGCTTTGGTTCCCTACTTGTTGGAGGAATCTTGACTGAATTCAGTTGCAAATATGTCATTCCATGCCACCTTGGTGCATCCATTAAATGCTCCAATCCAAAATTGGAGTATTGTCCCTCTTTTAGGCAATTCTAGGTTTGGCATGCTACTTCTTGTTCCAAGGACTTTGGAGGCTTGGCTCAGTGATTGTCCCCTTTAGATTTGATCCTCAGATGTGTCCAAGATGATAACAAGGCTTGAAATTGGATGATTTTGGCAAATCGACCAAAAATGCAAAATTCTGCCTTGCCTTGGCAGTTTTCAGCAAGGCATTTTGCCACTACCATAACTCTTAGCTCAAATTGAATTTGGTGATGTTCTTGGCCATTTTGGAAAGCCCTTATATGATACAAAAACTGTTTGATCATATTTGGTTTTGATACTTTTTGGATCCAAGTGAAAAATGTCCCTACATTTGGAAAAAAGTGAAGGCAGATTCTGACTTAGTGAAAATTTCACTAAGTGTTGGAAAAAAGTAACATTTTCACTTTTTGTGATTTTGATCAATCCATAACTCAAAATCCATGAAGAATTGGAATGAGGTCTAGTTAAAGTTTTTGTAGAGGGCCATGAGATCTACAAATCAAGCTTTGGATGGGGAAAAATGGCTTTGTGGTTTAGGAGTTATGATCCTCCAAAGTTGGTACCCTTGCCACTTTGTTCATAACTTAGAAAATTTTCTAAGTTTTTATGGTTACCCCTTTTACAAGTTATCTCACTTTCTTTGATTTTTCTTGATTAATGATGATTCAAACCATACATTAACATCATTTTAGGGTTAAAAATCCATAAATGTTGAAAAATCTAAAAAAGTCAAAGTTGACTTTTGTGCACAGTTGACTTTTTATCAGATGAATTCCAAATTGTGCAATCCTTTAGGAAATTATGTCCTTGACCTAAATCAAACTTGATGGACATGTTCCATGGGTGTTATAGGGTATATTGAATCATGTCTTAGGGCTTGGGAGCATGTCCTGGTCAAAAGTGAAAGCTACAGTTGACTTTTCCCGTGAAACCCTAACTGTGGTACTGATGAAATTAAGACTTGTTGCTCAAGCTTCCTGGATTAATCCATTGTTACAAATGAATCAATGTAGTGCATTAGAGACCCTCAAATCCTCTCTTGAAATCTTGGCTCATGATTTGTCCCAAAAGTCAACTTAGGTGTGAATTAGGTCAAGAAACCCTAATTCCTGATTTTTTTATGACTGCATCCCCTGAGGCAAAATTGACTTGATGATTGGGGTCATGAGGTTCCATGGAGCATATTAAGTTATGTTTTGAAGTATTTGCTCATGCCCAGAGGAAAATTTCCATCTAGAGGCGCTGGTCGACCAAAACCCTAATTTGGTGACACTGGCGATCTCGAGGCTTGGTCCGCCTAGAAGGGAGCAACCTTGTGCTTAATCCTTGAAGTGGGAGTCCTTTTGATCCATTGTGGATATTTTAGAGGTTTAGACAAGTTGAAGATCATGTCATTCCTTGATTGATCCTTTGTCTAAGAACTCAGAGAGGGCTTGAAACCCTAATTTTGACTGTAGTAAGTGTTCACCCATCTTTGGGGAGACTAATGAGGTATAATGATACACCCATATTGTGATGATGATTTGCACAATGATGGGAATCTTAGTGGTCAAAATTTGGGGTATGACAGATGCCCCTATTTAATCTTCTTAGACCCGAAGGTGCAAATGACGAAGGTGTTTAGGCATTCGGGGTGCAAGAGGATTAAATATCGGGATACCCGAATTTTGATGGTGGTTATGAATGGCATTTTGCGCATTCATCTTCTTTTGCTAAGCAATGACGCTTAGAAAAGGTAAACTTCCCCTCGATCCTGGTTTCCTACCAAGGAACTGGTCTTAGTTTCTGGAATAAACTTCCCCTCGATCCTGGTTTCCTACCAAGGAACTGGTCTCAGTTTCTGAAATAAACTTCCCCTCGATCCTGGTTTCCTACCAAGGAACTGGTCTCCGTTTCTGAAATAAACTTCCCCTCGATCCTGGTTTCCTACCCAGGAACTGGTCTCAGTTTCTGAAATAAACTTCCCCTCGATCCTAGTTTCCTACCAAGGAACTGGTCTCAGTTTCTTTTGTCAATAAACTTTCTTGACAAGGGACGCTATACGTAGCGGTTTTCCTCAAACTTCTCACCGTATTTTCCTGGGGAGATGCCATTTGATGGGAAAACTTTTGATGTCAGACTTGCTGGGGGAACCCAATCGTCTGAGTTGTAGAGGTGCACAAACTTCTCTATTAGAGACGCCATTTGTTTCTATTGGGGAAAGCGAATTTCTTGAGAGACTGCTTCCGCTTGGAGTCTTACATCATACTTTTCTCGGGATCTTCCCGGAGAAACGCCATATGATGGGATCCAATTTTGAGGTGCCGATGACCTTTTCATCAGCCGCTTTTTTTGGAGAAAAACTATCGTACCGCCGAATCTCTTGATTAAGAGGCTTTCTCTGGGATTCTCCTTAATCCGGGAAAGCAAGGATGTCGTCTTCAATGGCGAAGAGTGACATTTGTCGAAGGTTCTCTGGTCTTTTAGAGGTTCAATTTATCAAATTGGTCAAGGGCCAATTCTGATCCAGAACTAAACTGGAGGAGAGAGATTGTTCAGACGCAACCTTTCCTGACGAGGAAAGAACTGACAACTCGATTGAGAGGACTTTTATCACTAGGGGACAAGACCGACTGGAGTGATAGTGATGCAATATGAATGTGAATGCAAGTCAATAATGCATGATGTATGTATGTATATGCTGACAAAACCGACGCGACATACAGACTAAAAGATGAACATGACGGGATACTCGGCCATCGCGGGGCGAAGTCATACCGCTGGTCCAAAAGTAGCAATTCTGCCTTGCTTAGGAGAGACAGTCCCTGCGGAGAACAACCGTTGGCCGGGCTTAGGAGATGGGAACTCGGCCGAGGGTATCAGATGGGAAAACCGCATCTGATACAGCTGATCCTTCATTTAGGCGCACTAGCTTAGAAGGAGTACTTTGATTCTTCACTTTGAAGCTCGATTACTTCTGGAGAAGCGAGCGACGTTCTTTCGATGTTCAATAGTCAAAAGAAATTGCCATTTTTATTTAAAAAGTAGAAAAAGTTTTAACAAGTAAATTCATTTTTGTTTCATTTCAAGAATCGTTGATCATGTTAAAATGTCGTTCTATAAAGCTAAAACAAATAAGAATTACAAACAAAAGCACAAGGACTCAAATTTTATTTATAGGATGGAAATCAGCCAAACGCGTGATTCCAAAGAGTATTTGTAAAGTTAGAAAATGGTAATTTAAGGGAAAAGGGCTACATCGAAACATAACGATCATTATCCTTCTACCAACTTTGAATCTGGGGCATCCTGAGCTTCTGTCGAAGATGACCGTGACTGGCGTTTTTCTGATGGATGACGTAACTGCTGCTGAGGGATTTGCCCCTTTGTAGAACGTAGTTACTTGCCATTATCCCTAATTTTTTCCTGGATTGTACTTTGAGTTTTCCAATCCATCGGGATGATTTTTGATTATGTCTCTAATTTTTGCCTGGATCGCCCTTTCGGGTTTTCAATCCACCGAGACGTTTTTTTTAGGCGAAGTATTTCTTGACTACATCAACATTCGTGGGGTAGGAAAATTCCTCTCCGTCCATGGCTGCAAGTCTCAAGGCGTCGTCTGAGAAAGCTTTCTTGACCACGTAGGGGCCGTCATAATCCGGAGTCCACTTGCCCCGAGAATCAGTGACAAATGATTGTATCTTCTTGAGCACGAGGTCTCCTTTCCTGAAGACACGGGGTCGGACCTTTTTGTCAAATGTCTTCTTCATTCTTTGTTGATACAACTGGTCATGGCATAGTGTCGTTATTCGCTTTTCTTCGATCAGGTTTAATTCTTCGTGTCGAATCTGACACCATTCAGCTTCTGTAAGCTTAGCTTCCATCAATACCCGGATTGATAGGATCTCTACTTCTATGGGGAGCACTGCTTCCATGCCATATACTAGAGAGAAAGGGGTTTCCCCTGTTGAAGTGCGGACAGATGTGCAATAACCATGAAGCGCAAAGGGTAACATCTCGTGCCAGTCTTTGTAGGTTACAATCATCTTTTGAACAATCTTCTTGAGGTTCTTGTTAGCCGCTTCTACCGCTCCGTTCATCTTGGGTCGGTAGGGAGATGAGTTATGGTGTTCGATCTTGAACTCAGCACACAACTCCTTCATCATATTATTGTTAAAGTTAGATCCATTATCGGTAATGATCTGGCCGGGAACACCATAACGGCAGATGGTATTGTTTTTGATAAATCAGACCACCACTTGTCGGGTTACATTAGCATATGACGCTGCTTCGTCCCACTTGGTGAAATAATCAATGGCTACCAGAATGAACCGATGTCGATTCCCCATATGGAAAAAAGCCATGGGGAAGAAAGAACTTTGAGATGCGTTGACGGTACATGAATTTTGTCGGAGTATATCTGACACTTGTGACATTTCCTCATGTACTTGTAGCAGTCGGACTCCATGGTCAACCAGTAGTAACACGCTCTTAGAACTTTTCTCGTCATTATATGTCTGTTGGCATGAGTGCCAAAGGATCCTTCATGAATTTCTTTCAACAACATGTCTTCTTCTGGTCCGTCGACGCATCGGAGCAAGACCATGTCGAAATTCCTCTTATAAAGTGTATCACCGCTCAGAAAGAAGTTTCTAGCCAGTCTTCTGAGGGTTTTTCTGTCCTTTCTAGATGCCCCCTGTGGGTATTCCTATTTCTGAAGAAAGCCTTTGATATCGTGATACCAAGGTTTGTCATCTATGACTGCTTCGATCGTGAAGATGTAAGCGGGCTGTTCAAGGCGCATTATGTCGATCTTAGGTAAGTCGTTCCATTGACCTACACTAATCATGGAAGAGAGAGTGGCTAATGCATTAGCCCTGTGATTCTCTTCACGAGGGATATGATGAAACTCGATTCTGTTGAAGAAGGGTAACAACCTTCTTGCATAGTCTTTGTAAGGAACCAATCATGATTGGTATGGGTTCCAATCTCCTTTGATCTGATTGATAACCAGGGCTGAGTCGCCGTATACGTCCAAGTTTTTGATCCTTAAATCAATTGCTTCCTCGAGACCCATGATACAAGCTTCGTATTCGGCCTCGTTGTTTGTACACTTGAATGTAAGTATGGCGGTGAAAGGAATATGGGTACCCTGAGGTGTAACAATGATTGCCCCAATTCCGTTTCCATAATGATTAACTGCTCCGTCAAAGATAAGTCCCCATTGGGAACCTGGTTCTGGCCCTTCACTGGGTAGCGGTTCATCGCAATCTTTCATTTTTAGATACATGACATCTTCGTCTGGGAAGTCAAACCCGATTGATTCTTGATCGTCAATCGGTTGATGAGCCAAATGATCGGCTAAAACACTTCCCTTAACGGCTTTCTGAGTGTGGTACTCTATGTCATATTCTGATAGCAACATCTGCCAACGGGCAATCCTTCCCGTGAGAGCAGGCTTTTCAAAGACATACTTGATTGGATCCATCTCGAAGACCAACGAGGTAGTGTGACGAATCATGTATTAGCGCAAACGTTTGGCTGCCCAAGCCAAAGTGCAACAAGTTTTCTCAAGCATAGTGTACCGAGTCTCGCAGTCGGTGAATTTCTTGCTCAGATAGTAGATGGCAGACTCTTTCCTTTTGGTTTCGTCTTGTTGGCCAAGTACACATCCCATTGAGTCCTCTAGGACTGTGAGGTAGATAATCAATGGTCTTCCTTCCACTAAAGGTGATAGAATCTGAGGGTTCAACAGATATTCCTTAATACTATCGAAGGCGGTTTGGCAGTCTTCTGTCCAAACACAGTCCTGGTTCTTTTTCAGTAATTTGAAAATCGGCGCACATGCCGCGGTCATGAGGAATATGAATCTGGAGATGTAGTTCAAACGTCCCAGGAATCCTCTGACTTGTTTTTCAGTTTTCAGAGAAGGCATTTCTTGAATGGCCTTGACCTTGTCAGGATCAACCTCAATTCCTTTCTGGCTGACGATGAACCCTAAGAGTTTCCCTGAACGGACACCGAAGGTGCACTTGTTGGGATTTAAGCGGAGTCTGTATTTTCTCAACCGCTCAAATAGCTTTGACAGGTGGGTCACATGCTCCTCTTCTGTCTTAGATTTTGCAATCATATCATCGACATATACCTCGATTTCTTTGTGTATCATGTCATGAAAAAGAGTAGTCATGGCCCTTTGATAGGTTGCCCCGGCGTTCTTCAAACCGAACGGCATTACCTTGTAACAAAAAGTACCCCATGGGGTGATGAACGAAGTTTTCTCCATGTCTTTCGGCACCATTTTGATTTGGTTATAGTCCGAGAATCCATCCATGAAGGAGAAGACTTTGAACTTTGTTGTACTGTCTACCAACATGTCGATGTGTGGTAAAGGAAAGTCGTCCTTCAGACCAGCCTTGTTTAGATCCCTGTAGTCGACACACATTCTGACTTTCCCGTCCTTTTTTGAAACGGGTACGATGTTGGCTAACCATTGAGGGTATTTTGATGTGGCGAGGATACCTGCGTCAATCTGTTTCTGTACCTCCTCTTTGATTTTGATGGCCATGTCTGGATGAGTTCGTCTCAACCTCTATTTTACTGGTGGACATTCCGATCCCAACGGTAAATGATGTCCCACGATGCTGGTATCCAACCCTGGCATATCCTGGTAGGACCAAGCGAATACATCGGGAAATTCTCTGAGAAGCTTTATCAAATTCTCTTTGGCAATTAGATTGAGTAGCGCCCCAATCTTGACTTCTTTTCTCTCTTCTTCTAAGCCCAAGTTTACAGTTTCCAACGGCTCTTTGTGAGGTTCGATGGACCTTTCCTCTTGTCTGAGTAGTCGGGAGATCTCTTCTGGAATTTCGTTGTCATCTTCTTCTTCAGCTCCAAATACCGGGAACTCAAAGTCGGGAGAAGGCATCAGATCGTATGTTTCAACGGGGTTAAAAACAAACAATCTGCATGACGGTATGATTCGTGTTTAGAAGAGATAGAGAAAATGCAAGAGTGTGTGCAGTGTTTTTTTGGAAAACTGCTTGTTTTTATTAGTGAGTTGTTTTTTAGGATTACCATTTTCTGAGAAAAGCAAAAGAGAAAACAACAATTAATGCGGAAATTACAGAACGACGTTTATTTATTTATGAACAAATCGATTCGTGAAACTACAGCCCAATAAAACAAAACTCTGTCGCTTTGGGCAAAGCGAAGAGGGAAATTTACAGAAAGTGAGCCCTATCAAAACATCCATTTCACCTGGGCAGGGTGAAAGGTTAAAGATGGCAATTACTTTGACTGATGCACAATCTTCGGAGCATCAACTGCGACCCATTGGCGGCGAACTCCTCGGTGAATTAGAAATTCTGGCACCTTCCTTGATTTGTCTTCAGAAATAACGCAGATTTCTGGCAGAACAGGATCATTGGAATCTGTCTCCAAGGCAGAATTGTCGTAGGAGGATTCCTCTGTTGCATTTTGCATAGTATTTGTGCTCTCAGCTGTATTTCCCCATCCAGTTAGCTGGATGTCTTCGAGCCTGATACGAGAGCTTTCAGGAGCGGTGTACTTGACTATGAAGTCGTATTTTCCACTCGGTTGTCCCAGGGTGTCCCACACTTCTTTGGAACTGGATGAGTCATCCTTCTCGATGACGTTGACCTCTGGAAGAGCATAGTTGATGAATTCAAGTCCTGCAAACATTGCAAATTCATCATCGTGTGGGGTATCTTCAGGATACCCTGGGTGAGGATCCCATGACATGGTGGGGACACAAGTATTCTGTTCAATGATGCTTAGCTGATTTTCATTGGCTGATTCTCTTGCCCCAAGTCTCCCGGATACAGCTGCCACATTGGCAGGCCACCCATTGGGCCAAAATAGTCGTGGTTAAAGTTGCCTTTCATCGGAGTGTCTTCCTCTAATGAGTTTGGTGGAGCCCGACATCCTTCCGAATCACAATCTCCATATATCATTTCGACATTCGACCGGGGTATAAATCTCGGACCCTGTGCAGGAAAGCAAAATGGAGTCTGCGTTTCGTCCTGAGGCATATAACCGTCCTTGTTAAGATAGGACTTCCATTCCTCATCTGTGTCGGAGGGATCCTCCTCATTGATAGTGTGTACTTCTTGGGTCACCGGTTGAAGGAAACCTCCACTGTGAAAGAAGTTCCGAATGGGATGAAGACTTTCATCGCTGGTAGTAGCTGTCTGGGTACAGGTTGCAGAAAAACCAAGACCCTTATTTGTTTTATTATCAGTAGGAATGACTAGTTGTCCCCCTCCTGTAGTATTGGCACTCTCGACCGCTTTGATAGCATCTTTGTATGAGGAAATGGGAGTTCCTTCTTCGGATCGTCTGTCCTTGCTCATCGAAAGCGCTTGGAATTGAGTTCCAACAATCGCCTTGGGTTCTACACAAGTAGATGATGATAAGTTACTCACAAGCAAGGCTTGTTCTCCACAGACTGTGACGAGCTGGTTGTTCTGAACGAACTTTAACGGTCGAGGTGACCGCCCCAGCCTGATGTATCCAAGGTCTTCCTAATAAACAACTGTACGTTTCCCGGATGTCCATGACCTAGAAAGTGACTTTGAAAGTGTGAGGACCGATAGTTCTGGGAAGTTCGACTTCGCCGATAACCGTTTTTCTGGATTCGTCAAACGCTTTGACGACGACCTCGCTGGTTCTCATCTAGGGTCCTTTGAAGGATAATTACATCAAATTGGACTTCGACATAACATTCAGGGCTGACCCTGTGTCTACCAGTACGCTGGCTAAAGCATCGCCCTGGCACCTGACCGTGATATTTAGCGCCATGTTATGACGGCGACCCTCTTCAGGTAGTTCTTCATCACTAAATCCCAAGTTATTGCAGGAAGTGATGTTAGAGACAATGCTATCGAACTGTCTGATTGTTACATCCTGTTCCACAAAGGCTTGCTCCAAGACTTTCTGTAGAGCCTCCCTGTGCGCTTCTGAACTGAGTAAAAGTGACAGCATAGAGATATTTGAAGGAGTTTGTAACAGTTGATCAACAATGTTGTATTCACTCCTTTGGATGAGCTTCAGCACCTCATCATCATTTTTTGAAAGGTCGGGATTACTGGATTGACCGACTGGTGCATTGGGAACTTCTGTCTGAGGTTCCTTTTCTTTGCTGGACTCTCCAACTCCTCTGTTGAATATTCGACCGCTCCGTGTTACACGAAAGATGTCTGCAATATTCACGATGGAGGGTAATGGAATTTCCTTTCCGTTCTCAATTATCGTTGCATCGTATTTGTAAGGGATAGCCTTAGTTGATTCATACGGTAGTGGTCCCGGTAGATAGATGACTATGGGAGCCTTCTGATTTTTCTGACCATCGTAAGTAATCTCGATCCGTTCCTGGTTAGGAACTCTTGATTCGTCAAGTAGAGGGATGATCGTAAAAACATCCCTGGCCCTCTGATGATTAGAGATTACGACAACATCCTCAATTTGATCAGCGAGGTAGTCCAGCGCCCAGTTGATTGGTCTGGACCCCGGATATGGGCGAATCTCTCTATGATCCACTTGACCCTGAAGAGCTGCTCGCACAACATTCATAGTTGTGTGGTGGCACCTGGCCACGCCCGCCTTGAATGCAATGTAACCTTACTAGGTTAGCTTCCACAGATCGGACATCCTGACTTTGACGCCGAGTAGGGTTCCTGTTATTGATACTAATTTGCTGAGTATCTTAATCCATATAGATTGGAATCCACCAGTGATTTAACAAGTGCTGGAGTGCCTCCTGGACAAGGGCACAACCTTGATCGCATTCGCAACCCGCTTTACAGCCCTGGTAATCATGTGATACCAAGAATCCGAGGCGGACCTGCTCAGCATGTAACTCTACCAGGTTGGTATTCATTAAACGAATGTCAAAGATTTGAACCATGTTGATCTGATAGGGATTCCTATCATGGTAGTCCTGGATCCATCCAAGATCCATCTGACGCTGGAGGGCCTCTTGTACCAAAGAGCATCCCTGTTTGTTTACCGAGCAAGTCAGACAAGAACTGTAATCGTGTTGTGGCAGATTATGATACTGGCTTTGCCTTGAGTGCATTGCCTCCAAGTTCGCATTCATCGCACGGATGTCGTGGTTCTGAATGACGTTGGAATTCGTGTAAACCATGTTAACTCCACGAACTCGGTGCTCTTGGATCCATCCGAGATCCATCTGTTCCTGTAGAGCTGATTGCACCACGGAACATCCTTGATTACTTTTAGAGCAGATATCACACTAATGATAATTATGAGGTGGCACATGGCCATATCCACTCTGTCTACAATGCATCTTGACCAAGTTGGTTTTCAATAAGAGCACATCGTGAATTTGATAGACTTTGTTAGACTCTCCCTCTATCAGATTGACTGTGGCTTTCTCATGTTGAGGCAGTGGGTTCGTGAGAACATTGGGATTTGTATCCTTGAAAGATAAGACCCCACTCCTAACAAGCTTTTGCACGTCAGATTTGAAATTGAGACAGTTCTCTATGTTATGCCCTAGTCCTCCTTGATGGTAAGGGCATGTCTGGTCCACCTTAAACCAAAAAGGCAGATTTTCCGGTACTGCAAGAGGGGATTTAGTCCGAATGTGCCCCTTGGCTAATAGTAACGAAAACAGTTCTGCGTATGATACGGGTATAGGTTCAAATCCTGGTGGCCGCGTTGTACGGTTGTTATTTTATGGAGGACGAGCCTGCTGAAGAGGCTGTTGAGTCCTTTGCTGATTAGGTTGGCTCTGCGCAACCTGAGGTTGATACGTAGAAATAGGCGCATGATTGATAGCAGGAGTTACAGCTGTTACTGGTTGATAACGTCGCCTTTGCTTTCCGAGAGAGATATTCCTAATATCCTGCTCTTTTTTCTTAGGGAGAGCACTACCGTATCGCTTTGTACTACTTGATGATCCAGTGTCTTTGACTAGACGTCCCTCTCGGACGGCTTCCTCAAGACGAACTTCCATAGCGACCATCTCGGTGAAGTCAATGGGCGCACTGGCAACCATTCTATCGTAATAAAATGAGCTTAAGGTCTTTAAGAATATTTTTGTCATCTCTTTTTCCTCAAGAGGTGGACAAATTTGGGCGGCAATTTCACGCCATCTTTGAGCGTACTCCTTAAAAGTTTCCTTGTCTTTTTGTGACATTGATCTGAGCTGATCTCTGTCTGGTGCCATGTCCAAATTGTATTTGTATTGTTGGACGAAGGCAGTGCCAAGATCTCTGAAAGTGCTGATCGTAGCACGGTTTAAACCCATGTACCATTTTAAGGCGGCACCGGTTAAACTATACTGAAAGTAGTGAATCAGTATATCCTGATTTTCCATTGGAGCTGACATTCGCCGAGCGTACATCACTAAGTGACTCTGAGGGCAAGAACTACCCTTGTATTTTTCAAAGTCAGGAACTTGGAACTTGTGCGGAACTTTCACATTGGGCACCAGACAAAGGTCTGCGGCGTCCTTTCCAAATAAATCCAGACCGCGGATGGCTTGCAGTTCCTTTTGCATTTCCAGGAACTGTTCCTGGAACTCGTCCATCCTGTCGAACATAGTTTCCTTTCTTCCAAAAGGTATCTATGGAATCTGTCCTTCTGGGACATTGTGCATCACAGGGGGTGGTACCGTTACAACGGCAGTGAATCTTGGCATTTCCCGAAGTTTGTAACCTTCAGGAGTCCTCAATATGCCTCTGGAATCCTCGCTTTCCCGAAGTTTGTAACCTTCAGGCCCAGCGGCTTCTGCTGAAGTTTCCGGATCTCCAGTGATTGGCAGAACATATCCTTCTGGGATATAGTTAACAGGCATGCCCCAGGGATAATCTTTCGGCATTTTGTACCTAGGATCATACTTCTCCACTATGGGCATTGAGGTGATCTCTGAGATCACAGTTCTTTGTAGCTGAGCTTCTGCCATGGCTTGCATGTCGTTACGAAGCTTTCTCATATCCTCTCTCAGAGCGTCGATTTCTTCTTTCAACTCTCTATTCTCTTCCTCAAGATCATCCATCTTTTTCTGACGATTGGCCCAAGTATTGTACGAATGAGACAGTTTGACTCTAGAATCGAGACACAAACGTGATACTCGTAGGTAGGTAGAATACGTGATGTGAGAATGATGAATGCAATGATTAAGTGTTTTTTTTCGTTTAATCAAAATAAACTTCGACAATTAGATTGCAAATATCAAACAGTGGGGAAACCCCATTTTATTGAATTCAAAGGATTGCGAAAATAGAAATACAGTAGATTACAAGGTGCGGAAACAGAAACCTAAGCTAATGGGTCCCGGGCCCTCCCAGAGGAGAAATCGGGTGTTGATTCTGGTACTTTCCTTCTCTTGGACCGGGGCTCTTGGGCCGTTGTCGAGTTGTCATTCCTTTGCCAAGTGAAAGGAGTGAGCAAAGTCCTTTGGTCATCCTCATTTTCTACAGCATGTTGCTCCAAAATCTCAATCAGAGCATCTTTATCCTTCAGTAGTTTCTGTATTTTGATACACTCCACATTGAGGGTGCGATACTTGTTCTTCCAAGACCTTCTCTCCTGTTGAACCTTGTTGAGAGTAACCTGAAGTTTTTCCGCTTTAGTCATGAAGTACATGACAGATTCCCTTGGCGGAAGAACTCCGTGACGAGGATAAGGCATCTTTAGCTTGAGAGCTCTAGTTTGTACCCAGTGGAGGTAAGGCTCCACCAAGACACAGTCCGGTTTTCCTAGAGACTCTCATCCTTTCTTATGAACATGTTTCCAAGCGTGCACTATTTCCATCTTTAATGCTCTGTCATTTTCTCCTTCTTTGAAGAAAAGACCTTCTAGATGAGCATTACGCGGGACATGCCTCATCAGGTATCCAAATTGACGACGAACCAACACTGGATGGTAATTGATTCCTCCCTTAGTTCCTATGAGGGGTACGTTGGGGAAGTTTCCACAACGGTCAATGATCCTGATTCCCTCATAAATCCTATTTTACCAATCTATGTCAGAGTTGGTAAGAGACATTATTCTCTGCGACCAACGTAAAGTATTCTTTTGATCCCAAAAAGCAGCAGACTTAGGAAAATGGGAGATAAACCATTTGTATAGCATAGGTACATAACATGTGATCTCCCCTCTGCTGTACAAATTCCCTAAGTGTACAGAATGATATGCGTCTGCGAGCAAAGTCGGCACAGGGTTTCCAATAAGCAAAACCTTAATGGAGTTGATATCGACGAAGTTATTGATGTTGGGAAAAAAAATAACCCGTAGGTGAGTAAAACAAAGATGCTTTCAAAAGCAGTCACATTCCTTATTCTAGCGAAATACAGGGCCTTCTTTGTCAAGAACTGGGCCGAAAAACCTAGTATGCCACCCTTAGTGGTCATGTGAGTCCTGACCTCTGACTCGTCCAAATAAATTGCTCTGGCAATGGTCTGATCCTCTGGAATTTCTTCCAGACCAGGAAAAGGAGCTCGATCAGTGATGTGTAAATCAATCAGATGAGAATATTCCTCCAGCGTTGGGGCAAGCTGATAATCCAGGAATGTGAAACAGTGATAGACCGGATCGTAAAACTGAACGAGTGCATCCATGATTCTTTAAATTACTTGAACCCTTAATAGAGATAACAAACCTCCATACTTGGCTCTGAAAGCCTCTTGGTTCAAGATCACTCTCGCCAAATCTCTCAAATCCTCTAGTTTTGGAACCTTGACGGTATACCTATGAGTTCTCCTTCTACCGAAATCCATGAGCGCAATCTTTTTCTCTGACATTTGCAATCATTGTCTTAGTTTAATTTGAAAAAGAGAGACTAGAAGAGAAGATTTCTTTTGTTTTAATGTTTTTTAGATGAATGCATGAATGCAGCACACAAAAACATAGAAAAAAACATGGGGTCAAAGGGTCGGTATCATGGAGTCAAGGCTCTACCCGTCCCAAAGGTTTATACTAGTGATTTTTGTACCTGTCTCTCAACATCATCATCTCTTGTCGAGAAAAACCCCAGTGGGCCGGGAACCGTGCTAGGTGGTGTTTTTTCGAAGAGTCCTCAGAAGAGGGTGGTATCGCGTGACAACCATTTCCGATAGCTTCCGCACCACTAAAGGGGTTTTTCCTAGGTGTATACTCAATCTTTCCACATGCGACATGACACGCATTCCCATTAGCAGAAAAATAAACACATATATCAATTAGGAAAAGCAATATATATATTCGTCCTAATGTCCTAGACTTTTTAGAGCTATGAATCCTATGTTCTTGACAGAAAATGGCTCCCTGACGGAGTCGCCATTTTGTGGTTCCTTCCCAACTTTAAAGGTTTTGACCTAAGATCCTAGTGAAGTCAATAAAAGTCCTAACCTAGTGAAATCCCCAAGAAAGAAAAGAAAGAAAGAAAGAAAAGAAACACCCCACGGTGGGCGCCACTTTTCTGTGGTGGCCACCTCCATGAGAATGACTGGTCAAAGGATTAAAGCTGTAAGAAAGAACGAGAACACCCCACAGTGGGCGCCACTTTTCTGTAGCGAGCGAAATCGGACGTGTTTCTTAAGCACTGTCGCTCTTTGGGGTTACTACAGTTCGATTCATTTTTTTATCCTATTGAAGCTGATGAAGGAAGGGAAATAGATGTCCCTAATTAACCCTGCTTGCATACTGAGTTTAAACAGCGGTCTGTTAGGTTACGAATGCTATATGGTAATGGGGCCTTTTTTCTTCTTACTCTCTTTCTTTTCAAGAGTGAAATCATTGGACGATTCATGGGTAGGATGTTTAGGATTGAGGGTATGGGACTTTGAGTTTTTCTTTAGTGTGCTCGCTAAGATTTTTCTTTCAATCTTATGCCTACGTATTCCCGTTTTCCGAAACAGGGAAATCAGAGCGATCGTAGTTCCTCCTATTCTATGGGAGGAAATGGTGTTTTGGTGTCTTGTTCAAAGCCCAAGACATGAAGCGAAAGGTGATTTGTATCTTGTTTGAAGCACAAGATGTGAAGCTGAAGGGTCTATTTGTATCTTGTTCGAAGCCCAAGATGTGAAGCTAAAAGGGTGTTTGACTTTAGAGAGAATTTGTCATCTCTAAAGGGGAATATTTGTCAGGGGTGACTGATTATAAAGGAGGATTACTTTAATCGGGATATGCGAATCCTAGCAATGCCATAATTTCCTTTATAGGGGGGTTTTAACCTGAAGGAGAAGACTTTAACTCAGTGTAGATCAATGCTATCTTTCCTTAGGAATTTCTCATGCTAAAAGAGGGACAAAGGCGTGGATGTAAATAATCCAGAGGCTTGCCGCTTACAGCAATTAGATGAAGGGAGTTGTTGATGTTTGTATCCTGTGAATGAGGCACAGTTTTGATGCTAAAAGGTTGATTGACTCAACCGAGGTTTCCTTATACGAAGCCTAAGAGGAGGCTATTGACCCAATAAGAGGGTGTTTTTATGTGTCTCGTAAGAAGCCCGAGAGAGAGGATAAAAGGGTTGACTCAACAAGAGAGTGCTTTGTATCTCGTACGAAGCCCGAGATAGAGGCTAAAAGGTTAGCTCCGCTGGGGAGAATCATTGTACAAAGCCCAAGAGGAGGCTATGGTAACTGTTTCAGTTGAGTGACAAGTCCAATATACTGATTTAAAGAGAAAATCAGTTCTTATATGAGTAATGTTTGCCCTCTGGGATTTTGATTCGAGGATCAGGGATATTTCCTGTTCTTTAAGGAAATGGGAAATCCAAAGGGGATTGGGACTGTCCGAGTATACGGGTTTCATCTCCTAGTTTTGAAAGGAACTTGAGAATGTCTTTGAGACTCAAGGAAATTAGACTGTCCAAGTCTAGAGTTTCATCTTTTGTACTACGTTTAAGAAACGGCAGTAGCAGGATCTAGACTCTTTGAAAAAACTGTTCTATTAAGATGACTAATTTTTGTTCCTATACCTCTAGGAGGTCGTCGGGACAATTTGAGCGAAGCCCAAGAGGAGACGAGAAAAACTTTAAAGAAGCCGAGGGACAATTTGTACGAAGCCCAAGAAGAGGCTATCATTCTCGAAGGAAGAAATCATTTATACGAAGCCTAAGAGGAGTCTGTGAATACTTCTAAGAAGCCGACGGGTCCTTGTATAATGCCCAAGAGGAGGTGGGGATGCTTTTAAGAATCCTGTGGGTCCCTAAACCCCGAGAAATTCAAGACAGGCTATTCACAGAGAATAGATCAAGCCTGGAAAGTTCGAGAATTTGGAAGAAACTCAAGAGATGCCATTCACAGAGAAAAGATCATCTCTGGGGAGTTAGAGTTTCTTTGACAATGTCCAAGGGTGACAGTCTGAGAAAGGGTTCACCGAGAATGCTGCCTTTCACGTTTCCATATTGTTTTACCCCAATAGGAGGGAAGACTGTATCTGGTAATCCTATGGGGATCTAGTTTAGTCTATTTACGAGTGATCAACAAGGCTTAGTGCTAGACGTAATTGCTGGGGAAACTCTAAATAGCTATACTATTATTACACAGTTGATATGAGTTTATGAAAGGAGACTTACAGTGAAACAACCCCATAATACAGTTATATACATATGAAAGCGGTAAATGAAAGCGTATAAACACTTACTCGGTTGTAGAGTTTCCATGTTGTTTTGTTAGTTGTTCAACAAAGAAAGATTGAAAACAACAGTATATTCAAAATCAAAGGAGAAAGTGCTTTGAAAGAACAATTGGGGCTTACAGCTCAAAGAGAGGCCCAAAAGGTTTTAAAGAAAAAGAGTGGGGCTTATAACACGAGGGTAGGCCCAGATGATTTTTCGTTTGAAATGGGGATCGCGCCGAGATTTTGAAAATGCAGTGGGTCTTATACAATGACTGAGGCCCAAGATAATTTGGTTTTCAAAAGGGGTTAGGTGTTACACTCTAATAGAGGCCCAAAGTTTTGAATGGGTCTTATAGCTCGAGGAGAGACCCAGATTTGTTTTTCAACGGACGATAATCGCGTCGAACTTTTTGAAATAGGTTTGTATTTACAAAGGATTGGGTCTTACACTCTATTAGAGGCCCAGATGGTTTATTTTTAAACTGGCGATCGCGCCGAGATTTTCTTTTAACGCAGAGGGACTTATACAATATCTGAGGCCCAAAATTGTTTTGGTTAAAAGGGGATTGGGTCTTACACTCTATCAGAGGCCCATGAGTGTTTGAAAGTTTTGTGAGGGTGAAAATCAAAGAAACCCTAATTTGTTATTCTTTTAAAAGTAAATATTAAAAGAAAATCAAGGAAAAATACCAAATGAATTTGAATAAACCATTTGTGATTTTTGTTTAAGGTTTGAAAAATGAGGGATAATCACAAGGGATATTTAAACTCATTTGGTTTTGATTTTTCAAAGTAAGTATTCATTTTTAAAATGTTTAAAAAACATTAAAATTGAATTTATTTTCAAAAATACTAACTATATTAAATAAATAATATAAACTTAATTTTTTTGTGGAATAAAATATTTCAATATTTTTATGATTTTTGGCAAAAAGAACCAATAAAAAATAATTAAAATTGAAAGACTTATTAATTTTCCAATTAATTAACAAAACATAAAATATTGAAAAAAAAATGGCAAAATATGAAAAAATACAAAATGGCATGGGTGGGGTTTGAACCCACGACCTCAAGGTCACAAGGCGCGCGCCTTACCACTGGGGTGGTGATACATCCATTGTTTGAAGTGAAATCACAAATATACAAGTCATGCCTTGGTTTTAGGCCTGGCCCAAGGCAAGGCATGGCAAGTTTTGGCTCAGAAACGTGAAGGTCATAACTTTCTCAATTCTTAATGGTCTTAATGGTTTGAGACAAAATTTATATGCATCTGGACCAGAATTTCACAAGGAATCCAATGGTGGTGGTAGTTTTTTCAGATCACACTCCCTCCTCAAAACCCGATAGTGGTTTTGAAAAAGGCCTATAATTGCATTTTCTATGCTACACTTTGTTACAGGCATGAATTACATGATCAATTGGTTCAAACACAACATATTTAACATGTATGAGGTGTGCATGATCGGTGGACTTCAAAGCATTGCATATTTTGGAAAGTTCAAGTCATGAGGCTTACCTCTTTTTGAGCTTTTTGGAGTTTTTGTGCAATCTGTCAAGCCTCTTGTTCCAGAAATGATTTGATGCTTTAGACACACTCAAATGATCCCTTATAAGCTTTTAGGATGATTGGAATCAGTTGGTACTTGCAAAAACACAAACTGGCCCTTTCTTGCAAAAGGGGTTAAAAGTGACCAAAATAGCAACTCTCTCAAATGGTGTTCCAGATGGGGGGAACCATTTGGGACAGTTCAAGGATGTTATTTGGAGTGTATTTGAGGTTTTATATGGTTTAGAAAGTGACTGAATCAAGACATGGCTTGAAAAATGCACAAAAGGCCTATTTTGAGGTTTTGAGAGGTGACTTTATGATTTTGTGATTACAGGTCACTTGTGAGAGTTTGGATCACCTACATATGATGTTTATGAGGTGTTAGGATCATGAGCTATGATGGAAATGCTCTCTAACTCAAAAACTCAGAGTTACCTTGCTAAAGAAGGTATTTTTGCCTAAAGAAAGTGATTTTGAGGAAAGCATCTGTTTGATGCCTTTGGTGTACTCAAACTGAGCACAAATGAGCTCTATTTATAGTATAGTATGTTTGTTTTGGGATCAATAGTGAATGGCAACTGCAGCAGAGGTTTGGCCAATGTTGGGAAATGAAAATCCAAGTTTCCTCTAGCCATTGACTAGAGGTTAGAGCACAGAGCTTTGGTTCCCTACTTGTTGGAGGAATCTTGGCTGAATTCAGTTGCAAATGTGTCAGTCCATGCCACCTTGGTGCATCCATTAAATTCTCCAATCCAAAATTGGAGTCTTGTCCCTCTTTTAGGGATTTCTAGGTTTGGCATGCTACTTCTTGTTCCAAAGACTTTGGAGGCTTGGACCATTGTTTGTTCCCTTTAGATTTGATCCTCAGATGTGTCCAAAGTGATGACAAGGCTTGGAATTATCTGATTTTGCCAAATCGAGCAAAAGTACAAAATTCTGCCTAGCCTTGGCAGTTTTCAGCAAGGCATATTGCCATCGTCATATCTCATGGCTCAAGTGGAATTTGATGGAGTTCTTAGCCATTTTGGAAAGCCCTCATATGATACAATAACTGTTTGATCATAATTGGTTTTGATACTTTTTGGATCCAAGTGAAAAATGCCCCTACATTTGGAAAAAAGTGAAGGCAGATTCTGACTTAGTGAAAATTTCACTAAGTGTTGGAAAAAAGTGACATTTTCACTTTTCTCGATTTTGATCATTCCATAACTTGAAATCCTTGGGGAATTGGAATGAGTGGTAGTTGAAGCTTTTGTAGAGGGCCATGAGAGCTACAAATCCAGCTTTGGATGGGAAAAAATGGCCTTGTGGTTTAGGAGTTATGATCCTCCAAAGTTAGTACCCTAGCCACTTTGTTCCATAACTTAGAAAATTTTCTAAGTTTTTTTATGGTTACCCCTTTTACAAGTTATCCCACTTTTCTTGATTTTTCTTGATGAATGATGATTCCAATCATACATTAACATCATTTTGGGGTCAAAGAACCATAATTGTGAAAAATCTCAAAAAGTCAAAGTTTGGCTTTTGTTCACGGTTGACTTTTTGTCAGATGAATTCCAAACTGTGTGATCCTCTATGAAATCAAGTCCTTGACTTAAATAAAACTTGATGGATTGATTTCATAGGTGTTATAGGGTGTATTGAATCATGTCTTAGGGTTTGGGAGCATGTCCTGGTCAAAAGTCAAAGATACAGTTGACTTTTTCTACGAAACCCTTACTGTGGTTCTGATGAAATTGAAACTTGTTGCTCAAGCTTCTTGGATCAATCCATTGTTGTAAATGGATCAACGTGATGTATTTGAGACCCTCAAATCTCCTCTTGAGGTCTTGGCTCATGCTTTACCCCAAAAGTTAACTTAGGGGTGAATTAGGTCAAGAAACCCTAATTCCTGTTTTTTTTTTATGAATGCATCCCCTGAGGCTAAATTGACTTGATGATTGGGTTCATGAAATCCCTTGGAGCATCATAGGTTATGCTTTGAAGCATTGGCTCATGCCTAGAGAAAAATTTCCATCTGGAGGCCCTGGTCGACCAAACCATAATTTGGTGACACTGGCGATCTTAAGGCTTGATCCACCTAGAAGGGAGAAGCCTTGTGGTTAATCCTTGAAGTGGGAGTCCTCTTGATCCTTTGTGGATGTTTGAGAGACTAGACAAGTTGAATATCATGTCATTTCTTGATTGATCCTTTGTCTAAGAGCTCTGAGAGGGCTTGAAACCCTAAGTCTGATTGTAGTGGATGCTCACCCATCTTTGGGGAGACTAATGGTTCATCCATATTGTGATGATGATTTGCACAATGATGGGAAATCTTAGTGGTCAAAATTTGGGGTATGACATTAGGGACGACTTTTGGGACATCTACAGCAACCCAGTGGCGACGAACTCCTCGGTGAATCACAATGTGTAGTACCTTCTTTCTTGGTTTGTCTTTAAAAATGACGCTGATTTCTGGCGGAGTAGGATAGTTAGAGTCTTCCTCCCATGCAGAGTTGTCATAAAAAAACTCATCTATTGTATCCTCCCTAGTGTTTTTATCCTTAAGCGGATCTCCCCATCTAGTTGGCTGGATGTCCTCGTATTTGATACGAGAACTTTCGGGAGCAGTGTACTTGACTAAGAAGTCGTACTTGCCACTTGGCTGTCTTAAGGTGTCCCATATTTCTGCGGGAGTGGACGATTCATCTTCCTCAATGACGTTGACCTTAGGGAAAGCATAGTTGATGAACTCTTGTCCTACAATCTTTGCAGATTCGTCACCATGGTGTCGGACATTTTCGTAATGTCTTGAGTAATGGTTCCATGACCCGGTGGGGACACTGGTATTCTTTTCAATATTACTCAGTTGATAGGCATTGTTCGGCTGACTCTTTTGCCCCAAGTCTTTTTGGTACAGCTTCCAGATAGGCAAGTCATCCAGGGAATCATAATAATCTTGATCAAAGTTGTCCCTCATTAGATCATCTTCTAATGAGTTAGGTGGAGCACGACACCCCTCAGGATCGCAATCTCCATAGATCATCCGGACGTCTGACCTCAGTATATATCTCGGGCTCTGCTTTGGAGAACAGAATGGTATGTGTATTTCTTCCTGAGACATATAACCGTTATCGTTGAAATAAGATTTCCACTTCTCATCCATATCGGAGGAATCACTCTCATTGATGGTGTGTACTTCTTGAGACAATGGGTGGAGGAAGCCTCCACTGTGGAAGAAGTTTTGAATGGGATGAAAACTTTCATCTTTCTTAGTAGTCTGGGTACAAGTTGGAGAGAAACCAAAACCTTTCTTTGTCTTGTTATCAGTAGGAATTACAAGTTGCCCCCATCCTTTTATGTCATTACTCTTGATTACTTTGAGAGCATCCTTGTATGAGGAAATCAACGTCTGTTTTTCTGGTCGATTCTCATTGCTCACCGAGAGTGCTTGGAACTAGGTTCCAACAACCTCCTCAGGTTCTACACAGGAGAATGATGATAAGTTGCTCACGATTAAGGCCTGCTCTCTGCATACTGTGACTAACTTGTCATTCTTGACGAACTTCAGCTTCTGGTGAAGTGTCGAAGTGACTGCCCAGCTTCGTGTATCCAAGGTTTTCCTAATAAACAGCTGTATGCTGCCCAAATATCCATGACCTGGAAAGTGACTTGGAAAGTGTGAGGACCAATGGTTATGGGAAGATCGACTTCGCCGATAATTATTTTTCTAGATCCATCAAAGGCTTTGACAATGATCTCACTGCCTCTCATCGAAGCTCCTTGAAATGATAGTCGTACCAGAGTTGATTTTGGCATAATATTCAAAGATGATCCTGTGTCCACCAGTACGCTGGCTAAAGCATCGTCTTGGCAGTTGGTTGTAATTTTAAATGCCATATTATGATTCTTGCCTTCTTCCGGCAGTTTTTCATCACTGAATCCGAAGTTGTTGTAGGAAGTGATGTTGGAAATTATGCTGTCAAATTGTCCTACCGTTACGTCTTGTTCCATAAAGGCTTGCTCTAAGACCTTCTGCAGAGCTTCCCTGTGAGCTTCGGAACTAAGCAGGAGAGATAGTACAGATATTCGAGACGGAGTTTGCAACAATTGGTCCACAATGTTGTACTCGCTTTTTTGGATGAGCTTCAGCATCTCATCGTTGTTCTTTACAAGTTCCAGATACTGGATTGACCGACTTGTTGATTGGGAATTTCTGTTTGAGGTTCCTTTTCCTTAGCAGGCTCTCTAATTCCTCTGTTGAAGATCCGACCGCTCCAGGTGACTCGACCGATGTCGGCGATGTTCACCACGGAGGGTAATGGAGTTTCTTTTCCATTTTTGATAGTTGTTACACCATACTTGTAAGGGATAGCCTTTTCTGATTGGTACGGTATTGGTCTTGGCAGGTAGATAACTACAGGAGCTTTTTGATTTCTCCGACCGTTATAGGCAACCTCAATTAGTTCCCGGTTGGGAACTTTTCTACTATCAAGATGGATTCTTGATTCATTGAGTAGGGGAATTATGGCGCATACGTCCTTAGTCATTTCATGATTGGAGGTTATGACATAGCTTCTTCATTACCACACCCGCTTTTAATGTAGTGCGTCTTTACTAGATCTATTTCCATTGAGCGGACATCACAACTTTGATGTCTACCAGGATTCCCGTCAGTCATGCTAATATGTTGTGTAGCTTCTTCCAGGTAAATCGGAAGCCACCCGTGGTCCAATAGGTGTTGAAGTTTTCTTTGTACAAGCACACGCCCTTGGTCGTCTTCACGACATTCTTTATAGTCTTGATAATCATGTGAAGCCAGAAAGCCGAGCCTGACTTGCTTAGCATGTAATTCTACCAGACTGGTATTCATCAAGCGTATGTCAAAGATATAAACCATATTGACTTGATGGTTATTTCTCTCACGGTAGTCTTGGATTCATCCGAGATCCATCTGACGTTGGAGGGCCTCTTGTACAAAAGAGCATCCATGATCGTTTGTTGAGCAGATCGGACAAGCATTGTAGTCGTGCCATGGGAGATTATGATATTGACTTTGCCTTGAGTGCATCGCCACCAAATTTACGTTCATCGCAAGAATGTTGTGGTTCTGATCAATGTTGGGATATGTATGGGCCATGTTGACTTCCCGGATCCTGTTATCCTAAATCCAACCCAGATCCATTTGTTCTTATAATGTTGTTTGCACTACAGAACACCCTTGATTATTCTTTGAGCAGATATCACACTGGTGAAGAGGCTGTTGTGTCCTTTGTTAATACTGTTGTTGATTTGGTAGGCTCTAAGCAACCAGGGGTTGATAAGTCGGAGTCAGCGCTGGGTTGACAGCGGGAGTTATTGCCGTTATTGGTTGATACCTTTGCCTTTGCTTTCCGAGAGAGATATTACTGGTCTCATGTTCTTTCTTCTTTTGGAAAGCACTACCGTATCTCTTAGTACTTCTAGATGGCTCTGCATCTTTGACCAATCATCCTTCTCGGACTGCTTTTTTAAGGCGTACTCCCATGTTCACCATTTTAGTGAAGTCACTGGGCGCACTTGCAACCATTCGGTCATAATAGATCTGGGCGGCAATTTCACGCAATCTCTGAGCATATTCTTTAAAAGTTTCTTTATCCTTTTGTGACATTGCTCTGAGCTGATCCCTATCCGGTGCCATGTCCAAATTGTATTTATACTGCTGATCTTGGTGCGGTTTAAACCCATGTACCATTTGAGTGCAGAACTGGTTAAACTGTTTTGGATATAATGGATCAGTAGCTATTGATTTTCTGTCTGAGTTGACATTTTTCGAGCGTACATCACCAAATGACTTTGAGGGCAAGAGTTGCCCTTGTATTTTTCAAAGTCAGGCACCTTGAATTTGTGCGGTATCTTTACATTAGGGACCAAACGAGGTCCGCGACGTCCTTTCCAAATAAGTCTTGACCGCAAATGGCATGCAGTTCCTTCTGCATTTCCAAGAATTGTTCCTGGAACCCATTCATCCTTTCGTACATGTCTTCGTTTCCACCATAAATTACTTGTGGAATCTGTCCTTCCGGGGCAGTGTGTACCACTGATTATGGTATAGACATTATAGCGGTGACTCTTGGTCCATCCATACCCCAAAGTTTGAAACCTTCAGGAGTTGCTGTCGTAAACCTTGCATCTTCACTTTCCCGAAGTTTGTAACCTTTAGGTCCAGTGGTTCCTGCTACGGCTTATGGGTCTTTAGTGACTGGTGGGATATATCCTTCAGGTATAAAATTTAGAGGCATGCCCCAGGGGCAACATTTAGGCATGTTGTACCGAGGATGATTCTCATGTGTCTCCATTATGGGAGTAGATGTAATCTCTGAGATTACAGTCTTTTGATGTCGCTGCTCCTGAGCTGCTGCCAGGGATTGCATGTCACTGTGAAGTTTTTCCAAACTTTCCTTTAGAGCGTCGATTTCTTCTCTCAGCTCTCTGTTCTCTTCCTCGAGATCGTCCTTTTTCTTTTGTCGATTGACCCGAGTATTGTATGAGTGAGACAGTTTGACTCTAGAATTTTTACACATACGTGAGACTCAAAGATAAGAAAAAATGCGCTATGTGAGAATGATGAATGATATGCAATGATATATTTTTTAGTTTTTGCTTTAATAAAAAAGAAACTTCAACAAATAGATTGCAAATATCATACAGTGGAGGGAAACCTCTTTTATTAAATTCGAAAGATTGTAGTATTTTACAAGGAAAAGGTACATTATTTTACAAAGTGTTGTAAGGAAAATGTCTAAGCTCATGGATCCTGAGTTCTCTCTGAAGAGAGCTCAGATGTTGGTTCCGATAGTTTCCTTTTCTTTGACCGGGGCTCTTCAGCCGTTGTTGGGTCGTCAGTCCTTTTCCAAGTGAAAGGAGCGAACAAATTTTTTCGATCTTCCTGACTCTTTATAGCATGCTGCTCTAATATCTCAATCAGAGCATCCTTTTCTTTTAACAGTTCCTGAATCTTGGTACATTCCATATTGAGGATTTGGTATTTGTTCTTCCAAGAGCTCTTCTCACGTTGAACTTTGTTGAGAGCTACCTGTAGTTTTTCTGTATCAGACATGAAATAAAGGATAGATTCCTTTAACAGAAAAACTTCTTTGCGAGGGTAAGGCATCCTCAGCTTGAGGGCTCTAGTTTGAACCTAGTGGAGATAAGGTTCCATGGAGGTACAATTTGGTTTTCCTAGAGACTCTCTTCCTTTCTTGTGAATATGTTGCCAGGCATGCACTATTTCCTTCTTTAGTGCCCTGTCATTTTCCCCTTCCTTGAAGAAAAGACCTTCTAGATGAACATTATGCGGGATATTCTTCATCGGGTATCCGAGTTGACGGCGAGCCAAAGTTAGATGGTAGTTGATTCCTCCTTTAGTTCCAATGAGGGGTACGTTAGGGAAATTTCCACATCTATCAATGATCTCTATCCCCTCATAAATCCTATTATACCAATCTATGTCAAAGTTGGTAAGGGACATAATCCTTTGTGACCAACGTAGAGTACTCTTGTGATCCCAAAAAGCAGCAGACTTGGGTAAATGGGAAACGAACCATTTGTAGAGTAAGGGTACACAACATGTGATCATTCCTCCGCTGTACAAATTCCTTAAGTGTACAGAATGATAAGCATTTGCGGGCAAGGTTGGTACAGGGTTTCCTACCAAAAATATCTTAACAGCGTTGGTATCAACAAAGTTGTCAATGTTGGGAAAAAGGAATAACCCATATGTGAGCAGAACAAAGACGTCTTTGAAGGCAGTTATGTTTCCTATACTAGCAAATTGCAGAGCTTTCTCCATCAGGAATTTAGTTGGTAAACCCTGGATTCCTCCTTTAGTGGTTATGTGAGTCCTAACCTCTGACTCGTCCAAAGAGATTGCTCTTGCAATGATTTTTTCCTTTGGAATTTCTTCCAGTCTAGAAAATGGAGCTCGGTCAGTGATAGGGAAATCAATTAGATGGGAGTACTCTTCTAGTGTTGGTGCCAGTTGGTAATCTGGGAAAGTGACGTAGTGGTAAACCGGATCGTAGAACTGTATCAGCTTTGACAGGATTCCTTCAACCACGTGGACTCTTAATAGAGACAACAGTCCTCTGTGCTTAGCTCTGAAAGGCTGAGGGTAGGTAATCATCCTTGCCAATTTCCTTAAGTCCTCTAGTTTTGAAGCCTTGAAGGTGTACTTGTGCGTCTGTCGCTCCCGGGATTTTCATCAAAGTACAAACGCGAAAGTGGCGCGGAAACAGAGTCGCCAGCAATGTGTATTTATCCCAAGAGAGAGAATGGAAACAATGCGTAAACATGAGGGAAGGGAAAAGAGCACGGTCTTGCGACCAAGAGAAATGGGTAAGGGAATCGGTTACGCGAGGGGAAGGTATTAGCACCCCCACGCATCTATCGTACTCGATGGGATCCACGCTTGCTGTCTCAATCAAAAGGGTGTCGTCAACTAGAGCTCTGCTGCTACTGGAAAGGAAAAGGAACAGGAACGGAAAAGAAAGGAGAGGCGGAAGAAGAGGAAAAGAAGTGACCTGGTAGGACGTCCTCGGAGTCCTAGGCCTACGTATTCCCTCGTGCATTGGGAAAGTCAGAGTCAACGTAGTTCGGACTACGGTTTATGGGAAAAGAGAAGGATGGTGCTCGGAGAGATCTCGCACGATCTCCTGCCTACGTATCTCGCTCGCACGTGAGAATCAGAGCGACGTAGTTCCCTTTACTAGGGAAGGCTTGCTTTTTTTGTGTTTTTTAAGTGGAATACGTCCAGGCGTGCATTCCAGCAGTTAGGTGTCGCAGCTCGTTGTACGGAGTCTTAAGCATTTACCTGTTTGCGGTAGAATGGACGTGACGCATCCTTGCAAAGGAATGAAAGAGATGAGAAAAGAATTGTTGTTTGTTTTTGTTTTTTAGAAGAAGTGGATTGAAGTTAGTTCGTAACTTATATTGCACCAAAGTCTACCATGCGGGAACGAGTGAGTCGCATGGTCGCCCCCAAATGGGACGTATGCTACACACTCTAGAAGAGGAGGGGAGACCCCTCGTTCTTCATTTCCTACACTTAAGGCTCAAGCGCAATATACGTTATATTTATTAAGTGTTTTAGGGATGTTATGAGATGAGAAGAGAAGACTCAAAGGTGTTTAAGAAAGGAAAAAGTCTAAGTGGGGGACTAGTTATCCTAAAGTCATCATGCATGGAGATCCTAGGGTTATGTGAGGTAATAGGAACCACCTAAGTCTAAAAGAAGAGAGGGATAACACTATCTAATGCTTATCCTACCTCACCTTAATCAAAAATTAAGGATGAGCTAGGATCCCTAAGGGATGTGAGAAAGTTCTACACCAACAAGCATTATATCATGTTATTCCAACACATAAGAGAAAGAGAATAAACAAGACAAACAGCGGCTATTACAGCGCCTCTGCATCCATACAGCAGTAAAAAGTGGCACATAAGCAAAGACAGCTTATAACAGCACATGATTCAGCACAAAAGGAGCTATGAAAAGTCTAACAGCAGCACATATAACAGCACATGTGTATCTAGACAACAATGGTACATCAAGGCAGTATGCATTCATAAATGATTCCCTCATAGAAATAACAATCATGCATCAAGCCTTACACATTCCTCAATCAAACGTGATCACAATCACACCATAGATCATGGTAAACAATTCTTAAAATCATCATAGAATAATGCACATTATTAAGCATGTGAACAAGTTAAAACAAGTGTGCACCTCTTGAAATAGAAAGCAAACGAACATGCACTTAACAATTCCAGCAACACAAGCATCAATTAACAATTAACAAGCTCAAGGTGTGTGCATTATGTGATCATTACATCAATTAATTAGCAACGCAAACATAAACATTCATCGATTAAAAATCAAGAATCGCATGTCAAAAAATCATGTTCATGCCATGGTATGAAGTAAAATAACTCAAGAATAATCCACCAATCATCAACATATTGATCCATGAAGTTTAGGCATGCAACAGATCTCAAAAGAACAAGAAAATGCAAGAAAATCACACTCTGCTCCAGTGGTAACCGGTTACAGCATAATTGCTATCCGGTTACACAGTTCAAAACAACCAAAAACACGCAGAAAACAACATGTTAACCGGTTACAGCATGACTGCTAATCGGTTACACAGCAATAGAATTAAAAAAAACAGCTCCAAAAGCACTTTTCAGCAGCAAATGACTTATTCAAACAACTCCAATGATCATGTAATCACTTAAGCATGAAATTACATTGAATGACAGCCATCAAACAATCAATTGGATCCAACAAACAACAATATTAAGAATCAATTTCAAGCAAATGGATCCAAATCAAAAATCACCAAAGTTCTACATCAAATAAGTTGTAAATAAGCTAAAACAAGCATAGATCTAAGGAATACCAACCTACAAAGCTGAGATTTACTTTGGTGATTGTTGCAAAGTGATCTTGGTGCATAAAATTAAAGAAAACCAGAGATTTCTCGATTAGTAGCCGAAACGCGTCGAAACCGAGCAAAATTGCAAAAAATCACCGAGATCGAACTTGCACCAAAATAAATGGTGTGAAACCCTTGGATTGAAGTAGAATAAGATGAAATTCCAGAAATCCAACCAAAGAAATCCAAATGATGGAGTTTAAGCTCAAGAATTAATCACTTTTCAATGTGAAAAGTGATTATCCTTCAAGAAATAAGACCTTTTTGTGAGGGTTTGGAAGAGAGAATTGAGATGAAGATGTAGAAGTAGCAGAAAGTTTATAGAGAAATGAGAGAATTGAGAGTGAAAAGTGTGGGAAATTTTGTAGAATGGTTCCTCCTCTTTTGAAAAATGAGTGAAGGGTTTCTTATATAGACTTTAGGTTTGGAGTGTGGGAGGTTTGGGATTAGCTTTGGACTTAGCTTTGGGTTTGGATCTAGGGTCGGAGTTAGTTAGACTTGACTCACCGAGTCAAGGTGGTTAACTCGGTTAGTTAGAACCAACTCGGTAACAATCCTAAGGAGAACTTCAACATCCAAAGGTGGAGATACTTGGAAAACAAGGAATATGGTGCACTCAATTTGAAATGAAACATTAGAATAAATGCCCTTGGAATTAATTTAATAGCCTTGCAATGTCTAGAGATGTCTAGAATATTCCACTTGCTACTATAATACTTGTAGAATCAAAGACCCAAGTGTGTGCAATGGTGTTGTACCAATAATGCAGCAAAATCTGCAACTTTGTACAGAGTAACCGATTACAGCATATATGCTAACCGGTTACATGCTTGAAAACCTGCGTTTCTGGTGAAAAATACCCTATGTAACCGGTTACAGCATAACTGCTAACCGGTTACTGCAGCCCAATTTACCCAAATTTGCTTGGAAATGATGTTGAAGTTCCGGTTTCAATTTTCCACCTCTTGTTTAAAGAACACCGTGATCCCATGTCTTAGGAAAACCAATGATGTGTATGATTTACGAACGAGTTATGACCTAACGGATATGCCGATGGATGCGAAAAAAAGCCAGAAAAAGTTAAAAAAAGGTAGGGAAAATTTCGGGGTACTACAGCTGCCCCTATTCAATCAACTTGGACCTGAAAGGATGATAGCAACGACTTTCAGACGTTCAAGGTAGAAGGTGATTGAATACAAAAAGGACCGCAAAATTTGCTAACTGCGAAGAGCAAAAATGTAAACTGGAGCCCAGTCACACTTCGCCAAGGAATCTAACGGAACGAAAACATACCCATCGAACCACATCGTCAAAGGGATTCTACAGAAAGAAAAATGGAACCCCACCGAATGGACGCATCATCAAAGTAATTTGATGGCAGGAAGACTTAACTGAAGGAACACATTGTCATAGGGATGACAGAAAGAAGACCTGACCAAAGGAAACACAATGTCATAGGGATGACAGAAAGAAGAATGGAAACCCAACCGAAAAGAAACACGTCGTCAAAGGGGTTTGACGGAAAGAAAACCTGACTGAAGGGAGCACATTGTCAAAGGGGTTTGACGGAAAGAAGATGGAAACCGACTGAAATGACACATCGTCAAAGTAATTTGACGGCAGGAAGACTCAACTGAAGGAACACATTGTCATAGGGATGACAGAAAGAAGACTCGACTAAAGGTAACACATTGTCATGGGGATGACAGAAAGAAGACCTGACTGAAGGCAACACATTATCATAGGGATGACAGAAAGAAGACCCGATCGAAGGGAACATATCGTCAAAGGGGTTTGACGGAAAGAAGACCCGGCCGAGGGAACACATCGTCAAAGGGGTTTGATAGAAAGAGGATCTGGCCGAAGGCAACACATCATCAAAGTAATTTGACGGCAGGACGACTCAATGGAAGGAACACATTGTCATAGGGATGATAGAAAGAAGATTCAACTAAAGAAAACACATTGTCATGGGGATGACAGAAAGAAGACTCGACCAAAGAAAACACATTATCATGGGGATGACAGAAAGAAGACTCGACCAAAGAAAGCACATCGTTATAGGGATGACAGAAAGAAGACCTGACTGAAGAAAGCACATCGTCATAGGGATGACAGAAAGAAAACCTGACCGAAGAAAACACATTGTCATAGGGATGACATAAAGAAAACTCGACTGAAGAAAACACATCGTCATAGGGATGACAGAAAGAATACATGACCGAAGGCAATACATTGTAATAGGGATGACAGAAAGGAAACCTAATAAAGATAACACATTGTCATAGAAATGACGGAAAGGAAACCTGAACGAAGATAACACATCATCATAGAAATGACGGAAAGGAAACTTGTTTTTGGAATGTCGTCATCAAAGGGTTGATGGACAACGACTGGTCAAGGGTAAGATCGACGTATGACCTACGACTCTGAAGAAAGGTAAGCATAGGGGTTGATTGTAATGTCTGCTGGGGATATGTCAGCGTCTTGACTGGAAATTGATTTGGGCTTTCGCGCAAGGTACCAAATCTGGCTTATGCTTCGCATGCATATGTTTGAATTTTCTTTCTATGGCATAATGCTCCACATTAAATGGAAATGCTACGTGTTTTGAGGATGCAATGATCACTATATGCTGAAAACCAACGTATGCTCGGGCTACCGGGAGAAGCAGGATGTGCCAAGTACGATTGGACTTTGCTGGCTATGACAGGTAAAACCTGATGGTGACTGTTTTTTCAAAGGAGAAATCTTTCTGGGTACCAATGGGGATTGGATTTTGAATGCAGTGCCAATAGGGATTGGACTTTTGCTTTGAAGGAGACGCCAATTGGGATAGGATTTCAGGTTTTGAAAGAGGCCAGCAAAGTGGGCTGTGGAAGGATACCGAGCAAGGTTGGGCTTTAGATTTTCTGTTTGGTTTTACAAGGCCTCATGCAAGGCTATGCTGATGATTATACAATGACAATGATTATGCAATGATATTAATGATATGCAACAGGACCACTCCAGCAAAATAAATGCTGAAGAAACGAGGCCAACTCCGTTAGGGATAACAAATTAAACCGTCTTCGAGGGTCATAACTGCTCAAGATCCCGACTTAACCTCCATTCTGCAGGAAAGTACGAATGAACAACGTCTGCTGGAGAAACATCTCAGGAATCTGTTAGAGAAAAGTACCAATGACAATTGACCTTTGAATTGCTGGGGAAAGCTAACCACCACTTAAAAATCTGCTTGGGGATCAATGGTTGATGATATCAGCTCTGCTAGGGGACAAGATCAGACTTACTCCTCTGTTGGGAATCTACCTTCTATCCTTACCTTGTTGGGGAGACAGAAACAACTTTGCCGCAAATTGGGGAAGCACAAACCCAACACTTTTATCCTGTACGGGAATATGAACTCTTACTGAAAAGCAGTAAACTTCACCAACCTGGTTAAGGGAGAGCGAACCCCTGAGTTCTTGCTAAGGAGAATAATCACCATTTTCATAATGCTCTGCTGAGTGATAAAACTTCAGCTATCTCTGCCGAAGAGAGAAACTCTACTGGGGACGTCACGTGTTAACTATCAACGTGAACCCTGCAGATGTGATATGACTAAAAGAGGTGCCCCGATGCAGCATAACCTGTAAATGAACATGTCTTCAGGATGTCTCGTGAAGATCTAACATAGATTGCCCCCTGACTTTTGATTAACCGTCCTCCGGAGAGAATAACTTCGTGCTTTTGGAGTGGCCTGCCCCAGCCTTGAAATGATCTTGCTCCTGGATGACTAATCCGCAATAGATTTTCTAAATCTCGACTTGATTGCCCCAGATTTTCAACATAATTGCCCCAGATTAACCAAACTGCAGAGATATTTCACAATGTAACTGCCCCGGATTGACAACTTCTTAGCACGAATTGCCGTGAAAGCCCACACTCGACAGAATCACTTGGTAACATGTCCCTTGTCACTCTCATCCCTCGGAGTTTTCAAGTATCTCACTTTGGCGGGATCAAAATTCTTGACTGATGTTCACTTTGTAAGCCTTACTGGTGTCAAATACATGTAAGCAAGCGGAAAATATTTATTCAAAGAATGAGAATTATAATGCAACACGTATATTAATCTCGAAGCTTTTTTTATCAAAAAGATATCGCCAACACCTCTGAACGAGTCACTAGTGAAGATGCGACACAAAAATTTTAAATGGAAAATATCATTGTCATACCCCAAATTTTGTCCACTAAGATTTCCCATCATTGTGCAAATCATCATCACAATATGGAGGAACCATTATACCTCATCAGTCTCCCCAAAGATGGGTGAACACTTACTACAGTCAAAATTAGGGTTTCAAGCCCTCTCAGAGTTCTTAGACAAAGGATCAATCAAGGAATGACATGATCTTTAACTTGTCTAACCTCCCAAACATCTACAATGGATGAAGAGGACTCCCACTTTAAGGATTAAGCACAAGGCTGCTCCCTTCCAGGTGAATCAAGCCTCAAGATCGCCAGTGTCACCAAATTAGGGTTTGGTCGACCAGGGCCTCCAGATGAAAATTTTCCCCTGGGCATGAGCCAATGCTTCAAAGCATATCCTAAAATACTCCATGGAACCTCATGGGCCCAAGCATCAAGTCAATTTGACCTCAGGGGATGCATACATAAAAAATCAAGAATTAGGGTTTCTTGACCTAATTCACCCCTAAGTTGACTTTTGGGACAAATAATGAACCAAGACCTTAAGACATGATTTGAGGGTCTCTAATATACCATATTGATCCATTTGGAACAATGGATTGATCCAAGAAGCTTGAGCAACAAGTTTCAATTTCATCTGAACCACAGTTAGGGTTTCGCGAAGAAAGTCAACTGTAACTTTGACTTTTGACCAAGACATGCTCCCAAGCCCTAGGACATGAATCAATATACCCTATGACACCCATGGAACATGTCCATCAAGTTTGATTTAGGTCAAGGACATGATTTCATGAAGAATTGTACAGTTTGGAATTCAATTGATAAAAAGTCTGATGCGTCCGCAAGCGCACGAATTTATCGAAGTAATATAAAAGATTATCGAACCACAGAGACCAATATCAACCTATCGTTATCTATTGTCACTTTGTAAAGCTAAGGCTAATGATATTTGGAAAAAGGGAAACTAGAACTAAAACTAAAATAGAACTAAGGAGAATATAATAAAAGAACGAGGCCGGGATATGGTTTCCGCGCTCCTAAGGACTCGTAGAATGAGGTGCTAATTATGACTATACTCCTATTCCATAGAATATACCAACTTAAAGACTCTGTCTCACGCTCTCGCGGTCTTAACTAAAATCATACTTCCTAATCCCAAGATTTTGCTCTCGCTCTCCCGGTAACTAGGAAACACTCTTTGAAAGCCAGCAGTATCCTAACCAACATCTAAAGCGCTCTCGCTGTATTTAGATATGATGCCTAACTTCTACTATCCGGTTCACTCCTCACGCTCTCGCGGATCTCGGCTTAAACCTTAATATGCTTCTCACTCTCATGACAAAGCAATGTTAAATAATCTCTCACTCTCGTGACAAGGCTACTTAAATTACGATTAGAAGTTAAAACCAAAATAGACTTTTAATCATAAATTCGTACCTATTATTTTCTACCGAGTCCCGTCGGTAACGACGGTCCTCATACGCCGGACTCAAGATAATTTAGCAAGACATAGAATTTAAAAACGAAAAACATAAACATAAACATAAACGGAAATAAAGTAAAGCAAACATGGTAATAAAATAATAGAATTCTAATATTAATTGCAAATGCCGAAACCTGATACAAAAGCTATTCTTCAAGCAACCCCCTCCACAAATGTCGGCAGGATTGAAGCTTTCGGAATTGCGAAATATCGAGTTCTGAGTTTGTAAACAAATAAAACTAAGCTACTGTAACAGTTCCCTAGTGTTGGAAACTACTACTTGCAGGGTAATGGAATTGAAAATAAAGGAAACAAGGAAAACAACGAAAAACGAAAACAGAAGCTGAGGTTTAATTTTGGCAGAGCTTCGGTAAGGCAATAACCGCCCAAAGCACCCCCCTTCTCTTCGTATGTTGACATATTTATAGAGGAGGAGCTTGTAACAGTTGATCTTTGTTCGTGGGCTTTTTGCTGAGAAAGTGCCGGAGACTGGGATTGAGTCGTGTGAGAGAATTTAGGAGTCGTTGAAGACTTCTTCTTTTATGGCCACGTCTCTTCTGTTTCTTCATAATATGTGTGTTGCGTGTTACGGTCGTGAGGATATGGTGACGATCACTAATATGCTTTCAGCGTGTTACGGTCGTAACACATTGCTTACGGTCGTTAGACATGAAATAGCGCGTTACGGTCGTGAATGTGGTGTGACGATCGTAAAACTCCCTTGAGCGCGTTACGGTCGTAAGGCATATGGTGACGACCGTCACTGTTACAAAATCTCAGATTTTGACAGTGTGTTTTCTTCTCATTTTCTGTCAATTTTTCTTCACTTCTTCTTTTTTTACTATTTTGACTTGAGATGTATTGCACCTGCAAAAAGGCATAAAAACTCGGAATAATTGGGGATTAGTTGAGTCAATGCACGATAAAAATGTACTAAAAACCTAGTAATTATACGATACGATTTCTCGTCATCAAACTCTCCCACACTTGAACCTTTGCTTGTCCTCAAGCAATAAACCAATTCAATAAAAACAAGGTAAGCGCAATTTGAAACACAGACACACTGAACTCCTATCGTATGCGGCTACTAGGCTATGTCAAATCAATTTGGACAAATCAAGACCAAGGATACCGTAATGACACAATTTTCAAAAACTCCATCATTATGCAGACCAATTCGAATCATGCCATTATAACTCAACCTATGTCTCTTGCTCTCTTTCACTCCTTTTCGTCCGAGCGCAATCACATTAAGCCCGTTATCCTTGCTCGTACATGGTAAGTTAACCTGTTAGTGTCTAATGATCTCGTCTTTTCATTCTTTTTCATTTCTTTTCTTTTTCTTAATTCATCGAATTTAAAGAGTCCGCTCCGTTAGGCTAAGTGGTCGGGTAAGGGCCACCTAACTTAAAAGGAACTTATCCTATCATCTGCTTTTCTAATTCAATCATTTTTTTCTTTCATATTTAGAGATCATACACATATTTGCATTGGTCACTTACTTAGTTTGTGCATAGGATGGTTCTGACTGCTAATAAAAACTACTTAGAAGCTACTTTCGAAAGCTTGGAGACAAAGGTTTCGGCATAATGTCTACTCAAATCGATTTACATAACGAGGGGGTTTAGGGTGTCAAAACAGTATTCGTGTTATTGAAATGTCCCCAAGTTTCTCTAACAAGCCTAAAGCGACAACCTATATACTTTCAGAGTGTGTGCCATGCCTCGAAAAAAGAAAATATTTTGATGGAAAATTTTTAAAATTTCGGGGAGATTTGATAACAACTGAAAAACATCATGAAATAAACAAAAAAAATAGTGAATATGCTAGAAGATAGTAAAATGAAAACGGTAAAGTTCCTCTCCCACACTTAAACCAAACATTGTCCTCAATGTTTTGATAAAAGGTGGTAAAGGGATGATAGAACCTGTATGGATGCCATTGTTTGCTACCACGGCCAAATTCGCTCTGATTCTTCCCTTGTTGTCCCTGTCTTCACTGACCTCTTCTACTTCGGCGTCTTGTACTACGAGATATCTGAATTTACTGGAACTTCACTTTCTTGAAGCCGCTCATCATATTGCCTATTTCCGAAGGAAGTACTCATCATCGGTGTCACCACCAGCAGCGACATTCGTAGGAATGTGCGTGGGCACCAACTCATCATAAGGGATTGTCATCTAGAGATATTTCTCCTAAATGCTGCTGAGACGTGACAAACAATACATTTCTTTATTTTCTGCAAACAAAAACAATAACAGGAAAATATTAAACGAAAGACTCGTGGGTTACCACCCACGTGGGGCTTTGTTTAACGTCGATAGCTCGACGGTTAGGAGTGTTACTCTTCGGTTTCCATGGCCATTTATCAAGCCATCTCACATATCCCTCACCTTTTCTTTTCTTCCTTCTGTGGGGTGGTTCATTCTTTTGAACTTGTGGTGGTGGTTCTGGATCTATCCTAAGTATCAGCTTTTCAAGTTTGGGCTTAGTTATTTCATCCATCACCTCAAAGTTTAACCTTACCCTCTTAACAGTAATGATATCCCTAGTTCCATGGTTCTCGAATTTTCTCTTTTTATGCGTGACCTCAAACAAAGATGCATCGGTGTAGATATTTTCCAATACCTCCGCATACGTTTTGGATTGGGATTCTACCTTTGGTGGGGTATATGGAGGGTGGTCAATAATTCGTGCTTCATTCTCCACCACTTTGACAACCTCGTTTTTGTATGGTGTTGGTGGATTTGTCTCAATCTCAACTCTTTCCTCACCATAACTCTCATCAACCTCATTATCACTCTCGTCAGGATTTTTGAGTTGTTCTTCACTACTGGATGTTATAACATACGCATTCTCCTCAAGGGAGGGACCTATAGGTGTCAGTGCAAGCAGTAAGGTTTTGGTCTCCAATGCCTCAGTGTGAGTCACGAGGGACTCGACCATCATGTTCAGCCGCCTAAGGGTTTCATGATTATCGATATGTTGTCTTTTAAGTTCTTCATTCTGGATAGTTTGTGCGTCCACAAAGTGCTCCATCATAGATTCTATTCTAGCATTGGTCGATGTTTCAGTGAAATCCTCCATTAATGTTTCGAGGTTGGACTGAACGGATTCTTCCGGTTCTTCAAGATATTGAGAGTGGTAATTTTGGCGGAAATGAGATAGCGTCGCGTGGAAATCTTCCATTAGTATTTCGCAGATTGGAATTGTACGATTCTTGGGGTTCCTCGAAATATTGGGAATGGTAATCATCGGGAAGATTTGGGTACGATTCCTCAAAATTTTGGAAGTGATCGTTATAGAGGTTATTTGGGTGAGAATGGGTGAACGAAGGATTGAAATTCTCCATATGTATTTCGAGGTTGGGGTTATGGTATCCTTGAGATTCCTCAAAATACTGAGAATGGGGATTGTAGAAAGAGTTTGGGTGGAGCATAGTTATAGGGATAAGAATGCCTTAGTCTATACGGTGCAACAACGGAATAACAATATTGACTGTTGCTCCCCGGCAACGGCGCCAAAAACTTGATGCGTCCGCAAGCGCACGGATTTATCGAAGTAATATAAAAGATTATCGAACCACAGAGACCAATATCAACCTATCGTTATCTATCGTCGCTTTGTAAACCTAAGGCTAATGATATTTGGAAAAAGGGAAACTAGAACTAAAACTAAAATAGAACTAAGGAGAATATAATAAAAGAACGAGGCCGGGATATGGTTTCCGCGCTCCTAAGGACTCGTAGAATGAGGTGCTAATTATGACTATACTCCTATTCCGTAGAATATAACAACTTAAAGACTCTGTCTCACGCTCTCGCGGTCTTAACTAAAATCATACTTCCTAATCCCAAGATTTTGCTCTCCCTCGCCCGGTAACTAGGAAACACTCTTTGAAAGCCAGTAGTATCCTAACCAACATCTAAAGCGCTCTCGCTGTATTTAGATATGATGCCTAACTTCTACTATCCAGTTCACTCCTCACGCTCTCGCGGATCTCGGCTTAAACCTTAATATGCTTCTCACTCTCATGACAAAGCAATGTTAAATAATCTCTCACTCTCGTGACAAGGCTACTTAAATTACGATTAGAAGTTAAAACCAAAATAGACTTTTAATCATAAATTCGTACCTATTATTTTCTACCGAGTCCCGTCGGTAACGACGGTCCTCATACGCCGGACTCAAGATAATTTAGCAAGACATAGAATTTAAAACCGAAAAACATAAACATAAACATAAACGGAAATAAAGTAAAGCAAACATGGTAATAAAATAATAGAATTCTAATATTAATTGCAAATGCCGAAACCTGATACAAAAGCTATTCTTCAAGCAACCCCCTCCACAAATGTCGGCAGGATTGAAGCTTTCGGAATTGCGAAATATCGAGTTCTGAGTTTGTAAGCAAATAAAACTAAGCTACTGTAACAGTTCCCTAGTGTTGGAAACTACTACTTGCAGGGTAATGGAATTGAAAATAAAGGAAACAAGGAAAACAACGAAAAACAAAAATAGAAGCTGAGGTTTAATTTTGGCAGAGCTTCGGTACGGCAATAACCGCCCAAAGCACCCCCCTTCTCTTCGTATGTTGACATATTTATAGAGGAGGAGCTTGTAACAGTTGATCTTTGTTCGTGGGCTTTTTGCTGAGAAAGTGCCGGAGACTGGGATTGAATCGTGTGAGAGAATTTAGGAGTCGTTGAAGACTTCTTCTTTTATGGCCACGTCTCTTCTGTTTCTTCATAATATGTGTGTTGCGTGTTACGGTCGTGAGGATATGGTGACGATCACTAATATGCTTTCAGCGTGTTACGGTCGTAACACATTGCTTACGGTCGTTAGACATGAAATAGCGTGTTGCGGTCGTGAATGTGGTGTGACGATCGTAAAACTCCCTTGAGCGCGTTACGGTCGTAAGGCATATGGTGACGACCGTCACTGTTACAAAATCTCAGATTTTGACAGTGTGTTTTCTTCTCATTTTCTGTCAATTTTTCTTCACTTCTTCTTTTTTTACTATTTTGACTTGAGATGTATTGCACCTGCAAAAAGGCAAAAAAACTCGGAATAATCGGGGATTAGTTGAGTCAATGCACGATAAAAATGTACTAAAAACCTAGTAATTATACGATACGATTTCTCGTCATCAAAGTCAACTGTGCACAAAAGTCAACTTTGACTTTTTGAGATTTTTCACCAAAATGGATTTTTAACCCTAAAATGATGTTAATGTATGATTTGAATCTTCACTCATCAAGAAAAATCAAAGAAAGTGGGATAACTTGTAAAAGGGGTAACCATAAAAACTTAGAAAAATTTCTAAGTTATGGAAAAAGTGACACTAATGTGCCAACTTTGGAGGACCATAACTCCTAAACCACAAGGCCATTGTTCCCCATTCAAAGCTTGATTTGTAGATCTCATTTCCCTCTGCAAAAGCTTCATACTGACCTATGTCCAAATTCCTCATGGATTTTGAGTTATGGAGTGATCAAAATCAAGAAAAGTCTCTTTGTTCCAACACTTAGTGAAAATTTCACTAAGTCAGAATTTGCCTTACTTTTTTCCAAATGTAGGGGGATTTTCCACTTGGATCCAAAAGGTATCAAAACCAAATATGATCAAACAGCTGTTGTATCATATAAGAGCTTTCCAAAATGGCCAAGAACATCACCAAATTCAACTTGAGCCATGAGATTTGACATTGGCAAGTTGCCTTGCTGAAATCTGCCAAGGCAAGGCAGAATTTTGTACTTTTGCTCGATTTGCCAAAATCAGCCAATTCTAAGCCTTGTCATCACTTTGGACACATCTGAGGATTAAATATAAAGGGGACAATCACTGAGCCAAGCCTCCAAAGTCCTTGGAACAAGAAATAGCATGCTAAACCTAGAATTGCCCAAAATAGGGACAAGGTGGCATGGACTGAGCCATTTGCAACTGAATTCAATCAAGACTTATCCAAGACCAAGGGGACCAGCAGCCTGTGCCATAACCTCTAGTCAATGGCTAGAGGAGACTTGGATTTTCATTTGCCAACATTGGCCAACCCTACTTAGCAGTTGCCATTCACTATTCCTTACAAAACAAACTTGCTCTACTATAAATAGAGCTCAATTGTGATCAGTTTAAGTACACCAAAGGCCTACAACACTTGCCTTTCTCAAAATCCACTTCTCACTCTCAAAAATGCCTTTCTTAGCAAGTCACTATCGGGTTTTTCATTAGAGAGCAATTCCACTCAAACCAATCACACACACACACCTCACATACATCATATGGGAGTTGATCAAACACTCAAACAACATCTGGAACACTGATTTCTCAGAATCACCAGTCAATTACTCAAGGTTTTAACCAAGTTGCAGTTGAGATGCCATGAAGTGATCCAGCCAATTTCCATCAAGTCCAAGCATTCAAACACGCTCCATAGGGTGTAGGGAAGCTGTTCAGATCATCACAACTCATCTGTAACACCTCCAACTCAGAAATCAATTTGCTCTTGCTGTTACGACCTAGAGGTAAGCCTAAACTTGGTCATCTCTGAATCTATGCATATTTCCTCGCACAATACTTTTGCCAAATGTTCATAATCATCCATGGAATGTTTCCCCTCAAGTAATTGCTTTGTTTGAATCGTGTATCAAAAATCCCAGCCTTCATGCAAAATTTAGGGTTCTTGAGGATTTATCGTGATTTCTTGTTTTATGCTTAATTTAAAGGCAATTAATTGTCATAAACATGATCGTGAGGTGAAAACGAGCAGATTAATATGTGGATTGCATGATATAATCAAGTATTCAGTGAGATTGGATAGAAAATGCAAATCTGGGCAAAACTGAAAAACGCGCGTGTTCTTCAGCTTTTCTTGGCGCCATTTCTCTCAAATTCAAATATTTGAATTTTGTGATTTTATTTAATTGATTCAAAAATTAATTTCTCTCTGATTTTTAATGATTTTGAGTTGATTCTTTTTTTAATAATTCACAAAAATGTTAAAATATTTTATTTTCCCAAAGAAATCCCAAAAATATTATTTATTTCATATAATTGATATTTTTGTGAAGAATTAATGTTTTAATTGTTTTTGACATTTAAAATATTTCTTCCTTATTGATTTTGCAAATTTTAATGGTTTCTAATCATTTTGTAGGACAAAACTTGATTTATGAAGCATTAATCCAAGATCACAATTTGTTTTCCACATGTTAAACAATTTTGATCATTTTAATTGAATATTTTATTCAATTAAAACACATTTTGAAAACAAATTAGGGTTTTGATTAATTCAACCCTCATAAATCATTTCAAAACTCTTTAGGCCTCTGTTAGAGTGTAAGACCCAACCCCTTTGAAAACCAAATCATTTTTGGGCCTCAGTCTTTGTATAAGACCCCCCGGTGTTTTCAAAATCTCGGCGTGATCGTCATTTCAAAAAAAAAAGTCATCTGGGCCTACCCTCGAGTAGTAAGACCCATTTCTTTTCTTTAAACTCTTTGGGCCTTTTATTAGAGTGTAAGACCCAAACCCCCTTGTACAAACAATTTTGGGACTCATTTATTGTATAAGTCCCTCTGTACAAGTAAACGGCGCGATCGTCGCCTTTTAAAAATCAACTGGGTCTCTCCTCGAGCTATAAGACCCATTCAAAACTCTTTGGGCCTCTAATAGAGTGTAAGACCCAATCCCCTTTTAACCAAAATAACTTTGGGCCTCAGATATTGTATAAGCCCCTTTGCATTTAAAAGAAAATCTCGGCGCGACCTCCATTTTAAACGAAAAATCATCTGGACCTACCCTCGTGTTATAAGCCCCACTCTTTTCCTTTAAAACTTTTTGGGCCTCTTGAGAGAGTGTAAGACCCATCCCTTTGTACAGAAAACAATTTTTTGGGCCTCAGTCACTTGTATAAGTCCCTCTGTACAAATTCAACAGTGCGATCACTGATAAAACCCTGGGCCTCTCCTTGAGCTGTAAGCCCCAAATCTTTCTTTTTCAAAGCACTTTCTCCTTTGGTTTTGAATTATACTGTTGTTTTCAATCTTTCTTTGTTAAACAACTAACCAAACAACATGGAAGCTCTACAACCGAGTAAGTGTTTATCCGCTTTCATTTACCGCTTTCATATACATATAATTGTATTGTGGGGTTGTTTCACTGTAAGTCTTCTTTCATAAACTCATATCAACTGTGTAATACTAGTATAGATATTTAGAGTTTCCCCGGCAACTACGTCTAGCATTAAGCCCGTTGATCACTCTTAAATAGTCAAAACTAGATCCCCATAGGATTACCAGACACAGTCTTCCCTCCTCTTGGGGTTAAACAATATGGAGATGTGAAAGGAAGATTCTTTTTGAACCCTTTCTCAGAGTGTCACTCGTAGAAGTTGTCAAAGAAACTCTACTCCCCAGAGATGTTCTCTTCTCCGTGAATGGCATCTCTTGAGTTTCTTCCAAATTCTCAGACTTTTCTGGCTTGATCTATTCTTTGTGAATAGCCTGTCTTGAACTTCTCGGGGTTTGGGGACCCACAGGCTTCCTAAAAGCATCCCCGCCTCCTCTTGGGCGTTGTACAAGGACCCGTCGGCTTCTTAGAAGTATTCACTGCCTCCTCTTAGGCTTTGTATAAATGATTTCTTCCTCCGGGAATGATAGCCTCCTCTTGGGCTTAGTACAAATTGTCCCTCGGCTTCTTAAAAGTTTCCAGCCTCCTCTTGGGCTTCGTACAAATTGCCCCGACGACCTCCTAAAGGTATAGGAACAGAAATCAGTCATCTTAATAGAACAGTCTTTCCAAGAGCCTACTACTGTTTCTCAAAGCATAGTACAAAAGATGAAACTCTGGACTTGGACAGTCTAATTTCCTTGAGTCTCAAAGACATTCTCAAGCACCCTTCAAGAATAGGAAGGAACCCCGTAGACTCGGACAGTCTCAATACCCTTTGGATTTCCCATTTCCTCAAAGAAAAGGAAATATCCCTGATCCTCGAATCAAAATCCCTGAGTACAGCATTACTCATATACGAACTGATTTTCTCTTTAAAACCAATATACTGGACCTGTCACTTAACTGAAACAGCACCCTAGCCTCTTCTTGGGCTTTATACAATGATTCTCCTCAGTGGAGTCAAACTTTTTTAGCCTCCATCTCGGGCTTTGTACGAGATACAAAAAAGGTTCTTATTGAATTAACACTTTAGCCTCCATCTCGGGCTTTGTACGAGATACAAAAAAGGTTCTTATTGAATCAACACTTTAGCCTCCATCTCGGGCTTTATACGAGATACAAAAAAAAAGAGGACTCTCTTGTTGAGTCAACTCCCTTTTAGCCTCCGTCTTGGGCTTTGTACAAGACACAAATCACTCCATTGTTGAGTCAAACTCCTTTTAGCCTCTCTCTCGGGCTTCGTACGAGACACATAAAAAACACCCTCTTGTTGGGCCAATAGCCTCCTCTTAGGCTTTGTATAAGAAAACTACTAGTTGATCCAATCAACCTTTTAGCATCAAAATTGTGCCTCATTCACAGTACACAAACATCAACAACTCCTTCCCTTTCATCTAATCGTTGTAAGCGGCAAGCCTCTGGATCATCTACATCCATGCCACTGTCCCTCCTTTAGCATGAGAAATTCCTAAGGAAAGATAACATTGCTCTACACTGAGTTAAAGTCTTCTCTTTCAGGTTGGAATCCCCTATAAAGGAAATTATGGCATTGATGGATTCACATATCCCAGTTAAAGTAATTCTCCTTTATAAACAGTTGTGACAGACAAACCCCTCTTTAGAGATGACAAAATCTCTCTAAAGTTGAGACCTTTTAGCTTCACATATTGGGCTTTGAACAAGATACAAATAGACTCTTCAGCTTCACATCTTGGGCTTTGAACAAGATACAAACCACCTTTAGCTTCACGTCTTGGGCTTTGAACAAGACACCAAAACACCATTTCCTCCCATAGAATAGGAGGAACTACGATCGCTCTGATTTCCCTGTTTTGGAAAAACGGGAATAAGTAGGCATAAGATTGAAAGAAAAATCTTAGCGAGCACACTAAACAAAAATCCTAAATCCCATCTCAATTGAAAAACATCAGTCCTAACTTCCTGTCCATAGAATAAATCTGTCATTCTGTCAAAATAGCATAAGAGAGGCCCCACTACCACATAGCATCTGTAACCTAACAGACCGCTGTTTAAACTCGGTATGAAAGCAGGGTTAATTGGAGACATCTATTTCCCTTCCTTCATCAGCATTAATAGTATAAAAAATGAATCGACCTGTAGTAACCCCAAGGAACGGCAGTGCTTAAGAACCACGTCCAAAATCGCTCGCTACAGAAAAATGGCGCCCACCGTGGGGCCCTTCTCTCTTTTTTCTTCTTTCTTTTCATCTCTTGTGTCGAAACCACAGAATGGCGTCTCCACCGGGGAGCCATTTTTGTCAGGAACATAGGATTCATAGCTCTTTAAAGTCTAGGACTTTAGGACAAATATATATACTACTTTTCCTAAATGATATATGTGTTTATTTTTTCGCTAATGGGAATGCGTGTGATGCCGCATGTGGAAAGATTGAGTATACACCTAGGAAAAACCCCTTTAGTGGCACAGAGGCTATCAGAAATAGTTGTCATGCGATGCCACCCTCTTCTGAGGACTCTTCAAAAAACACCACCTAGCACGGTTCCTGGCCCGCTGGTGTTTTCTTGACAAGAGTTAATGATGAAGAGAGACAGGTACAAAAAATCACTAGTAAACCTTTGGGATAGGTAGAGCCTTGACTCCATGACACCGACCCTTTGACCCCATGTTTTTTCTATGTTTTTGTGTGCTGCATTCATGCATTCATCTAAGAAACATTAAAACAAAGAAAAATTTTCTCTTCTAGTCTCTCTGTTTTTTCAAATTAAACTAAGACTGTGATTGCAAATATCAGAGAAAAGGATTGCGCTAATGGATTTCGGTAGAAGGAGAACTCATAAGTACACCTTCAAGATTCCAAAACTAGAGGATTTAAGAGGTTTGGCGAGGATGATCACAAACCAAGAGGCTTTTAGAGCCAAGTACGGAGGTTTGCTATCTCTGCTAAGAGTCCATGTGATTGAGGGAATCATGGATGCGCTCATTCAGTTCTACGATCCGGTCTATCATTGTTTCACATTCCTGGATTACCAGCTAGCACCAACGCTGGAGGAGTTTTCTCATCTGATTGATCTACACATTACCGATCAAGCTCCATTTTCTAGACTGGAGGAAATTCCAAAGAATCAGACCATTGCAAGAGCAATTCATTTGGACGAGTCTGAGGTCAGGACTCACATGACCACTAAGGGTGGCATACAAGGTTTTCCAGCCCAGTTCTTGACAAAGAAAGCCATGTACTTCGCCAGTATCGGGAGCGTGACTGCTTTTGAAAACATCTTTGTTTTACTCACCTACGGATTATTTTTGTTGCCCAACATTAATAACCTCGTCGATATCACGCCATTAAGGTTTTCCTCATTGGAAACCCTGTACCAACTTTGCTCGCAGATGCGTATCATTCTGTACACTTGGGAAATTTGTACAGTGGAGGGGAGATCACATGTTGTGTACCTCTGCTTTATAAATGGTTTATCTCTCATTTGCCTAAGTCTGCTGCTTTTTGGGATCTTAAGAGTGCCTTACGTTGGTCGCAGAAAATCATGTCTCTCACCAACTCTGACATTGATTGGTGTAATAGGATTTATGATGGGATCAGAATCATTGACCGTTGTGGAAACTTCCCCAACGTACCCCTTATAGGAACTAAGGGAGGAATCAATTATCATCCAGTTCTCGTTCATCGTGAATTTGGATACCCGATGAGACACGTCCCACGGAGTGTTCATCTGGAAGGTCTTTTCTTCAAGGAAGGAGAAAATGACAGAGCACTAAAGACAGAAATAGTGCACGCTTGGAAACATGTTCATAAGAAAGGACGGGAGTCTCTAGGAAAACCAGACTATGTCTCAGTGGAGCCTTATCTCCACTAGGTACAAACTAGAGCTCTCAATCTAAAGATGCCTTATCCTCATCATGGAGTTCTTCCACCGAGGGAGTCTGTCATGTACTTCATGACTGAGACTGAAAAGCTTCAGGTTACTCTCAACAAAGTTCAACGGGAGAGGAGGTCTTGGAAGAACAAGTACCGCACCCTCAACGTAGAGTGCATCAAAATACAGCAATTACTGAAAGATAAGGACGCTCTGATTGAAATTTTGGAGCAACATGCTGTAGAGAATTAAGATGACCAAAGGAATTTGCTCACTCCTTTCACTTGGCAAAGGAATGACAACCCGACAACGGCCCAAGAGCCCCGGTCAAAGAAAAGGAAAGTACCAGAATCAGCACCCGATTTCTCTTCAGAGAGGACTCGGGACCCATTAGCTTAGGTTTCTGTTTCTGCACCTTGTAATCTACTGCATTTCCATTTCTGTAATCCTTTGAATTCAATAAAAAGGGGTTTCCCCACTGTTTGATATTTGCAATCTAATTGTCGAAGTTTATTTTGATTAAACCAAAAAATAATTAATATAATCATTGCATTCATCATTCTTACATCGCGTATTCTTCTTACCTACGAATCTCACGTTTGTGTCTCGGTTCTAGAGTCAAACTGTCTCATTCGTATAATACTCTAGCCAATCGTCAGAAAAAGATGGATGATCTTGAGGAAGAAAACAGAGAGTTGAAAGAAGAGATCGACGCTCTGAGAGAGGATATGAGAAAGCTTCATAACGACATGCAAGCCATGGCAGAAGCTCAGCTACAAAGGACTCTCATCTCAGAGATCACCTCAGCGCCCATAGTGGAAAAGTATGATCCAAGGTATCAAATGCCGAAATATCGTCCTTGGGGCATGCCTGTTAACTAAATCCCAGAAGGATATGATTTATATGGAATTAGGGTTTGTTTGATTTGTCTATTTTGATGTGTGATCTACAGATAAATGTCTTCCTACAGAGAGAAATTTAAACTTCCTCTGAGGGGATGTTGGTTTTATGTGCTTTGATCAAAGCCCAAGGTTGAAGCTAAAAGGTTGACTCTACTAGGGATTTTTATATATATCTTGTACAAAGCCCAAGATTGAGGCTAAAAAGAGATTGACTCTGCTTGGGGAGATCATTATACAAAGCCTAAGAGGAGGCCAGAAGGAATTGACTCTTTCGGAGGAATATTTTGTCTGTCTTATACAAAGCCCAAGATTGTGGCTAAAAAGGATTGACTCTACTGGTGAGAGGTTTTATCTGTCTTGTACAAAGCCCAAGATTGAGGCTAAAAGGGATTGACTCCACTAGTGAGAGGTTTTATCTGTCTTGTACAAAGCCCAATATTGAGGCTAAAAGGTTAATTGACTCAGCTGGAGAATATTTATATGTGTCTTGTACAAAGCCCAAGACTGAAGCTAAAACAGCTGAGGGAAAATCATTATACAAAGCATAAGAGGAGGCTGGTTGGGGAATTTCTTATATAAAGCCTAAGAGGAGGCTAGATTCTGCTGAGGATTATTGAGATCCAGAGGCAGGTCCAAATTGGGGAATCAACTCTTGCTGAGGATTTACAGAAGAGTTGAAATATCAGATGCCTTGAGGTTCTGATTGACGGTTTATTGATAGTAATTTGACCCTAGTTGGGGAAATTTGAGTGTAGGTTTAAAGATTGATGAGATTATCAGGGTTTTTTCTGTGTTTTTAGGAAACTTGAGGGTTTCTTTGAGATCCAAGAGGAGATGAAATTGTCCAAGTCTACTGGTATGAGAAGGTTGATCTTTGTATGATGCCCAAGAGGAGGCTAATGTTTTAAGCGATGGGAATCAACCCTAAATTGGTCTGATGTTTTGACTCTGACTCTCTGAAGGATTGAACTATCAAAGGATGACTAAGTTCTGTCCTATACTTGTAGGAGGTCTTTGGGTCCTTTTACTAAGCCCAAGAGGAGGCTGAGAACTTCTAAGAAGCCTGAGGGTCCTTGTACAAAGCCCAAGAGGAGGTTGGGATGCTTTTAGGAAGCCTGTGGGTCCAAACCTAAGAAAAGTTCAAGAAAGGTTTCACCGGGAATAATCCTTTCTTTAGTGAACATTTCTAGGGTTTGAAGAAATTCAGAAGAGGTTTCACTGGGAATTAATCCTCTTTGGGGAAATGAATTTCTTGTACAAATTTCTAGTAATGACAGTCTTGAAAAAAGTTTCACCGAGAATAAAGCCTTTCTCTGTTCCATATTGTATAAGCCCAAGAGGAGGCAAGACTGTGTCTGGAATTTCTTATGAGGCGCTAGGTTTGATTGTGTTAAAAGAGTAACCACTGGTTTGATCTAATCCTACTCCTATTTGTTGGGGAAAACACTAAGCAGATATAGAGGCATATATATATATATATATATATATATATATATATATATATATATATATATATACAGATGAAATATATATAAGCAAATATGTAAAAGAAGCTGGTAGAACTTACAGGTGAGCAAGCTTCCAGCAGTATAAACATAGCTGTATGGTTAGTTATTCAATAAATTGAAGAAAGTTTTGATACAACTATAAATTTGAATCTAAATCAAAAGAAAAGTTGTTTGTAAAAGGAAATTTGGGGCTTATACCTAAGGAGAGGCTCAGATGAAAAACAGTGATCGTACTATTATTCTGAAAATTGTACCGAGACTTATACAATGACTGAGGCCCAAATTTATTGTATTTACAAAAGAGGTTGGGTCTTACACTCTATTAGAGGCCCAAAGTTTATTTTTATACAAGAGATGGGGCTTACAACTCAAAGAGAGCCCCAGTTGAAAAATAGTGATCGCACTGTTGTTTTCGAAAATTGTATCGGGACTTATACAATGACTGAGGCCCAAAAATGGTTTGTACAACAAGAGATGGGTCTTACACTCTATTAGAGGCCCAAAAGTTTTAAAAAGAAGTGAGAATGGGTCTTACAACTCAAGGAGAGAGGCCCAGACGATTTTTTTTAAAAGGCAGCGATCGCGCCGCGGTTTTAGAAAACACGATGGGACTTATACAATGACTGAGGCCGAAAAATATTTATGTGACAAGGGATGGGTCTTACACTCTATTAGAGGCCCAAAAGTGTTTTGAAAAATGATTGTAAGGGTGAAAATAATCAAAACCCTAATTTGATTAAAAATGTACTTTAATTTGAATAAAAAAAACATTTTAAATGATCAAAATTATCAAACGTGTGTAAAAAATAAGTTGTGATCTTGGATAAATGTTTGAAAAATTATGTTTAACCGCATAAAGGATTAAAATTCATTTGGAATGAAAAGATCAAAGTGAGAATTTCATTTTTTAATGTTTAAAAACAAATAAAAAATAAAATTAATTACAAAAATTCTAACTATATTAAATAAATAATATAAATTGGATTTTTTTGCAAAATAAAATAATTTAACATTTTTGTGACCTTTAAAAAAAAGAACCAATCAAAAATGATAAAAAATGAGAGAGAAATTAATTTTGGAAGTTATTAAAAGATGGTGAAGAAAAGTGAAAGAAAACAAGTGGTAAAAAAATAGGATGGCCCTCCCAAGGTTTGAACCCACGCCCTTGAGGTGGAGGGTTTCAAACTTTACCAACTGAGCCAAGTGTGTTGGCTGATAGAGGATGACAAGAGTGAATAATATGTGAAACTCCCTTTGGAAAATAGTTCAAAAAAATACCAAAAGGTCTGGGGCGAGGGGGATTTGAAACCCAGACCCTTTGCTCGCTACACACACAAAACCAGCTGATCAACCACTGGGGCGTAATGCCAATTCAAATATATAGTGGTAAGTGTATAATATATACTATGTTTGGTCCTAAAAACCTGAAAATGGCGCTATGGCCATCTTCTTCCTTGGCCAAACATCAGACTTGCGTTAAGCAAGCTATCTCTCTCGTTTCTCAACCATTTTATAAGATGTAAAAATGAAACTTATGCGTGTTTTAACAAGTAACATGATGGTTCTTTTCAATTTCATTTAAATTAAGTGTAAAAAAATATATCACGTTATAAACAGATGAACCATAAAAAATGCAAGAACTAAATGAAATCTCATACACACGAGATAAATAGTAATTGATTGAGCGAAAATGATCTATGAACATCCAGAAATACAATGGTGTCTTGAAAACATGTTTATGATGCGTGATTCATTGAGTTTGAAAGTTTAAGGCTTACCTCTGCGAGAAGAAATCGATTTCAGTGGTAGAGGTGTTACAAAAAAGAAACAATGATCTGGATAGCTTCCTTAGGCCTCAAGGATTATGTTGCAACCTTCCGGATGTTTTGAAACTCTTTGGATAGGCTGGCTCAACTCTGACTGCAATTGATCCAAGTGAGAAATGGAGATAATGATCCTGATGTTTCAGAAGTGCAAGGAGTGTTTGATCAGCTCATATATGATGTATGGAATGTGTTAGAACAATTGGTGGTTATGGAATGGCTCTCTAATGAAAAATTCAATAGTGACTTGCAAATGAAGGCATTTTTGGAGTGAAAGATAGATTTTGAGTAAAGCCAGTGTTCTGAGGCTTTGGTGTACTTAAACTGATCACAATTGATGTCTATTTATAGTGAAACAAGTTTGTTTTGGCATCAATAGTGAATGGAGGCTTGGACAGTCCCTTGGCCAATGTTGATCAAAAGGAATCTTTGGTCTTCTCTAACCATTGACTTGGGTCAGTGCAGCAGGTTATAAGTCCTTTGGTTTAGAGATAAAGCTTGACTTAATTCAGTTGGCAATGTCTTGATGCTTGCCACCTTGTGAACCCATTGAATGCATTGAAACAAAATTGGAGTCTTTGAGATTTTTAGCCTTTTTAGGGACACATAGCTACATGTAGATCCTTGGACTTGGGAGGCTTGTGGATCAGATCTTTTCCCTTTGGTGTTATCCCCTGAGGTGTCCAAATGGATGACAAGGCTTGTAATTTCCTAACTTAACCAATTCAAGCAAAAATGCACAAATCTGTCTTGTACAAGACAGTTTGAAAGTGTCATCTTGGGAGGATCATATCTCCTTGCTCAAATGGAGTTATGGAATGATCATGTACTTTTTAAAAAGCCCTTATATGGTACAATTCATTTGTGGTCATAGTTTGTCTTGAAACTATCTGGACTTAGTTGAAAATCCCCATGAACATTGATGTTCAAGGCTGAAACTTAGACAATTTTGTACCAAGTGTTAAGTCTTTGATTTTTCACCACTTTGATCTATCCATAACCAAAAATCCATGAAGAATTAGAGTTTCATGTAGTTGAAGCTTTTGTAGAATGTAGGAAGACCTACAAATCAGGCTTTGGATCACTCAAAATGGCTGCTTGGATCAAAAGTTATGGTCCTTGGAAGTTGCACCAAAACCATCCAAATTTAGTAACTTAGAAAAAAATTTCAAATTTCCAAGGTTTCCCCTTTTATAAGTTATCAGGATTTCTTGATCAATTCTTGTTCAAATGACATTGTAAATCATATTTTATGAATATATGAGTCACAAGGATCATTTTTGCCAAAAAAGTCATGTTTTGACTTTTGGCTCCGGAGCGGTTCGGCGCGGAGAAACCCTAATTCCCGACTTTTGAGGTATGCATTCTATGAGGGTGATTTAACTTTGTAATGGGACTCCTAGGATCATTTTGAGCATATTGAGTCATATTTTGAAGCCTTGGCACAATCTCCTATGAAAATTTCACTCTGGAGACCTCAGTCGACAAAAAACCCTAATTTGGTGACACTGGGTTTTCGAGGCTCCTTCCACTTGGAATGCTACAACTTTGTGCTTGATTTTTTATGTGTGAGTCCTCTTGATCCTTTATGGGTGTTTGATAGGTTGGAGAAGTTGAATATCATGTCATTTCTTGATTGATCTTTTGTCCAAATGCTCAGAGAGGGATGGAAACCCTAATTCTTGATTATAGTGAATGCTCAACTATCGTTGAGGAGATTGATGAGGCATGATGGTACATCCATATTGTGGTGATGACTGTCACAATGATGGGAAATCTTGTGGTCAAAATTTGGGGTATGACAGTGTTCTTCCGTGATAGAAGGACATTAGCTATAACATTTATGATAACACTTCTCTAATTGACTTTTTTGTCTTGAAACCTGGACAAGCTCCAACAACTCATGATAGCATTAAAAATATTGACAATCGTGGCCTTAATCACCAACTTTCATTGTGGAGTCCAAGACATTTTACACAAATTCCAAATGTCTTCAAGAGAATTGAAGTGAACCGTGATATTGATCACCTCTAAAAACCAAGTCCATATGTTAATGCAAAAGGACAGTCAAAGTAAATGTGGAAAAAAGAATCCTCTCTGGCCTAACAGAGATTTCAAATTGATGGCAATGAGCAACATATAAATTTCAAGTACTCATTAGTGGAAAGCTTGTTATGCATCAATATCCAAGCCACAAGGGACTTCGTAGAAAGGATGTTTTTTCTCCAGATAAACCTTGCCCAAATAGGTTGATGATGACTTTTGGTTTGAAAGCAAATGCCTCTTTAAGAGACAAATAACTAGATTCAGTGCCTAACCAAACTAAGCAAACATTTTTGTCCTAAAGAGGGAAAATCATTTTGTAAGTGTAGGATGTTATAGAAGAGAATTGATCAAGGAATCTCTGAGATGTCATCCATTGATGGTTATGGATGAAACTTCTAGCCTTATCAGTAAGGTGTTTATGCCATGCCATAGGAATGTTCAGAATCTCTTCTAGGCAATACCTACCATACCAATTATCAAACCTAAATTTGGTGTCCACACCATTTCCAATCAAGTGTATAGAATTATCTTTGACCATAAAAAAAAAGGATGCTTGAAATCACTTCAAAGAGAGGAGAAAGCATGACCATTGATGCAATCACTGCCCCTGTTTTGAAATTATTGTAAAGGGAATTAGTCTATTCAACCCCTCTTCTAGACCTTTTTCTTATCTATATCTTCAACAAACATACTTCCTAGGGCTAGATTAGGTTTTCATAAATGATCAAGATGTAACATGAAATAAACATGAGAATATAGATTAATATGACTAAATAACTAAAGCGAGCATAAGATAATGGCCAATAGTAATATATATATATATATATATATATATATATATATATATATATATATATATATATATATATATCTGTGTGTGTGTGTGTCATAATAGAGTACAAATATAATCCTAACAAAATATAACTTACAAACTCATAGGATGGTAGTTATGGAACATGAGTAGAAGTAGAGCGACATCAAATAATCGCTCAATCCTCTACTAAAACTCTTTTCAATCTACCTTCAAATTTTAAACCTCTCAAACTCTCTCTCATATTTGTTTATATTCTAATTGTAATAACTAATATAAAGCTATATATATTTGGCAACCAAAGCTCTCTTTAGATAGATTAATTTCATGCATTCATTTGTTGAGAAAATATGGCTTGCTCTGTGGATTGACATATTTACCCTTAATCTAATCTAATGGTTAACGTATTTACTAAACCTTCCCATCTAATGACTGACATATTTACTAAACTTCTTCCTAAGGAAAATTTATTTTCCATAATAATTAAAGTAGGAATATTAATTCAATCATGCATGGATTGAAATCTGCAAGACACATATTCTTTTTCTTCTTCTTCCCTTTCTCTATATCTTTTACACTATCTATGTGAATGCTTTGTGCTATCTTCTGCCTTTATGATAACACCAATGGGGGGAGGAGTATAATCTCAGGGGAGTATGGTATACTCTTTATATTTGTAAGGGGAGTTTAAGCACTCCAATCATTCATTTATGCTTGTCTATTTGTTCACCTCCCTAAGAAATGTGTTGTCATCATCAAAAGAGGGGGGGGGGGGGGGGGATAATGTGGAACTATATACTTGAAGGTACAATTTGGTGCCAGTGATCTTAGTGGCAAATGATCCAGGTCGTATAAATGATGCAAACACCTAATGTAACGTCCCAGATTTTGGTCTCAGCCATACATTACTAAAAAAAACTATATTTACTTTAAAAAATTGCTACAATTTATTATTAATATAAAATTATAATTATAAGTTTGGAAATATTTGTGATTTAAAGTAAAGCAAATGAATTCGTTAAAAACCTAATTTGATCCTCGTGTTGTTTTCACCTGACATCGTCGAATTCTTTGGTACCTAAAATGTTGGTTGTAAGGGGTCAAATTCTATAATACACAAACATACAAAACTAAACCATACAACTATACAACGAAGCCGATATTGTTGTTTTTTAAGTGGTTCTTTAAAGGTTAAACAGAAAGATAAGCTTGTCTGGCAATGTTTCGAAGACTTTTGTTGTTCGTGATCTTGCAATGTGGATTATGTGTATATTGTTGATTATGTACATATCTTAGTTTTGTTTAGGAATTCTTGTATATCATGTTCCATAATTGTATATTATTCTTTTTGTACATGTATATATAACGAAGCCGATAGGCTCTTATGGATGTATCGGTACCAATTTATACTATATAATGTATTTGTAGACTATATTATGTGGGTGTTACAATTGGTATCATAGTAGGTCAATTCTCGACCCAGCCTTGAAACATTATAAGTAAATTAACTCCTGCTTCATATCTGTGTTTTGCTAACATGATTCTTAAATTGATGGGCCAGATCAACCTAATTCTATGTGTGTGGTAGGTAGTATCATGGTTGAGCAACCACAAGGACTTCAAAGGTTTATTAGATATTGTACTTTGAGAGTAGGCTCAAGATAATAGTTTGAAAGTAAGGAGAACTATTGAGCTCGGTTGAAGTCATGGTAAGAGTTGTGATTCAGGTGAAGTCACTGAAAGTAAGGAGAACCCTTCAAGCCTTCAACTTGAGTCATTTTCTCAGAAACAAGGAATAGTCCCTCAAAATGGACACACAATAGAGTAGATCCTATCCAGAAATTGTGCCAAAACCTAGTCATCTTGCCATCCCAAATTCTCTTAAAAGAAGAAGAGACAAACTAATCGGTATCCAACTCTAGGGAGGACTCAAGAAGAAAAACCCCTCTCAACCAATGAGACACCCTCTTAAGGTTACCCACCCTGACCCCCCCAACGGGTTGCCGAACCTAAGGGAACCATACCAGTTAACATAGATGTCTCTCCACAGAGAGAGCTCGTTCAAAAGAACCCTACACCTCCACTTACTAAACAAGGAAAGGTTCAACAACTTAAGGTCCTTAACCCCTAAACCACCTCCCTTTTTCCTTCAACATGTTCTCCCACTTAAACAAATCAATCTTATTTCCTACTTTTGGAACCCGCTAGAGAAACCTCCTATGTATACCAACCAACTTCTTCCATACCGAGACCAATGTATTCATAAAATATAGAAAGAACATTGGGATATATTTCAACACCGAGTTCAATAGAACAACTCTCCCACCCAGACTCACAAAATAAAAGATAGTTTAGGGACACTTAATTAGAAATATACTTTAATGATTTCAACTTTAGTTATATCATATATTGCGTGTGCTAGGAACATGCTTGATTTGTTGTGTTCTAGTAAGCATTGATATACTTGTTAATAATTATTTATATTTATGAACTAATATGACTAAGTTGTTGATATTTATGAGTTAACAACTTTAAAAAATTATTTTTTATTTATTTATTAATAGTTAGAATATGTAGTTGTTAGTGTATCTATAAAGGTAAATTACTTGAATGGTCACAATTATTTGGACTCACACACATAAAAAACTTATCATATCATTATTTTTAAAATACACATTATTTAAATATTTTCCCTTTAACATCCTTTTGAGCTTTAAATAATCTTTGATTTCTATTTTAACCAAAGTTAAGCTATAATATGTTTTACTCCCTCTAATCCTTTATATTTGTCATTTTAGTACAATTCTCTATAACCAAGACAACCAAAATAAAACAAATATATTGACATTTTTTCTAATTTACCCTTACATATTCATTATTCAACATATCATTTCTCTTTCCGAGATATTCCACATTTAATGCATAGATTCCACTTATGACACAAATAACATAGTTTTTCCACCTTTATTTACTTTTTTTCACGTAATAGTCTCTACACTTTTCTTTTCTTTTTTTATGGTACACTTAAAATTCAACGTCCCTCCAATTTTATTACTTCAAATTTTATGCTTCCCACCAAAAAGAGTTAAAATTATTAATAGTTTAAATGTATATATACCTTTATATTGTAAATTTACAAAATTTATAACTCATAGAATATGACTTCAAACATTACTAGATTTTCATTGTGTGATATAGATTTAAATATATAATTTGCTCATTTGCCAGATTTAAATATTAGTGCAGAAGATAAAGTTGAAGAAAACAACAATGATATTAATAGTGTATTTATTCTTTCAACATGTGTGTTTGTTTATTGTCTCTTTTAATTTTTTTTTTGTCTCTTTTCATAATTTATGGTAGTTAATGGATGAATATCACAATAAAGCAAATAATAATATAAAACAACATATTAATGATATTTTAACTCAAAAATTTTAATTGTTGACATTCTTTACTTTTTGTGGATTGCCCAAAAACTATGTTGTGTAAATAATCAATCAATGGCTTTTTAGATACACTTTTTTATATATAATTAAAATTAAGTTTGAAGTAAATTGAGTTTAAAAGTTGGGGTTTGATTTAATTTTTAAAAAAAATTGGGGTTCACAAAAGTTTTGTGTAGATTTTTCAACATTATTTTAAACTTAATTATTGTTTTTATTTTCAAATATATCAGTTTTGGTTTTGCAAAATGTAAAAATGTGATTTTGCATGCTGAAATTTCATTGGTTGTAACATGTAACAATATGCACGCTACATCAATCTCAGACATTCAAACTGATCAGCAAATTTTAAAGTGGTGGAGTAATTATGAGTAAATGTGTAAGTAAACCTAGTTAAAAAGTAATTGTATAATTGACAAGTTACAATCTTATACTCTTTTTTGTAGCAAAACAAACTCAATGAAATTCATTAATCAAGACTTGTTCAATACAAGGAGGAATAAAATTAAACGCTTGATGCCTATACCAAGAATTGGCCACTGCCATACCCCAAATTTTACCCCTTTAGATGTCATCATCATTTGCATGAGCATTATTGATCAATCATCCTTGCATAGCTAACCAAACTACCAAGCTTTGTGGTTTTGTTTCTTTTGAGGAATAAGGGTTTTGTACAAGAAAGGGAAAGCTCTGATTAATCAAGACTTGAAGGAGGGATCAACCAAGGAAGTCCTCACATTCAAAGGTCCCTAAGATGCCTTTTTGGTTCAATACAATTCATTTTAAGGGCTTTCTAAGTGAATTGGAGAGATTTTGAATTCATCTGATTAAAAAGTCAACTGAGGCTCCATAAAAGTCAACCTTTGAGTTTTTTTGGTCAACCATGAACATTTCAAGCCATATTCTATGATCTCTTGAGATTTGATTAAGAAAAATCAAATGGAATCATAAAATCAGGAGAATTATGAAAGCTAGGGTTTTTGGTGAAATTTTCAAAGTGTGAAAATCAAGGATTCTATCCATCTTTCAAGGACCATATCTCACACATCCTTAGGCCAAATGGAGAAAACCAATACTCATTTTAAAGAGGATATTCCCTACTACAAGTTTGTAGAAGGAATCAAGTTCAAAGAGTGAAAGGATTGGAAGTTATGGATGGTTAAAGTTGGTAGAAACCATGATTTTGTACTTACACTTAGAAAATTTTCTAAGTCCTAAATTCAGCATGTTGGAACCAACTTCATGGGGATTTTTCACATGGTTACAAGTCTTAAATCAAAATTTCTCAAACATGAAAGTTATTCCTTTTTCTTCAAGCTTTCCATGCATATAAAGAACTCTGCAATTTGATCAAGGAGTCAAAAGTTATGTTCTCAAAGTTTGAGGATTTTAGGCACAAGTTAGGCAACTTTCCCAAGTTTCCAAGGCACCACAAGTCATGTTTTGCTCAATTTTCAAGCTTTCTTTTTAATGGTTTCAAGTTTCAAATCCAAAGATGTTAAACACCAAAATTGTTCTCCTCCATCTCAGCTTTCCAAGCATCTAAAGAACTCCTCAATTGGAGTTCTACAACTCAAGATATCGTGTGATAAACATGGGTGCCAAAGCTTGACAAAACTTGCCCAAGTCATGACCAGGCCACGCATGCCAAGCCATAGGCCATAATTTTGGACCACTTTTCATGTCCATTTTCCATCATGTTACAAGCTTCAAATCAAAAAGTTTTTAGCATAAAAATTGTTCAATCACATGCCCTCTTTCCAAAGACCCTAAGATCCCTTTGTTTGAGTCAAGAACTATGGAGTTATGGTGTGTCAAAGTGAGCTCATGCACATGTCCACCTCTTGTCACCAATACCAAACCTCAAGACCAAACCTCATGACTAACCTTTTTAGCACCCAAAGCCTTGTTTCTTGTGCACCTAATCTATCATTTAGGATCTCTAAACTTGCCCAAATAAGCTCACATTTCCAATGGCCTACAATAAGCATGTTTTGACACATAACATGAACATTTTCAAAACAAAATTTTGCAACTTATGTCATTGAACTTTTACTTTCTTTTCTTGCTACATTATTCTGCCACAAACAAACAAAAACACATGCCCAAACCATTTGCACCATAGCTAACCCGAGCCACCTCCATGAGAGGTCAATTTTTCTCTCTTAAAAACTTTGACAAAAAAAAAACAAAGCCTTGGAAGATGTTCTGCCTCAAAAAACCACACAACATATCTCACATATATAAGGAGAAAACCCTAGCAAGAGAGGGAGCTGGGTTTTTGGACAGAAACTCTGAACACAAAAATCACTTATTTTCTTAAAAAATTGACTCTTTCGTATCTCAGTTTTGAGAGCTCACCTTCCATTTTTCCCACTCCATCCATCATCCCTAAGGGTTTTTGTTACACTTGGTGAAGAATCTCACGTGGAAAGAGAAGCCATAAGAGCTCCGTCTGAGTAACTTTACTTCAATCCTCACTCACTTTTTTACTGCTCATTTATGTGCATGGTTGTCATATTTAGATTGTGGGATTGATATAAAACATGTTTGCATGTTTGTTGTTTCATTCTGGGTGGGTTTCAGTTTGAGTACCATTTTGTTGTGGCTGTGTTTAAGGGTGTTAGAGTGAGCAAATGGAAGAAACAATGCTATAGTTGTGATCAGTGTGAGAAACCGACTAGAGTGGTGTTATTGTTGTTGAGTTATGTGGAGTTTTGCAGACAACTCCGACGATCGTCGCCGAAGAAGACGACTAGATCTAGGGCTTCGACGTCTTAGTTGTCCTACTCACGTGTCCTTTGGACCTTTTGACTTTATTTGCTGTCAAATGATGTGGCGCAGAGGTGGAGGCCACATCATTTAATGAATCCACCGTGGCTCTCTCTTTTTTGTTGGATTCTGATTGTTTTTTTTAAGACATAGGCCTAACGTTTCTTGCTACATGCACCCCACTTTCCTGGGCCCATGCGCATTGCAACTAAAATATGTTATTCTTAAATCTGCTGAATGCACCCCTCCATTATCTTCTTTATTTTATTTTCCTTTTATTTTCCTTTTATTTTGTGATTTTCTTTTTCTTTTTTTAGTTTTGATCTTCCAAATATTAAAAAATCATATAAAAAATAATTTTATAAACCTTACTGTCTTGACTCATTTTTAATATTTTTTATTTATTTTTATTATATATTTTGTTATTTTATTCAAATTATTTTGTTTGGTGTTTACAAAAATGCCCTCAAAATTAACTTTTTTATTTGAATTCCTTCCAAATGTCATTTGGTGCTGATTTTTTGTCAACTTGTGATGTATGTGTAATACCCCAAATTTTGACCACTTAGATTTCCCATCATTGTGAAAATCATCATCACAATATGGATGAACCATCATGCTTCATCAGTCTCCCCAAAGATGGGTGAGCATCCAATACAATCAAAATTAGGGTTTCAAGCCCTCTCTGAGTGCTTAGACAAAGGATCAATCAAGAAATGACATGATCTTCAACTTGTCTAATCTCTTAAATATCCACAATGGATCAAAAAGGACTCCCACTTCAAGGATTAAGCACAAGGCTGCTCCCTTCTAGGTGGATCAAGTCTCAAGATCGACAGTGTCACCAAATTAGGGCTTTGGTCGACCAGGGCCTCCAGATGGAAATTTTCATCTGGGCACAAGGCAATGATCCAAAACATGACCTAATATACTTCATGGAACCTCATGGACCCATGCATCAAGTCAATTTTGCCTCAGGGGATGCATTCATTAAAAATCAGGAATTAGGGTTTCTTGACCTAATTCACCCCTAAGTTGACTTTTGGGACAAACCATGAGCCAAGACCTCAAGACATGATTTGAGGGTCTCTAATATACCATATTGATCCATTTGGAACAATGGATTGATCCAAGAAGCTTGAGCAACAAGTCTCAATTTCATCTGCACCACAATTAGGGTTTTAAGAGAAAAGTCAACTGTAACTTTGACTTTTGACTAGGACATGCTCCCAAACCCTAATACATGATTGAATATACCCTATGACACCCATGGAACATGTCCATCAAGTTTGATTTAGGTCAAGGACATGATTTCCTGAAGAATTGCACAGTTTGGAATTCATCTAATAAAAAGTCAACTGTGCACAAAAGTCAACTTTGACTTTTTGAGATTTTTCACCAAAATGGATTTTTAACCCTAAAATGATGTTAATGTATGATTTGAATAATCATTCATCAAGAAAAATCAAGAAAAGTGAGATAATTTGTAAAAGGGGTAACCATAAAACTTAGAAATTTTTCTAAGTTAAAAATAAAGTGGCAAAGGTACCAACTTTGGAGGACCATAACTCCTAAACCACAAGGCCATTTTTCTCATCCAAAGATGGATTTGTAGCTCTCATTATCACCTACAAAAACTTCAACTACAAGTCATTCCAATTCATTAAGGATTTTGAGTTATGGAGTGATCAAAGTGGCTGAAAAGTGAAAATGTCACTTTTTCCAACACTTAGTGAAATTTTCACTAAGTCAGATTCTGCCTCACTTTTTGCCAAATGTAGGGGGATTTTTCACTTGGAATCAAAAGAGATCAAAACCAAACTTGTTCAAACAGTTGTTGTATCATGTAAGAGCTTTCCAAAATGGCCAAGAACATTGCCAAATTCAACCTACACCATGAGATACAACATTGCCAAGTTGCCTTGCTGAAATCTGTCAAGGCAAGGCAGAATTTGCAACTTTGGTCGATTTGCCAAAATCAGCCAAATTCAATTGCTCCTATCCACTTGGACACCTCAGAGGATTGAATCTAAAGGGGACAATCACTGAGCCAAGCCTCCAAAGTCCATGGAACAAGAAATAGCATGTTGAACCTAGAATGGCCAAAATAGGGACAAGACTTCAAATTTGGAATGAGGCATTCAATGAAACCATCAAGGTGGCATGGACTGATCCATTCTCATCTAAAATCAGTCAAGACTTATCCAAGACCAAGGGAACCAAAGCTCTGTGCCCAAACCTCTAGTCAATGGCTAGAGGAGACTTGGATTTTCATTTGCCAACATTGGCCAAACCTACTTACCAGCTGCCATGCACTATTCCTTGCAAAACAAACTTGCTCTACTATAAATAGAGCTCAATTGTGGTCAGTTTGAGTACACCAAAGCCATCTAACAGATGCTTTCCTCAAAATCTCTTCTTACACTCCAATTTTGCCTTCTAAGGCAAGTCACTATCGGGTTTTGAGTTTGAGAGCAATTCCAATCAAACCAATCACTCACACACCTCACATACATCACATATGAGCTGATCAAACACTTAGATTACTTCTGAAACATCAATTTCACAAAATCACCAGCTGGTTGCTCAAGGTTTTAACCAAAGTGCAGCTGAGGTACCACAAAATGATCCAGCCAATTTCAATCAAGTCCAACCATCCAAACACAATCCATAGGGTGTAGGGAAGCTGTTCAGATCATCACCACTCATCTGTAACACCTCCAAATCAAAAATCACTTTGAACTTGTTGTCACGACTTGGAGGTAAGCACATACTTGGTCATCTCTCAATCTATGCATATTTCCTCGCACAATAATTTGGCCATATGTTCATAATCATGCATGGAATGTTTTCCCTCAATTAATTGCATTGTTTGAATCGTGTATCAAAAATCCTAGCCTTCATGCAGAAATTAGGGTTCTTGAGGTCTCTTCGTGATTTCTTGTTGTATGTTTAATTTAAATGAAATTAAAGTACATAGACATGATCGTGAGGTTGAGGCGAGCATAATGATATGTGGATTGCATGATATGATTACGTATTCATGGAGATTGGATAAAAAATGCAAATCTGAGAAACCAAGAACACGCGCGTGTTCTTCAGCTTGTTCTTGGCGCCATTTTTAGAAATTCAAATATTTGAATTTTGTGATTTTGTTTAATTGATTTAAAAATTAATTTCTCTCTGAGTTTTAATGATTTTGAGTTGATTCTTTTTTTAATAATTCACAAAAATGTTAAAATATTTTATTTTCACAAAAAATCCCAAAAATAATATTTATTTCATATAATTTATATTTTTGCAAAGAATTAATATTTTAATTGTTTTTGACATTTTAAATATTTTTTCTACATTGATTTTGCAACTTTTAATGCTTTCTAATTATTTTGTAGGTCAATACTTAATTTTTGAAGCATTAATCCAAGATCACAATTTGTTTTCCATGTGTTAAACAATTTTTGATCATTTTAATTGAATTTTTATTCAATTAAATACATTTTGAAAACAAATTAGGGTTTTGGATTAATTCAACCCTCATAAATCATTTTCAAAACTTTTTGGGCCTCTTGAGAGAGTGTAAGACCCATCCCCCCTTGTACAAAAACTTTTTGGGCCTCACTCATTGTATAAGTCCCTCTGTACAAGTAAACGGCACGATCGTCGCCCGTTTAAAAATAAAAAATCATCTGGGCCTCTCCTTGAGCTATAAGACCCATTCAAAACACTTTGGGCCTCTATTAGAGTGTAAGACCCAATCCCCCTTTTAACCAAAACATTTTGGGCCTCACTTATTGTATAAGTCCCTCTGCGTTAAAAGAAAACCTCGGCGCGATTGCCATTTTTAAACGAAAAATCATTTGGGCCTACCCTCGTGTTATAAGCCCCTCTCTTTTCTTTAAACCTTTTTTGGGCCTCTTGAGAGAGTGTAAGACCCATCCCTTTGTACAGAAAACCTTTTTGGGCCCCAGTCACTTGTATAAGTCCCGCTGTACAAAGTCAAACAGTGTGCTCACTGATAAAACCCTGGGCCTCTCCATGAGCTGTAAGCCCCAAATCTTTTTATTTCAAAGCGTTTTCTCCTTTGATTTTGAATATACTGTTGTTTTCAATCTTTCTTTGTTGAACAACTAACCAAACAACATGGAAGCTCTATAACCGAGTAAGTGTTTACCCGCTTTCATTTATCGCTTTCATCTGTATATAACTGTATTGTGGGGCTGTTTCACTGTAAGTCTCCTTTCACAAACTCATATTATAAACTGTATTGTGGGGCTGCTCACTGTAAGTCTCCTTTCATAAACTCATATCTACTGTGTAATAATAGTATAGATATTTCGCGTTTCCCCGACAACTACGTCTAGAACTAGGTGACGCCGTTTCATTTATTCGTAGAAATAGACGCCTAGATCCCCAATAGGAGCACCAGATACAGTCTTCTCTTCGGCTGTCCTCCTTAGGAATCGTCAAGAAGCTCTACTCCCCAAGATGAATGTATTCTCCGTGAATGGCATCTTTGAGTTTCTTCCAAATTCTCGAACTTTCCTGACTTGATCTATTCCTTGTGGATAGCTTGCCTTGAATGTCTCGGGGTTTGGGTACCCACTACGGTCATAATCTTGGACCTTAACTAAGGAACCCTCTTTAAAAGCTAAAAATCGCTGGATAGTAAACCTCGCACGTTTACCAGTGGTTTTTATCTTTAAAAGAGTTATCTCTCCTAATGGAAAGGAGATGATAGACCCACGAGCTTCTTAAAAGCATCGGCCTCCTCTTGGGCATTATTCAAGGACACTACGGCTTCTTAGAAGTATTCACAGCCTCCTCTTAGGCTTCGTATAATGATCTCTTCCTTCGGGAATGATAGCCTCCTCTTGGGCTTCGTACAAGGACCCGTAGGCTTCTTAAAAGTTTCCAGCCTCCTCTTGGGCTTCGTACAAATTGTCCCGACGACCTCCTAGAGGTATAGGAACAGAACCTAGTCATCCTCATAGAACAGTCCTTTCATAGAGTCTACTACTGTTTCTCAAAGCATAGTACAAAAGAAAAAAACTCTAGACTTGGACAGTCTAACTTCCTTGAGTCTCAAAGACATTCCCAAGTGACCCCTTCGTTAAATAGGAAGGAAACCCGCAGACTCAGACAGTCTCAATACCCTTTGGATTTCCTGTTTCCTCAAAGAGAAGGAAATATCCCTGATCCTCAAATCAAATCCCTGAGTACAGTGTTGCTCATATAAGAACTGATTTTCTCTTTTAAAATCAGTATATTGGATCTGTCACTCAACTGAAACAAACCTTTAGCCTCCATCTCGGGCTTCGTACAAGATACAAAAAAAAACTCTCTTGTTGAGTATCAAAGACTCTCTTGTTGAGTCAAACTTTTAGCCTCTATCTCGGGCTTCGTACGAGACACAAAGACTCCCTCATAGAGTCAAACAAACAATAGCCTCTATCTCGGGCTTCGTACGAGACACATAGACTCTATCGTCGGGTCAAAAACTTTTAGCCTCTCTCTCGGGCTTTGTATGAGACACAAAATAGCCTCCTCTTAGGCTTTGTATAATGATTTTCCTAGCAGAAATCAGCCTCCTCTTAGGCTTTGTATAAGAAAACCACTGGTTGATCCAATCAACCTTTTAGCATCAAAGTTGTGCCTCGTTCACAGTACACACACATCAACAACTCCTTTCCTTTCATCTAATCGCTGTAAGCGGCAAGCCTCTGGATCATCTATATCCATGCCACTGTCCCTCTTTTAGCATGAGAAATTCCTATGGAAAGATGACATTGCTCTACACTGAGTTAAAGTCTTCTCCTTCAGGTTAAAACCCTTTCTTCGGAAATTATGGCATTGCTCGGATCCGCGTATCCCAGTTAAAGTAATTCTCCTTCCCCCTCTTTAGAGATGACAAATTCTCTCTAAAGTCGAGGTCTTTCAGCTTCACGTCTTGGGCTTTGAACAAGACACAAATAGACCTTTCAGCTTCACATCTTGGGCTTTGAACAAGATACAAATCACCTTCAGCTTCACATCTTGGGCTTTGAACAAGATACAAACTACCCTTTAGCTTCACGTCTTGGGCTTTGAACAAGACACCAAAACACCCATTTCCTCCCATAGAATAGGAGGAACTACGAACGCTCTGATTTCCCTGTTTCGGTAAACGGGAATACGTAGGCATAAGATCGAAAGAAAAGATCTTAGCGAGCACAATAAACAAAAAACCCAAATCCCATATCTCCATCAATCAAAAGCAGTAATTCAAAAGCATCAGTACTAACATCCTAATCCTTGTTCCCCGCCAGAAACCTTCTGCCCAGGTAAAAAGAAAGAAAACAGTATTAGCAAAAATACAAATAACCAGTACAAGGCCCCCCACATTGATAGCATTCGTAACCTAACAGACCGCTGTTTAAACTCAGTATGCAAAGCAGGGTTAATTGGAGACATCTATTTCCCTTCCTTATTCAGCTCACAATAGGATAAAAAATGAATCGACCTGTAGTCAAAGCTCAAACCGCAGAGAGCGACCAGCGCTTAAGAACCGCGTCCAAAATCGCTCGCTACAGAAAAGTGGCGCCCACAGTGGGGCTTTCTTCTTTCTTTCTTACATTTTAAACCTTGGGTAAGTCATTTTCATGGCGGTGGCCGCCTACAGAAAAGTGGCGCCCACCGTGGGGCCTTTCAAAGTTAGATCTAGGCACGGTCTTCCTTCTCTTCACTTGTGTGAATACCACAGATTGGGGCTTCCGCCGGAGAACCCATTTTCTGTCAGGAACTTAGGATTCTTAGCTTTATAGGTCTAGGATGTTTAGGACAAATATATATACTGCTTTTCCTAATTGAGTATGTGTTTATTTTTCTGCTACTGGGAATGCGTGTGATGCCACATGTGGTGAGTTTGAGTATACACTTAAGAAAAGCCAACCTTTTTTGTAGTGCGGAAACTATCGAAAATAGTTGTTACGCGATACTACCCTCATTTGAGGCTGGTGATCTATTCTCGGTGAATAGCACTTACTCTAAGATTGCACACAACTCGCTGGCGATCCGCTTGTTGTCTGCCTTCCTAGGAGGAGCTGATGATAATGAGTACAGGTACAAAAATCACCCTAGTATAAACCTTTGGGGATGGGTAGAGCCTTGACTTCATGACAACGACCCTTTGACCCCATGTTTTTTCTATGTTTTTGTGTGCTGCATTCATGCATCCATTTAATAAAACATTAAAACATTCAAAAAACTTTCTCTTCTAGTCTCTCTGTTTTTCAAATTAAACTAAGACTGTGATTGCAAATATCATAGAAAAAGATTACGCTAATGGATTTCGGTAGAAGGAGAACTCGCCAGTATACCTTCAAGGTTCCAAAACTAGGGGATTTGAGAAGGTTAGCAAGGATGATCGTTAACCCTGAGGCTTTTAGAGCCAAGCACGGTGGTTTGCTACCACTGTTAAGAGTCCATGTGATTGAGGGGATCATGGACGCGCTCATTCAGTTCTACGATCCGGTTTATCACTGTTTCACATTCCCAGATTACCAGCTAGCACCAACGCTAGAGGAGTATTCTCATCTGATTGATCTACACATTACAGATCGAGCTCCATTTTCTGGACTGGAAGAAATTCCAAAGAATCAGATCATTGCAAGAGAAATTCATTTGGACGAGTCTGAGGTCAAGACTCACATGATTACTAAGGGTGGCATCCAAGGTTTGCCAGCCCAGTTCTTGACAAAAAAGGCTCTATACTTCGCTAGTATAGGGAACAGGACTGCTTTTGAAAGCATCTTTGTCTTGCTCACCTACGGATTATTTTTGTTTCCCAACATCAATAACTTTGTCGATATCAACGCTATTAAGGTTTTTCTCATTGGAAACCCTGTGCCGACTTTGCTCGCAGATGCGTATCATTCTGTACACTTGGGAAATTTGTACAGCGGAGGGGAGATCACATGCTGTGTACCTTTGCTTTATAAATGGTTTATTTCCTACTTGCCCAAGTCTGCTGCTTTTTGGGATTGCAAGAGTGTCTTACGTTGGTCACAGAAGATCATGTCTCTCACCAATTCCGATATAGATTGGTGTAATAGGATTTATGAGGGAATCAGAATCATTGATTGTTGTGGAAACTTCCCCAACGTACCCCTCATAGGAACTAAAGGAGGAATCAACTATCATCTGATATTGGTTCTTCGTCAATTTGGATACCCGATGAGACACATCCCACTGGGTGTTCATCTGGAAGGTCTTTTCTTCAAAGAAGGAGAAAATGACAGAGCACTAAAGATGAAAATAGTGCAAGCTTGGAAACAGGTTCATAAGAAAGGAAGAGAGTCTCTGGGAAAACCGAACTGTGTCTCGGTGGAGCCTTATCTCCATTGGGTACAAACCAGAGCTCTCAAGCTAAAAATGCCTTATCCTCGTTACGGAATTCTTCCACCGAGGGAAACTGTCATGTACTTCATGATGGAAACTGAAAAGCTTCAGGTTACTCTCAACAAAGTTCAAAAGGAAAGAAGATCTTGGAAGAACAAGTACCGCACCCTCGACGTAGAGTGTATCCAAATACAGCAACTACTAAAAGAGAAAGATGCTCTGATTGAAATTTTGGAGCAGCATGCTGTAGAGAATCAAGATGACCAAAGGAATTTGCTCACTCCTTTCACTTGGCAAAGGAATGACAACCCGACAACGGCCCAAGAGCCCCGGTCAAAGAAAAGGAAGATACCAGAATCAGCACATGATTTCTCTTCAGAGAGGACTCGAGACCCATTAGTTTAGGTTTCTGTTTCTGCACTTTGTAATCTACTGTATTTCCATTTCTGTAATCCTTTGAATTTCAATAAAAAGGGGTTTCCCCACTGTTTGATATTTGCAATCTAATTGTCGAAGTTTATTTTGATTAAACCAAAAAACAACAATTAATATAATCATTGCATTCATCATTCTCACATCGCGTATTCTTCTTCCCTACGAATCTCACGTTTGTGTCTCGATTCTAGAGTCAAACTGTCTCATTCGTATAATACTCGGGCCAATCGTCAGAAAAAGATGGATGATTTTGAGGAAGAAAACAGAGAGTTGAAAGAAGAGATCGACGCTCTGAGAGAGGATATGAGAAAGCTTCGTAATGACATGCAAGCCATGGCAGAAGCTCAGCTACAAAGAACTGTGATCTCAGAGATCACCTCAACGCCCATCATAGAAAAGTATGATCCTAGGTATCAGATGCCGAAAGATTGTCCTTGGGGCATGCCTGTTAACTATATCCCAGAAGGATATGTTCCGCCGATCACTGAAGATCAGGGAATCGTAACAGAAGCCGCTGGGCCTGAAGGTTACAAACTTTGGGAAAGCAAAGATTCCAGGGGCATACTCAAGACTCCTGAAGGTTACAAACTTCGGGAGGCGCCAAAACTTACTGCCGTAGTCACGGTACCACCCCCTGTGGTGCACACTGTCCCGGAAGGAAAGATTCCACAGACACCGTCTAGTAAGAAGGAAACTATGTTTGACAGAATGGATGAATTCCAGGAGCAGTTCTTGGAAATGCAGAAAGAGCTGCAAGCCATTCGCGGTCAGGATCTATTTGGAAAGGACGCCGCAGACCTCTGCTTGGTCCCAAATGTGAAAGTCCCGCACAAGTTCCAAGTGCCTGACTTTGAAAAATACAAGGGTAACTCTTGCCCTCAGAGCCATCTGGTGATGTACGCTCGGCGGATGTCAGCTCAGATGGAGAATCAGGACCTGCTGATTCACTACTTCTAGGATAGTTTAACCGGTGCCGCACTCAAATGGTACATGGGTTTAAACCGTGCTACAATCAGCACTTTCAGAGATCTTGGTACTGCCTTCGTCCAACAATACAAGTACAATTTGGACATGGCACCCGACAGAGATCAACTCAGATCAATGTCGCAAAAGGACAAAGAAACCTTTAAAGAGTATGCTCAAAGGTGGCGTGAAATTGCCGCTCAAATTTGTCCACCTCTTGAGGAAAGAGAGATGACAAAGATCTTCTTAAAGACCTTAAGCTCATTTTACTATGACCGAATGGTTGCCAGTGCGCCCAGTGATTTCACCGAGATGGTCGGCATGGGCGTACGTCTTGAGGAAGCCGTCCGAGAAGGACGTTTGGTAAAAGGCACTGGATCAACGAGCGGTACTAAAATATATGGTAGTGCTCTCCCTAAGAAAAAAGAGCAAGATATTGGGAATATCTCTCTCGGAAAGCAAAGGCGTCGTTATCAGCCAGTAGCAGCTGTTACTCCTGCTATCGGCCCCGCACCTATTCCTACGTATCAACCTCAGGTTGCGCAGAGCCAGCCTGATCAACAAAGGACACAACAGCCTCTTCAGCGGGCTCGTCCTCCATATAACAACAACCGTACAACACGGCCACCAGGATTTGATCCTATACCTGTAACGTACGCAGAGCTGTTTCCGTTACTGCTGGCTAAGGGGCACATTCAGACTAAGTCCCCTCTTACAGTTCCAGAAAATCCACCTTTTTGGTTTAAGGCGGATCAGACAGGCCCTTATCATCAAGGAGGTTCAGGGCATAACATTGAGACTTGTCTCAATTTCAAATCCGACGTGCAAAAGCTTGTTAGGAGCGGGCTCTTATCTTTCAAAGATACGAATCCCAACGTTCTCACGAACCCGCTGCCTCAACACGAGAAAGCTGCAGTCAATCTGATTGAGAAAGAGACTAACAATGTCTATCAAATTCACGGTGTACTCTTATTGGGGACCAATCTGGTCAAGATGCATTGTAGACAGAGTGGATATGGCCATGTGCCACCTCATAACTATCACCAGTGTGATATCTGCTCTAAAGATAACCAAGGATGTTCTGTAGTGCAATCAGCTCTACAGGAACAGATGGATCTTGGATGGATCCAAGAGCACCGAGTTCGTGGAGTTAACATGGTTTACACGAATTCCAATGTCATTCAAAACCATGACATTCGTGCGATGAATGTCAACTTGGTGGCGATGCACTCAAGGCAAAACCAGTATTATAATCTGCCGTGGCACGATTACAGTTCCTGTCTGATTTGCTCGGTAAACAAACAGGGATGCTCTTTCATACAAGAGGCCCTCCAGCGTCAGATGGATCTTGGGTGGATCCAAAACTACCATGATAGGAACTCCTATCAAATCAACATGGTTCAGATCTTTGATATTCGCGTGATGAATACCAACCTGGTAGAGTTACATACTGAGCAGGTCCAACTCGGATTCTTAATATCACATGATTATCAAAACTGTAAAGCAGGTTGCGAAAACGATCAAGGTTGTACCCTTGTCCAGGAGGCACTTCAGCACTTGTTAAATCACTGGTGGATGCCAATCTATATGGACGAAGATACTCAGCAGATTAGTATCAATAACAGGAATCCTACTCGTCGTCAAAGTCAGGATGTCCGATCAATGGAAGGTAACCTAGTGAGGTTACATTGTATTCAAAGTGGGCGTGGCCAGGTGCCACCACACAACTATGACAGTTGTAGCGTCTGTGCAGAAAGTAACCAAGGGTGTTACCTTGTGAGAGCAGCTTTTCAGGGTCAGGTCGATCATGGAGAAATTCGTCCATATCCAGGTTCAGGACCCATCATTTGGTCGCCGAACTACCTTGCCGAGCAAGTTGAGGATGTTGTCACGATCTCTGGTCATCACAGGACCAGGGATGTTTTTGCCATCATCCCTCTACTTGACAAATCTAGAGTTCCCAATCGGGAACGGATCAAGGTTACTTATGATGGTCAGAAAAATCAGAAGGTTCCCATAGTCATCTATCTACCGGGGTCACTACCGTATGAATCAGCTAAGGCAATCCCTTACAAATACGGTGCAACAATAATCGAGAATGGAAAAGAAATTCCATTACCCTCCATCGTGAATATTGCAGACATCAGTCGTGTAACACGGAGCGGTCGAATCTTCAATCGAGGGGTTGGAGAATCCAACAAAGAAAAGGAACTTCAGGCGGAAATTCCTGATCCACCAGTCAGTCAATCTGGTAATCCCGACTTTTCAAAAAATAATGATGAGATTCTGAAGCTCATCCAAAGGAGTGAATACAACATTGTTGATCAACTGTTACAGACTCCTTCAAAGATCTCAGTATTATCACTGTTACTCAGTTCAGAAGCACACAGAGAGGCTCTACAGAAAGTCTTGGAGCAAGCCTTTGTGGAACAGGATGTAACAATCAGACAATTCGATAGCATTGTCTCTAACATCACTTCCTGCAATAATTTAGGATTTAGTGATGAGGAATTACCTGAAGAGGGTCGTCGTCATAACATGGCGCTCAACATTTCAGTTAACTGCCAGAGCGATGCTTTAGCCAATGTACTGGTAGACACAGGGTCAGCCCTGAATGTTATGCCGAAGTCCACTTTGACGCAATTATCATTTAAGGGCCCTCCGATGAGAGTCAGCGAGGTCGTCGTCAAAGCATTCGACGGATCCAGAAAAACAGTTATCGGCGAAGTTGATCTTCCCATAACTATTGGTCCTCACACTTTCCAAATCACTTTCCAGGTCATGGACATCCGGGCAACATACAGTTGTTTATTAGGAAGACGTTGGATACATCAGGCTGGAGTGGTTACTTCAACCCTCCACCAAAAGCTAAAGTTCGTCAAGAACGATCAACTTGTCACGGTTTGTGGGGAACAAGCCTTGCTTGTGAGTAACCTATCATCATCTGCTTGTGTAGAACCCGAGGAGGTTATTGGAACTCAGTTCCAAGCACTATCGGTGAGGAAGAATGATCAATCCGAAGAAGGAACTTCAATTTCTTCATACAAAGACGCTATCAAAGCGGTCGAGAGTACCGATACAAAAGGATGGGGACAGCTTGTCATTCCCACTGACAATAAAATAAAGAAGGGTCTTGGTTTTTCTGCGACCCGTACTCAGACAGCTGCCAACGATGAAAGTCTTCATCCCCTTCAAAACTTCTTCCACAATGGAGGTTTTCTTCACCCAGTGTCTCAGACAGTTCATGCTATCAATGAGGAAGATCCCTCTGACACAGATGAAGAATGGAAGTCCTACCTTAACAAGGACAGCTATATGTCTCAGGAAGAGGTGCCTATGCCTTTTTGCTTTCCTACAGAAAGTCCGAGATTTATACCAAGATCAGATGTCGAAATGATCTACGGAGATTGTGATCCGGAAGGATGCCGTGCTCCGCCAAATTCATTAGAGGAAGACACTCTGATGAAAGAAAACTTTGATCACAATTACTATGGCCCGATGGATGGTCTGCCAATGTGGCAGCCTTACCCAGGAAACTTGGGGCAAGAAAGTCAGCCGAGTAATGAAACTCAGCTGAGCGTCATTGAACAGAATACCTGTGTCCCCGCCATGTCATGGGATCAACACTCAGGTCATTCAGAAACTACTCAACATGAAGATGAATTCGCAACATTTGCAGGACTAGAATTCATCAACTATGCTTTTCCTGAGGTCAACGTCATCGAGAGGGATGACTTCTCCAGTTCCAAAGAAGTTTGGGACACTTTGGGACAACCAAGTGGAAAATACGACTTTATGGTCAAGTACACTGCTCCCGAAAGCTCTCGTATCAGGCTCGAAGATATCCAGCCAACTGGATGGGGAGATACAGCTGAGAGCACCAATGCTATGCAAAATGCAACAGAGGAATCCTCCTACGACAATTCTGCTTGGGAGACAGATTCCAATGATTCTACTCCACCAGAAATCAGCGTCATTTCTGAAGACAAATTAAGGAAGGTGCCAGACTTTGTGATTCACCGAGGAGTTCGCCGCCAATGGGTTGCTGTCGAGGTTCCGAAGGTCATTCGTCGGTCAAAGTAATTGCCATCTTTAACCTTTCACCCTGCCTAGGTGAAACAGATGTTTTGATAGGGCTCGCTTTTTGTAAATTTCCCTCTTCGCTTTGCCCAGAGCGAGTGAGTTTTGTTTTATAGGGCTGTAGTTTCAAGATTCGACTTGTTCATTAATAAAATAACGTCGTTCTGTAATTTCCGCATTAATTGCTGTTTTCTCTTTTTGCTTTTTCAGAAAATGGTAATCCTAAAAAACATTCAATAATAAAAACAAGCAGTAAAATAAATACACTGCACACACTTACATTTTCTCTATCTCTTCTAAACACGAATCATCACGTCATGCAAATTGCTTGTTTTATACCCCGTTGAAACATACGATCCGATGCCTTCTCCCAACTTTGAGTTCCTAGTATTCGAGGCTGAAGAAGAAAATGACGACGAAATTCCAGAAGAGATCTCCCGATTACTCAGACAAGAGGAAAGGTCCATTGAACCTCACAAAGAGCCGTTGGAAACGGTAAACTTGGGTTCAGAAAAAGAGAGAAAAGAAATCAGGATCGGAGCACTGCTCAGTCCAACTGTCAAAGAAAGTTTGATAAAGCTTCTCAAAGAATTCCCCGATGTATTCGCTTGGTCCTATCAGGATATGCCAGGGTTGGATACCAGCATCGTGGAACATCACTTACCACTAAGATCGGAATGTCCGCCTGTAAAGCAAAGGTTGAGACGGACTCACCCGGACATGGCCATCAAAATCAAAGAGGAGGTACAGAAACAGATCGACGCGGGTTTCCTCGCTACATCTGAATATCCTCAATGGTTAGCCAACATCGTACCCGTTCCCAAAAAGGATGGAAAGGTCAGAATGTGTGTTGATTACAGAGATCTAAACAAGGCAAGTCCAAAGCACGACTTTCCTTTACCACACATTGACATGCTGGTTGACAGCACAGCAAAGTTCAAAGTATTCTCCTTCATGGATGGATTCTCGGGCTATAATCAGATCAAAATGGCGCCGAAAGACATGGAGAAAACTTCGTTCATTACCCCATGGGGTACCTTTTGTTACAAGGTAATGCCGTTCAGTTTGAAGAATGTCGGGCCAACCTATCAAAGGCCCATGACTACTCTATTTCATGACATGATACACAAAGAAATCGAGGTATATGTCGATGATTTGATTGCAAAATCAAGAACAGAGGATGAGCACGTTGAACATCTGTCAAAATTGTTCGAACGTCTAAGAAAATTCAAGCTCCGCTTGAATCGTAACAAGTGCACCTTCGGTGTCCATTCGGGGAAATTACTAGGGTTCATCGTCAGCCAGAAAGGAATTGAAGTTGATCCTGACAAGGTCAAGGCCATTCAAGAAATGCCTTCTCCGAAAACTGAAAAACAAGTCAGAGGATTCCTGGGACGTTTGAACTACATCTCCAGATTCATATTCCTTATGACCGCCACGTGTGCACCGATTTTCAAGTTACTCAAAAAGAACCAGGATTGCGTTTGGTCAGAAGATTGCCAAATCGCCTTCGACAGTATCAAGGAATATCTGTTGAATCCTCCGATGCTATCACCTCCAGTGGAAGGAAGATCACTGATCATTTACCTCACAGTCCTAGAGGACTCAATGGGATGTGTACTTGGCCAACAAGACGAAACTAAACTAAAAGAGTCTGCCATTTACTATCTAAGCAAGAAGTTCACCGACTGCGAGACTCGATACACGATGCTTGAGAAAACTTGTTGCGCTTTGGCTTGGGCAGCCAAACATCTTCGCCAGTACATGATTCGTCATACTACTTGGTTGGTCTCCGAAATGGATCCAATCAAGTACGTTTTCAAAAAACCTGCTCTCACGGGAAGGATTGCCCGTTGGCAGATGTTACTATCAGAATATGACATAGAGTACCATGCTCAGAAAGCCGTTAAAGGAAGTATTTTAGCCGATCATTTGGCTCATCAACTGATTGACGATCAAGAATCAATCGGGTTTGACTTCCTAGACGAAGATGTCATGTATCTAAAGATGAAAGATTGCGATGAACCGTTACCCAGTGAAGGGCCAGAACCAGGTTCCCAGTGGGGACTTATCTTTGACGGAGCAGTCAATCATTATGGAAATGGAATTGGGGCAATCATTGTTACCCCTCAGGGTTCCCACATTCCTTTCACTGCTAGACTTATGTTCAAATGCACGAACAACGAGGCCGAATACGAAGCATGTATCATGGGTCTCGAAGAAGCGATTGATTTAAGGATCAAAAACTTGGACGTATACGGTGACTCAGCCTTGGTTATTAACCAGATAAAAGGAGATTGGAACACATACCAATCAGGATTGATTCCTTACAAAGACTATGCAAGATGGTTGTTACCCTTCTTCAACAGAATCGACTTTCATCACATCCCTCGTGATGAGAATCACATGGCTGACGCATTAGCCACTCTCTCTTCCATGATTAGTGTAGGTCGATGGAATGACATACCTAAGATCGACATCATGCGCCTTGAACGGCCCGCTTGCATCTTCGCGATTGAAGCAGTCATAGACGACAGACCTTGGTATCACGATATCAAATGCTTCCTTCAGAAACAAGAGTACCCATCTGGGGCACTCAGAGAAGACAGGAAAACCCTCAGAAGATTGGCTAGAAACTTCTTCCTAAGCGGTGACACTCTTTATAAGAGAAATTTTGACATGGTCTTGCTCCGATGTGTCGACAGACCAGAAGCAGACATGCTCATGAAAGAAATTCATGAAGGATCCTTTGGCACTCATGCCAACGGACACACAATGGCGAGAAAAATTCTCAGGGCCGGGTATTATTGGTTGACCATGGAATCTGACTGCTACAAGTACATGAGGAGGTGTCACAAGTGTCAGATATACTCCGACAAAATTCATGTACCGCCATCACATCTCAAAGTTCTTTCTTCCCCGTGGCCATTTTCCATATGGGGAATCGATATGATTGGTATGATTGAGCCCAAGGCTTCAAACGGACATCGGTTCATCCTGGTGGCCATTGATTATTTCACCAAGTGGGTCGAAGCAGCTTCATTCGCCAATGTAACCCGACAAGTGGTGGTCCGATTTATCAAAAACAATATCATGTGCCATTATGGTGTTCCAAGCGAGATCATTACTGATAATGGATCTAACTTGAACAATAAGATGATGAAAGAGTTGTGTGCAGAGTTCAAGATCGAACACCATAACTCATCTCCCTACCGACCCAAGATGAACGGAGCGGTAGAAGCGGCTAACAAGAACATCAAGAAGTAGATGGCATGGAGGCAGTTCTCCCCATAGAAGTAGAGATCCCATCAATCCGAGTATTGATGGAAGCTCAGCTCACCGAAGCTGAATGGTGTCAAAGTCGACACGACGAACTGAACCTGATCGAAGAAAAGAGAATCACGGCACTATGCCACGGTCAGTTATATCAACAGAGAATGAAAAGGGCGTTCGACAAAAAGGTCCGACCTTGTATTTTCAGAAAAGGAGACCTCGTGCTCAAGAAGATACAATCATTTCTCACTGACTCTCGGGGCAAATGGACCCCAAATTATGATGGCCCCTATGTGGTCACGAAAGCTTTCTCAGGCGGCGCCTTGAGACTTGCAACCATGGACGGAGAGGAATTTGCCTACCCCACGAATGATGATGTAGTCAAGAAATACTTCGCCTAAAACTAAAAAAAAACGTCTTGGTGGATTGAAAACCCGAAAGGGCGGTCCAGGCAAAAGTTAGAGACATGAAAAAAAATCATCCCGATGGATTGGAAATATCATAGTACAATCCAGGCAAAAATTAGGGATAATGGCAAGTAACTATGTTCAACAGAGGCAAGTCCCTCAGCAGCAGTTACAGCATCATCTATCGGAGGAAATCTCCAGTCAAAGGTCATCTTCGACGGAAGCTCAGGATGTCCCGGACTCAAAGTTGGTAGAAGGATAGTGGTCGTTATGTTTCAACGTAGCCCTTTTCCCTGTAAATTACCATTTTCTAACTTTGTATATACTCTTTGGAATCACGCGTTTGGCTGATCTCCATCTTATCAATAAAATTTGAGCCCTTGTGCTTTTGTTTGTAATTCTTTACTTGTTTTAGCTTTACAGAACGACGTTGTTTAAACTTAATCAGCGATTCTTGAAATAAAACAAAAATAAATTTACTTGTTAAACTTTTTCTGCTTTTAAATTAAAGATGGCATTTCTTTTTACTGTTGAACTTCAGAAGAACATCGATCGCTTCTCCCGAAGTAAGCGAACTTCAAAGTGCAGAATCAAAGTACTCCTTCTAAACCAGTTCGCCTGAATGAAGGGATCAACTGTGTCAGAGACCTTGTTTCGTCTGACATCCTCGGCCGAGTTCTCATCTCCTAATCCCGATCAACATAGCTCCCAACGGGACTATCTCTCCTAAGCAAGGTGGAATTGCTATTTTGAATCAACGGTACTTCTTCGCCCCGCGATGGCCGAGTATCCAATTGTGTTCATCTCTTAGTCTGTATGTTGCGTCTGTTTTGTCAGTACATACATACATACATCATGCATTTTTTATTTGCATTCACATTTCATATTGCATCACTATCACTCTAGTCGGTCCTGTCCCCTAGTGGTAGAAGTCCTCTCAATCGAGTTGTCAGTTCTTGCCTCGTCAGAAATACTGTGTCTGAACAACCTCGCTTCCAGTTTAATTCTGGAAAGAAGTTGGTCCTTGACCACTTTGATAACTTGAACCTCTGAAAAGCCAGAGAAAACTTTCAATAAGCATCACTCTTTGCCATTGAAGATGATATCCTTACTTTCCCGGATTAAGGAAAATCCACAGAGAAAGCCTCGTGATCAGAGATTCGGCAGCACGCCAGTTTTGCTCCGAAAAACCACTGATGAGAAGGTCATTGGCACCTCAAAATTGGATCCCATCATATGGAATTTCTCCGGGAAGATCCCGAGAAAAGTATGATGTAACCCCAGTAGAATTTCTCAAGAGACTCGCTTTCCCCAGTAGAATCGACAAATGGCGTCTCCAAAACAGAGAAGTTTGTGTACCTCTATAACTCAGACGAATGGGTTCCCTAGCAAGTCTGACATCAAAACTTTTTCCACTCAAATGGCATCTCCCCAGGAAAATTCGGCGAGAAGTTTGAAGGAAAGCCGCTACGAATAGCGTCCCTTGTCAGTAAAGTTTATTGACAAAAGAAACTAAGACCAGTTCCTTGGTAGGAAACCAGGATCGAGGGGAAGTTTATATCAGAAAGCGAGACCAGATCCTTGGTAGGAAACCAGGATCGAGGGGAAGTTTACTTTAGAAACTGAGACCAGTTCCTTGGTAGGAAACCAAGATCGAGGGGAAGTTGACAAAAGAAACTAAGACCAGTTCCTTGGTAGGAAACCAGGATCGAGGGGAAGTTTGTTTCCACAACTGAGACCAGTTCCTTGGTAGGAAACCAGGATCGAGGGGAAGTTTATTTCAAAAGAGACTGAGACTAGTTCTTGGTAGGAGACCAGGATCGAGGGGAAGTTTACCTTTTCTAATCATCATTGCTTAGCTAAAGAAGATGAATGCGTAAGCTACCATTCATAACCACCATCAAAATTTCGGGTATTCCGATATTTAATCCTCTTGCACCCCGAATGCCCGAAACCCTTCGTCATTCACACCTTCGGGTCCAAGAAGATTAAATAGGGGCATCTGTAATACCCCAAATTTTGACCACTTAGATTTCCCATCATTGTGAAAATCATCATCACAATATGGATTAACCATCATGCTTCATCAGTCTCCCCAAAGATGGGTGAGCATACAATACAATCAAAATTAGGGTTTCAAGCCCTCTCTGAGTGCTTAGACAAAGGATCAATCAAGAAATGACATGATATTCAACTTGTCTAATCTCTTAAATATTCACAATGGATCAAAAAGGACTCCCACTTCAAGGATTAAGCACAAGGCTGCTCCCTTCTAGGTGGATCAAGTCTCAAGATCGATAGTGTCACCAAATTAGGGTTTTGGTCGACCAGGGCCTCCAGATGGAAATTTTCATCTGGACACAAGGCAATGATCCAAAACATGACCTAATATACTTCATGGAACCTCATGGACCCATGCATCAAGTCAATTTTGCCTCAGGGGATGCATTCATCAAAAATCAGGAATTAGGGTTTCTTGGCCTAATTCACCCCTAAGTTGACTTTTGGGACAAACCATGAGCCAAGACCTCAAGACATGATTTGAGGGTCTCTAATATACCATATTGATCCATTTGGAACAATGGATTGATCCAAGAAGCTTGAGCAACAAGTCTCAATTTCATCTGCACCACAATTAGGGTTTTAAGAGAAAAGTCAACTGTAACTTTGACTTTTGACCAGGACATGCTCCCAAACCCTAATACATGATTGAATATACCCTATGACACCCATGGAACATGTCCATCAAGTTTGATTTAGGTCAAGGACATGATTTCCTGAAGAATTGCACAGTTTGGAATTCATCTGATAAAAAGTCAACTGTGCACAAAAGTCAACTTTGACTTTTTGAGATTTTTCACCAAAATGGATTTTTAACCCTAAAATGATGTTAATGTATGATTTGAATCATCATTCATCAAGAAAAATCAAGAAAAGTTAGATAACTTGTAAAAGGGGTAACCATAAAACTTAGAAATTTTTCTAAGTTAAAAATAAAGTGGCAAAGGTACCAACTTTGGAGGACCATAACTCCTAAACCACAAGGCCATTTTTTCTCATCCAAAGATGGATTTGTAGCCCTCATTATCACCTACAAAAACTTCAACTACAAGTCATTCCAATTCATTAAGGATTTTGAGTTATGGAGTGATCAAAGTGGCTGAAAAGTGAAAATGTCACTTTTTCCAACACTTAGTGAAATTTTCACTAAGTCAGATTCTGCCTCACTTTTTGCCAAATGTAGGGGGATTTTTCACTTGGAATCAAAAGAGATCAAAACCAAATTTGTTTAAACAGTTGTTGTATCATGTAAGAGCTTTCCAAAATGGCCAAGAACATTGCCAAATTCAACCTACACCATGAGATACAACATTGCCAAGTTGCCTTGCTGAAATCTGTCAAGGCAAGGCAGAATTTGCAACTTTGGTCGATTTGCCAAAATCAGCCAAATTCAATTGCTCCTATCCACTTGGACACCTCAGAGGATTGAATCTAAAGGGGACAATCACTGAGCCAAGCCTCCAAAGTCCATGGAACAAGAAATAGCATGTTGAACCTAGAATGGCCAAAATAGGGACAAGACTTCAAATTTGGAATGAGGCATTCAATGAAACCATCAAGGTGGCATGGACTGATCCATTCTCATCTAAAATCAGTCAAGACTTATCCAAGACCAAGGGAACCAAAGCTCTGTTCCCTAACCTCTAGTCAATGGCTAGAGGAGACTTGGATTTTCATTTGCCAACATTGGCCAAACCTACTTACCAGCTGCCATGCACTATTCCTTACAAAACAAACTTGCTCTACTATAAATAGAGCTCAATTGTGGTCAGTTTGAGTACACCAAAGCCATCTAACAGATGCTTTCCTCAAAATCTCTTCTTTCACTCCAATTTTGCCTTCTAAGGCAAGTCACTATCGGGTTTTGAGTTTGAGAGCAATTCCAATCAAACCAATCACTCACACACCTCACATACATCACATATGAGCTGATCAAACACTTAGATTACTTCTGAAACATCAATTTCACAAAATCACCAGCTGGTTGCTCAAGGTTTTAACCAAAGTGCAGCTGAGGTACCACAAAATGATCCAGCCAATTTCAATCAAGTCTAACCATCCAAACACAATCCATAGGGTGTAGGGAAGCTGTTCAGATCATCACCACTCATCTGTAACACCTCCAAATCAAAAATCACTTTGAACTTGCTGTCACGACTTGGAGGTAAGCACATACTTGGTCATCTCTCAATCTATGCATATTTCCTCGCACAATAATTTGGCCATATGTTCATAATCATGCATGGAATGTTTTCCCTCAATTAATTGCATTGTTTGAATCGTGTATCAAAAATCCTAGCCTTCATGCAGAAATTAGGGTTCTTGAGGTCTCTTCGTGATTTCTTGTTGTATGTTTAATTTAAATGAAATTAAAGTACATAGACATGATCGTGAGGTTGAGGCGAGCATAATGATATGTGGATTGCATGATATGATTACGTATTCATGGAGATTGGATAGAAAATGCAAATCTGAGAAACCAAGAACACGCGCGTGTTCTTCAGCTTGTTCTTGGCGCCATTTTTAGAAATTCAAATATTTGAATTTTGTGATTTTGTTTAATTGATTCAAAAATTAATTTCTCTCTGAGTTTTAATGATTTTGAGTTGATTCTTTTTTTAATAATTCACAAAAATGTTAAAATATTTTATTTTCACAAAAAATCCCAAAAATATTATTTATTTCATATAATTTATATTTTTGCAAAGAATTAATATTTTAATTGTTTTTGACATTTTAAATATTTTTTCTACATTGATTTTGCAACTTTTAATGCTTTCTAATTATTTTGTAGGTCAATACTTAATTTTTGAAGCATTAATCCAAGATCACAATTTGTTTTCCATGTGTTTAACAATTTTTGATCATTTTAATTGAATTTTTATTCAATTAAATACATTTTGAAAACAAATTAGGGTTTTGGATTAATTCAACCCTCATAAATCATTTTCAAAACTTTTTGGGCCTCTTGAGAGAGTGTAAGACCCATCCCCCCTTGTACAAAAACTTTTTGGGCCTCACTCATTGTATAAGTCCCTCTGTACAAGTAAACGGCACAATCGTTGCCCGTTTAAAAATAAAAAAATCATCTGGGCCTCTCCTTGAGCTATAAGACCCATTCAAAACACTTTGGGCCTCTATTAGAGTGTAAGACCCAATCCCCCTTTTAACCAAAACATTTTGGGCCTCACATATTGTATAAGTCCCTCTGCGTTAAAAGAAAACCTCGGCGCGATCGCCATTTTTAAACGAAAAATCATTTGGGCCTACCCTCATGTTATAAGCCCCTCTCTTTTCTTTAAACCTTTTTTGGGCCTCTTGAGAGAGTGTAAGACCCATCCTTTGTACAGAAAACCTTTTTGGGCCCCAGTCACTTGTATAAGTCCCGCTGTACAAAGTCAAACAGTGTGCTCACTGATAAAACCCTGGGCCTCTCCTTGAGCTGTAAGCCCCAAATCTTTTTATTTCAAAGCGCTTTCTCCTTTGATTTTGAATATACTGTTGTTTTCAATCTTTCTTTGTTGAACAACTAACCAAACAGCATGGAAGCTCTACAACCGAGTAAGTGTTTACCCGCTTTCATTTACCGCTTTAATCTGTATATAACAGTATTGTGGGGCTGTTTCACTGTAAGTCTCCTTTCACAAACTCATATTATAAACTGTATTGTGGGGCTGCTCACTGTAAGTCTCCTTTCATAAACTCATATCTAATGTGTAATAATAGTATAGATATTTTGAGTTTCCCCGGCAACTACGTCTAGAACTAGGTGACGTCGTTTCATTGATTCGTAGAAATAGACGCCTAGATCCCCAATAGGAGCACCAGATACAGTCTTCTCTTCGGCTGTCCTCCTTAGGAATCGTCAAGAAGCTCTACTCCCCAAGATGAATGTATTCTCCGTGAATGGCATCTTTGAGTTTCTTCCAAATTCTCGAACTTTCCTGACTTGATCTATTCCTTGTGGATAGTTTGCCTTGAATGTCTCGGGGTTTGGGTACCCACTGCGGTCATAATCTTGGACCTTAACTAAGGATCCCTCTTCAAAAGCTAAAGGTCGCTGGATAGTAAACCTCGCACGTTTACCAGTGGTTTTTATCTTTAAAAGAGTTATCTCTCCTAATGGAAAGGAGATGATAGACCCACGGGCTTCTTAAAAGCATCGGCCTCCTCCTGGGCATTATTCAAGGACACTACGGCTTCTAAGAAGTATTCACAGCCTCCTCTTAGGCTTCGTATAATGATCTCTTCCTTCGTGAATGATAGCCTCCTCTTGGGCTTCATACAAGGACCGATCGGCTTCTTAAAAGTTTCCAGCCTCCTCTTGGGCTTCGTACAAATTGTCCCGACGACCTCCTAGAGGTATAGGAACAGAACCTAGTCATCCTCATAGAACAGTCCTTTCATAGAGTCTACTACTGTTTCTCAAAGCATAGTACAAAAGAAAAAAAACTCTAGACTTGGACAGTCTAACTTCCTTGAGTCTCAAAGACATTCTCAAGTGACCCCTTCGTTAAATAGGAAGGAAACCCGCAGACTCGGACAGTCTCAATACCCTTTGGATTTCCCGTTTCCTCAAAGAGAAGGAAATATCCCTGATCCTCAAATCAAATCCCTGAGTACAGTGTTGCTCATATAAGAACTGATTTTCTCTTTTAAAATCAGTATATTGGATTTGTCACTCAACTGAAACAAACCTTTAGCCTCCATCTCGGGCTTCGTACGAGATATATAAAAAAACTCCCTTGTTGAGTATCAAAGACTCTCTTATTGAGTCAAACTTTTAGCCTCTATCTCGGGCTTCGTACGAGACACAAAGACTCCCTCGTAGAGTCAAACAAGCAATAGCCTCTATCTCGGGCTTCGTACGAGACACAAAGACTCTATCGTCGGGTCAAAAACTTTTAGCCTCTCTCTCGGGCTTTGTACGAGACACAAAATAGCCTCCTCTTAGGCTTTGTATAATGATTTTCCTAGCGGAAATCAGCCTCCTCTTAGGCTTTGTATAAGAAAACCACTAGTTGATCCAATCAACCTTTTAGCATCAAAGTTGTGCCTCGTTCACAGTACACAAACATCAACAACTCCTTTCCTTTCATCTAATCGCTGTAAGCGGCAAGCCTCTGGATCATCTATATCCATGCCACTGTCCCTCTTTTAGCATGAGAAATTCCTAAGGAAAGATGGCATTGCTCTACACTGAGTTAAAGTCTTCTACTTCAGGTTAAAACCCTTTCTTCGGAAATTATGGCATTGCTCGGATCCGCGTATCCCAGTTAAAGTAATTCTCCTTCCCCCTCTTTAGAGATGACAAATTCTCTCTAAAGTCGAGGTCTTTCAGCTTCACGTCTTGGGCTTTGAACAAGACACAAATAGACCTTTCAGCTTCACATCTTGGGCTTTGAACAAGATACAAATCACCTTCAGCTTCACATCTTGGGCTTTGAACAAGATACAAACTACCCTTTAGCTTCACGTCTTGGGCTTTGAACAAGACACCAAAACACCCATTTCCTCCCATAGAATAGGAGGAACTATGAACGCTCTGATTTCCCTGTTTCGGTAAACGGGAATACGTAGGCATAAGATCGAAAGAAAAGATCTTAGCGAGCACAATCAACAAAAAACCCAAATCCCATATCTCCATCAATCAAAAGCAGTAATTCAAAAGCATCAATCCTAACATCCTAATCCTTGTTCCTCGCCAGAAACCCTTGCCCAGGTAAAAAGAAAGAAAACAGTATTGGCGAAAATACAAATAACCAGTACAAGGCCCCCCCCACATTGATAGCATTCGTAACCTAACAGACCGCTGTTTAAACTCAGTATGCAAAGCAGGGTTAATTGGAGACATCTATTTCCCTTCCTTATTCAGCTCACAATAGGACAAAAAATGAATCGACCTGTAGTCAAAGCTCAAACCGCAGAGAGCGACCAGCGATTAAGAACCGCGTCCAAAATTGCTCGCTACACATACGCGCCTAGGAAATACCTTCTTCCTTATCACTAACATTCTTACTGTTGTATTCCTCCTTCAGGCACCTTGAGGATGACCCTCCCCCATAACGTTGTTGCTCTGCCCTTATCTCATTTGACCATCCTCGAACACCATCATCTTCCGCCATTGCAAATCGAATTTCACACCTAAGTTCTAAGTGTTATAACATTCCACAGGCAAAACTGAATAAACTAAATTTCTCATATTTGAATTTAATTGTGCACCATTCTCCTCCTTTATTTTTAACATGGGTATGCTATTTCAGGGGCTGCATAACGTCCAACTTTACTCTAATCCTCATATACTGATGCCGGAAACTTGTCTTATTATTCTTATCATACTCCACAAACGTTCCAATGAAGTTTGCCATCGCTTTCCGGAAGATTATAAACTTGCACCAAAAACTCTACATGGAATAAAGGGATGTTTCGATTTGAACTCCCATCTTAACCTTTTCGAGGATAAGAAGGTGATTGTCGAATGTCCATAGCACGCCTTTCAACGCTGCTCCCATATCAAGGTTCTGTGAGAAATGAAATAGAAACAAACCTTCCATTGCTTCTTTAATAGTAATACCCTTCATTGGTATTTACATATCCGCCACTCTCACTTTCATCGATTTCATATGGATAGGTTTATCAAACAAGAAACGACCTACAAGGCACCATCGTAGATCCACCACCTTTCCTCCTCCTTCCTCTAAATCAAAGAAGAATCCCTCCTCCTCACCTTCGTCGTGGATTGATAAATTCACAATACTAGGGCTTGCCATACTGAACCGCAATGCAGACCGTATAACCAAAAGACCCAGGAAAAGAACAACACAAAGCTTCTCAGGAGAGAAGAAAAAGTTGAAACCCTTACAACCTTATACTCTTAAAGTGACCGTTAATTAGGAACAATTTTTTTTTTGCAAATGTGAGAATAAAAAAAATTGAGAGAGTATTTATCTTTTTTTTTAAAAAAAAAATTGGACCAGCCATCAAACAGGTGAGGGTACTGGATCACTTGTTCATTGGGCGCACCACATGGCTAAAACAGATTAAACTAGATGACTCAGTTGAATAAAACAATCTCTATAACAAAATTATATAATTATTAAACTGATCGAACTGGATGACTCGGTCTCTAAAAAATATATGACACCTACAAAATTTCAAATTTTTTACAAAATCATAATTTTACAAGTTCATTCGTTAAATATTAATTCTAAACATTAGTAATCACGCACAACAAAATACAAATTCAAAAAAATTTTGAATGTTTAAATGCAACATAAACTGAATAACAAATTAACTGGTGGGATCTAATAAATTTTATTCAAAAGAGTGAAAGTTGTTCAACATAAGTTTTGAACAAAGTTTATTTTTATATTTCAATTTTATTTTAAAAAATCATCAAAAACGACGTCGTTTTGTCTGGAACTAGAATAAAAAACAAGCATTTAACCCGCCGGTATTCCAAAACTGCTGATTCTACAGTTTTTATCATTTTTTATCAATTCTAGCCGATTCTCGCTGGTTCTATAGCTTATCTGGTCCAGCAATTAGACCAGACCGGTGACCTATCTCGTTCCCAATTAAACCGATTCGAATATGCGGTTCGGTCTGATATTTAAAACACTTGTAATTATTAATGAAGAAATTATTGCATATGAGAGAAAGACGCCAGTTACATATCGCTTATGGTAATAAAATGCATTCGACAAAAAATATTACATAATATTTCTTTTTGTCTTAATCTTCATGGTCTTAGATAGCTCATGAGACAATAAAATCATAAAAAATTATACCAATAAAGATTAAAACATAAACTTATGAATCACATGAGCTTAATCACCTATATATTTAATAACATACTCCCTCCATTATCTTCTATACGAAAATTTGACTTTTGGATTCATTGGTTAAAAGATAATGGAGGGAGTATGTTATTAAATAAATAGGTGATTAAGCTCATGTGATTCATAAGTTTATGTTTTAATATTTATTGGTATAATTTTTTATTATGATTTTATTATCTCATGAGCTATTTAAGACCTTGAAGATTAAGACAAAAAGAAATATTGATTATTCAATGAACCTAAAAGTCAAAACTTGCTTATAAAAGAGAATGAAAGGATTATATACAATAAAAAATTTCTAAAACAAACAGTTACAAATTCATAGGATTTTATATCTTTGTGTCGAGTGGCAATTGATCGGCCAAATAAACATACATATGCCCCATAGCTCCTGTGAGAAATTCATTTTTATATCTTGATACTATAGTTACATTTTCACCATCTTTAATCTTGATTGAACCTGGTTTTGGATAACATACTGACATTCCAATTGCAAAACCTTTCTCATTCCCTGCTTCTTTTCCTGTTCCATATGTCGGTGTTGATGCACACAATATCCTTCCATCCTAATTAGTTAATAGAAAACAAATAAATAAAAATTAGAGATTATTCATTCATCATCAGAAGATTTTTTTGAAAATACATATAGAATTAAGAAAAATTATTTTCACTTAAAGAACGAATTAACTAAACATGATTTTGCTAATAAAAAAACATAGCCAATTTAATAAAAAAATGTACCTGTCCGTATAGTGTTGCATTAACAACACCTGTATGCATATGAGCAGTTCCGTAGATAAGATAACCACCTTTTTCCATAGGAATACTTGCTTTTTGAACATGGAAAGGGTTACTACTATACTTTTTGGAATAGTATACTCAGTCTGTATCAAATGAAGAAATATTTTTTTGATCATTTTCTTTCAAAATGTAAGGTAATTAATATACTACTATGCTTATAAAAATGCAATGGACATTATCATGAATTTATGAGCTTAAATTATTTTTAGGAAAATGTTAGTTGTTAGTATGTTATGTTTGTAATTAGGGTTTCAACCCTAATTCTCATACTCCCAAGTATAATAACTTAACCATATGAGCGACAGGTAGGGAAATATTTAAAAAATTATGAAATAGAAAAACAAAATATTTTTCAAGAAATTGTTTTGTTACCAGACAATCATGGATTATTTGGGAACCATTTGTTAACACACGATCAGTGGAATCGAGTATATAAAATCTAGCTGGAATTTGGTGTTGGTCCCAATCTACCCATGTTACTTTGTATCTTAGAGCAAGCTTTCTCCTTGGTGCTTTAAACCCCTTTGTCAATTTGCACTGAAAGTTATCTTGGCAACAAAAGATTCCTCCTTTATATTCCGGTGTCAATGGTTTTCCATGGATATCTTTTGACACATTATAAAAATTCTCTGGGAGATTAAATTGGCCACACCTACATTCAGTGCAACTTCTCTTATTTTATGTGCCACGTGTATCAATGACCATTAGGGTAAATAGCCATCTCTCTTCCCATCCTTCTGGAATTTTTGCAGGGTTACCATGTTCAACTGTAAATGGATCAGGAATTTTTGTACTTGTTCCTCGTGTTTCACTTCCAAAACCCCAATATTGTGGAAGAACACCATCATTGCATGTCCCGTCATTTCTTTTGAGAATGGGATCCCCAGAAGGTTTGATATCATCATTATGATTGTGTGACAATGGCATATTCTTTTTTACAATAACTTTTATAGAAAAATAATGATGGAGGTAAGCTTCATGCAATGGTACAGACTTCCCTTGTCCATCAACTAGATCAACATCAAAGATTTTAACTCCAATATGACCCCTTGGAAACTCAATATCAAACATTAATTTGGACGCAACTTATCCAGGTCCAACTTCAAACCATTCTGACATGTATGTAGCTGATTGGTTAACTTTTGAAGACATTAGTGTTTGTGAGTAAGTTGTGATTGGCAGCATCACCATTATTGATAGAGAATAAATAAATGCTATAGAGATCATTCTCATGTTTACCTACACATGAATTATTATTGCTACATAATTAGTTATGAATAATTTTTAAATTGTTACTATTTTGTGCAAATTTAAAGATAAACATCAGAATAACTGTTTGAAATGTGAAGGGAAATTAATTGAAATAAAATGTGTACCACATAAGTTACCATAGTGATGATTTGATCCTTACCGAGAAGCTTTTGAAATAAAAAGTTGATTGAATATGTCTCTGTGAAAATGTTTAGATCTTGCATGTTGTCTACTTTTATAGTTGAAATTTATAAGGTTGGAACAACCTTTGATGTGGTGATATGATATGTTTCCTACCATTTTTTCCGCTAATATAATGCATTTGTTATACTCCTATCTTTTTTTGGATGTATGAGGTGTTTTCATGTATTAATTAGTTTCAACAATAAAAAAAAGTTGTTACGAATTTACTGAAAATTTGACAATGCAATTTTAAAAACTATTTACTGATACATAGTATTATTTAAATTACAACTATTTTTGTACCATGAAAATATTAATTTTAGTGGTTAATTAGTTATATGTTTTAGTTGTTATCATTTTTTTGAAACAGTTTCATTAAAGAATTGTGAGTCGTATGAAGTAAAACCAATGTTACTCTTATATATGCTAACCGACAAACCAATATAAAATCTGTGAGATTTGGATCGAACTCTAGTTTTAAGCATGAGGTCGAAGTCCGTTCGCATGCTGCTGTCGAAGTGTTATACTGTCGAAATAATACATGTTGTAGTCGAAGGTTGTTCTAACATGTATTAGTTAATATTGCTAGGGTTGTTAGCATATTGAATTGGGCCTTGTGTTAAGGATCCAATTGTTTAAGTTAGCTTTTACCCTAAGTTAGCTTGTAATGGGTATTTTATTAAAAGCCCATTAGTTTAGTGTGCTAGGTTTTATTATAAATAGCATGCTAGTCTCTCATTCTACAGTGTGACAAAACCTAGAAGGGTGAGAGTGGTTAGTTTGTTATTCTTGTATACTTGTAATCCTTGTTTTAAGGAGAAAGGAAAGAATAACAGTTTTATAACCAATCCTTGTTGTTTACTCTTGTTTTCTTTGTTAACCCTAACCCTTGTGAGTTTCTTGACTGATCAAGGAACCAATTATACTTTGTTGATAAGGTATCCGATTCACAACAAATTGGTGCTGTGGCGCTTGAAGATGAAAGCCCTACTGGTTCAGCAGGGTTGTTTGGAAGCGTTGAAGGGAATGGCAGCCATGGATGCTGCGTTAACGGAAAAAGAAAAGACTACCATGATCGAGAAAGCACACAGCGCAATATTGTTGAGCCTTGGTGATAAGGTTCTTCGACAGGTATCAAAAGAGACGACGGCGGCGGGATTATGGACGAAGCTGGAAAGTTTGTATATAACCAAATCCTTGGTGAATCGTCTTTACCTGAAGCAAGCCTTGTATTCGTTCAAGATGAATGAAGAAAAGGCTTTGGCTGAGCAGTTGGATTCTTTCAACAAACTGATTCTTGATCTTGAAAACATTGATGTGAAGATTGATGATGAAGATCAAGCATTGTTGTTGTTGTGTACTTTTCCCAAATCGCATGCTCACTTCAAAGAAACTCTCTTGTATGGAAGAGAGTCCCTGACCTTTGAAGAAGTTCAAGCAGCCTTGTACTCTAAGGACCTGAACGAACGAAAGGAGCATAAACCTTCGACGGTTGGTGAAGGTTTGGCAGTTAAGGGAAAATTCTTGCGAAAGGATGGTAGGTTCGACAAGAAGAAAGGTAAAAGTCAGCAGAAGTCTTCTAGTGGCGAAACATCTGGTTTTCGATGTTATCACTGTAAGAAGGAGGGTCACACAAGAAAAGTGTGCCCTGAACGCCTGAAAGATCATGGAGGTAAGGATAATGGCAATGCAGCCATTATTCAAGATGACTTCGACTCATCTGATGCTCTTGTAGTTTCAAGCGGCGACTCAAGAAAAGAGTGGATTATGGATTCTGGATGTACTTGGCACATGACTCCAAACAAGAATGTGTTTGAAGAATTATGTGATCAAGATGGAGGATCAGTGCTGCTGGGAAACAACAAAGCTTGCAAAATTGCAGGTATTGGATCCGTGAGATTCAAGCTCCATGATGAGTCAATAAGATTATTGACTGAAGTTAGGTATGTACCTGACTTGAAGAGAAATTTAATTTCTCTTGGTGAATTCGACAGAAAGGGATATGTTTTCAAAGGAGAGCAAGGTACCCTGAGAGTCATGAAAGGGTCGAAGGAAGTCTTGAGAGGCGTGAAAAACCTAGGCTTGTATACCCTGGAGGCTGAGGTTGTAAGTGGTTCGACAAATGTTGTATCCACGAAACCTATGTCGAAGACAGAGTTATGGCACATGAGATTGGGACATGTCAGCGAAAGAGGCCTGGTCGAATTGGGGAAGCAGAACCTGCTAGGTGGTGACAAAGTCGAAAAGTTGGAGTTTTGTGAATCTTGTGTATTTGGTAAATCCTGTAGGGCAAAGTTCAACAAAGGCAAGCAAAGAACACATGGATCCCTTGATTACATTCATGCTGATCTTTGGAGGCCTGCAAGGAATCCTTCAGGAAGGGTTATTTTCTATCCATTGTTGATGACTATTCCAGAAAGCTATGGGTATTCATTCAGAAGATGAAGGATGAAACTTTTGAGAATTTCAAAAGTTGGAAGATTCTAGTCAAAACTCAAGCTGGCAGAAAGGTTAAGAGGTTGAGAATTGACAATGGCCTTGAGTTCTGCAACAAAGCGTTCGACAGTTACTGTGTTGAGTCTGGGATTGCAAGGCATAAGACTGTAGCAGGTACTCCTCAACAAAATGGCTTAGCTGAGGGATTCAATCGAACAATCCTTGAAAGGGTTAGATGCATGTTGGTTAGTGCTGGATTGAAGAAGGTGTTTTGGGCTGAAGCTGTTTCGACAGCTGCATATCTGATAAATAGATGTCCTTCGACTGCATTAGATATGAAGACACCTGAAGAAGTTTGGTCGGGAAATCCACCTAGTCTCGACAGACTGAGAGTATTTGGCTGTGTGGCCTATGCTCACATTAGGCAAGACAAGGTCGAACCTAGAGCTCTGAAGTGCATGTTCATGGGATACCCTGAAGGAGTCAAAGCTTATAGGCTATGGTGCCTAGAGCCAGGTCACAGGAGGTGTATCACCAGTCGAGATGTAGTTTTCAATGAAGCTGAGATGGCTTTCAAGAAAACTGATGTTGCTGACGAAGAGCTGGAACAGGGAGAGATTCCTGTTGAGGTGGAGCATGTTGATGCTGAAGTGCGTACCCCAGATGAAGTCGAAGACGAAACAGAAGATGTTGTCGAAGATGAGGAAACTGATAATGACTACCTGTTAGCAAGAGACAGGTCAAGAGTCATGAAGCCACCTCAGAGACTTGGGTATGCAGATCTTATAGTTTATGCCTTAATCTCTGCAAGTGAGGTTCTCGACGAAGAACCTAGAGACTATAAGGAAGTTATGAGGAGTCGAAAGAAGACTGAATGGTTGAAAGCCATGGATGACGAGATGAAATCTCTTCATGATAACGACACATGGGAACTGATAAAGAAACCTGCTGGAGCCAGGTTAGTCAGCTGTAAATGGATTTTCAAAGTCAAGGAAGGAATCGAAGGAGTGGCGTCGAAAAGATACAAGGCAAGGTTGGTTGCTAGGGGGTTCACTCAGAAAGAAGGTGTCGATTTCAATGATGTGTTCTCGCCTGTTGTGAAGCACAGGTCCATTCGAATGTTGCTTGCCATGGTGGGACAGTTCGACCTTGAACTGGAACAGATGGATGTGAAGACTGCATTCTTGTATGGTGACCTAGATGAAACGATCCTGATGAGGCAACCTGAAGGGTATGTCGAAAAGGGGAAGGAAGATTATGTGTGCAAGCTGAAGAGATCGTTATATGGACTGAAACAATCTCCTCGACAGTGGAATAGGAGATTCGACAAGTTCATGGCACGCATAAGTTTCATCAGAAGTCAGTTCGACCACTGTGTTTACTTCAGATTTCGACTGGGTAATTCATTTGTTATTTTGTTGCTTTATGTGGATGATATTCTAATAGCAAGCAACAATGTCGAAGAGGTAATGAGAGTGAAGGCTGAACTCAGTAAGGAGTTCGAAATGAAGGATCTGGGAGCTGCGTCCAGGATTCTTGGGATTGACATCCGAAGAGATAGAAAGCAGTCGAAATTGTGCTTATCTCAAGAGGCATACCTACGGAAGATTCTCGAAAAGTATGGTATGTCGAATTCAAAGCCTGTTGTAACTCCGACAAACCCTCAATTCAAGCTGAGTATAGATCAGTGTCCCAGTACTGATGTCGAAAGAACTTATATGAATAGCATTCCATATGCCAATATAGTTGGTTCTTTGGTGTATGCTATGGTCTGTACAAGACCTGACATAGCATATGCAGTGAGTCTTGTGAGCAGGTACATGTCGAATCCTGGAAAGGCTCACTGGAAAGCATTGAAGTGGATTTTAAGGTACATAAATGGGTCTCTGAATAGAGTCCTAATTTATGGTGGAGCCTTGGGTGAAGATAGTAAAGCAGTAGTCGAAGGATTTGTTGACTCTGATTATGCAGGTTGTATGGATTCCAGAAAGTCTATTTCTGGATATGTTTTCACAATGTTTGGCACAGCAATCAGTTGGAAAGCGACGCTCCAGAAAGTTGTTGCCTTATCAACCACTGAAGCTGAATATATTGCCCTCACTGAAGCTTTGAAGGAAGCATTGTGGCTTGAAGGTTTTGCAAAGGAGCTGAAACTTCAAGGTCGAAGTATCACTGTTAAATGTGATAGTCAAAGTGCAATACACCTGTCGAAGAACTCAGCCTATCATGAGCAAACCAAGCACATTGATGTGAGGCTGCATTTCGTCAGAGGGGTAATTGAGCGTGGAGAAGTCCAAGTGCTGAAGGTTTCGACAGATCATAATGCTGCTGATATGATCACCAAGACGTTGCCAAGTTGCAAGTTTTTCCACTGTATGCAGTTGATAAAGCTGCATGAAGAAAGCTAGTCTGTTTCCTTGATGGTAGAGTTAGATCCAAGGTGGAGATTTGTGAGATATGGATCGAACTCTAGTTTTAAGCATGAGGTCGAAGTCCGTTCGCATGCTGCTGTCGAAGTGTTATACTGTCGAAATAATACATGTTGTAGTCGAAGGTTGTTCTAACATGTATTAGTTAATATTGCTAGGGTTGTTAGCATATTGAATTGGGCCTTGTGTTAAGGATCCAATTGTTTAAGTTAGCTTTTACCCTAAGTTAGCTTGTAATGGGTATTTTATTAAAAGCCCATTAGTTTAGTGTGCTAGGTTTTATTATAAATAGCATGCTAGTCTCTCATTCTACAGTGTGACAAAACCTAGAAGGGTGAGAGTGGTTAGTTTGTTATTCTTGTATACTTGTAATCCTTGTTTTAAGGAGAAAGGAAAGAATAACAGTTTTATAACCAATCCTTGTTGTTTACTCTTGTTTTCTTTGTTAACCCTAACCCTTGTGAGTTTCTTGACTGATCAAGGAACCAATTATACTTTATTGATAAGGTATCCGATTCACAACAAAATCCATTCGAATATACAATATTGTCTATCTCACAATGTTTTGTGGCGTCACCCTTAATCCATTATCTTATTTTTATAGTTTACATTAGTGATTTTTATTTTATTATTTATAACATAGTTAAATTTCCCAAAAAAAAGTTGGAGAATATGGTAACCTTACAAAAACAAAATTTTGAATAATGACATAAGCCTTTTATTTATTTCATTTTTTGTTTTTTTAATAATAAAATAACAGAAAAAATATACCCTGGGTCCTTTAAATTATTTTATTGTAACAAGGCAGTCATTTATGTTTTTTTTCGCTACAAGTTGGTCCTTTATGTTAACTAACGTGTTCACAGTTGACCTTTTTCACAAACTTCATTCCAAAAAAGCTTATGTGGCACTAACGATGCTGATGTGTCATTTAAGGAGATGGTGAAGAACACGTTGAAGATGTTGAAGATGCTAGTCTATGTCATAATGTTGTTAGTTTTTATTTTTGTAGTGTTGATGTGTATTTTGGTTCGAAAGTGGTGATCATTGTTAATTTTGATGTTAGTGTCATAAGACATGATGTTAGTGTCGTAAGACATGACTTTTGGTACCTTCATGTAACACTTGTCGTAAGATATGACTTTCGGTACCTTCATGTAACACTTGTTGCAATTCTATACCAGTTTTGTTACAGTAAGGTCGTAATTTGTACAATAGACAAAACTTGAAGGATTTGGTTGTTACAATTTGAAAACAAATGGGACCTGTTTGTAGTGAAAAAACATAAAGGACTGTCTTGTTAAAAAAATAACTTAAAGGACCCAGGGTATATTGTTGCATAAAATAATAAATGAGGAAACACAAAAATACTTGCTATCAAAAATACCTTAAAGAATGTTTTTAATACGTTCAAGATAGGTTGTGGTCAGAGATGCCACCAAAATTGTTATATTCAAGATATGGCAGTACGTTCATAGTTGCAAAAACGTGTCTATTATTTTATGAATATTATTGAGTATGTGATGTATTTTAAATAACTCTATTTCTACATTTAAAAGTATCCTAAAACAAATAAGAAAAATCCAAGACTTGAAACTTTGATTTCCTTTTTCTCTTTTTGTATTCTTTTCCCTCTAAGACATCTTTAATCAATCTTCAAAATAAAATAATCTATGTCAATACAATATTCACATATTCCTTTTGATGGTGAAAACTATCGTACACAAAGGGATTTGCTCAATGAAGAGGTTAAGATAAATATAATCATGGTTCACGTCATAGTCGCAAAGTTGTGGTTTTAACCATAAGATTTGAGCATAATAATTTTCAGCCGCAATATATTCTGCTTCAGCTGTAATAAGAGCGACACATGCTTGCTTCTTACATGACCATGAAACTAGATAATTAACTAAGATGTGGCAAGTTCCACTAGTGCTTTTTCTATCCGATCAATTATAAAGTAAGTTCCATTGGTCATTAGTACCACTTTAGTCCATAATAAATATAGTCATTATTCAAACGAGTCGTTAGTCAAACTAGTGGTTATTCAAGTATCTTTATATACTCTCATTCTTATGAGTTTATTCTCTCAATATAACAATATTATCTCTCTTTAATGGATCTAAATAATTCAAATGTTCTTAACAGTCTCTTTTCGAAGTTTATAGATGATGAATTTACAGATGACATTGATGAGGAACTATTGTTTCTAATGCCCGAGAAGGAACAACAATCTAGAAGTTATACTAGACCCAAAAGAAGAGTGGTGATAGATCGAAGTCATAAAGAAGGGCATATTCGGTTGTTAAATTTCTATTTCTCTTACATCCAGTATACACAGATGCCTAATTTTGATGAAGGTTTCAATTGCATAGATATGTGTTTCTTCGAATTGTAACCGAACTTGGAAACCATGATGAGTATTTCAAAATGAGGACCAATGCAATGTATAAAATGGGTCTTTCACCATTTCAGAAATTCACTTTTGCTATTTGTATGATGTCTCCCTGTGAAAAATATAGAGTCGCCATCAAACTTTATTTATTCTAGAGGAAAGAGAAAATATCGATAAAACTCCTAAAAGGAAGAAAATGGTCGTCGTCACCAAGAGCGGATTCGGAAGTCGGTTATGAAAGGGTAAGGTGTTAGCACCCTTCACGTCCGTTGTACTCAAGGGGACCGTTTTGATTGTCCTTTTCCTGGATGAGTGTTATTATTTAAAGTTAACTTGCGATTGATTTTAATTAAGGGGAAAATAAGTTTTTAATTAATGTGCTCGCCAAGATTTTGAAATCATGTGCCTATATATTCTCATAGTGCAATGAGAAAATCAGAGCTTTGTAGTTTGTAGTAGAAATTATATGTTTGTTGATTATTTTTATTAGACGATGTTAACATTCATGTTCTAGCAGTTAAATGTTGCTCTTATACTAGCGCGTGGGAGACTTAAGCGTTTGTTTGTTTGCTGTAGAATGGATGGCTTGGATTGCATTCTAGCATTTAAATGTATCTTGTATGCTCGCACATGAAAGGCTTAAGCGTTGTTTGTATTGCGGTATAATGGAAATAACATGTCCTTTGTGAAAAACTTTTGAATGCCCTAAGCAATTTGATGTGTTGTGATTGAATTTAAACATGAGAAGATTTTCTTGATTTGAATTGCACTAAAGTCTATGAACGGAGGCAAATACTTTGAATAAATGGGGCCTACGTCCCATATCCAAAGATACTCATAACAAGGATAGGAATAATCCCTCTCATTATTCTTTGTTGCTTAAGGCTCATGGTGAACAATTCGCATAGTATTTTTAAGGGGATTTTAGATTTATTTACAAAAGGATTTTTGTCTTAAATGTATAAGGAAAATAAAATGAATGTGAATGGGCTAAAGCACCATGTTGTCATGCATTGGTTCTAGGGTTTTGAAAAGTGAAAGGAATGATGATTGATCTAAAGGATCAAGTAAAAGATATAATCCAATTTAAGTGGTCAAGAGACTTGTGATCACTTAAATGTGGATGAAAACCTAAGGGATCATGCGATTGCTCATGAAAAGTTACTTAAAAGGTTTAATTAACAACATGTAATTAATTAATCAATATTTAAATTGATCAACTAATCAAAGGGGTGATTATGCCAAAAATTATATATCAAGCATATGGAATTATGAAAAAAATAACAAGGCAGGAAATTGAAAATAATCAAGGTTAGACCTATCTTTAATATGCCATTAGAAGAAATAAATTGGAGATTAAATTGTATTAAAAGCTAATTTTAATCATTTGAAAATATAAATTAAATTCTAACAAAATTAAGCCAGTTAAAAAAAAATTCTAATGAATTATCTATTAAAAAAATTCTATTTTAATAGGTATTTTTAATGTTAGAAAAAATGTTAGAACAATTGATTAAAGGGAAATCTATCATTAATTAAAAAAAAAAGAAACTGTTAGGGGTGATAAAAATGGAATAAGGGGCGTGGATAGAAGAGTAGTGCGCTAGCCCATGGAAGTTAAGGCCCAGGGTTAGGCATTGGATCATGTTGTTTTGTCCTCTTAATAGCTTTGTCTCATTTGCCATGCTGATGGCCACTGGAAACACGCCACATGGTGCTGCTCAGGAAAAGAAAAAAAACATCCAATGCCACGTGTCATCAAACTGTGAGTTATGGACATTTTCATTAATGTTCTTCATTTATTCATCATTACTCACACATTTATGAATTTAGATCTAATAGAATTATTAAACCAAAAACCAATTTGCAAATTATATATCACTGGACTCGATTTTTCGCAAGGAATCCAAATATGCTATAGAATTTTGAAAATGAGACAAGAATTTCGAAGAATCGAGCGAAAAGGTGAAGAATGAGGTTTACATAGAATTGATCGATTCACATTCATTATAATGATTAATGAAAAAATAATCACATATTCAGAATCGTGATGAAAAAATCACTTCCAAAACAATAGCTTAAATTAATCAACAAGTAAATACCTAATAATTCATGGCAAGAATGTGAATGAGATAAAGGATTACCGACATAACGGAGGTTTGCTCAGGTTAGTGTTGCAAATCGAAGTGTAGAAGAGAAATACAGAAAACTTCAAGAATAAGCTCCTTTAATCAATTACCTTTCAAGCTTGATAATTATTTCCGATGATGAATGAATGTAGAAGATAAATCTTGAATGTAGAATATTGATGAATAAGCTTGAATTTATGAACGTTGGATGATGATTGTTGATGAAACTTGATAAACTTTAGATGATGATTATTGATGAAATTTGATAAGCTTTAGATGATGATTGTTGATGATAATTCTTGAATTGTTGATTGATGATTTGTTGAAGTTGGAGATATAATTTGGTGAGGATGGGGGAGAAGATGAATTGAGAGAGAAATTGAGAGAGAATTTGAGAAGAAAAGATGGTGGAAAATAATGCTTAATTGTGAATTGTCTAAGTTAGGTTAGTCCCCCTTTAAAATGTGAGAAATTACATGTTTATTAGATCCAAGTAAGAGGTTTACTAGACTTGGTTAATGAATGATCACCCTTGGATTGTGATCCAAGTAAGAGGTTTATCAATGCTGGGAAAATTTAATCCTTAGTTGTGGATCACCAATTTCAACCCTTGGATTAATTGTTAATAATGGTTAGGATTGAATAAAAAAATGGAAGTTGGAATTTGTGTTGGTTTGGTAGTTTTGTGTTAGTTTGGAAGTTATGGTAGTTAAGGGTTAATTGGGTAATTGAATGATTTTGAGGAATGAGGTAGTTAGAGAAAAAATGGTGTTTGAGTTTAGCAAAAGTACCAAGTTGGAATGTAAGGCAAATAGTCACAAGTAACAATTTGCAATTAAATATTTTTGCCTTGATTTTCCTACCACTTTTGCCTTGAATTTTTAGTGAATTATCACATGATTTTAATTAACTTTGGGAAGTGATTTTGTGTTGAAAATAAGCAATTTTGAATGGTTTAAATTATGGGTGGATAACGGACATGCACGCCCCATTTAGGTCTGCTCCGCAAAATCCCGCAAAAAAACGAGGCGGGGTGCGCCAGTCACAGTTGAGGATGCGGGCCTAAAACCTAGGCTCGCCCCGCAAAAAAGTGAGGGCAGGGCAGGGAAAGCCCGCGGACACTGAACCTTTTAAGCCTTAAAATGCAAAAGTTTATGTAAATGCTCTTGCCTGCAAAAGCCCACGAAAAAAATGAGGCGGGGCGGGGCAGACACATTAGAGGGTTCTCTTGGCCCACCCTGCACTAAAGTGCGGGAAAAACGGGCATGCCCGACGTGCCAAGCCCATTTTCCCACCCCTAGTTTAAATTCATGGATCAAATTCTGATTTTTTTTGCTTGAAGCAATGTTGGAAAGTGTTGAAAAACAAGCCATGGAAGTAAAGCTTGATGGAAGATAGAATTTGTTGGAAATTAGCGCTTGACGTAATTATGACACAAATCATTTATGATGAATGATGATGAATCCCTTGATCAAATGCTTTTAGAATAGGTCTAGGAAAATTAAGGAGTCAATACCGAGTCAATAGTCAATAGTTGACCAAGAGTCAACAGTTGACCAAAAAGTGAACTGTTTGACCAAAAAGTCAATTGTACCCCTAAAGATGTTATATTTTACCCTTTTTCCTTGTAATTCGTTTCTTTGATTTGTATCTCAAGAAATATGCACTGTATAGTGAATTTTAAATAAATGAATGAAATCTTCCTTTTATTCCAACTTAGCCATTTTCTTTGAATCCAACCAAACTTCCGAATTAAGTGGCAATAATTCCGATCTCTCTATTAACCATGAATCTCAGATAAAGAGATGATTCGCACCATAATTAATATGGAAAATAAACCCAAATAATTACCAAATAATATTCTCCTTATAAAATTCACTTAAACTGATTACATCCATTATTACCGAACCTTTGGCCTAAATTTGGTACGATATGCAAATGTCGATGAATGACCTAAATGCATGATAAAATATACAAATGTATGCAAATAAACAAAACCAAAAGCCCGACGAATTGAATGAGGAGGCACGTCAAATTTTGGGGTATGACATATCCTATAATATGAATCTCCTACTCACATTGTAGACTATGTCAGAAGGAGATTTGTAAGAGGTGTGAACAAGGTATTTTGGGATACCTATTTAAGAAGGCCAAACAAAAATGATTTTGATCATCTTTTACAAATTGGGGAGGCACGTGGGGGTAGGCTAGGTTCCACTGATTGCATTCATTAGGAAAGGGAAAATTGTTCAGTTCCATGAAAATGCCAGTTTTTTCGAAGTGATCATGGTAAATCTACGGTCATTCTTGAAGTAGTGGTATTATAAAATCTAGGGATTTGGCATGCTTTTTTTTTATATTGTAGGTTTAAATAATGACATTAACATACATAATTAATGGAACTGCATATAATATTTGATATTATCTAACTGGTGGTATATATCTTGAGTGGATCATATTTGTTAAGACCATTAAAATGCCTCAAGGGGAAAAGAGAAAATTATTTTCCAAACATCAATACTCATCCAAAAAGGACTTGGAAGTTGGAATCTTCGATATTGGATGTACGGTTCTAGTTGCCAACAAACTTTTCGGCTTCATTATAAAATCATGCACATGAATTTCATGATGGTGCTGCTTTCAAAGTAGAACCATGTACTATTGCCATGATAATCTCTTCATTGCTTAGCTAAACTGACCCTTCCACTATGTCAACCATGAGTGGATGCATGTGCAATTAACCATTCAACCGGAATATATCCTTCATTATCATATTTAGTATAACAGGTGGTTATATTGTATAAAAAATCCATAAACTATAGATATCATACTACCTAGGCATTTTCATTTGTAAATATATTAACACTAAATAAATAAGCTTAATTTACTATTTTTATTTGACATACACTCAAACTTAATCAATTTAGAAAATCATTGGAAAAAAAATTTGATAAAAAAATAATCAAAACATAAATGATGACTAAGTCAACCTCAAACTGCTAGAATGTAATACCCCATATTATTTAAATGCTCATTTTGATATCAGATGAGATCAAATGAGTATCTATGTGCTCTATCCTTAGGTAATTGGAGTAATGGAATCCTCTAAGTACTTTAAGTATTGACATTTGAGATCAATAGAGCAACTAATGAACTCTGAAGAGATCAATTATTTTATTAAGGAGACGGATTAATATTTATTAATTCAAGAAAGTAATTTTTGGTAACTCTGATAATTGATCAATTGGGTTGAGACGACAAAATATCAATTGGAGATATTTTACCCTGTTGGACTATATTATATAATAATAGTATTATATATATATATATATATATATATAGATATATATATATATATATATGTTAGAAAGAAAAGAAGAAGAAGAAAAACATAGTAAGAGGAAAGAAGAGAAAAAGAGAAGGGAGAGAAGGAAGAAAGGAAAAGAGAAAGAGAAGTTGGATCATCATCATCAATTCACCATCTTCTTCAAACTCCTCTTCGGTTATCAGGTGGGTTCTAGTTAGAAACTCTAAGTTCTAGAATTAAGGATTTAGAACTTAGGTTAGATTTGAGAGAAAATGATTAAATTGATAAATCAATGAAATCTAACGGATGATTCGATGAAATGCATGCCTAAATGTGTCATAACATGTTATTTTGGGTCATTGGGTGCATTAATATCATATGGGTTGAAGGTTTTGGTCATTTTTAAGTCCCAAACACGTTATGGGAGAATTCTGCTTCGTCCAGATTCGTCAGGCGAGCTAGAGGCGAGTCTGCTTCGCCAGGGATTCGCCGGGCGAATTTGGTTGGGACAGCAAAACTTTGTTTTAGTATTTTCGTCATAACTTTTGATTCGTAACTTGGATTGACACACGGTCGAAAGCGTTGGAAAGCTATTTGAATGCTCTTTGTGATGGTAAAGTGGAAACCTCGTTATATTCCATGGATTGATAGAATAGAGGAGATATTGTGATGATGTGAAAAGTGTGGTTTATGTTTCCACCAAAAATTTATGAATCGGGATGCCGATTGATATGGGACTTGAGGCCCTGGAAAGAGGATCCAGTGTGCTATTAAATGGTATGTGAGACCATGATTTAACCAAGGATGCTTGGTAGGGGATAGTAGTGACTTGTTATGCTTTTATGTGTGTTTTATGGGTGATATTGTTATATGCCAATTATGTTATATCATGTCTATCTAATTATTATTAAAAATGAATGTAAGAAAATATGCATGCTTAAAATATGAATTAGGAAGAGTGAGTAAATTTTACTCCAAAACAAATGGCATAGTTAAGATTGTTATAATTCTAGGTTGTGAATAGATTTGTGATAGAAACTCTGGATGGCGACGCTCGTGCGTTCATTGACGAGTTCTAACCTGGAGTAGATAACCTAGATGGTGATGCTCGGGCACTTGATGTATAACGGTGCATCCGTGATGAGTATCGATCTAGAAATGAGTGAAACACTAGTATGGAACATGTGTAATTGTTATGTTTTATTGTTAAAGGCATGAGAGGCCTAAAGGCTAATGTGGCCTGGTGATTGTCGAGTACAATCACGTTGTGTGTATGATCACATAATCGTAACCGTTTATTTGAGTTGCAGTTTCATCAATCTCGAGCTCCTCTGAAACAAGGCATGCTACTTGGCAGGTTTGATTCCCGTGTGTAGTACGAATGAAGCCTATATATAAAGGTAATGAGACTTGTGGCGGTGTACGGGCCGTGTGAAGTGGCGAATTAAGGCGATAATGCGTCCCTTAATTCCGAATCCATTTCGTATGCCAAGTAAATTACAAGGATCCATGACTCGGGTCGACTTCTAGGCGTAGAAACGGACGGGAAAAAGGGGATGCCTTGGTACAGGTTATCGATTAGTGATAAATTTGTGAGTTAACTGACTCATGACATGTTTCCATATAGTGTGAGATTGTGAGTTTGTGTACTTAAGGTCTTTTCCCTTCCCCATGACTTGAGTTAGGATTGATAGAACCTTGTAAAGCCGAGAGGATCTATAAGATAGGCAACTCACTGAGATTTGATGTATCTCACCCCACTATAGTTGCTATATTTCAGGTGTGGTTGCAGGTTGTTTTACAAGTGGAGCGATGCTTGGATGTTTCAAGAGAAGCTTAGTTAAGCCTTTTCTGCTGTGTATTATTTTGTTGTATACAATTGAGGATATTGTATATTGATCTTAGATTTTATTATTTTTGGCTAGTTTCCATTCTTGTACCATAGATTGATTTATGTTTTAGAAATGGTCAAGTATGTGAATTATGTCATTAGGCACTTATGATTGTGTCAGTACCAAATAAAATACTTGTATGGTATTATTCTAGATAAATATTATACAGGCGTTACAGTTGGTATCAGAGCAGGTTGTGTCCTCGACCTAGCCTTGAAACATCATAAGTAAATCTATTCCTGCCTCTTAAGTGTGTCTTGCCAGCATGAAACTTAATATCATTCTATGTAGTGTTGGGCCTGATCAACCTAATACTATGTATGTGATAGGTAGAATCATGGTTGAGCGACCACAAGGATTCCAAAGTGTTGTCGGAACATGTGTTGTGAGAATAGGCTCAAGCCAAGAGTTAGCATTGATGAGTTTTGGTCAACACAGTTGAGGTCTTAGTAGAAGTTGTGCTTTGGGTAGCATGGGATTGAAGAATAGTGTGTTGTTCAAGTAATCCTTTGGAATAGATGGAGTCCGAAAGTTAAGGATCTCTATTGGACGTTTGGATAAGGTATCAAGGAATATCTAAAATCGCTAGTAGAGCTAGATTGACCACTGTTATAGATAAGAATTTCAAGTAATCTCATTCCGTAGAAAAGAAAAGTTGTTTTATGGAACGTGTGACGTAAGGTCCGGGAGTGAGATATGTAGTGGTAATTGAGTTTCTAAGGTCGCTATGGTGTCTTGAATGGACGAGAGTACCTTAAGGAATGTGTTCGGAATAATGTCTTCCAACTTGCAAAAGTTAAAAGTTAAGGAAGTTCGGCTTTTATGGGAACCTAAAGTAGTAGAGAAGTGTGAGGAAGAAAACAAGGATGTGTTTACATGCTTCAAGTGAAATAAGTATACGTCGGACGAAGAGTGGGGGATGAATTACGTATATTCAGTTATGAAGAGAGATTAAGTTCGAGATATTACATCGGGATTTTCTGTATTCGATGAGAGACCAATTTGGAATTTGAAAATGTTTTGGTTTGGAAAAGTTGGATTTTGAGGTGTGGAAACCATGAAAAACGCAGCAAAAAATTCTGCTTCTGGTGTGATTCGCCAGGAGAATCAGGAATCGCCAGGAGAATGGGGTCTCATCGCTGGTTCGCCAGGCGAAGTGCTGGCGAAGAGGAATTCGCCGAATTCCTTAGTCGCCGGGCGAAAATGAAGAAACAGAACATGTGTAGCTACTGGAACTTTTGGGTTTTTATGAAATGAGGATTTGCCTCAGGTTCGTCGGGCAAAGTACTGACGAAGTGGGATTTTCCAGGCGAAATCCTTACTCGCCAGGCGAATCTGGCTGTTTTCAATAATTTTTCCTTTCTTCAAAAATTCATATCTTTTGACTCGGGTGTCCGATTTAAGCGCTCTTTATATCGATATGAAGCTATGAAAGTGTTATATGCTGTGGAAAGTGAAAGTATTGTTTATGAGATGGATTTTATTCGATTATGTGGAATAAACGATATTAACAGTATGTTATGAGAAAGTTACACTTTGGTATTAAGAACGAGCGTAGTGGTAGCACCGTAGTCACAAGTGTACGTGATGGATTCTTATTCTTGAGACAAGTGCGAAGGGACGTATTTTGTGGAATAGTGAGCATTGTGTTTTAAGAAGTAAGACTATGGTAAAACAACGAAAAGAAATTCAGGACTTATTACAGACTAAGAGTAAATTATGGAACGGTTTACACCAGAATAGTTTTGTAAATCGTTGATGAGAAATTGTCGGTTGCGAATTTTCCATTAAGTAATTCCGATTAGTGTGTACGTAGTGATTGAAAGGTTCTTCAAGAGGATGCATTGCCCCGATCTATTTTCAAGTATAGAGAACTTCTGTAGTTGTGAATAATCGGATTATTCGGGACCTACCTTTTGTTTGACTAAGAACGTTGTTGTGTTATTTCTCTCCAAGGAAAATCAAGTGAGAGGACAAGGTGGTATGCTTGATATGAGATGTCCATCGCTTTTGTGGTATCGTGTAATGGTTGTGTGTTGGGTTTTGCTTATGGACGAATCGAGTAAGAGTTGTGGCTAAAACCTTAGAATGTCGTCATTATTTGACTTCCCGCTAGTGTGGTTGTATGAGTAGAAAACGAACTATCCCGCTGAAGATTTGTCGTGTGACCGCGACAAAATTTGGAATTTTGCCTTGTTACTTGGTTGGAGTGTGTCGTCGACTTTATCGGTTTTATCTTGAGTGGATCATGGCTAGTGAATGTTACACAAGTTAAGGAGCCAGAAGTTGAGAATGATATTTCAAGTTAGAACAAATCGGATTGGTGGTTTAAGTGGTGATGACTTTTGAGTTATAAGAATTGGTTTTTCAGCTTCTACGGCAGTGTTAACCGATTAACGCTATGTGATTAACCGATTGACACGTGCAAGGATGGTATTTAGTGCTGAATTTTGAGAAGTTAACCGATTAGCTCAAACAGTTAATCGATTAACATGTGTGTAAATTGTGAAATTCCTTAAGAACCATCATCTGTATTTTGTTACCTTATGTTGCTCTGAGTGGAGAGTATTGTGTAAATGGAAAACGGGATTGCAAGTTAATGAAAGACGGAATTGTGAATTGTGTTGAGTGTGAGAAAGTCTTAAGTGTACTGTTATCATTACTGTTGAGAGTCTTAAGGACGAAGTTGGAAAATACTCTTGAATTATTGATCTTGTAAAGATCGTTTTGGTAATTTAATTTATGGTGTTATTAAGATATGAGCTGTTGGTCAGAGTTAGTAAGTGCTATCTTCTGTGAGTTCATGGTATTGGACTTAGACTCCGTGAGAGTGATACCAGTTGCGGGCAGTTGTGTTTTACCAAGAGAATGAATGTGGGAGTTATCTTTACAAGTACAAGTAAGAATTAGACGTTCCGAAGTTAAGCATGTAACTTGGAATTATTTATGAAATGGAACGAATGAGAAGAGTTGATTCAACTGAGAAGTGTGGTACGTGAATTGGTGAGTAATATGGAGACTCACGTTTGTGCTTTGAGTGGTTAAAGATTTGATAAGTGGTGATTCGCGTAGGAATGAAGTTTTGTAATGGTGATACATAGGATTGGTTGAGATCTCGATCAGCAAGGAACCTTGAGTAAGTCGGAAAACCGTAAGAATAATTGATTTGGAATGTGGTAACTAGAAACGAAAATTGTTAAACTATTTTGGATATACTATCTCGAGTTTAGAATGGATTTGGAGTTGTGAATGTTATGGTTGTAACTCTGTAACTCCTGTAACCCTATCGCCTGGAGAGTGTTGGGAAGATGTTATAATATTATGTGTTAGCCAAGAAATTGTTCTACCATAGGACGTCAGTAAGTTTCTTGTGCCATTGGTTGGTAAGGACCCTAATGGATAAGCGTGTTCCCCCGCAGACAGTTAGCTACCTGGTAGTACTTAAGAATTTTTGGCTTTCCATTGTGAGACTTTGGATTGTGCAGTCGAAGGAATTAGATGTAAGAGTTCAGTCAGAATAGTAAGAACTTGAAGATTATTGCTAGTAAGTATGGAAATAAGGAGATCTTGTTTTAAGTGTGTTACCTTTGGTGTGATACGAAAGAAAGGAAATATCAGATTAAATGAGTATAGTGTAGAGCATCAGGCTAGATGGAACTGGTAAAAGATGTTGTTTGACAATCTATGAAGTGGCTTTGAACATTAAGGAATTTATGAAAGGATAGTCGTCGGAGATTGCATGAAGTTAAGGAATCACTGATTTACATCGCAAAAATTTGATGAATGTTTGTTATCCTAAACCAATATAAGGTGTTACGGTTTCGGTTGTGACTCAGTAGAGGAATATAGAATGGTACATTCTTTCCGAAGGTAGAATGAGACCAAGTGTTTTAGTAAGAAACAACAAACGAATTGAGGAGAAGCAAGGTTGGAAGTTAAACCAATATTGGAACAAGAGTATGACTAAGGACACGAAGTTTGATAAATTGTGAAAATAAGAATTTTGAACTGTGAAGTCAAGTTGGAATTGATTACGTCAGGAGTTCTAACGGAAGTAAAGTTAAGTGTGGATCTAAGACAGGGATATAATTTACAGTTGTTGTCGAGTAGAGGAAATTCGGGGGCGAATTTAAATTTAAGGGGGGGAGAGTGTAATACCCCATATTATTTAAATGCTCATTTTGATATCAGATGAGATCAGATGAGTATATATGTGCTCTATCCTTGGGTAATTGGATTAATGGAATCCTCTAAGTACTTTAAGTATTGACATTTGGGATCAATAGAGCAACTAATGAACTCTGAAGAGATCAATTATTTTATTAAGGAGATGGATTAATATTTATTAATTCAAGAAAGTAATTTTTGGTAACTCTGATAATTGATCAATTGGGTTGAGACAACAAAATATCAATTGGAGATATTTTACCCTGTTGGACTATATTATATAATAATAGTATTATATATATATATATATATATATATATATATGTTAGAAAGAAAAGAAGAAGAAGAAAAAGATAGTAAGAGGAAAGAAGAGAAAAAGAGAAGGAAGAAGGGAAAAGAGAAAGAGAAGTTGGATCATCATCATCAATTCACCATCTTCTTCAAACTCCTCTTCGGTTATCAGGTGGGTTCTAGTTAGAAACTCTAAGTTCTAGAATTAAGGATTTAGAACTTAGGTTAGATTTGAGAGAAAATGATTAAATTGATAAATCAATGAAATCTAACGGATGATTCGATGAAATGCATGCCTAAATGTGTCATAACATGTTATTTTGGGTCATTGGGTGCATTAATATCATATGGGTTGAAGGTTTTGGTCATTTTTAAGTCCCAAACAGGTTTTGGAAGAATTCTGGTTCGTCCAGATTCGCCAGGCGAGATAGAGGCGAGTCTTCTTCGCCAGGGATTCGCCGGGCGAATTTGGCTGGGACAGCAAAACTTAGTTTTCGTATTTTCGTCATAACTTTTGATTCGTAACTCGGATTGACGCACGGTCGGAAGCGTTGGAAAGCTATTTCAATGCTCATTGTGATGGTGAAGTAGAAACCTGGTTATATGCCATGGATTGATAGAATAGAGGAGATATTGTGATGATGTGAAAAGTGTGGTTTATGTTTCCATCGAAAATTTATGAATCGGGATGCCGATTGATATGGGACTTGAGGCCCTGGAAAGAGGATCCAGTGTGCTATTAAATGGTATGTGAGACCATGATTTAACCCAGGATTCTTGGTAGGGGTTAGTAGTGACTTGTTATGCTTTTATGTGTGTTTTATGGGTGATATTGTTATATGCCAATTATGTTATACCATGTCTATCTAATTGTTATTAAAAATGAATGTAAGAAAATATGCATGCTTAAAATAGGAATTAGGAAGAGTGAGTAAACTTTACCCCAAAACAAATGGCATAGTTAATATTGTTATAATTCTAGGTTGTGAATAGATTTGTGATAGAAACTCTGGATGGCGACGCTCGTGCATTCATTGACGAGTTATGGCCTGGAGTAGATATCCTAGATGGAGATGCTCGGGAACTTGATGTATAACGGTGCATCCATGATGAGTATTGGTCATAAATGAGTGAAACACTAGTATGGAACATGTGTAATTGTTATGTTTTATTGTTAAAGGCATGAGAGGCCAAAAGGCTAATATGGCCTGGTGATTGTCGAGTACAATCACGTTGTGTGTATGATCATGTAATTGTAACCGTTTATTTGAGTTGCAGTTTCATGAGTCTCGAGCTCCTCTGAAATAAGGCATGGTACTTGGCAGGTTTGATTCCCGTGTGTAGTACGAATGGAGCCTATATATAAAGGTAAAGAGACTTGTGATGGTGTACGGGCCGTGTGAAGTGACGAATTAAGGCGATAATGTGTCCCTTAATTTCGAATCCATTTCGTATGCCAAGTAAATTACAAGGATCCATGACTCGGGTCGAATTCTAGATGTAGAAGCGGACGGGAAAAGGGGATGCCTTGGTACAGGTAATCGATTAGTGATAAATTTGTGAGTTAACTGACTCATGACATGTTTCCATATAGTGTGAGATTGTGAGTTTGTTTACTCAAGGTCTTTTCCCTTCCCCTTGACTTGAGTTAGGATTGATAGAACCTTGTAACGCCAAGAGAATCTATAAGATAGGGAACTCACTGAGATTTGATGTATCTCACCCCATTATAGTTGCTATATTTCAGGTGTGGTTGCAGGTTGTTTTACAAGTGGAGCGATGCTTGGATGTTTCAAGAGAAGCTTAGTTAAGCTTTTTCCGCTGTGTATTATTTTGTTGTATACAATTGAGGATATTGTATATTGATCTTAAATTATATTATTTTTGGCTAGTTTCCATTCTTGTACCATAGATTGATTTATGTTTTAGAAATGGTCAAGTATGTGAATTATGCCATTAGGCACTTATGATTGTGTCAGTACCAAATAAAACACTTGTATGGTATTATTCTAGATAAATATTATACAGGGGGTTACATAGAAGCTAATACTTCATTATTTAATAGGCAAGATATATTCGATAGAGTCGAATACAACATGTAAGTTTCTAAATTTGTAAGCATGTATTCGACAGAGTTGAATATTTTAGTTAGTGAATTAAGTTTTGGTTGCCTATATATACAGGTGACGATGTAAATTAATACACAAATATACAGTAATTTCTCACTTCAATAAAATTCCTTTCATGATATAGTTTCTATTTTCTCTCTCTTTCTTCTTAATTCTTTTAAAATCCCTATTTGTTCCAACAAATTGGTATTAACATGCTCGGTTGAGATTGAGAGAGAACCTATAATGGAAAATGGTAACACAACATCAATGTAATTTCCAGCGAATCAATTGGTGTTCAAAGTTGAGAACTACAAAAGGTGGATTGTGCAAATGAAGGTCATCTTTAGGTTTCAAGATGTGACTGAAACTGTGAGTGATGGAGTACCTGCATTGGAAGCAAATGTAAATGAAGTTCAAAAGGCCGCACACAAGGTACAAGGTAAAAATGACGGAAAATCTCTTTTCTCGATTCATTATTGTGTGGATCCAAATGTGTTCGAGAAGATCATTGACGATGAAATGTCTAAAAGAGCGTGGTACAAGTTGTAGAACTTGTACGATGGAGATGAAAAATTAAAGAGGGTGAAGTTGCATATGATGATATAGCTGATTGTGATAACATGGATGAAAGAAGATGCATTAGTTGTTGATTTCTTCTTAATATTAGTGTTACTCACAAACCAAATGAAGTCGTGTGGTGAATCGATCTATGATCTACAGAAGATTGAGAAAGAGTCGAGATCTCTGAGTGAAAATTTGATTACATTGTAGTGTTTGTTGAAGAGTCCAAGAACCTAGCTGAGATGAAGTTAGAAGAACTCCAAGCTTCATTAGAGGCTAATGAGATGAGGATGAATCATAAAAACTCGAAAAGGGAGAAGGTGGATGAACAAGCATTGCAAGCAAGATTCATCAAGAATTCTGGAAAAGAAAAGGAGAAGCAGAGAAAGAATCTTGCAAATGATGAGAAGTCAAACAAGATTTCAAATAATCACTTTGATTCAACCAAGAAAAGCACAGGCAAAAGTACTTGGGGAATAAACTTGATATGAAAGAGGTGCAGTGTTATAATTGTCAAGGACTTGGTCATTTTGCTTGAGATTGTCGATGAAAGAAGGAATCAAGAGAAAAATATAATGAAGAAGTACAATATGCACATGCTTGGGAAAACAAATATGATGATATGATACTCATGGAATATACACATTCAAATAATGAAGAAACCAATATGAGCTACCTAGATTCAAGATGCAGCAACCACATGATTGGGAATAAAAGCTGGTTCACCAAGTTAAATGAATCGGTTAAGAATGTGACCAGGTTTGCAGATGGCAGACATGTCTCATCAACTGGAAGAGGAAACATAGTTGTGATTAGAAAAGATGGTCAGATGGCAAGTATTACTGATGTATTGTATGTACCTTTGATGATAAGTATTTGATGAGCATATGTCAATTACTTGCCAAAGGGTATAACATGAAGTTGGAAGAAAATCTGATGAAGGTATATAATGATGAAGGAAGGATGATCCTGAAGGAATCATTGGAAGATTAAAAACTTTCATGGTAGAGATCAATATGGTTGATCATTAATGTCTTGCTTTGACTATTGTTGAAGATAAGAACTGGCTATGGCATCACAAGTATGGACACCTAAACTTCAGAGGTCTAGGTATGCTCAACTAGAAAGACTTGGTGTATGGCTTACCTCAGGTGAAGGAACCAAGTCATGTCCGTGAGGAATTTTGCAAAGAAAATCAGGCTAGGAAAGCATTAAAACATGACTTGTCCATAAAGTCGAGAGAAAAGTTAGAGCTTGTTCACTCTGATGTGTGTGGACTATTTAAAGTAAGGTCGAATGGAAGTAATTACTATTTTCTAACTTTCATAGATGAATTCACCAGATATATGTGGATTTACCTTATTAGAAGGAAGAGTGAGGTATTCACACATTTGAAGAAGTTTAAATACGTGTCGAGAGACAAAGTGGATGCAAGTTAAAGAAACTGAGAACTAATGGTGGATGAGAATACATCTCTAGAGAATTTGTAAGATTTTGTAATGAGGATGGTATAGATCATGAAGTAATTACACCTTATACACCTCGTCACAACTATATAGCTTAGAAGAGAAATAGAAGTATTATGAACACGACCAAGAGCATGTTGAAAGCTAAAGAAATGCCAAAGATATTTTGGGTTGAAGCAGCTTCGATAGCCGTATACATTCTAAATAGATGTCTAACCAAGAAGATAGTTGAGAAGACACCTTATGAGGCTTGGATAGGACTGAAGCCAAATGTTTTACATATTTGAATTTTTGGATCAAAGTGTTTCAAACGTGCACTTGAACAATCGAGGAAGAAGTTAGATTATCGAAGTCATGCCATGGAGCTCACAGGTTATCATTCGGCTGATGCGCACAAGTTGTATTCGCTAAATGATGATAAAATAGTGATCAATAGGGATGTTTTAGTGAACAAAAGCAAATGGTGGAATTGGACTCAGAGGTTGATTCAACATGGGCAAGATAGAGTCACAACTATGCTTCAAGAATACCAACAAACTAAAGTCACAAACAATCGAAATGAAGAACCACCTGAACAAAATGTAAGAAGATCAACTAGAATGAGAACTGAGTCGACAAGGATAGTTGGATATGTGATATTTCCAGAGCAAGCAATTGATGTAGATGGTGACATTATAGAAGAAGTGAAGATGATGATGACGGTTGAATCAAAACCAATTAATTTGGATTAATCCATGAATGATTCAAATTGGTTGGCACCCATGCAAGAATAAATTAGAGCAATTGAGAAGAACAAAACCTGGGAACTTATATAAAATTCAATGAAGAAGCCAATTGATGTGAAGTGGGTCTATAAGTTGAAGCTAAGGCCAAATTGTGAAATTTCCAAACATAAGGTAAGACTGATGGCAAGAGGTTTTCTACAAAAGTCTATGCACCATTTGCAAGGCCAAAAACCATCAGGATTATTGTGTCAACCGCAACATATAAAGGGTGAAAGATATATCAACTAGATGTAAAGTCAACATTTCTTAATGGTCCATTAGAAGAAGTGGTCTATGTCAGCCAACCACCAGAATTCTAAATCAACGGGTAGGAGCATAAGGTGTACATGTTTAGAAAGAATATTTATAGTTTGAAACAAGCCCCAAGGTATTGGAATAAGAGAATATATAGCTTCCTGATTGAGGCATGTTTCACAAAATGTGTTTTAGAACATGGAATGTATGTCAACAATCCAAGCAGGCTCAGTCGAGTCATTATATGCTTGTATGTGGATAACTTGTTGATTACACGTGCATATGAAGCAAAAATAGAAAGGGTTAAGTCGAAACTAATGCAAGAATTTGAAATGTTCGACCTAGAGAACTTGTCGTATTTCTTATGGATGGAGTATAAAGACACAACTGAATGAGTGTTTTTGCATCAGATGAAGTATGCCCAAGATATCTTGAAAAGGTTCAAGATGAGTAACTGTAATGGGACTTTCACACCATTGAATACTGGATTAAAACTGAGAAAGGATACAAATGATGAGTTTGTAAGTGCAATATTGTATAAGCAAATAATTGAATCTTTAAGGTGTTTATCTAACACCAGGCCAGATATCAATCAAAATGTTGGGTTGTTGAGTAGATTCATGAAGAAGCCACAAGAATATCATATCATTGCAGTCAAGAGAGTGTTGAGATACATAAAAGGTATTATCGCTCATGGTGTGATGATGCGAAGGCATAAGAATACCAGCACCGATACAGAGCTGCATGGCTACACTGACACATATTTTAGTGGAGATCAAGATGAGAAAAAGAGTATTGCAAGCTACATATTCATGATTTAAGATGCTCCAATCTATTTGAGCTCAAGAAAACAAATAATTGTGGCTTTGTCATCTTGTGAAGTTGAATACATGGCTGCATCATATGCAACTTGTCGAATAACATGGATAGAGATGCTTCTCGAAGAGCTCAAGATCATGAAACCTAAGAAAATTAAGTTGTTTGTCGATTATAACACATCTATCGACTTGGAAAATCATCTTGTGTCTCATGGTCGAAGCACATTGAAAGCAGGTATCATTTCCTTAGGGATCAAGTACATAAATGAAAGCTTGAACTTGAGCATTACAAGTTAGAATTGCAACTAGCTGATATACTCACTAAGCCCTTAAAGAAAGTCAGGTTTGATGAGTTTAAGTAGAAGTATTAGTATGATAAGCCTTGAAAACATGAAGTAGGTGGTGTGTTAGAAGTTAATAATTCATTTTTTAGTAGGCAAGATGTATAGGACATAATTGTATTCGAAAGTGTCGAATACAACATGCAAGTGTCGAAGTTTGTAAGCATGTATTCAACTGAGTCGAATACTACAATTAATGAATTGTGTTTTGGTGGCCTATATATACAGTTGATGGTGTAAATTAATAAATAGAAATACAATAATTTCTCACTTCAATAAAATTCCCTTTCATGATATAATTTCTCTCTTTTATCTCCTTCTTCTTCATTCTTCTTGAAAAGCCTTTATTGTTTCAACACAAACTTCACTCAATTTAGAAACTTAGGCCCAACTTTACAATTTCACAAGTTTAAATAAATGAGTTCCATTTTTCCTGAGTCGGCTTGCCAGTTCACAGGGAGTATATCATTTGTATATGTCGACAATATTTAGCATTATGCATTTTATTTGATATGTTTATGGTTGTAATGCCCATATATAAATACATACAAAAAGGCATATATTATACATGAAAACCACGTTTGGTACTGAAATACCAATAAGTCCCTAGTAAACACATTATACATATATTTACCCAAAAATCCTAATACAAAAAAAAACTATGGCATAAATATATATACAAGATGTTCCAAAGATAAATACTAAGAACTAGATCGACAACGATCTCAAAAAACTCCTCAACGGAAGCAACACCATCAGACAAATAAGGATAATCACACGGCCTTATCCTTACCCTTTGCGGAACCTGAAGTACCTGAAAATATTCAACAATAGTTGGGTGAGATACATCAAATCTCAGTGAGTTCTCTATCTTATGGATTCTCTCGGCTTTACAAGGTTCTAACCAAAACCTAACTCAAGTCAGGGGAAAAGGAACTAGACCTTGAGTTCGCGTATTTCTGACTACAGAAACCATCATATACTACACCAAACGATAACTAGTTAAGGAATCTTTCCCCAGCCATCCCTCTCAAAGAGATTAAACACGGGTCACAGATCCTTAATGCAAATAACTTTCCTCGACCATACCTCTCAAAGAGATTAAACACGGGTCATGCTTATCTACAATTGATACTTTCCCCGGCCATCCTACACCAAAGGATTAAACACGGGTCACTAATACCAACCACTTAGTAACTTTGCCCGGCCATCCCTCTCAAAGAGATTAAACACGGGTCATGGCTACTCACTTAATAAATACTTTCCCCGGCCATCCCACACCAAAGGATTAAACACGGGTCACTAATATTTATTAATGGACTCAAACCTAATAAATACTTTCCCCGACCATCCTACACCAAAGGATTAAACACGGGTCACTAATATTTATTAAGTGAAACATACAAAATCAGAGGAAATACGATCCTCCACTATCAACTACTCAACAAATATACTCTTCAAGTATCGGTGTAAGCAATGCCACACAATTCTCTAAGTCGTTCTAGTGTACTAAGGTTTCCTCACCAATTCCCATCTTGAAGCTTTTAGTTTTCCGAAAATTCCATTTTACATAGATCACGAAAACCCGATAATTTAACATAGTCGAAAAAAATTCTGCTCAAAATCAACATTTTCGTTTTCCATAGCCTAGAACACGGTCATAGCTTCACATCGATATAAAGAACGTCTAAAACGGATAACCGAGTCAAAAGATATGAATTTTAGAAAATACTATTATTTTTGTTCCAGGTCGCGCTAAACGGGCCCCACACGCGCTAAGCGCGCTCCTCGCTGCCTGGAAGGGGTGCAAATTCTCCAAACCGCGCTAAGCAGGCATACCCGCACTAAGCGCACTCTGTGTTTTGCAGAAAAATAAACCCTTCAATAGCAACTTCCAACCTACAAATTCATCCTCAATACCATACATAACAACCACTAGAGGCATAATATCATGGTTCTATCATGGTTTATCCAACAAACTCCAATAAACATGATTTTCAACATTAACACATAGTTTCTACACAACCCTAAGATTTTCAACCAATCCAAACTTCATAACAATTATCAATAGATGATTCTACAAATATTTTGATCATGCTACTCAATTTATAACACACTTTAACCGTTAGATTCTTTGATTTTGCAAAAACATCCATTTTTCCCAAAATCAAAACTAACTCTAAAACCTCAAGAAATTATACTCTAAAGTCTCTATCTAGAACCCAGCTGGATTAGAAGATGATGATGAAGAAGCTGAGATGAATTGATGAAGATGAGAGGATGATTCTTGATCTTGAACTCTTGGATTTTCTCTTCTTTCCTTTTCTCCCTTTATCTCTCATTTCTTCTTTCTTCTCTCTACTTTCTCTCTCCAATGTTACTATATTTGGCAAATGAGGGAAAAGGAAAATGATATAGGAAAATATCATCCATTAGTAATACTACTAAAAGTCCAAATTATCTCAAACGCACCAATTAATAAAACCTTAGAATTAGATAATATTAATCTGATCAGCTCTGAGTTCATCAATTGCTCTAATTATCTTATCGGGTAAAATACTCAGAGCACACTGGATCTCAACTGATCTAAACTAATATTATCCATAGCGTTATAAAAATACGGGGTATTACATCCTCCCCCCCCCCTTAAATAGAATTCGTCCTCGAATTAAAAGATTACCTGAACAAATTAGGGTAAGCATCTTTCATCTTCGATTCTAGTTCCCGAGTAGCATCACCCAGATGCGTCACATCCCATTGCACCTTAACAAGAGGAATGTCCTTGTTCCTTAATACCTTTGTTTCTCTTCCCACAATACGGCTCGGTTGAGGTTCAAAAGTCAAGTCTGCTTCTATTTCCACTGATTCCGATAAAACTGGCTGAAGAGGATCAGGAATAAACTTCCGAAGCTGAGACACATGAAAAACATCATGCATTTCTGACAGAGAGGGTGGTAAGGCCAATCTGTATGCTACTTCTCCAATCCTTTCTAAGATCTGATACGGTCCCACGTATCTCGGACTTAACTTGCGTGACTTAAATGGTCCTTTCAATCTCAATCTCAGAGTAACTTTCAAAAACACATGGTCACCTTCCTCAAATTCTAACTGTCTCCTACGGTTATTCACATAACTCTTCTGACGATCATGTGCTTGTTTGACTTTTTCACGGATCATTCGAATCTTTTCCGTAGTCTCTTGAATAATTTCTTGTCCCAAAATTCTATCTTCACCAACCTCCGCCCAACACAAAGGCGTTCTACATTTTCTCCCATACAATGCTTCGTAAGGAGCCATACCGATGCTCGCATGGTAACTATTGTTATACGAAAACTCAACCAACGGTAGAAGTTCCTTCCAATTTCCTATACTTTCTATCACACAAGCTCTCAACATGTCCTCCATCGTTTGTATTGTTCGCTCAGTCTGACCATCCGTCTGAGGATGATTCGACGTGCTTAAACGCAACTTCGTACCCATAGCTTGTTGAAAAACCTTCCAAAATCTTGAAGTAAACTTTGGATCTCTATCAGACACAATGCTAGAGGGGACACCATGCAATCTCACAATTTCAGAAGTAAACAACCTTGCAAGGTGACTTGCCTTGTAAGTAGTCTTCATGGCTAAGAAATGCGCAGATTTTGTTAGTCGATCCACAATCACCAAATAGAATCGTAACCACCTTGCGTACGGGGAAAACCTACTGCAAAGTCCATAGAAATACTATCCCACTTCCAAACTGGAATCTCTAATGGTTGTAACAGACTGCCTGGTCTTTGGTGTTCAATCTTCACCTGTTGGCACACTGCACATTCTGACACATACACTGCAATATCCTTTTTCATTCCTGGCCACCAATAATCCTTCTTTAAGTCCTGATACATCTTCTAAGAACCAGATGTATCGTAAAATTACCTTTATGAGCTTCGTCCAAAATTTTCCTTTTTAATACCATATCGTTCGGAACACAAATCCTTTGGTTAAACAGAACAATCCCATCCGTTGCTCGTGTAAACCCGGTTGAAGTAACATCTCTTGAAACTTCTCCTCAAAATTTTGTTCTTGTTGAATCTCAACTCTTAGAGTAGAATTTACATTCAAGTTTCCCATAATTACACCATTCGGAGTCCACACAAACTGAAGATTAAGATCTCTAAACCTCTCCAATAAGGCATACTCCAGAATCATCAATTCTGCCCCATGAACCATCTTCCGACTCAAAGCATCTGCTACTTTATTCGCTTTTCCTAGATGATACTTTAATTCTAAGTCATAATCCTTTAAGTACTCCATTCACCTTCTTTGTCGCATATTCAACTCCTTTTGGTCAAATAAATACTTCAAACTCTTATGGTCACTGAACATTTCAAAACGTACACCATATAAATAATGACGCCACACCTTCAGTGGAAACACAACTACCGCTAGTTCCAAATCATGAGTTGGATAATTCTTCTCATGAACCTTCAATTGTCGAGAAGCATAAGCTACCACTTGACCGCCTTGCATCAGAACACCCCCTAATCTCATCTTAAAAGCATCGCAAAACACTTCATAAGAGTTGTTAGGATCAGGAATGATTAACACAGGAGCAGTCGTCAAACTTTCCTTCAATTTCTTAAAACTTTATTCATAACCCGAATCCCACTCATAAGCACAATCTTTTCGAGTAAGTTTTGTCATTGGTAGGGCCAATCGAGAAAAACCTTTGATAAACCTTCTATAGTAACCCGCGAATCCCAAGAAACTTCAAACCTCCGAACCATTCCTTGGTCTCTCCCAATTAATCACTACTTCTACTTTCGATGGATCCACTGCCACACCACCCTGAGATATGACGTGACCAAGAAAATTAACTTCCGTCATCCAAAACTCACACTTGCTTAACTTAGCAAAAAGTTGCTTCTCTTGCAATACCGATAAGACAATTCTCAGATGTTCTCCGTGCTCTTGTGGAGTATGAGAATAAATAAGAATTTCGTCAATAAATATTACGACAAATTTGTCCAAGTAAGCTTGAAATATACAGTTCATGTAATCCATAAAAACAGCTGGAGCATTAGTCACACCGAAAGGCATCACTAAGAATTCGTAATGGCCGTAACGGGTTCTAAATGCAGTCTTAGGCACATCGGAACTCTTCACTCGGATCTGATGATAACCTGGCCATAAATCAATCTTCGAGAACACACAGGCTCCCTTCAATTGATCTAACAGGTCGTCTATCCTAGGTAAGGGATACTTGTTCTTAATGGTGACTTTGTTCAACTTACGATAATCAATGCACAGACGCATTCCACCATCCTTCTTCTTTACCAACAAAACTGGAGCTCCCCACGATGAAATGCTAGGTCTAACAAAATGCTTAGCCATCAAGTCCTCCAATTGGTCCTTTAATTCTCTTAATTCAAGCGGTGTCATCCGATAAGGAGAAACGGATATAGGAGTCGTTCCCGGTACCAGGTCAATAGAGAACTCAACTTCTCTCTCCGGAGGAAGAGAAGTAACATCCTCAGGAAAAACTTTGGGAAACTCACAAACTATTGGAATACTCAGCACTTGCTGCTCACTACTCCCTTCCTTAGTAAGAACCAGTAAAACAAATTTCTCCTTCTCAAGCAAGAAATTTATCATTCCCACTGTACCTTCTAAAATAGTTGTTAGCACATCCTTCGGGGTAGCCTCGACAGATGGAATGATGATTAGCTTTTCCTCACGCCCAATAAACACCGAATTAGCAGAAAGTCAATCCATCCCCAAAACGACATCAACTTTCTTAAGCGGTAAACATATAAGGTCAATCTGAAAAACTCTACCATTCACAGCCAAAAAACAGTTTTTGCACATCAACGGTGTCTCAACCATTTCATCCATGGCGGTAGTGACCACCATAGGAGGAGACAAAGGAATAGCTTGCAACCCTAGTCGCTTCACACACCGCATTGACACAAAAGAATGTGTTGCCCCACAATCAAATAAAACAAAACAAGGATGTCCATTTATGAAACACGTACCCGCAATTAAAGGAATAGCTTGCATCCAAAGTATAAACCCGTCCAGTATTTCTCCCTTGCACTTGGTTTCTATTCTGAGTACAATTTCTAGCCACATGACCCAATCCATTACAGTTATAACACCTAAGACCCCCATCGGCACACTTCCCAAAATGACGTTGGTTGCACACCCTACATAAAGGAATAACGTTGGGTCTAAAAACCTGCACCTGCTTCCCTTTGAAAGCTTGTGATCTAGGTCTAAAATGTTGACTTGCTCTCCCACGACCACCCTGATTCACCCTACTTGCAACACCTTCAGCTTTCACTTTCTTCAAACTATGCTCCGCCACATAGCATTGCCTTAGAACTTCCGCATAAGTAGTGAACTCCCTCTGAGATACACTATGAGAAATTTCATCTTTTAGCCCAAACAGAAATTGGTCTATTTTCCACCGTTCATCCGGAGCATACATAGCCTGCCTAGAATAAGCAGCCATGTCCTCAAACTTTTCAGCATAACTGGCCACAGTCATACTACTCTGTCTTAACTGTTGAAATTCAAACTCTTTCTAAGTCCTCAAGGAACTAGGAAAATATTTCTCCATGAAAATTGCCTTGAATTGCTCCCAGACCCTGGGCACACCCTGAATAGTCATAAGAGCCGACGCACTCTCCCACCACCTCATGGCAGGACCCTTCAACGAATGCGAAGCAAAAACCACCTTATTTTCTTCACTACAGTTCACTATTAAGAAAATCCTTTCCATACCCACTATCCATTTGTGAGCCTTTACAGGATCTAATCCGCCATGAAATTTCGGAGGATTCATGCGGAAGAAATCCCGGAAAGTCCCGCCTACAGCTTCCAGAACAACCACCTGAGGATGCAAAAAGCCTAATACAAAAAAAAACTATGGCATAAATATATATACAAGATGTTCCAAAGATAAATACTAAGAACTAGATCGACAACGATCTCAAAAAAAACTCCCCAACGGAAGCTACGCCATCAGACAAGTAAGGATAATCACACGGCCTTATCCTTACCCTTTGCGGAACCTAAAGTACCTGAAAATATTCAACAATAGTGGGGTGCGATACATCAAATCTCAGTGAGTTCTCTATCTTATGGATTCTCTCGGCTTTACCAGGTTCTAACCAAAACCTAACTCATGTCGGGGGAAAAGGAACTAGACCTTGAGTTCGCGTATTTCTGACTAGAAAAACCATCGTATACTACACCAAACGATAACTAGTTAAGGAATCTTTCCTCGGTCATCCCTCTCGAAGAGATTAAACACGGGTCACAGTTATCTACAATTGGTACTTTCCACAGTCATCCTACACCAAAGGATTAAACACGGGTCACTAATACCAACCACCTAGTAACTTTCCCCGGCCATTGTCATACCCCAAATTTTGACCACTAAGATTCCCCATCATTGTGCAAACCATCATCACAATATGGGTGAACCATCATGCCTCATCAGTCTCCCCAAAGATGGGTGAGCATTCACTACTATCAAAAATTAGGGTTTCTAGCCCTCTCAGAGTTCTTAGACAAAGGATCAATCAAGAAATGGCATGATCTTCAACTTGTTTAATCTCTCAAAAATGATCAAGAGGACTCAAACTTTAAGGATTAAGCTCAAGGTTGCTCCCTTCTAGGTGGATCAAGCCTCACGATCGACAGTGTCACCAAATTAGGGTTTTGGTCGACCAGGGCCTCCAGATGGAAATTTTCCTCTGGGCATGAGCCAATGCTTCAAAGCCTAACATATGATGCTCCAAGGGACATCATAAACCCAATCATCAAGTCAATTTTACCTCAGGGGATGCATTCATAAAAAAATCAGGAATTAGGGTTTCTTGACCTAATTCACCCCTAAGTTGACTTTTGGGACAAATCATGAGCCAAGACCTCAAGACATGATTTGAGGGTCTCTAACACACCACATTGATCCATTTGCAACAATGGATTGATCCAAAAAGCTTGGTTTCCACAGTTAGGGTTTTTGAAGAAAAAGTCAACTGTGCCTTTGACTTTTGACCAGGACATGCTCCCAAACCCTAGGACATGATTCAATACACCCTATAACACCTATGAAATCAATCCGTCAAGTTTGATTTAGGTCAAGGACTTGATTTCATAGAGGATCGCACAGTTTGGAATTCATCTGACAAAAAGTCAGCTGTGCACAAAAGTCAACTTTGACTTTTTGAGATTTTTCACAATTATGGTTTTTTAACCCTAAAATGAAGTTAATGTGTGATTGGAATCATCATTCATCAAGAAAAATCAATAAAAGTGGGATAACTTGTAAAAGGGGTAACCATAAAAAACTTAGAAAATTTTCTAAGTTATGGAACAAAGTGGCTAGGGTACCAACTTTGGAGGATCATAACTCCTAAACCACAAGGCCGTTTTTTCCCATCCAAAGCTGGATTTGTAGCTCTCATTACCCTCTACAAAAGCTTCAACTACCACTTATTCCAATTCCCCATGGACTTTGAGTTATGGAATTATCAAAATCACAAAAAGTGAAAATGTCACTTTTTTCCAACACTTAGTGAAATTTTCACTAAGTCAGAATCTGCCTTCACTTTTTTCCAAATGTAGGGGCATTTTTCACTTGGATCCAAAAAGTATCAAAACCAATTATGATCAAACAGTTATTGTATCATATGAGGGCTTTCCAAAATGGCAAAGAACTCCATCAAATTCCACTTGAGCCATGAGATATGACAATGGCAACATGCCTTGCTGAAAACTGTCAAGGTAAGGTAGATTTTGGAGTTTTGCTCAATTTTCCAAATTTGTGCAATTCCAAGAAACTCTATCCATCTGAACACCTCAAGGGGGGACCAAGGAGGAACCAACTCTGATCCCAAGCCTCCCAAGTCTTTGGAACCAAAAATAGCATGCCAAACCTAGAATTGCCTAAAAGAGGGACAAGACTCTAATTTTGGATTGAAGCATTCAATGCATACACCAAGGTGGTATGGACTGAGCCATTGCCAACTGAATTCAGTCAAGACTTATCCAAAACCAAGGGAACCAACAGCTTGTGCCCCAATCTCTAGTCAATGGCTAGAGGAGACATGGATTCTCATTGCTCAACATTGGCCAAACCTATGCAGCAGTTACCATTCACTATTCCTTGCAAAACAAACTTGCTCTACTATAAATAGAGCTCATTTGTGATCAGTTTGAGTACACCAAAGCCATCAAACAGATGCTTTCCTCAAAATCTCATTCTTCACTCCAATTTTGCCTTCCAAAGCAAGTCAATATCGGGTTTTGAGTTTGAGAGCAATTCCAATCAAACCAATCACACACACACCTCATAAACATCATATAGAAGTGATCCAAACACTCACATAACATCTGGAACACCAAAATCACAAAATCACCAGCCAACTGCTCAAGCCTTTGACAGATTTGTAGTTAAGGTGCCAAATCAAGTTCTAGCTCAAATCAATCCACTCCAAGCATCCAGACATACTCCATAGCACCTAGGGAAGTTGTGCATAACCTTGGAACCAAGCTGTATCACCTCTAACACAAAACACGATCACCAGCTGCAAGTGGTAAGCATGAGCTCTTCTAACTCTATGATCCATGTAATTTTTGTTGCACAATAATTTGGCCATATGTTCATAATCATGCATGGAGTGTTTTCACTCAATCAATTTCATTGTTTGAATCATGTATGGAATTTCTGAACCTTCGTACAAATTTTAGGGTTCTTGAGGTTTCTCTTTGATTTCTTATTCCATGTTTAAAATAAATGAAATTAAAGACCATAGACATGATCGTGAGGTTGAAACGAGTAGATTGATATGTAGATTGCATGATATAATTAAATATTCAGTGAGATTGGATAGAAAACGCAAATCTGCATAAACAGAAGAATGGCGCGTGTTCTTGCCATGTTCTTGGCGCCCTTTTTCAAATATTTGAATATTTGAATTTTGTGATTTTATTTAATTGATTCAAAAATTAATTTCTCTCTGAGTTTTAATGATTTTGAGTTGATTCTTTTTTTAATAATTCACAAAAATTTTAAAATATTTTATTTTACCAAAAAATCCCAAAAACATTATTTATTTCATATAATTGATATTTTTGCAAAGAATTAATATTTTAATTGTTTTTGACATTTAAAATATTTTTCCTTCTTGATTTTGCAAATTTTAATGACTTCTAATCATTTTGTAGATCAAAACTTGATTTTTGAAACATTAATCCAAGATCACAATTTGTTTTCCACATGTTTAACAATTTTGATCATTTTAACTGAATTTTTATTCAATTAAAATACATTTTGGAAACAAATTAGGGTTTTTGATTAATTCAACCCTCATCAAACTTTTTCAAACCCTTTGGGCCTCTAGTAGAGTGTAAGACCCAACCCTTTTAGAAAACCAAAATAATTTGGGCCTCAGTGTATTGTATAAGTCCCGATACCGTCAAAAAAATTATGCGCGGTCGTCGCCTTTCTAACAAATCAAACCCTTGGGCCTACCCTCATGTTATAAGCCCCAAAAATCTTTTCAAAGCACTTTCTCCTTTAATTTTGAATATAATATTGTAATCAAAGCTTTCTTTGTTGAACAACTAACAAAACAGCATGGAAGCTCTACAACCGAGTAAGTGTTTACCCGCTTTCTTTATCCGCTTTCATATATATATAACTGTATTGTGGGGCTGCTCACTGTAAGTCTTCTTTCACAAACTTTTATATACTTGTCAAATATCAACTATGTAATACTAGTATAGTTATTTAGAGTGTTCCCCGGCAACTACGTCTAGCACTAGGTTAAGCCCCATTGATCGCTCTTAGATACAGTCAAAACTAGATCCCTATAGGATTACCAGACACAGCCTTCCCTCCTCTTGGGGTTAAACAATATGGAGACGTGAAAGGCAGCATTCTAGGTGAACCCTTTCTCAGACTGTCACCCTTAGAAGTTGTCAAAGAGACTCTACTCCCCAGAGATGATCTTTTCTCCGTGAATGGCATCTCTTGAGTTTCTTCCAAATTCTCAGACTTTCCTGGCTTGATCTATTCTCTGTGAATGGCATGTCTTGAACTTCTCGGGGTTTGGGGACCCACAGGCTTCTTAAAAGCACCCTTAAATATTGTCAAAGAAACTCTAACTCCCCAGAGATGATCTTTTCTCCGTGAATGGTATCTCTTGAGTTTCTTCCAAATTCTCGGACTTTCCTGGCTTGATCTATTCTCTGTGAATGGCATGTCTTGAACTTCTCGGGGTTTGGGGACCCACAGGCTTCTTAAAAGTATCCCCGCCTCCTCTTGGGCGTTGTACAAGGACCCTTCGGCTTCTTAAAAGCTCTCATGCCTTCTCTTGGGCTTAATAAAAGGACCCTGACGACCTCTTAAAGGTATAAGACAGAACTTAGTCATCCTTTGCTAGAGCACTCTTTCCAGCGTCAAAACTCCGGCCATTTGAGTGTTAGTACTCATCCCTTAACGCTCGTGCCTCCTCTTGGGCATTGTACAAAAGATGAAACTCTAGACTTGGACAGTCTCAATACCCTTTGGATTTCCCATTTCCTTAAAGAACAGGAAATAACCCTGATCTTCTGATCAGTACCAAAGTACAACCTCACCTGGAATCAGTCTCTTTATATGAACTGATTTTCTCTTTTAACCAACATACTGGACCTGTCACTAAACTGAAACAGTCACCAGCATAGATAGCCTCCTCTTGGGCTTTGTACAATGATTCTCCCCAGCGGAGCTAACCTTTTTAGCCTCTATCTCGGGCTTCGTACGAGATACAAATCACTCTCTTGTTGAGTATAAAAGACTCTCTTGTTGAGTGAAATATTTTTAGCCTTCATCTCGGGCTTTGTACGAGATACAAAAGACTCCCTTGTTGATGATAACACGAATTTATATCATATTTTTACTTCGATTTATGTTAGTTCTTAGTCCTTTTTTCATCTAATATCCGATTTTCTCGAGATTATTTAAGTGTTTTTGCAGGTAATCATATTTCACAAGTCAAAGTATGCTAAATGTGGAAAAGAACCAAAACATGCAAGAAAAGAGCAGAAAAGAGAAGAAAAATTGAAGAAATCCATTTTCTGCTGATATCACGATCGTCATAGGAGTGCCACGACCGTGGCAGCTCCAAAGTACACCACGACCGTCACATATCACCACGATCGTCATGCGCTTAATTTGCACGTTGGATGTAGAGACTTAACTACGAATTCTCAGAGAAGCAGTTTCACACGATGCCATTTTCCTCCGAAGTTTTCTAGGTCCAACGTGGTATAACCGTCAGCATGAGTGGCTGAATTTTCTCCAACTTCTACCTCAGCTGAGCCTATAAATAGAGGCATTCACGAAGAACAAAGTGTGGCCAATTTTACTTTCAAAGTGTACCATCTTGCTGCCAATTTATTTTCAAAGCTTTAGTCATTTCTTTTACTTTGCATTTCCATTTCCTTGTTAGCCATTACCGAACAAAAGTGACAGTTTCTCACACTGAGGAACTGTTACAACTTAGCTTTAGTTTTCTTTGTTTCATTGCCTTCAACCTTGCAATTTATTACATTCAAGCAAGAACCTACCGGCTTGTGGAGGGATTGTTGTTGCCATTATTACTGAATTCCAGGTTTCGTTATTAAATTCAAGCATTGTTTATTTATTTCTTAGTTATGTCTGTGTTTATTTATTTCCTTGCTTTCGCGTTTAATTTCCTAATTATGTCGAGCTAAACCGATATTATCGGTGTATAATGAAGTAACTAAAATGAATTAATTTTCTCTAAGCTAAAATCAATAATCAATCTTTCTTCTGGCTTCGATTTCTTAATATAAACCCAACTTTTATTACGAAAGTAAAGAAGTAACATAGGTTAAAGTCGAGACCACGGGAGTGTGAGGCTTTACCCGGATAGCTGAAATCGGGCATTAGTTTTAAAAACAGCGGAAGCGCTTTAAGGATAATTAGGTTTAATTAGTTTTTAAAAAGTATTTTTAACCTGATACGAGCTAGCAAGAGCAGACGTATTGACTTAGAAGTATAGTCCGAAGCAAGAACCACGGGAGTGTGAGTTGAGGGCTTTTAAATCGGTTTCTCCTACAGATGAATAGGGTGATAAATCTCTACAGGCTTAGGTTTAATTAATTCTACGTAGGTTACCGAATTATATACCGATAACTTATTCATAACTAGTATTCCCAAATTTTAATTCCCCTTTAATTTCCCGTTTGAACTAAAAACCCAAATTCTGATTAGCCTTAGATAAACATAGTAACAATAGATAACGGTGCGTTCGATTTCTAGTCTCTGTGGGATCGATAATCTTTTAAAACTACGCGATACAACTGTATACTTGCAGTAACCCTCATTCGACTCATAAAGTCGCGATCAAGTTTTTGGCGCTGTTGCCGAGGACTAATTAAGTCGACATCGTAATTCCTTTGTTACGTCGTATAGACTAAGGCAAAAACCAAAATTCCCTTTCTGTTGATTGTATGCCAAGTACTCGCTCTTTTGGCGGAGACCTCGTACGACCAACAGACGAACCTGAACGTCTTCTTACTGTAAAAAGACGTATCCAAGAATACTGCTTAACTCACGATATCCCTTTTCCTTTATCTGAACCTGAATCTCAATCAGATCCTGAACTCGAATCCGAATCAGATTCCGAATCAGAACCAGACGTGGAAGATCCACCACAGAACCGACCTCTTAAGTATTATGCTGTCGCATCTCAACAAGAACCTCACAACAGCATTGTCGCTCCAGCTATCAACCGAAACGATTTTGAGTTGAAACCCTCGCTGTTATCTGTTGTACAACAAAATCAATTTTCTGGAAACCCAACAGAAGATCCGAACGAACATCTAACCAAGTTTGTGCAGTATGCAGACATAGTGAAAGCGAATGGTGTAACCGCAGACGCCATAAGACTACGTATTTTCCCTTTCTCATTAAGAGATAGAGCTTAGGCTTGGTTGCAATCCTTGCCATCAAATTCTATTACTTCTTGGGAAGATTTAAATAAGGTCTTTCTGGCACGATATTTTCCGCCAAGCAAAACAGCTATGCTGAGAGCCCAAATCAACAGCTTCAGACAAAAAGACAACGAGTCTTTATATGATGCATGGGAAAGATACAAAGATATGAGGAGGATATGCCTGCATCATGGTCTTGAGGATTGGTTAATTATCCACACGTTTTACAATGGTCTCTTGTATAACACAATATTGACAATAGATGTCGCCGCATGTGGTACACTCATGGATAAACCCTATGATGAAGCCCAACAACTCATCGAGAGCATGGCTTAGAATCACTACCAATGGGGAGGTGAAAGAACTCAAGTGGAGAAATCCCAACCGAAAGGAGGAATGTACGAAGTATCTAGCCTATATGTCATCCGTGCTAAGGTAGATGCAATCGCTCAAAAGATAGACAACTTGACCATGACACCCACAGCCACCGTGGCTGCTGTAGCGCCAAACTGCGAATTATGTGGAACAGCTGGACACGCTGCCCCTGAATGCCAAGTTTTAGCAGGAGCCTCTACAGATTAAGTGAATTATGCTCAAGCAAAACCTTATGCAAATACCTACAATCCTGGTTGGAAGAATCACCCCAGGTTATCAAAAGGCTACAACAGCTGCTCCAAATGTTCCTAGGAAGTCTAACCTTGAACTGATGATAGAGAACTTCATAGCTACCCAGACTAAAACAAACAAAGAGTTCTTGAATCAAAACGTACACACTAGTGAACAGATTAAGCAGTTAGCAAACAAAGTAGACGCTTTGGCCACTCACAACAAAATGCTTGAAACACAAATTTCCCAAGTGACTCAACAACAAGCACCTACTGCTGCTCCTTCTGGAACATTTCCTGGACAGCCACAACCTAATCCTAAAGGACATGCAAACGCTGTTATACTGAGAAGTGGAAAAGAATTAGATGGACCCATTGACCCAAGAATTCAAAATCCAGCCATGAACCAAAAGTCTGCTAACGGCCAAACAACTGAGAAGGAGAGTGAACCCAAGGAAAAGGAAGATAATAACCAAGAGGATGTAGACAAGGAAAAACCCTATGTGCCTCCGCCACCTTATAAGCCACCTATTCCGTACCCTCAAAGATTGAAAAATTCTAAAACTGCAGGGCAATTTAAGAAATTTGTTGAACTTCTGAAACAATTAAACATCACGATACCTTTTACAGTAGCCATCACCCATATGCCCTCGTACGCTAAGTTCCTAAAAGAAATCCTATCCAATAAGAAAAAGATTGAGGAAAACGAAACAGTTACGCTTACTGCTGAGTGTAGCGCAATAATTCAAAACAAAATGCCTCCTAAGCTAAAAGACCCAGGTAGTTTCTCAATACCTTGTGTAATTGGGAAGTTCGTCATAGATAAAGCTCTATGCGACTTAGGAGCCAGTATCAGTGTTATGCCCTTGTCCATTTGCAAGAAACTTGATATGGGAGAATTAAGACCAACTAAGATGTCTGTTCAATTAGCTGACCGCTCTGTTAAATACCCAGTTGGTATACTAAAGAATGTCCCAGTTCGTATAGGACAAATCTATATCGGACAAATCTATATCCCTACTGATTTCATAATCATGGATATTATAGAAGACTCTACTACTCCTACCATATTAGGAAGGCCATTCCTAGCTACTGCTGGAGCAATTATAGATGTAAAGAGAGGCAGACTAACTTTTGAAGTTGGTGAAGAGAAAGTTGAATTTATCTTAACACAATTCTTACAAGCTCCAGCCATAGACGACACATGTTATTTACTAGATGTCATAGACGAGTGCGTAAGAGAAATCGAGATGGAACCGACCATATATTCAGATATTCTAAAAATTCCTATACCTCCGATTTTCGAAGATGATAACTGGCGTGAACCTTATCAAGATGATAGCCTAAGCGAATGCTTGGTACTTACACCAGATCATCTACCTTGCCCAAAGAACCCAGCCCTAGAACTGAAAACATTACCTAAAAATCTAAGGTATGAATTCCTAGACGAAGCTCTCGAACGCCCTGTAATAGTCAATGCAGACTTAGGACAGACCGAAACAAAGAAACTATTAGACGTCTTAAGAAAATATCCAACTGCGTTAGGCTATAACATCGTTGATCTTAAAGGAATAAGCCTTTCTATTTGTATGCACCGCATTATGCTGGAGGAAGATTGTAAATCCTCTAGGGAGCATCAGAGAATGATTAACCCGATTTTGAGCACTGTAGTCAAGGACGAAGTGAAAAAACTTTTAGAAGCAGAAATCATATACCCGATATCAGACAGTCAATGGGTTAGCCCAGTACATGTCGTTCCAAAGAAGGGAGGTGTTACAGTTGTTAAGAACGAGAAAGGTGAATCTATAACAAAAAGGGTCGTAACTGGAAGTAGAATGTGCATCGACTATAGGAAGCTGAATAAAGCCACTCGTAAAGACCATTTCCCATTGCCTTTCATTGACCAAATGTTGGAAAGATTGGCTAAACACTCATACTTCTGCTATTTAGACGGTTACTCAGGATTCTTTCAAATTCCTATTCATCCTGACGACCAAGAAAAGACGACCTTCACATGTCCCTATGGTACATTTGCTTATCGGCGAATGTCGTTTGGACTATGTAACGCACCTGCCGCATTCCAAAGATGCATGATGTCAATCTTTGCTGACTTTATAGATGACATTATGGAAGTATTTATGGATAACTTCCCCGTATGTGGGCAGAGTTTTGAAGGATGTCTATCGAACCTAGAAATGGTATTGGAAAGATGCGTAAAAGTTAGTCTTGTATTAAACTGGGAGAAATGCCATTTTATGGTGAATGAAGGAATTGTACTTGGACACGTTGTGTCCGATAGAGGAACTGAAGTTGATAAAGCCAAGATAGAAATTATAAAAGATCTTCAACCTCCAAAAACCGTACGAGAAATACGAAGTTTCCTAGGACACACCGGTTTCTACCGACGATTCATAAAGGATTTCTCGAAAATCACTAAACCTCTTACCGGTCTATTAATGAAAGATGTTGAATTCATCTTTGATGAGAAATGCCTAAAAGCGTTTGAACAGCTGAAAAAGCTCTTATTACCGCACCTATCACGCAACCACCAGATTGGAGATTACCTTTCGAAATCATGTGTGATGCAAGTGATTATGCTGTAGGTGCAGTCTTAGGACAAAGGAGGGATAGAAAACTTCATGCCATTTATTATGCAAGTAAAACTTTAGATTCCGCCCAAATGAACTACGCTACCACAGAAAAAGAACTTTTAGCCATGATCTTTGCCCTTGACAAATTTCATTCCTACCTAGTGAGAGCTAAGATCATCATTTATACGGATCACGCAGCTATTAGATATTTACTTAACAAGAAGGATGCAAAACCTAGACTGCTAAGGTGGATCCAACTTCTACAAGAATTCGATTTAGAGATCAAAGATAAAAAAAGGAACCGAAAACGTAGTAGCAGACCACTTATCCAGATTAGAAGGCATTAAACCAGAGCCAGTACCCATTAATGAGGATTTCCCCTATGAACGGCTCATAGCCCAACTAGAAAGTGATATGTCTACTCTACACTTAAATGACCCAAAGATGGAAGAAATCGTGGAATAAATCAACATGCACACAACCCTGCCATGGTATGCTGACATAGTCAACTACTTAGCAGCTGGAGTACTTCCACCAGACTTATCTTATCAACAAAAGAAAAAATTCTTTCATGATCTAAAACATTACTATTGGGATGAACCTTTGCTGTTTAAGAGAAGAGCCGACGGTATCTTCCGTCGTTGCGTCCCAGAAGAAGAAATAGAAAACATCATCTCTCAATGTCATTCTGCTCCTTATGGAGGACATGCTAGTACCTCAAAGACATGCGCTAAGATCCTGAAATCCGGCCTATTCTGGCCCAACCTTTGGAAGGATGTCCACATCGCAATACTAAACTGCGACCGGTGCCAACGCACTGGTAACATATCAAGACGCGATGAGATGCCTCAAAAAGGTATATTAGAAGTAGACGTCTTTGATGTATGGGGGATTGACTTTATGGGACCCTTTCCATCATCCTTTGGAAATAAATATATACTCGTAGCCGTCGATTATGTCTCAAAATGGATTGAGGCAATAGCTTCTCCTACAAATGACGCACGAGTAGTCATAAAGCTCTTTAAAAACACAATCTTTCCCAGATTTGGTGTGCCGAGACTTGTCATAAGTGACGGTGGTTCTCATTTCATATCAAAAATATTTGACAAATTACTATAGAAATATGGAGTAAGACACCGCGTAGCAACACCATATCACCCACAAACAAGTGGACAGGTTGAGGTCTCGAACCGAGAAATAAAATAAATTCTAGAAAAGACCGTAGCCACCTCTAGAAAAGACTGGTCATCAAAACTCAACGAAGCTTTATGGGCATATAGGATGGCCTACAAAACATCAATCGGAACTACACCTTTCAAGCTTGTCTATGGTAAATCTTGCCATTTGCCAGTGGAATTAGAACATAAAGCCTATTGGGCTATTAAAACATTGAACTTAAGGTATGATTCCGCAGGTGAAAAACGTATCCTAGATCTGCATGAACTAGAAGAGTTAAGATTAGACGCTTACGAGAACGCTAAAATATATAAAGAAAGAACTAAAAGATGGCACGATAAGCGCTTATCTAGAAAAGAATTTAGTGTGGGAGATGTTGTACTCCTCTTTAACTCAAGATTAAAACTCTTTCCTGGGAAATTAAGGTCTAGATGGTCCGATCCTTTTGAAATTACAAAAATTCTACAAAGTGGAGCGGTAGAAATAAAGGGGAGGAATAGTAATCCATTTTTAGTCAATGGACAACGTCTAAAACACTATCACAGCATTGAAAATAGAGATTATTTAAACTGCCTAAGACTTTTAGAGTTGCCCACTGAACCTCTTAACTAAGCATATAATTGAATTCGTCAGGCTTTCGACGTTAAAAACAGTGCTTAATGGGAGGCAACCCATGATTTCCGTTTTTCATGCATTTTATTCGTTATTTCCTTATGCTTTCTATGTTTTGTTTTTATTTTGCAGATTTTTAGTTTCTTTTATATCGTTTCAAATTTAATTTGAAAATATTGTGCTGATCTTAAAAATTGAAAAAACTACAGGATTATAAAGTCTTTCTACTCTCTCTGTTCTCCTCTTCTGCTTTCATTTTTGCAAAAAGTACTAACTAATGGCAAACAAGGATAACATGCCAGTAGAATTCAGAGATGGAACACAGTGGCGTCGCTGTGAGGCTTTGTCTCTTAGACCTTTTGCTTTGACAAAATTCGCCCACAGACCCACCATGACCGCCTTAGGTGTATGTGAGAGCATAGACTTTCTGTTTAGCCAGTTAGGTTGTGAGGGTTTTGCCAATAAGAAACATAAGTGTTACCGTAGGCTGACTTTAGAATTCTTGAGTTCTCTAAGTTATAACCCTCACTGTGGAAAAGGTTTAACCAGGGGAAGAATTACATTTAGATTATTTGGATATAGCTGCCAGTTCACCATAAAGGAACTGTCGGATCTTTTGGGATTTCCTGAAGGACCCCATGTTTTCTCTGTGGTTCAAGAGGACTTAGAGTTAGTTGGAGAGCTGAGTGACTTTTGGGGTAGAATTTCAGGGAAACCTGATTTTGACATGGACCCTATGCTTTCAACCGAGATACATAACCCCGCTTTCTGATGCTTTCATTTGATCCTGGCCTATACCCTGTTTGGTAAACCCGAAAATGATAACACTATTTCGAGGGACGAGCTTTTTATTATGTTTTGTGCTTCTCAGTCTAGAGAGGTTAATGGACTTACTTTTATGCTGAATAACTTTTGCAAACTTATCAATAATGATAACAGTCCAATTTTGATAGGTAGCCTGGTTACTAAGATAGCTGATGCTATGGGATTTAGAACCCGACTCTCTAAGATTAACCCCTTTGGAGAATTTAGACCCATGAATATCACATTTTGCTTCAATAGGGCTATGATTAGGGACCAAGGTCCAAACCACTTCCAGCTTTTAGTTAACAATGTTGTCGTACCACACTTTACACTTCCAAATCATGAACGCACAAGTGTGCATGATCAACATAACTGGCTATATAACCTTGATGAACCCGTGCCTGAACCAGAAGAAACCTTTCCTGAACCTGAGATTGACCCAAAAACACCCCCTCATTACCATGATCTTGACTATATGGATTTCCAAGAAAATATTGACATTCCTAAAGCTGATGCCACTGATTATGCTTCTAATCTGAATTCTATTTTAAAGACTATGGATGAATATCATAAAGAAATCAATTCAGTGAAGGATGAGCTTAACACTCTGCGTCAAAATATTGTTGGACTTATGGACATGACCGTTGAACAGTTTGATCATTTAAATCAAGCCATCGCATCTTTGAAGAAACGCCTTGGCTAGATTTATGAAGCACCTTATTTTCAAGACTTACTTTTTATGCATTTCACTTTAGAACAATTTACATTAATTCTGTTTTCATTTTTTTTCATGTTGGGAATAATTTGATTTCATACATCTTTGATACAATGCTAGTAGTTTAACTGGCACCTTTCTGGTTTTAAATAATAATTTCATTTGCTGCTGCTATTCAATCTTTGTGATTTCTAATTCCATTCCTATTCTTTTCATTCTATATTAATTTGTGTTATAATGTTACTTATCTATGTGTATAAAATTACTTCTATTTCCATGTGTTTTTTATAACCTGCTATTGAATTAATGTGTTTGGAACCGTGTCTGTCATTAAATTAATTCACCACCCAGATTTTGTGGACGTCACGATCGTGACGACCGTCGCGCGGGTTTGAAACGAATTCTGCGTAAAAACAGAATTGTTTCGTTCGTTCCCTCTTCTTCCTCCATTAAAACCCCAGCCGTCCACTACCTTCTGAAATTCCAAACCATCCCATTATCATTTGAACCACATTAATCATTTCAATAACCATTCAACTTCCCATTACACTATATAATCACATCATACGCAATTCTTTTTTCACAAACCCTCAAAAATTCCATAACCCACTTTCTTCCCAAACCCCTCTCTAACAAAACAATGGCACGTGAAATCCCATACTTATCCACATTAAACTTCTGCGATGGAGAGGCAGGAGAATGCCAAAGAGCTCGGTATATCGACTTCTACCGCCGTTCCTTTCAACCGACCCGCTATGTCGACATTGCATGCTTAGAAGAACTCGGAATGCTTGAGGGAGTTCAATGGATGTTACAGAATGCCGGTCTTTGGCAGCTTTGCACTCAGAGTCGGCCCACTTACGAAGACCTCACTTTAGAGTTCCTCAGTTCCTTTACCTACATAACCCCTCCGGGCGAAACGAACCAATTATCCGGAGTCGCAAAGTTCCGCATGTTTGGCAAAGAGTACTCAATCGAACAAGATCGTCTTGCCGAGATGCTCGGTTTCAAACATGGCGAGAATGTCCATCGCCGAGTACCGCAGGAAACCTCCTATCAAGCAGCATTCCAACTATGGAATCATTTAACGGGAACAACAGTCGACAGCTGGGATAGCCTTAACGCTACATTTATCCACAACCCAGCCGTCAGATACGTCCACCGCGCACTTGGAAGCACCATCTTTGCAAGAGATAGTAACCATAAGGTGAATTCTAAAGAGTTATTTTTCCTTCATTGTATTTTTCATCCGGAGCTAATCAATGCTGCACCATTTTTACTAGCACACATACCGTCAAACTGTGCTAGAGGCTCCAAACCCTTCTACTTTGGAGGGATTGTCACCTCTATTGCACTCAGTTTGAATTTGGAAAACGACCTTGCTAGACTACCCTCCTTGCCTCCAGTCTTCCTTGATATAGATTATTGCATAAACTTACAACTCATCAAGTTACGACGAGATGGAAAATACCATCCTATGGTCCGACCCAAAACCATAAGGAGTATCATCATGCCTTGCAGGAGTCGCATTGACCCTCAGAATATGGCCAATTGGCTTTTTAATCTTAATGCTCCTGAGCAAAATGCGCCTACCCCAGATGATCAAGGACATGGACCTGTTGATGAGATGGAGCAAGAAATGGATAACGCCCCTGAGAACCAACCACCGCCAGCCAATGATGCTCCTTCGACCTCCAGACGTCGTCGCCGCCCTGACCAAGGCCCAGTTACTAATGATGAAATCCTGAGGCCTATATGGCAACAAACCCAGTAACAGAATGAAATAATGACACTTATACATCAAATCCAGCAAGGGCAAGTTGACCAAGGTCAAAGGCTTGACGGTGTCATCGAGGAGATGGGTGCATTGACACTGCGAGTGCAGGGCTTACACGAGTACATCCACCACGTGGGCATTCCCGATCACTTCGCACAGCATGGAAGAGGACGCTCTAGAGGCAGAGGACGTGGTCCACCTTGATTTTATTTTTCTTTTTGTATTTTGTTTCCCTTTTTAGTTTTCCATTTCCCCTTTATATCGCAACATTGAGGACAATGTCCGATATAGTGTGGGAGAGTTAGATTTATTTCCGTTTATTTCCCTTTCTTGTACTTTCTTTTTCCTTATCAAAGTAATGTATGAATATTTTCGTTCAGTTATCCGATTTCCTCACTTTATTCTGCCATAACGAAAACTTTTTTACGATTAATGCACGTCTATGACGTACCAAGCTTTAAACTATGTTAGGAAGCGTGGGAAGTGCTAACAAGATCGATACCGTCTTGACACCTTAGACCTCTTGCGCATGCGATATCAATTTCAATACTTATTATACGATACCTTGAGTTCAGTCCTAAAGTAACCCTTAGTAGTTTATATTAGCAGCCAGCACCGTCTATATCACAAACCACGTGGGGAACCGATGAAAATAAGTGTTTGATGCCCAATCAAGAAAAAGAAAAAAAAATCTTTCTTATCTTTATGCCGAGAAAAAAAAATAGATTATGCAACAACTCTCACAGTTGTGAAAATGTGCAAGAAAAGAAAGAAAGAAAATCCGTTGTTGATTGGTTCAGAGGTACCTGATTCTGAACTTGGTAGGGCGAACTACTGTTCGATCCCCCGCAATCTACGAAAGGGATGTATAAAGGGTTACCACATTTGTGTATCAGGCCCCGTGCGAGAAAATGGGATCAAAGTCACTAACCAGTTACTCCACTACGCGCGTGAATAAGGCAAAGGGCTTAATGTGATTGCGTTAGAATGAAACCGGGTGAAATAGATACGAAAACTTATGGTTGAACTATGATGATTTGGACTGGATTGTACAAAAGAGAGGTCTATGACAAGCTTGTTGCTTTGTGTTGTTATTGTATCCTTAGTTTTTTGCACTACTACCCGTCTGACTAACAAGAAACTCTTTTTCAACACCATTGGTATGCCAGGTATGTGCATTTGATAAAGTTTGTCCGTTTTAATAGATTGATTGCTTGAGGACAAGCAAAGATTCAAGTGTGGGAGAGTTTGATAACACAAATTTATATCATATTTTTACTTTGATTTATGTTAGTTCTTAGTCCGTTTTTCGTCTAATATCTGATTTTCTCGAGATTATTTAAATGTTTTTGCAGGTAATCATATTTCACAAGTCAAAGTATGCTAAATGTGGAAAAGAACCAAAATATACAAGAAAAGAGCAGAAAAGAGAAGAAAAATTGAAGAAATCCATTTTCTGTTGATATCACGATCGTCATAGGAGTGCCACGACCGTGGCAGCTCCAAAGTACACCACGACCGTCACATATCACCACGATCGTCATGCGCTTAATTTGCACATTGGATGCAGAGACTTAACTACGAATTCTCAGAGAAGTAGTTTCACACGATGCCATTTTCCTCCGAAGTTTTCTAGGTCCAAGTGGTATAACCGTCAGCATGAGTGGCTGAATTTTCTCCAACTTCTACCTCAGCTGAGCCTATAAATAGAGGCGTTCACGAAGAACAAAGTGTGGCCAATTTTGCTTTCAAAGTGTACCGTCTTGCTGCCAATTTATTTTCAGAGCTTTAGTCATTTCTTTTACTTTACATTTCCATTTCCTTGTTAGCCATTACCGAACAAAAGTGACAGTTTCTCACACTGAGGAACTGTTACAACTTAACTTTAGTTTTCTTTGTTTCATTGCCTTCCACCTTGCAATTTATTACATTCAAGCAAGAACCTACCGGCTTGTGGAGGGATTGTTGTTGCCATTATTACTGAATTCCAGGTTTCGTTATTAAATTCAAGCATTGTTTATTTATTTCTTAGTTATGTCTGTGTTTATTTATTTCCTTGCTTTCGCGTTTAATTTCCTAATTATGTCGAGCTAAACCGATATTATCGGTGTATAATGAAGTAACTAAAATGAATTAATTTTCTCTAAGCTAAAATCAATAATCAATCCTTCTTCTGGCTTCGATTTCTTAATATAAACCCAACTTTTATTATGAAAGTAAAGAAGTAACATAGGTTAAAGTCGAGACCGCGGGAGTGTGAGGCTTTACCCGGATAGCTGAAATCGGGCATTAGTTTTAAAAACAGCGGAAGCGCTTTAAGGTTAATTAGGTTTAATTAGTTTTCAAAAAGTATTTTTAACCTCATACGGGCTAGCGAGAGCAGACGTATTGACTTAGAAGTAAAGTCCGAAGCAAGAACCACGGGAGTGTGAGTTAAGGGCTTTTAAATCGGTTTCTCCTACAGATGAATAGGGTGATAAATCTCTACAGGCTTAGGTTTAATTAATTCTACATAGGTTACCGAATTATATACCGGTAACTTATTCATAACTAGTATTCCCAAATTTTAATTCCCCTTTAATTTCCCGTTTGAACTAAAAACCCAAATTCTGATTAGCCTTAGATAAACATAGTAACAATAGATAACGGTGCGTTCGATTTCTAGTCTCTGTGGGATCGATAATCTTTTAAAATTATGCAATACAACTGTATACTTGCAGTAATCCTCATTCGACTCATAAAGTCACGATCAGTTGAGTATAAGAAGACTCTCTTGTTGAGTCGATCCTCCTTTAGCCTCCATCTCGGGCTTCGTACAAGATACAAAATCACTCTCTTGTTGAGTATAAAAGACTCTCTTGTTGAGTCAAACAAACATTTTTAGCCTTCATCTCGGGCTTTGTACGAGATACAAAACACTCTCTTGTTGAGTATAAAAAGACTCTCTTGTTGAGTCGATCACCCTTAGCCTCCATCTCGGGCTTCGTACGAGATACTAATCACTCTCTTGGTGAGTATAAAAGACTCTCTTGTTGTGTCAAACCCTTTTAGCCTCCGTCTTGGGCTTCGTACAAGACACATATAAAAACACTCTCTTGTTGAGTATAAGAAGACTCTCTTGTTGAGTCAATCCCCTTTTAGCCTCTATCTCGGGCTTCGTACGAGACACAAAAGCATTATCTTGTTGGGCCAATAGCCTCCTCTTAGGCTTTGTATAAAGAAATCCCCGTTTGATTCAATCTACCTTTTAGCATCAAATCATGCTTTGGTCATAGCATACAAACATCAACAACTCCTTTTCCCTCGTCTAATTGCCGTAAGCGGCAAGCCTCTGGATTATTTACATCCACGCCATTGTTCCTCTTTTAGCATGAGAAATTCCTAAGGAAAGATGGCATTGCTCTAAATTTAGTTAAACTCTTCTCCTTCAGGTTAAAAATCCCCTATAAAGGAAATTATGGCATTGCTAGATTCACATATCCCAGTGAAAGTAATTCTCCTTTATAATCAGTCACCCAACAGTTGTGACAAACAGGCCATATATTCCCCTTTAGAGATGACAAATTCTCTCTAAAGTCAAAACCCTTTAGCTTTACATCTTGGGCTTCGAACAAGATACAAATAGACCCTTCAGCTTCGCATCTTGGGCTTTGAACAAGATACAAACCACCTTTAGCTTTATGTCTTGGGCTTTGAACAATACACCAAAACACCATTTCCTCCCATAGAATAGGAGGAACTATGATCGCTCTGATTTCCCTGTTTCGTTAAACGGGAATACGTAGGCATAAGATTGAAAAATCTTAGCGAGCAAACTAATCAAAAACCCAAAATCCCGTACCTTCATACATCAATCGAAAAGCATCAGTCCTAACATCCTACCCATAGTTTAAACCCCGTGTTCTTAACAACATAACCTAAGAGAGACCCACAATCTTTGTAGCATCTGTAAACCAACAGTTATCTGTTTAAACTCAGTTTGCAAGCAGGGTTAATTGGAGACATCTATTTCCCTTCCTTCATCAGCTTCAATAGGATAAAAAATGAATCGAGCTGTAGTACTCAAAAGTGATAGTGCTTCGCAACCACACATAAAACTCGCGCTACAGAAAAATGGCGACTCTGCTAGGGAATTGTCTTGTCCTTATCAGATGTTCCCATCTCTTAGGCAGAGACCTTGATTTCACATTCATATCACAGAAATGACTGCTCTGCTAGGGTGTCATTATCTGTATAGGATCATAAGACTAGAGGTCTAGGATGATTAAGACAAATATATATACTGCTTTTCCTAATTGATATCTGTGTTTATTTGTCTGCTAATGGGAATGTGTGTGATGCCACATGTGGAAAGATTGAGTATACACCTAAGATAGGTGATGGCAATGCGGGTAATCTTACTGGGAGTGAATTCCAGTTAAGAGCCCCCGATCGATCATCAAACTCAGTGGAGACTCCTTTTGCAGATACATTGCCTATAGGACTTCGGTTGTTGAAAGTATTGTGGTCGACTGGGTAATCTGAGAAGCTAAGGTTTTTAGCAGACGTAAGCCATTTTGTAGTGCGGAAGCTATCGGAAATAGTTGTTACGCGATACTACCCTCATCTGAGATCGCTCTAGGATACATCAGCTCGCTGGCGATCCGCTTGCTGTTGTTATCCTAGAGGGGTCAATGATTTTGCGGACAGGTACAAAAAATCACCAGTATAAACCTTTGGGGGGGGGGGGGGTAGAGCCTTGACTTCATGACACCGACGCTTTGACCCCATGTTTTTTCTATGTTTTTGTGTGTTGCATTCATACATCATCTAAAAAACATTAAAACAAAGAAAATCTTCTCTTCTAGTCTCTCTTTTTCAAATTAAACTGAGACAATGATTGCAAATATCAGAGAAACGAGATTGCGCTAATGGATTTCGGTAGAAGGAAAACTCATAAGTATACTTTCAAGGTTCCAAAGTTAGAGGATTTGAGAGGTTTGACGAGAATGATCACCAACCATGAGGCTTTTAGAGCCAAGTATAGAGGACTGCGGTCCTTGTTAAGGGTCCACGTAATTGAAGGAATCCTGTCCACGTTAATCCAGTTCTACGATCCGGTCTATCACTGTTTCACATTCCCGGATTATCAACTAGCACCAACACTGGAGGAGTACTCTCACTTGACTGATTTACATATCAATGATCAAGCTCTATTTTCTGGACTGGAAGAAATTCTAAAGGATCAGACTATTGCACGAGCATTTTATTTGGACGAGTCGGAAGTCAGGACTCACATGACCACTAAGGGTGGCATCCAAGGTTTGCCAGCCCAGTTCTTGACAAAGAAAGCCCTGTACTTTTCCAGTATAGGGAACATGACCGCTTTCGAGAGCATCTTTGTTTTTCTCACCTACGGATTATTTTTGTTTCCCAGCATCGATAACTTTGTAGATATCAATGCCATTAAGATTTGTCTGATTGGCAACCCCGTACCGACCTTACTCGCAGATGCGTATCATTCGGTGCACTTAAGGAATTTGTACAATGGAGGAATGACCACGTGTTGTGTACCCTTGCTTTACAAATGGTTCACTTCCCATTTGCCCAAGTCTGCTGCATTTTGGGATCAAAAGAATACTTTACGTTGATCGCAGAGAATCATGTCTCTTACCAACTCCGACATCGATTGGTACAACCGAATCTACAACGGGATCAGAATCATTGACCGTTGTGGAAATTTCCCAAATGTACCCCTTATAGGAACTAAGGGAGGAATCAACTATCATCCGGTGTTAGTTCGTCGTCAATTTGGATACCCGATGAGGTACGTCCCACGGAATGCTCATCTGGAAGGTCTTTTCTTCAAGGAAGGAGAAAATGACAGGGCACTAAAGACAAAAATAGTGCATGCTTGGAAACACGTTCATAGGAAAGGACGAGAGTCTCTAGGAAAACCAGAATGTGACTCGATGGAGCCTTATCTCCATTGGGTACAAACTAGAGCTCTCAAGCTGAGGATGCCTTACCCTCGTCAGGAAGTTCTTCCATTAAGGGACTCTGCCCTTTATTTCATGTCTGAGACAGAAAAACTTCAGGTTACTCTCATCAAAGTTAAGCAGGAGAAGAGGTCTTGGAGGAACAAGTACCATATTCTCAATGTGGAATGTAAGAAAATACATCAGCTATTAAGAGAAAAGGATGCTCTGATTGAGATTTTAGAGCAACATGATGTAGAAAATCAGGATGACCAAAGGAATTTGCTCGCTCCTTTCACCTGGCAAAGGAATGACAACCCGACAACGGCCCAAGAGCCCCGGTGAAAGAAAAGGAAAGCACCCGAACCAGCACTTGAGCTCTCTTGAGAGAGGACTCAGGATCCATTAGTTTAGATTTCCTTTTCCAGCACTTTGTAATCTACTGTATTTCCATTTCTGCAATCCTTTGAATTCAATAAAACGGGGTTCTCCCCATTGTTTGATATTTGAAATCCAATTGTCAAAGTTTACTTTGAATAAACAAAAATAATTAATAATCATTGCATTCATCATAAACGTATTCTTCTTACCTACGAATCTCATGTTTGCGTCTCGATTCTAGAGTCAAACTGTCTCATTCGTACAATACTCGGGCTAATCGTCAGAAAAAGATGAATGATCTCGAGGAAGAGAACAGAGAGTTGAGAGAAGAGATCGACACTCTGAAAGAGGATTTGAGAAAGCTTCATAAAGCCATGCAAGCTCTAGTGAAAGCTCAGATGCAACAACAAAGGACTGTGATCTCGGAGATCACATCTACGCCCATAGTGGAGAAGTATGATCCTAGGTACAAGATGCCGAAAGATCGCCCCTGGGGCATTGCCACTTAACTATATCCCAGTAGGATATGTTCCGTCGATCGCTGAGGATCAGGGAACCACAGCAGGAACCACTGGGCCTAAAGGTTACAAACTTCGGGAAAGCGAAGATGCCAGGGGCATGACAGCAACTCCTGAAGGTTACAAACTTCGGGAGGCACCGAGAGTCTCGGCCATAATGACTATACCACCACCTGTGGTACACACTGTCCCGGAAGGACAGATTCCACAGATACCTTCTGGTGGAAACGACAGCATAATCGACAGACTGAATGAATTCCAAGAACAATTCCTGGAGGTGCAGAAAGAACTGCAAGCCCTTCGCGGTCAGGATTTATTTGGAAAGGACGTCGCAGACCTTTGTTTGGTCCCTAATGTGAAAGTCCCACATCAGTTCCAAGTGCCCGACTTTGAAAAATACAAGGGTAATTCTTGCCCTCAGAGTCATCTGGTGATGTACGCTCGGCGAATGTCTGCTCAAACAGAGAACCAGGAGTTACTGATTCACTACTTTCAGGATAGTTTAACTGGTGCCGCATTAAAATGGTACATGGGTTTAAACCGCGCTACGATCGGCACATTCAGAGATCTTGGCGCTGCCTTTGTTCAGCAGTATAAATACAATTTGGACATGGCACCGGACAGAGATCAACTCAAATCAATGTCACAAAAGGACAAGGAAACCTTTAAAGAATACGCTCGGAGATGGCGTGAAATTGCCGCTCAGATTTCTCCACCTCTTGAGGAAAAGGAGATGACAAAGATCTTCTTAAAAACCTTGAGCTCATTTTACTATGACAGAATGGTCGCCAGTGCTCCCAGTGACTTCACCGAGATGGTGGGCATGGGAGTTCGTCTTGAGGAGGCCGTCCGAGAAGGACGTTTAATTAAAGACGATGGATCATCGGGTAGTACAAAACGATACGGTAGTGCTCTCCCTAATGAAAAAGAGCAGGATATTGGGAATATCTCTCTCGGAAAGCAAAGGCGACGATATCAACCAGTAGCAGTTGTAACTCCTGCTATTAACCCTGCGCCTGTTCCTACGTATCAACCTCAGGTTTCTCAGAGCCAACCGAATCAACAACAATTTCAGCAAAGGACACAACAGCCTCTTCAGTAGGCTCGTCCTCCATATAACAACAACCGTGCAACACGACCATCAGGGTTTTATCCTATACCCATGTTGTATGCAGAACTGTTTCTGTTACTACTGGTCAAGGGACATGTCCAAACCAGGTCTCCTCTTACAGTACCGGAAAATCCGCCTTTCTGGTTCAAAGCGGATCAGACTTGCCCTTACCATCAAGGAGGACCAGGGCATAACATAGAAAATTGTCTCAGTTTCAAATCCGACGTACAAAAGCTTGTTAGGAGCGGGGTTTTATCTTTCAAAGATATGAATCCGAATGTTCTCACGAACCCGCTGCCTCAACACGAGAAAGCTGCAGTCAATTTGATAGAGGGAGAGTCTAGCGACAGCTATCAAATTCATGATGTACTCTTGTTAAGGGCCAATTTGGTCAAGATGCATTATAGACAGAGTGGATATGGCCATGTGCCACCTCATAATTATCACCAGTGTGATATCTTCTCTAAAGACAATCAGGGATGTTCTGTGGTGCAATCAGCTCTACAGGAACAATTGGATCTCGGGTGGATCCAAGAGCATCGAGTTCGTGGAGTTAACATGACCTATACGAATTCCAACATCATTTAGAACCACGACGTCCGTGCAATGAATGTCAACTTGGTGGCAATGCACTCAAGGCAAAGCCAATATCATAACCTGTCGTGGCACGATTACAGTTCCTGTCTGACTTGCTCGGTAAACAAACAGGGATGCTCTTTTGTACAAGAGGCCCTCCAGTGCCAAATGGATCTAGGATGGATCCAGGACTACCATGATAGGAATCCCTATCAGATCAACATGATTCAAATATTTGATATTCGTCTGATGAATACCAGCTTGGTGGAATTACATGCCAGGCAGGTCCAACTCGGTTTTCTCATTTCGCATAATTATCAGAACTGTAAAGGATGTTGTGAGGGTAACCAAGGGTGCGCTCTCGTTCAAAGAACTTTACAACACTTGTTAAACCACTGGTGGCTTCCAATCTATATGGATGAAGACAAGCAACAAATTAGTGTGGTTGACGGGAACCCTACTCGGCATCAAAGTCAGGATGTCCGATCTACGGAAACAGATCTAGTGAGGTTACATTGTATTCAAAGCGGGCATGGCCAGGTGCCACCACACAACTATGAACGTTGTGGAGTCTGCTCGGAGAATATCCAAGGATGCTACCTCGTGCAAGCAAAGAGATTCACCCAAACCTAGCTTCAGGGTCCGTTGATTGGGCGCCGGACTACTTCGCTGATCTGATCAGAGGCGTGGTTATAATCTCTGACCCTGAGAGGAACAAGGATGTTTGTACCATCATCCCTCTACTGTATGAATCAAAAGTTCTTAGCAAGGAACTGATTGAGGTTAATTACGACAGTCAGAAAAATTAGAAGGCTCATGTAGTTATCTATTTGCCGGGACCATTACCGTATGAATCAGCTAAGGCGATCCCTTACAAATACGGTGCAACAATAATTGAAAATGGAAAGGAAATTCCATTACCCTCCATCATGAATATTGCAGACATCAGTCGAGTAACACGGAGTGGTCGAATCTTCAACCGATGAGTTGGAGAACCTAACAAAGAAAAGGAACTTCAGACAAAAGCTCCTGATCCACCAGTCGGTCATTCCAGTAAATCCGACCTTTCGAAAAACAATGATGAGATGCTGAAGCTCATCCAAAGGAGTGAATACAACATTGTTGACCAACTGTTACAAACTCCTTCAAAGATATCGGTGCTATCACTTTTACTCAGTTTCAAAGCCCACAGAGAGGCTCTACAGAAAGTCTTAGAGCAGGCCTTTGTGGAACAGGATGTGTCAATACGACAGTTCGACAACATCATCTCTAACATCACTTCCTGCAACAACTTAGGATTCAGTGATGAGGATTTGCCAGAGGGGGGAAAAAGCCACAACATGGCGCTCAATATCACAGTTAACTGCCAAGACGATGCTTTAGCCAGCGTACTGGTAGACACAGGATCGGCCATCAACGTTATGCCGAAGTCCACTTTAATGCGACTATCATTCAAAGAACCCCCGATGAGGGGCAGTGAGGTCATCGTCAAAGCATTTGACGGGTCTCAGAAAGCAGTTATCGGCGAAGTCGACCTTCCCATAACTATTGGTCCTCACATTTTCCTAATCACTTTCCAGGTCATGGACGTTCAGGTAGCGTACAGTTGTTTATTAGGAAGACCTTGGATACACCAGGCTGGGGCAGTCACTTCGACGCTGCACCAGAAACTGAAGTTCGCCAAAAACGGTCAACTCGTCACGGTTTGTGGGGAACAAGCCTTGCTCGTGAGTAACTTGTCATTATCTACTTGTGTAGAACCCGAGGAGGTTGTTGGGACTCAGTTCCAAGCACTTTCGATGAGCAATGAGAATCAATCAGAGAAAGGAACCTCTATTTCCTCATACAGAGATGCTCTCAAAGTGATCAAGAATAACAATGCAAATGGATGGGGACAGCTTGTCATTCCTACTGATAATAAAACAAAGAAAGGTCTTGGTTTTTCTGCAACCTGTACCCAAACAGCTGCTAACGGTGAAAGTCTTCATCCCATTCAGGACTTCTTCCACAGTGGAGGTTCCCTTCACCCAGTGCCTCAAACAGTCCATACTATCAACGAGGAGGATCCCTCCGATACGGATGAGGAATGGAAGTCCTATCTCAACGAGGACGGTTATATGTCTCAAGAAGAGGTGCCTACGCCATTTTTCTATCCCGCACAGAGTCCGAGATTTATACCCAGGCCAGACGTCGAAATGGCAGACGTCGAAATGATATATGGAGATTGTGATTCGGAAGGATGTCGTGCTCCACCAAACTCATTAGAGGAAGACACTCTGATGAAGGACAACTTTGACCACGACTATTATGGCCCGATGGATGGCCTGCCTATCTGGCAGCCGTACCTAGGAAACTCGGGGCAAGAAAATCAGCCGAACAATGAAAATCAGCTGAGCATCATTAAACAGAATACCTGTGTCCCCACCATGTCATGGGATCAACACTCAGGTCATTCAAAAAATATCTCGTACGATGATGAATTGGCAAAGCTTGCCGGACTAGAATTCATCAACTATGCTTTTCTCAAGGTCAACGTCATCGAGAGGGATGACTCCTCCGGTTCCAAAGAAGTGTGGGACACCTTGGGACAACCAAGTGGAAATTTTGACTTCATGGTCAAGTACACCGCTCCCAAAAGCTCTCGTATCAGGCTCGAAGACATCCAGCCAACTGGATGGGGAGATATACCTGAGAGTACAAATACTATGCAAAATACAATAGAGGAATCCTCCTACGACAACTCTGCCTGGGAGACAGATTCCAATGATCCTGCTCCGCCAGAAATCAGCGTCATTTCTGAAGACAAGTCAAGGAAGGTACCAGACTTTGTGATTCACCGAGGAGTTCGCCGGCAATGGGTTGATGTCGATGTTCCAAAGATTTTTGATAAGTCAAAGTAATTGTCATCTTTAACCTTTCGCCCTGCCCAGGTGAAACGAATGTTTTGATAGGGCTCACTTTCTGTAAATTTCCCTCTTCGCTTCGCCCAAAGCGACAAAGTTTTGTTCTATAGGGCTGTAGTTTCAAGAATCGGCTTGTTCATTAATAAAATAACGTCGTTTTGTAATTTTCGCATTAATTGCTATTTTCTTTTTTCGTTTTTCAGAAAATGGTAATCCTAAAAAACAACTCAATAATAAAAACAAGCAGTAAAAGAAATACACTGCACACACTTGCATTTTCTCTACCTCTTCTAAACACAAATCATCACGATCCGATGCCTTCTCCCGACTTTGAGTTCCCGGTATTTGGGGTTGAAGAAGAAGTTGACGATAAAATTCCAGAAGAGATCTCCCGATTACTCCAACAAGAGGAAAGGTCCATTGAACCTCACAAAGAGCCATTGGAAACGGTCAACTTGGGTTCAAAAGAAGAGAGAAAAGAAGTCAAGATTGGGGCACTACTCAGTCCGACTATCAAAGAAAGTTTGACAAAGCTTCTCAGAGAATTTCCTGATGTGTTTGCTTGGTCCTATCAGGACATGCCAGGGTTGGATACCAGCATCGTGGAACATCATCTACCGTTAAGATCAGAATGTCCGCCAGTAAAATAGAGGTTGAGCGGACTCACCCGGACATGGCCATCAAAATCAAAGAGGAGGTACAGAAACAGATTGACACGGGTTTCCTCGCTACGTCAGAATATCCTCAATGGTTAGCCAACATCGTACCAGTTCCGAAAAAAGACGGAAAGGTCAGAATGTGTGTGGATTACAGAGATCTAAACAAGGCTAGTCCAAAGGACGACTTTCCCTTACCACACATTGACATGCTGGTAGACAGTACAGAAAAGTTCAAAGTTTTCTCCTTCATGGATGGATTCTCGGGCTATAACCAGATCAAAATGGCACCGAAAGACATGGAGAAAACTTCGTTCATTACCCCCTGGGGTACCTTCTGTTACAAGGTAATGTCGTTCGGTTTGAAGAACACCGGGACAACCTATCAGAGGGCCATGACTACTCTGTTTTATGACATGATACATAAAGAAATCGAAGTGTATGTCGATGATATGATTGTAAAATCTAAAACAGGGGATGAGCATGTGGCACACCTATCAAAACTATTCGAGCGGTTGAGAAAGTACAAAATCCGCTTGAATCCCAACAAGTGCACCTTCGGTGTCCGTTCAGGGAAACTCTTAGGGTTCATCGTCAGCCAGAAAGGAATTGAGGTTGATCCCGACAAGGTCAAGGCCATTCAAGAAATGCCTTCTCCAAAAACTGAAAAACAAGTCAGAGGATTCCTGGGACGTTTGAACTACATCTCCAGATTCATATTCCTCATGATCACGACATGTGCACCGATTTTCAAATTACTCAAAAAGAACCAGGACTGCGTTTGGACAGAAGATTATCAAACCGCTTTCAATAGTATTAAGGAATATCTGTTGAACCCACCGATTCTATCACCTCCAGTGGAAGGAAGACCACTGATCATCTACCTCACAGTCCTAGAGGACTCCATGGCTTGTGTACTTGGCCAACAAGACGAAACCAAAAGGAAAGAGTCTGCCATCTACTATTTGAGCAAGAAATTCACCGACTGCGAGACTCGATACACTATGCTTGAGAAAACTTGTTGCGCTTTGGCTTGGGCAGCCATACCTCTTCGCCAGTACATGATTCGTCACACCACTTGGTTGGTCTCCGAAATGGATCCAATCAAGTATGTATTTGAAAAACCTGCTCTCACGGGAAGGATTGCCCGTTGGCAGATGTTGCTGTCAGAATACGACATCGAATACCACGCTCAAAAAGCTGTTAAAGGGAGTATTTTAGCCGATCATTTGGCTCATCAACCGATTGACGACCAGGAATCAATCGGGTTTGACTTCTCGGATGAAGATGTCATGTATTTGAAAATGAAAGATTGCGATGAACCGCTACCCAGGGAAGGGCCAGAACCAGGTTCCCAATGGAGACTAATTTTCGACGAAGCTGTCAATCATTACGGAAACGGAATTGGGTCAATCATCATAACACCTCAGGGTACCCACATTCCTTTCACCGCTAAACTTACGTTCAAGTGCACAAACAATGCGGCCGAATACGAAGCTTGTATCATGGGTCTCGAGGAAGTGATTGATTTGAGGATCGAGAACTTGGATGTATATGGCGACTCAGCTTTGGTCGTCAATCAGATCAAAGGAGATTAGAACACATACCAATCAAGATTGATTCCTTACAAAGACTATGCAAGAAGGTTGTTACCCTTCTTCAACAGAATTGAGTTTCATCACATCCCTCGTGATGAGAATCACATGGCTGATGCATTAGCCACCCTCTCTTCCATGATTAGTGTAGGTCAATGGAATGACTTACCTAAGATCGACATAATGCGCCTTGAATGGCCCGCTTACATCTTCACGATTGAAGCAATCATAAACGACAAACCTTGGTATCACGATATCAAATGCTTCCTTCAGAAACAAGAGTACCCACCTAGGGCATCCAGGAAAGATAGAAAAACCCTCAAAAGGCTAGCAGGCAGTTTCTTCCTGAGCGGTGATACACTCTATAAGAGGAACTTTGACATGGTCTTGCTTCGATGCGTCGACAGACTGGAGCAGACATGCTGATAAAATAAATTCACGAAGGGTCCTTTGGCACTCATGCCAACGGACATACAATGGCGAGAAAAATTCTAAGAGCAGGGTACTATTGGTTAACCATGGAATCTGACTGCTACAAATACATGAGGAGGTGTCACAAGTGTCAGATATACTCCGACAAAATCCCTGTACCGCCAACGCATCTCAAAGTTCTTTCTTCCCCATGGCCTTTTTCCATATGGGGAATCGACATGATTGGTGTGATTGAGCCCAAAGCTTCGAACGGACATCGGTTCATCCTGGTAGCCATTGATTACTTCACCAAGTGGGTCGAAGCAGTGTCATACGCCAATGTAACCCGACAGGTGGTGGTCCGATTTATCAAAAACAATATCATTTGTCGTTATGGTGTTCCGAGCCAGATCATTACGGATAATGGATCTAACTTGAACAATAAGATGATGAAAGAGTTATGCGCTGAGTTCAAGATCGAACACCATAACTCATCTCCCTACCGACCTAAGATGAATGGAACGGTAGAAGTGCCTAACAAGAACATCAAGAAGATCGTTCAAAAGATGGTTGTAACCTACAAAGATTGGCACGAGATGTTGCCCTTTGCTCTTCACGGTTATCGCACATCTGTCTGCACTTCAATAGGGGCAACCCCTTTCTCTCTAGTTTATGGCATGGAGGCAGTTCTCCCTATAGAGGCAGAGATCCCATCAATCCGAGTATTGATGGAAGCTAAGCTTACAGAAGCTGAATGGTGTCAAAGTCGACACGACAAACTAAATCTGATTGAGGAAAAGCGAATCACGGCACTATGCCACGGTCAGTTGTATCAGTAAAGAATGAAGAAGACATTCGACAAAAAGGTCCGACCTCGTGTCTTCAGGAAAGGAGACCTTGTGCTCAAGAAGATACAATCATTTCTCACTGATTCTCGAGGCAAATGGACCCCGAACTATAACGGCCCCTATATGGTCAAGAAAGCTTTCTCAGGCGGTGCCTTGAGACTTACAACCATGGATGGAGAGGAATTTTCCTACCCCACAAATGTTGATGTAGTCATGAAATACTTTGCCTAAAGAAAAAAAAAATGTCTCGGTGGATTGAAAACCCGAAAGGGCGGTCCATGCAAAAATTAGAGACATAATCAAAAATCATCCCGGTGGATCGGAAACATCACAGTACAATCCAGGCAAAAATTAGGGATAATGGCAAGTAACTACGTCTAACAGGGGCAAATTCCCTAGTGGCAGTCCTGCCATCCATCAAAAAACTCCAGTCACGGTCATCTTCGACGGAAGCTCAGGATGTCTAGAATTCAAAGTTGGTAGAAGGATAACAGTCATTATGTTTCAATGTAGCCCTTTTCCCCTTAAATTACCATTTTCTAAACTTTGTAAATACTCTATGGAATCATGCGCTTGGCTGATTTCCATCCTATCAATAAAATTTGAGCCCTTGTGCTTTTGTTTGCAATTCTTATTTTGTTTTAGCTTTATAGAACGACATTTTAACATGATCAACGATTCTTGAAACGAAACAAAATTAATTTACTTGTTAAAATTTTTCTTCTTTAAAATGAAGATGGCAATTTCTTTTAACTGTTGAACATCGAAAGAACACCGATCGCTTCGCCAGAAGTAAGCGAGCTTCAAAGTGCAGAATCAAAGTACTCCTTCTAAACCAGTGCGCCTGAAGGAAGGATCGACTATGTCAGATGCGAATACTCCATCTGACATCCTCGGCAGAGTTCTTACCTCCTAAGCCCGATCAACGGTTGTTCCCCGCAGGGACTACTTCTCCTAAGCAAGGCAGAATTTCTATCTTGAACCAGCGATACTTTTTGTCCCCTGCAGTGGCCGAGTATCCAGTCATGTTCATCCACTAGCCTGTATGTCGTGTCAGTTTTGTTAGCATACACATACATATATCATGCATTATTTATTTACATTCGCATTCATATTGCATCACTATCACTCTAGTCGGTCTGGTCCCCTAGGGATAAAAGTCTTCACAATCGAGTTGTCGATTATTTCCTCGTCAGGAAATGTTGCGTCTGCACTACCTCTCTCATCCAGTTTATTTCTGGGATGAAGTCGACCCTTGACCACTTTGATAACTTGAACCTCTGAAAAACCAGAGAACCCTCAGATTGAAGATGATGTCTTCGCTTTCCCAGATTAAGGAAAATCCCCAGAGAAAGCCTCACAACTAAAGACTTTCAACAACACATTGATTTTGCTCTCCGGAGAGTCGATGTTAATGAAGTCATCAGCACCTCAAAATTGGATCGCATCATATGGCATTTCTCCGAGAAGATCTCGAAGAAAAGTATGATGTAATATCCCCAAGCGACAGCAGTCTCTCAAGAGACCTGCTTTCCCCAGTAGAGTCGACAAATGGCGTCTCCAACAGAGAAGTTTGTACACCTCTACAATTCAGACAGATGGATTCCCCAGCAAGTCTGACATCAAAAATTTTTCCATCAAATAGCATCTCCCCAGGAAAATTTGGCGAGAAGTTTGAGGAAAACCTCTACGCATGGCGTCCCTTGTCGATAAAGTTTATTGACAAAAGAAACTAAGACCAGTTCCTTGGTAGGAAGCCAGGATCGAGGGGAAGTTTAAATCAGAAACTAAGACCAGTTCCTTGGTTAAAGACCAGGATCGAGGGGAAGCTTACATTTTCTAAGCATCATTTCTTAGCAAAAGAATATGGATGCGCAAACTGCCGTTCTTAACCACCATCAAAATTTTGGGTATTCCGATATTTAATCCTCTTGCACCCCGAATGCCCGAATACCTTCGCCATTCACACCTTCGGGTCCAAGAAGATTAAATAAGGGCATCTGTCATACCCCAAATTTTGACCACTAAGATTCCCCATCATTATGCAAACCATCATCACAATATGGACGAACCATCATGCCTCATCAGTCTCCCCAAAGATGGGTAAGCATTCACTACTATCAAAAATTAGGGTTTCTAGCCCTCTCAGAGTTCTTAGACAAAGGATCAATCAAGAAATGACATGATCTTCAACTTGTCTAATCTCTCCAAAAGGATCAAGAGGACTCCCACTTTAAGGATTAAGTACAAGGTTGCTCCCTTCTAGGTGGATCAAGCCTCACGATCGACAGTGTCACCAAATTAGGGTTTTGGTCGACCAGGGCCTCCAAATGGAAATTTTCCTCTGGGCATGAGCCAATGCTTCAAATATTAACATATGATGCTCCAAGGGACATCATAAACCCAATCATCAAGTCAATTTTTCCTCAGGGGATGCATTCATAAAAAATCAGGAATTAGGGTTTCTTGACCTAATTCACCCCTAAGTTGACTTTTGGGACAAATCATGAGCCAAGACCTCAAGACATGATTTGAGGGTCTCTAACACACCATATTGATCCATTTTCAACAATGGATTGATCCAAGAAGCCTGGTTTCCAAGTTTCAGGTTCATCAGAACCACAGTTAGGGTTTTTGAAGAAAAAGTCAACTGTGCCTTTGACTTTTGACCAGGACATGCTCCCAAACCCTAGGACATGATTCAATACACCCTATAATACCTATGAAATCAATCCATCAAGTTTGATTTAGGTCAAGGACTTGATTTCATAGAGGATCGCACAGTTTGGAATTCATCTGACAAAAAGTCAACTGTGCACAAAAGTCAACTTTGAATTTTTGAGATTTTTCACAATTATGGTTTCTTAACCCTAAAATGATGTTAATCTGTGATTGGAATGATTATTCATCAAGAAAAATCAAGAAAAGTTGGATAACTTGTAAAAGGGGTAACCATAAAAAACTTAGAAAATTTTCTAAGTTATGGAACAAAGTGGCTAGGGTACCAACTTTGGAGGATCATAACTCCTAACCACAAGGCCATTTTTTCCCATCCAAAGCTGGATTTATAGCTCTCATTACCCTCTACAAAAGCTTCAACTACCACTCATTCCAAATCCCCATGGACTTTGAGTTATGGAATGATCAAAATCACAAAAAGTGAAAATGTCACTTTTTTCCAACACTTGGTGAAATTTTCACTAAGTCAGAATCTTCCTTCACTTTTTTCCAAATGTAGGGGCATTTTTCACTTGGATCCAAAAAATATCAAAACCAATTATGATCAAACAATTATTGTATCATATGAGGACTTTCCAAAATGGCCAAGAACTCCATCAAATTCCACTTGAGCTATGAGATATGACAATGGCAACATGCCTTGCTGAAAACTGTCAAGGCAAGGCAAATTTTGGAGTTTTGCTCGATTTGCCAAAATTGTGCAATTCCAAGCAACTCTATCCATCTGAACACCTCAAGGGGGACCAAGGAGGAACCAACTCTGATCCCAAGCCTCCCAAGTCTTTGGAACCAAAAATAGCATGTCAAACCTAGAATTGCCTAAAAGAGGGACAAGACTCCAATTTTGGATTGGGGCATTTAATACATACACCAAGGTGGCATGGACTGAGTCATTGCCAACTGAATTTAGTTAAGACTTATCCAAGACCAAGGGAACCAGCAGCCTGTGCCCTAACCTCTAGTCAATGGCTAGAATTGACTAGAGGAGACTTGGATTCTCGTTGCTCAACATTGGCCAAACCTATGCAGCTGTTGTCATTCACTATTCCTTGCAAAACAAACTTGCTCTACTATAAATAGAGCTCATTTGTGATCAGTTTGAGTACACCAAAGCCATCAAACAGATGCTTTCCTCAAAATCTCCTTCTTCACTCCAATTTTTCCTTCCAAAGCAAGTCACTATCGGGTTTTGAGTTTGAGAGCAATTCCAATCAAACCAATCACACACACACCTCATAAACATCATATAGAAGTGATCCAAACACTCACATAACATCTGGAACACCAAAATCACAAAATCACCAGCCAACTGCTCAAGCCTTTGACAGATTTGCAGTTAAGGTGCCAAATCAAGTTCCAGCTCAAATCAATCCACTCCAAGCATCCAGACACACTCCATAGCACCTAGGGAAGTTGTCATAACCTTGGAACCAACCTGTAACACCTCTAACACAAAACACGATCACCAGCTGCAAGTGGTAAGCATGAGCTCTTCTAACTCTATGATCCATGCAATTTTTGCTGCACATTAATTTGGCCATATGTTCATAATCATGCATGGAGTGCTTTCCCTCAATCAATTGCATTGTTTGAATCGTGTATGGAATTTCTGAACCTTCCTGCAAATTTTAGGGTTCTTGAGGTTTCTCTTTGATTTCTTATTCCATGTTTAAAATAAATGAAATTAAAGACCACAGACATGATCGTGAGGTTGAAACGAGTAGATTAATATGTAGATTGCATGATATAATCAAGTATTCAGTGAGATTGGATAGAAAATGCAAATCTGCAGAAACAGAGGAAGGGAGCGTGTTCTTGCCATGTTCTTGGCGCCCTTTTTCAATTATTTGAATATTTGAATTTTGTGATTTTATTTAATTGATTGAAAAATTAATTTCTCTCTGAGTTTTAATGATTTTGAGTTGATTCTTTTTTTAATAATTCACAAAAATGTTAAAATATTTTATTTTAACAAAAAATCCCAAAAATATTATTTATTTCATATAATTGATATTTCTGCAAAGAATTAATATTTTAATTGTTTTTGACATTTAAAATATTTTTTCCTTCTTGATTTTGCAAATTTTAATGACTTCTAATCATTTTGTAGGTCAAAACTTGATTTTTGAAACATTAATCCAAGATCACAATTTGTTTTCCACATGTTTAACAATTTTGATCATTTTAATTAAATTTTTATTCAATTAAAATACATTTTGGAAACAAATTAGGGTTTTTGATTAATTCAACCCTCATCAAACTTTTTCAAACCCTTTGGGCCTCTAGTAGAGTGTAAGACCCAACCCTTTTAGAAAACCAAAATAATTTGGGCCTTAGTGTATTGTATAAGTCCTGATACCGTCAAAAAAATTTGGCGCGGTCGTCGCCTTTCTAACAAATCAAACCCTTGGGCCTACCCTCGTGTTATAAGCCCCAACAATCTTTTCAAAGCACTTTCTCCTTTGATTTTGAATATAATATGGTTATCAAAGCTTTCTTTGTTAAACAACTAACAAAACAGCATAGAAGCTCTACAATCGTGTAAGTGTTTACCTGCTTTCTTTATCCGCTTTCATATATATATATATATATATATATATATATATATATATAACTGTATTGTGGGGCTGCTCACTGTAAGTCTTCTTTCACAAACTTTTACATACTTGTCAAATATCAACTGTGTAATACTAGTATAGTTATTTAGAGTGTTCCCCGACAACTACGTCTAGCACTAGGTTAAGCCCCATTGATCGCTCTTAGATATAGTCAAAACTAGATCCCCATAGGATTACCAGACACAATCTTCCCTCCTCTTTGGGTTAAACAATATGGAGACGTGAAAGGCAGCATTCTCGGTGAACCCTTTCTCAGACTGTCACCCTTAGAAGTTGTCAAAGAGACTCTACTCCCCAGAGATGATCATTTCTCCGGGAATGGCATCTCTTGAGTTTCTTCCAAATTCTCGGACTTTCCTGGCTTGATCTATTCTCTATGAATGGCATGTCTTGAACTTCTCGGGGTTTGGGGACCCACAGGCTTCTTAAAAGCACCCTTAAAAATTATCAAAGAAACTCTAACTCCCCAGAGATGATCTTTTCTCCGTGAATGGCATCTCTTGAGTTTCTTCCAAATTCTCGGACTTTCCTGGCTTGATCTATTCTCTGTGAATGGCATGTCTTGAACTTCTCGGGGTTTATGGACCCACAGGCTTCTTAAAAGTATCCCCGCCTCCTCTTGGACGTTGTACAAGGACCCTTCGACTTCTTAAAAGCTCGCATGCCTTCTCTTGGGCTTAATACAAGGACCCTGACGACCTCTTAAAGGTATAAGATAGAACTTAGTCATCCTTTGCTAGAGCAGTCTTTCTAGCATCAAAACTCCGGCCATTTGAGGGTTAGTACTCATCCCTTAACGCCCGTGCCTCCTCTTGGGCATTGTACAAAAGATGAAACTCTAGACTTTGACAGTCTCAATACCCTTTGGATTTCCCATTTTCTTAAAGAACAGGAAATAACCCCGGTCTTCTAATCAGTACCAAAGTACAACCTCACCTGGAATCAGTCTCTTTATAAGAATTGATTTTCTCTTTTAACCAACACACTGGACCTGTCACTAAACTAAAACAGTCACCAGCATAGATAGCTTCATCTTGGGCTTTGTACAATGATTCTCCCCAGCGGAGCTAACCTTTTTAGCCTATATCTCGGGCTTCGTACGAGATACAAATCACTCTCTTGTTAAGTAAAAAAGACTCTCTTGTTGAGTCAAACATTTTTAGCCTTCATCTCGGGCTTTGTACGAGATACAAAAGACTCTCTTGTTGAGTATAAGAAGACTCTCTTGTTGAGTCGATCCTCCTTTAGCCTCCATCTCGGGCTCCGTACGAGATACAAAATCACTCTCTTTTTGAGTATAAAAGACTCTCTTGTTGAGTCAAACAAACATTTTTAGCCTTCATCTCGGGCTTTGTACGAGATACAAAACACTCTCTTGTTGAGTATAAAAAGACTCTCTTGTTGAGTCGATCACCCTTAGCCTCCATCTCGGGCTTCGTACGAGATACAAATCACTCTCTTGGTGAGTATAAAAGACTCTCTTGTTGAGTCAAACCCTTTTAGCCTCCGTCTTGGGCTTCGTACAAGACACATATAAAAACACTCTCTTGTTGAGTATAAGAAGACTCTCTTGTTGCGTCGATCCCCTTTTAGCCTCTATCTCAGGCTTCGTACGAGACACAAAAGCATCCTCTTGTTGGGCCAATAGGCACCTCTTAGGCTTTATATAAAGAAATCCCTGTTTGATTCAATCAACCTTTTAGCATCAAATCATGCTTTGGTCACAGCATACAAACATCAACAACTCCTTTTCCCTCGTCTAATTGCTGTAAGCGGCAAGCCTCTAGATTATTTACATCCACGCCACTGTCCCTCTTTTAGCATGAGAAATTCCTAAGGAAAGATGGCATTGCTCTAAATTAAGTTAAAGTCTTCTCCTTCAGGTTAAAAATCCCCTATAAAGGAAATTATGGCATTGTTGGATTCACATATCCCAGTTAAAGTAATTCTCCTTTATAATCAGTCACCCAACAGTTGTGACAAACAGGCCAAATATTCCCCTTTAGAGATGACAAATTCTCTCTAAAGTCAAAACCCTTTAGCTTCACATCTTGGGCTTCGAACAAGATACAAATAGACCCTTCAGCTTCACATCTTGGGCTTTGAACAAGATACAAACCACCTTTAGCTTCATGTCTTGGGCTTTGAACAAGACACCAAAACACCATTTCCTCCCATAGAATAAGAGGAACTACGATCGCTCTGATTTCCCTGTTTCGTTAAACGGGAATACGTAGGCATAAGATTGAAAAATCTTAGCGAGCGCACTAATCAAAAACCCAAAATCCCGTACCTTCATACATCAATCGAAAAGCATCAGTCCTAACATCCTACCAATAGTCTAAACCCTGTGTTCTTAACAACATAACCTAAGAGAGACCCATAATCTTTGTAGCATATGTAAACCAATAGTTATCTGTTTAAACTCAGTTTGCAAGCAGGGTTAATTGGAGACACCTATTTCCCTTCCTTCATCAGCTTCAATAGGATAAAAATGAATCGAGTTGTAGTACCCAAAAGCGATAGTGCTTCGCAACCACACATAAAACTCGCGCTACAGCCATCCCTCTCAAAGAGATTAAACACGGGTCATGGCTACTCACTTAATAAATATTTTCCCTGGCCATCCCACACCAAAGGATTAAACACGGGTCACTAATACTTATTAATGGACTCAAACCTAATAAATACTTTCCCCGACCATCCTACACCAAAGGATTAAACACGAGTCACTAATATTTATTAAGTGAAACATACAAAATCGGAGGAAATACGGTCCTCCACTATCAACTACTCAACAAAGATACTCTTCAAGTATCGGTGTAAGCAATGCCGCACAATTCTCTAAGTCGTTCTTGTGTACTATGGTTTCCTCACCAATTCCCATCTTGAAGCTTTTAGTTTTCTAAAAATTCTGTTTTACATAGATCATGAAAACCAGATAATTTAACATAGTCGAAAACAATTCCGCTCAAAATCAACATTTTCGTTTTCCATAGCCTAGAACATAGTCATAGCTTCACATCGATATAAAGAACGTCTAAAATGGATAACCGAGTCAAAAGATATGAATTTTAGAAAATATTATTATTTTTGTTCCAGGAAGGGGTGCAAATTCTCCACACAGCGCTAAGCGGGCATACCCGCGCTAAGCGCGCTCTGCGTTATGTAGAAAAATAAACCCTTCAATAGCAACTTCCAACCTACAAATTCATCCTCAATACCATACACAACAACCACTAGAGGCATAATATCATGGTTCTATCATGGTTTATCCAACAAACTCCAATAAACATGATTTTCAACATTAACACATAGTTTCTACACAACCCTAAGATTTTCAACCAAATCAAACCAATCCAAACTTCATAACAATTATCAATAGATGATTCTACACATATTTTGATCATGCTACTCAATTTATAACACACTTCAACCGTTAGATTCTTTGATTTTGCAAAAACATCCATTTTTCCCAAAATCCAACCTAACTCTAAAACCTCAAGAAATTATACTCTAAAGTCTCTATCTAGAACCCACCTGGATTAGAAGATGATGATGTAGAAGCTGAGATGAATTGATGAAGATGAGAGGATGATTCTTGATCTTGAACTCTTGGATTTTCTCTTCTTTCCTTTTCTCCCTTTTTCTCTCCTTTATTCTTTCTTTTCTCTACTTTCTCTCTCCAATGTTACTATATTTGGCAAATGAGGGAAAAGGAAAATGATATAGGAAAATATCATCCATTAGTAATACTACTAAAAGTCCAAATTATCTCAAACCCACCAATTAATAAAACCTTAGAATTAGATAATATTAATCTGATCAGCTCTGAGTTCATCAGTTGCTCTAATTATCTTATCAGATAAAATACTCAGAGCACACTGGATCTCAACTGATCTCAACTAATATTATCCGGAGCGTTATAAAAATATGGGGTATTACAATGGTTTTGTGTTGTTGGTCTTCTCCTTGTTATTTGATTCAAAATCATCTTTATGTCTCTCTATATCTCAGTGAGTTATCGTCGTGCAGTGTTTTCCGAATTCATATCAAAATTGTAAAGTATGTGGTAAGTTCATTGGATGAGCAAACATAAAAATTGAGGAATCAGAATTTGTATGTGGCATTGATAGTATTAGGTCTCATTCTCACCGGAGAAGAATTGTAGGATCTTGAAATAATGTTACAGTGAGAATACTAGGCAGCCACCAGTGGCAGTGTTATCGTTTGTTATCTACCCCGGGAATTAATGTATATTCATCAATATTGAATTTGAAGTCCTGATCAATTTTAGTGGATACCACTTTATGCGCCAATTGTACTTTATAAAAGTACATAGTGCAGAGAAAGAAGCTGCTCATGGAGAGATTGTAAGAGACCATGTATTTTTCCCTCAAATTTATGTATACTCCTCCTCAATTATATGATTGAGGCATCTATACAATATTCCTTGGGTTTGGACTAGAAATCCATGAAGTGTTTCCCTCACTTAATGATCAGAAACATGAAGATAGTGGAAGACTCATTCTCCATCAAATAATAGGGGAGACGGTTTTCTCAAACAGATATTCCTTGGAAACCTCATAGACTATGCATGATAAATGGAATAAGTCAAAGATCCATAGATGGGCGAGATGTCCCCAATCGGACGACCAAGCCCATTTCAGATGACTAAACTCATTTCAATCGACTAGTCCTACTTCGGGCTCTAGCCCATTCTGCATCTATATATTTTGCCCTTGTTATAGACTTTTAGATCATAGACCAACCTTTTAAAGCCCAATAAAATCATCATAATTCAATTTTAAATAATATTCATTTCAAATAACACTCATTTGATTCAAATCATATTCATTTCAAATAATATATTGCTATATTTTAACCTAGATTTGCAATTGTATGAATTTTTATTTAAACATCTCTTTTCAAAATATCTCAAGAGCCACGCTAATACAACAAAAAATTCACACTTAAATATTGGTTTTTATCATAATGAGGGCTCCAAAGACATTTTGAGAAGTGATTTTGAAATTAAAATTCTTACAAATTTAAATGACAAATCGTTTGAAAATACTCAATGCTATAAAAATTGGATATTATTAATAAAAATTAAATATTTAAATGTATTTAATATTATTTAAAAAAATTTTAAAAATTTAAATATGTATGAATATTATTTTTAAAAAATGAAATATTTTAATATATTTTAATATTAATTGAACAAATTATAATTTTAATAAAATTGTATATACATATTACACTTAAAACATGATATAGCCAAATAGTCGTGTAATAAATTTTATTTAAGAAAAATAAAAATAATTTAATTTATACAATTTTTTTGTTTTTTTAAATAAAATATGTATTAATCTTTTTTTTATTTATAAAATTCAAATCCAATAAAGAAGTAAAAGACTACAAGAAAGGGGGAATTAGGCCAATCCCTCCATCAAAAATAAGTGAACCTAAAGTTAGACATTCATAACTTGTTGGAAGCAAGACTGGAGCTAAGACTATGAGGCATTTCAACGAAGGAATGATATCTTAGTAAACCAAGTCCTTCATTTTCCAACAAGCGAACACAAGTAATGCCCTCGATATAAACACGAGTAACTAAGAAATTCATTTGTCTAATGATGACTTCACAATTAATTCATATATTTCTTAAAGGCCAGGGTGTTGAAGCTTTGTGACATAAAGTTTGGACCACTAATGAAGAATCTGATTCCAGCCAAATATTAAAACAATGTTTGGATGCAACAAACTCATTGTATTGTTCAATATGAGGGCCAAGATTCTCATCAAACCCTCCCAAGTAGTGTGCAAGGTTATTTCTAAGTAGGCCTCTAAAGGCACCAGTGGTGTTATTAGTTGTGCCATTAGTGTTCACCTTCACTCGGTTGTTGATTTGAGGCATTCAAAGGATCTCCTTGATCATAAGGGGGCTAGGGGTGGATCTTGACTTCAAAAGCCTTCAAAAATATAAACATCATACATTGAACCATTATAAGTGAACCTAGTGTTCTTTTGTGATTGAAGGAGATTAGCTATAACATTTATGATAACAATTCTCCAATTGACTTCTTTGTCTTGAAACCTGGACAAGGTCCAACAACTCATGATAGCATTAAGAATATTGACAATTGTGGCCTTAATCATCAACTTTCATTGTGGAGTCCAATACTTTTTACACAAATTCCAAATGTCTTCAAGAGAATGGAAGTGAAGCCTTCTATTGATCACTTCTAAAAACCAAGTCCATATGTTAATGGAAAAGGACAGTCAAAGAAAATGTGGAAAGAAGAATCCTCTCTGGCCTGATAGAGATTTCAAGTTGAAGGCAATGAGCAACATCTAAATTTCAAGTACTCATTAATGGAAAGCATGTTATGCATCAATATCCAAGCCACAAGGGACTTCGTAGAAAGGATGTCTTTTCTCCAGATAAAGCTTGCCCAAATAGGTTGAAGATGACTTTTGGCTTTGAAAGCATATGCCTCTTTGAGAGATAGATAACTAGATTTAGTTCCTAACCAATCTAAGCAATTATCTTTGTCCTCACGAAGCAGAATCATTTTGTAAGTGTAGGATGTGATAGAAGGGAATTGATCAAGGAATCTCTGAGGTATCATCCATTGATGGTTATGGATGAAACTGTTAGCCTTATCAGTAAGGTGTTTATGCCAAGCCATAGGAATGTTCAGAATCTCTTCCAAGCAATACCTACCATACCAATTATCAAACCTAAAATTGGTGTCCACACCATTTCCAACAAGTGTATATAATTACCCTTGACCATAAAAAAAATGGATGCTTGAAATCACTTCAAAGAGAGGAGAAAGCATGACCATTGATGCAATCACTGCCCCTGTTTTGAAACTATTTTAAAGGGAACCAGTCTATTCAACGCCTCTTCTAGACCTTTTTCCTATCTATATCTTCAACAAACATACTTCCTAGGGCTAAATTAGGTTTACATAAATGATCAAGATGTAACATGAAATAAACATGAGAATATAGATTAATATGATCAAATAACTAAAACGAGAATAAGACAATGGTCAATAGTAATATATATATATATATATATATATATATATATATATATATATATATGTCATAATAGAATACAAATATAATCCTAACAAAATAAGAACTTACATACTCATAGGACGGTAGTTATGGAACATGAGTAGAAGTAGAGCGACATCAAACGATCTCTCAATCCTCAACTAAAACCCTTTTTGATCTGCCTTCAAATTTTAAACCTCTCAAACTCTCTCTCATATTTGTTTATATTCTAATTGTAATAACTAATATAAAGCTATATACATTTGGCAGCCAAAGCTCTCTTTAGATAAATTAATTTCATGTCATCATTCGTTGAGAAAATATGGCTTGCTCTGCGGATTGACATATTTACCCTTAATCTAATCTAATGGTTAACATATTTACTAAACCTCTCCATCTAATGATTGACATATTTACTAAACTTCTTCTAAAGGAAAATTTATTTTTCATAATAATTAAATTAGGAATATTAGATCATTCATGCATGGATTGAAATTTGCAAGACGCGTATCCTTTTTCTTCTTCTTCCCTTTCTCTATATCTTTTACATTATCTATGTGAATGCTTTGTGCTATCTTCTGCCTTTACAATAACACCAATGGGGGAGGAGTATAATCTCAGGGGAGTAAGGTATACTTTTTATATTTGTAAGGGGAGTTTAAGCACTCCAATCATTCATTTATGCTTGTCTGTTTGTTCACCTCCCTAAGAAATGTGTTGTCATCATCAAAAGAGGGGGGGAGGGATAATGTGGAACTATATACTTGAAGGTATAATTTGGTGCCAATGATCTTAGTGGCAGGGGATCCTGGTGGTATAAATGATGAAAACACCTAATGTAACGTCCCATATTTTGGTCCCAGTGATACATTACTAAAAAAACTATATTTACTTTAAAAAAATTGATACAATTTATTATTAATATAAAATTATAATTATAAGTTTGGAAATATATGTGATTTAAAGTAAAGCAAATGAATTCGATAAAAACCCAATTTGATCCTCGTGTTGTTTTCACCTGACATCGTCAAATTCTTTGGTACCTAAAATGCTGGTTGTAAGGGGTCAAATTCTATAATACACAAACATACAAAACTTGTAACGCCCTGTATAATATTTATCTAGAATAATATCTTACAAGTGTTTTTATTTGGTACTGACACCATCATAAGTGCCTATTGGCATAATTCACATACTTATCCAGTTCTAAAACATAAATACAACATATGGCATAAGTCATGGAAACTATCCAAAAATATAAAATCTAAGATCAATATACAATATCCTCAATTGTATACAACAAAATAATACACGGCGGAATAAGCTCAACTAAGCTTCTCTTGAAACATCCAAGCATAGCTCCACTTGTAAATCATACCTGCAAATACCTCCTGAAAATAATCAACAATAGTGGGGTGAGATACATCAAATCTCAGTGAGTTCCCTATCTTATGGATTCTCTCAGCTTTACAAGATTCTATCTTAGCCTAACTCAAGTCGGGGGAAAGGAACTAGACTTTGAGTTCAAACATTTCTCACTAGAGAACAATCGCACAACACACAAAATGACGACTAGTTAAGGAATCTTTCCCCGTCCATCCCGCTCAAGGAGATTAAACACAGGTCACGGATCCTTAACGTAGATAACTTTCCCCGGCCATCCCGCACCAGGAGATTAAACACGGGTCACGGTTACCTACAAATGGTACTTTCCCTGGCCATCCTCCACCCGAGGATCTCGACACGGGTCACTAATACCACCCACTAAGCAACTTTTCCCGGCCATCCGACACAAGAGGATCTCGACACGGGTCACGGCTACTTACTTAATAAATACTTTCCCCGGCCATCCTACACCAGAGGATCTCGACACGGGTCACTAATATTTATTAAGGGATACATACTTAATAAATACTTTCCCCGGCCATCCTACACCAGAGGATTAAACACGGGTCATTAATACTTATTAAGGGAAACATACTTAATAAATACTTTCCCCAGTCATCCTACACCAGAGGATTAAACACGGGTCACTAATACTTATTAAGGGAAACAACAAACCTTTACCAAGACCTAGTTACATCTCTAGGCCAGAACTCATCTATGAATGCACGAGCATCGCCATCCAGAGTTTCTATCACAATTCTATTCACAACCTAGAATTATAACAATCTTAACTATGACATTTGTTTTGGGGTAAAGTTTCCTCGCTCTTTCTAATTCATATTAAGCATGCATAATCTCTCGATCATATTTAACAACAATTAATTACACATGGCATAGCACAATTTGCATAATTGAAACACATATAATAATTCAATCACAAGTTACCTAACCCTTAGGTTCCCTCCGATTCATGTAATCGGGTATCAAAACAATATTACTCACTCTTATCCCGTAGGATATTTTCACAGCTTTGCATTGGCTATAACCATGCCTCGATCGGATTTACGATCCAAAAGATATGGAATTTCAACATATCATACAAACATTATTCCATTCATTTTCCACTAAATAATTAATCCCACATCATAGCTTTCCAACGGTACCAAGAACGTTTCAATCTGAGTTACGGATCAAAAGTTATGGATTTTTAAAGAAAACAGAATTATTTGAAAATTCCCAAGAGCGCCCGGCAGTACATATTTCGCCTGGCGGTGCCCCTTCGCCTGTGCTTCTCCCGGTGAAGCAGCGGCGTAAATCCCAATTCCACAAAATTAGAAATTCCAGTAGCGTTCCATGCTACGCCTCTCCACTTTTGCCCGGCGAAAGCCCGCGTCGCCCGGCTGTACGCATCAGAAGCAGAATTTCTCTGCTGCGTTTTTAGGGTTCCAAACGCTCCAAAATCCATCCTTTCCATACCCAATCGTTTCCAAACACCAAAACAAGTATTATCAATTAATCACATGCATATTACAACTACACTATGCAATTTATATCAAATTTCATCCGTTAGATTTCATTGATTTATCCGTTTAATCATTTTCTCTCAAAACTAACCTAAGTTCAAATCATAGATTTCTAGAACTTAGGTTTTCTAACTAGAACCCACCTGATAATCGAAGAGGAGTTTGAAGAAGATGATGATGATCCATGAGCTTCTCCTCAAGCTTTTCCCTCTTTCTCTTCTTCCTTCTCTCTTCCTTCTCTTCTTTCTCTTTTCTTCTTCTTTTCTATCTTTTTCTTTCCTTTCTCTTTACAAATATATATATATATATATATATATATATATATATATATATATATAATATAACTCCAATAGAGTAAAATATCTCCAATTGATATTTTGTCATCTCAAACCAATTGATCAATTATTAGAGTTACCTTAAAATCCTTTCTTGAATTAAAATAATTGATATCTTCAGAGTTCATCAGTTGCTCTATTGATCCTAATTGATAATACTTAAAGTACTTAGAGGATTCCATTAATCCAATTATCCAAAGATAGAGCACAGAGATACTCATTTGATCTCATCTGATATCCAATTGAGCATTTAAATAATATGGGGTATTACAAAACTAAACCATACAACTATACAACGAAGCCGATATTGTTGTTTTTAAGGGGTTATTTGTAGGTTAAACAAAATGATAAGCTTGTCTGGAAATGTTTCAAAGACTTTTGTTGTTCGTGATCTTGCAATGTGGATTATGTGCATAGTGTTGATTATGTACATATCTTAGTTTTGTTTAGGCACTCTTGTATATCATGTGTCATAATTATATATTATTATTTTTGGACATGTATATATAACGAAGCCGATAGGCTCTTATGGTTGTATCAGTACCAATTTATACTATATAATGTAATTATAGAATATATTATACGTGGGTGTTACAATTGGTATCATAGTAGATCAATTCTCGACCCAGCCTTGAAACATTATAAGTAAATTAATTCCTGCTTCATATTTGTGTTTTGCTAACATGATTCTTAAACTGTTGGGCCTGATCTACCTAATTCTATGTGTGTGGTAAGTAATATCATGGTTGGGCGACCACAAGGACTTCAAAGGTTTATTAGAGATTGTACTTTGAGAGTAGGCTCAAGCCAATAGTTTGAAAGTAAGGAGAACCACTGAGCTCGGTTGAAGTCATGGTAAGAGTTGCGATTCAGGTGAAGTCACTGGAAGTCAGGAGAACCCTTCAAGCCTTCAAATTGAGACTTTTGCTCCGAAACAAGGAATAGTCCCTCAAAATGGACACACAATAGAGTAGACTCTATCCAGAAGTTGTGCCAAAACCTAGTCATCTTGCCATCCCAAATCCTCTTAAAACAAGAAGAGACAAACTAATCGGTATCCAACTCTAAGGAGGACTCAAGAAAAAAAAACCCTTCTCAACAAATGAGACACCCTCCTGAGGTTACCCACCCTGACCCCCCCCCCCCCCCCAACAGGGAGCTAAACCTAAGGGAACCATACCGGTTAACACATATGTCTTTCCATAGAGAGAGCTCTTTCAAAAGAACCCTACACCTCCACTTACAGAATAAGGCAAGGTTCAACAACCTAAGGTCATTGACCCCTAAACCACCTCCCTTTTCCTTCAACATGTTCTCCCACTTAAACAAATTAACCTTATTTCCTCCTTTTGGAACCCCCTAGAGAAACCTCTTATGTATACCAACCAATTTCTGCGATACCGAGACCGATGTATTTATAAAATATAGAAAGAACATTGGGATATAACTCAACACCGAGTTCAACATAACAAATCTCCCACCCATTCTCACAAAATTAAAGATAGTTTAGGGACACTTAATTATAAATACACTTTAATGATTTAAATTTTAGTTATATCATATACTGTAAGGGGGGTTTAAGCACTCCAATCATTCATTTATGCTTGTCTGTTTGTTCACCTCCCTGAGAAATGTGTTGTCATCATCAAAAGAGGGGGGATAATGTGGAACTATATACTTGACGGTAAAATTTGGTTCCAGTGATCTTAGTGGCAGATGATCCTAGTGGTATAAATGATGTAAACACCTAATGTAACGTCCCGAATTTTAGTCCCAGTCATACATTACTTAAAAAACTATATTTACTTTTAAAAAAATGCTACAATTTATTATTAATATAAAATTATAATTATACGTTTAGAAATATATGTGATTTAAAGTAAAGCAAATGAATTCGATAAAAACCCAATTTGATCCTCTCGCTGTTTTCACCTGACATCATTGAATTCTTTGGTACCTAAAATGTTGGTTGTAAGGGGTCAAATTCTATAATACACAAACATACAAAACTAAACCATATAACTATACAATTCTTTTGTATCCAAAACTTGATTTAAATAGAAAATTTCACAACCTTCCAAAATTAGACACACCGAAAACACACAAAAATATTATCTAAAACATATATTTGCACAATTCAAAATAGTGAATTATCATTAGTTAAGAAAAAATAAATTTCAACACATATAGTTAAGTTTTTCGTTTACACCACACTTATATCCCAAAAAACATAAATCAATCGATGAAAAGTTCTAATAACCAACAATGCATGTTCTTAGCACTATATGATCCGGGTATATTCTGCCCGCCACTAAGGCACCACACATAATTTATCTCATATCAATAAGGAAAATAACCTACCACTAAGGCTCCACACAAAAATGCATATGCCATGTCAGGATGATGCAAATACAAGCATGTCACTTAGGCAATTTAGGCAGTCATGCTGCCATATAATATCACATCAGCAAGCACATGACAAAAAATCATAATTTTAGTATACAACTATACCACTCAGGGAAACACCACTTAGACAACATCATTTAGGAACATCACTTATGAAAACACAAAAGTGCACCCATACCTCACTTAGGCATACACCATTAACAAACCAATATTAATTAAAAAAATTTGAAATCACTAAGTCAAAAAATTATAATAAATAGAAAAATATATTATTTATTTGTTTCCTTTAAAAACATTTCCTACCACACAAGAAACCTCCAATGGTGGTGTATATCAAAGAAGTTATATGGATCCTTGTTAGTTAGAAGAAGTAAGTTCCAAATAAAGTGTTCAATCAATAATAAATCAAGCAATTAATGGATCTTGAAGCTTCAAGGTTGTGAAAAAGAGGAATTGTGAAATCTCTCCTAGTCTTATGTCTTACTGAAAAATTTATTATAAAAGTATAAAATTAACTCCCAATATACCAAGGAAAATATATCGCATGCGCGCACACACATTCACTCTCTCTCTCTCTCTCTCTCTCTCTCTCTCTCTCTCACACACACACACACACACACACACATTGTTTTAAATCCTCTCTCACTTTATAAAATCAACTAATTTTTTTAGGAACATACCTAATTGGTTACTAGATTGGTTAAAACTTTAGGAGTGATTTTTATACTATAAAATCGATTAAAACACTATTGTTACTCGATTAATTATTTTGTAATGCCTCCTAATTGTTTTAATATGCTTAAAATTGGTTAGTTACAGAAGTTTTAAACATTCTATATTCGAGATATCTAATTGATTAACCATGGGCCTTAATCGATTAATGCATTAAAAAGCCTATAGATTGTTTTCCTTTTGAGACATGTTTTCTCCAATAAATATAGGGCTTCTCCTCATTTCAAAATACCCCAAAGTACATTTTGAATTTCTTCATTCTCTCTTTCTACTCTTTTTATATTCTTTCACTAAAACAGGCTTTGTGCTTTGTGAGTGAAAAATACATGTGAGAGTTTTGTTGTATTCGTGTCTATGCTTCTATTGTTATTCATCAATAGTTTGATTCTCTTGTTTGATATATTTGTTAGGTTCTTGAGATTGTTCTGGGAAAATCTTTTTTTTATGACTATCTTGTGAAATATATGTCTGCTTCTTAAAATTAGTCGGTCAAAATATCTACCCGGTTTGAAAGCTCATCCTATTAAAATATTTCTTTGGTTTGGAGGATATGCATGTGTAAAATCTCTCATATGTTATAAGAATGTTTGGGGGAATATCCTTAAAAGTTCAAGACATTTTACTTGTGGAACTCTCAAGAAGAATTTCTTAGTGACAACAATAGGCCAAGTAGTTAGACCGCACTTGTATAAACCTTGATGCAATCTCTCTATCCCTATCTCTTTACTTCTTTTTAATTTAATTTTACTTATTCTCTAATTCTATATCTTCTTTTGTTGATTTATCAATGTTTATATGTTGAACTAATAAAAATTATTTTTAAGAAACGATTTTTTAATATTAATCGTGATGTTTAAAAAACACAATTCACCCCCTTGTATTTGGAGTCACTAGTTCAACACCTGAAAGATTTGTTGTTATGCTCTTATCTTTAAAATTGCATTGCATATTTTCTTTTTCTTCTATGGTCCAAAATTATCATGATATATTTACCCCGTCATTTTACTTACAAAATGATTGGGAATAAATAAAACATTTTCAACATATTCTCACACATCGATATCAATAACATTAAGATAAATTTTCATTCTTACTTTCATCTTAAGAAAATTGTATACATAAGAGTTAGATTCTGATGTCACTTGTTGACCAAGTGACTTCAACACAAAACAATGGGTGAATTATGCTTAAAAAACTTTTTCAAAGCTTAAAAGTTTAAAAAGGATTTTTTTAGTTATTTTGAAGAAGAGAGTACAAGAAGAAAGAAGATGACAAATAAATGTGAAAAAGTAAATAGATAAGTGTTGTATCCTAAATTTTGCCCCAGAATTTTTAGCTATTTCATTAAGTCATTTGCATTACATTGCATTGCATTCTTGGGCATGATTCATTAAGGTTGTCTTTAAGTAACTTTTGGATCATTAAGAATCAACTTGCCCTAATTGCCTCTTAGTGCATTTTAAGTTCATCACATCTTCACGTCATTTGATCATGACAATGTTTGCATTGTGTGTCTGATTATAATAGCTCATCATGTTTTGCATTGGTTTAAATTTTATTTTATCATGCTTTATTCCTTTTCATTGCACCATGGTGTGTGTTAGTTCAATCTATGACCTCACGTTAGAATTTGCGCCCTCACGATATAATTTGCACGCGTCAACTTATTTTACACATTGCGTTACTTTTTGTTTTTTTACATTATAATTTAGTCGGGTCCAATTATTTCTTGCATCATTATTCATTAAGTAAAAAAAATAAAAAGAAAAGAAATGCACAAAATGACAAAAATCATAGAATCAAAATATCGTGTTTTAACTTTTCATGGTACATACATCAACATATTAGTTCATTCATGTTACATTCGTTCATCGTACATTAGCCATACATCATTATGCCATTTGCATACCATAAAAGTCAAGAAAAATTGCACATAAGACAAAGGTGAAAAAGACAAATAAAGAGAATTTTCTCATTTTCATTACACATCATATACATGCATCATACCATGGAAGTTGGACAAAAAATATCACATACAAACACACACCATTTCATTGCATTCCACCAATAATATCACATGGATTCCTTCACTCTTTCACACAAACCACTCAATGATCCCACACAATCCTCACAATTCTCATTTTACAACTCATTTTCTTTTCCAAATCTCTCACACACTCACATTTTATCACATCCTTATCACTAAATCCTACTCTAATTTGACCCCCATAAAGCATAAGAGTGAGTGAGAAAAAAAGGGGAAGCCACCATCACACTGAAAAAGCAACAAAATTCTCAGTCAAAGATAGCAAAAAATTCTGCCAAACCATAAACTTTGCTCTGCATAACCTTTATAATGCACAAGCTGTGATTCAATCTTCAGCCTTCCTATCACAAACCATAAACGGAATCAAAACCTTATCACCATTTTCATATGCAAATCGCCACCTCAAACACTTACATAGAAGCCAAATAATGAGTTAGGTTAACTTTAGTGTGTTTGCGGATTAAAATAGAAGGAGAGAGTAGAAAGGAATCATAAAGCAGTAAAGTTTAGTGTGTTTGCTGATTCAAGCTCACCAAGTGATTCTAAGCTTGGACGAAAACTAGAAATTTCACCGTAGAAGCCGGCAGAAAGTTGCTATAGGTCACTGAAAACTTCAAACATCGCCAGAAAAGTCACCGGAATTTGGAAATTCCAAATTCTGATCCGGTACTTTTTTCTTCATTTTTCTCGGTTTTCTTGCTATATTAACTCTTTTGCGTGTGTGTATGACATTTCCCCTATGTTTTACTCATGTTAAACCTACGAAATCAATGCCAACCATCGTGGTTGATTGATTCAGGGCTTGATGTTCATAAACTAAATCTCTAAAAATGTTCTTGTGTGTAGTGATACATGCCTTTGAATATGAATATATATTGTGTAGGTTTTTGTGTATTGTCATACCCCAAATTCTAGATTTCATCATCATTTGCATAGCATCCAACACATTCTAGGTATGTCATTCATGCATAGCTAACCCTCAAAATTATCAAAAATATTGTCTTGCTTTGTTTTGTTTGTGAATTAGGGTTTACATCAAGGAGATTACTGGTTGATCAGTCAAAGTCTTGGATTGATCATCAATATATCAAATTCTCATGATAAAGAGTTTCACTACATCAACAATCAAGTGTATTCTGGCCTCATTACAAGTTTATCAAGTTTCAAATTCATTTGGTCCACAAATTAGGGTTTATGAGCCAAAGTCAACTGCACCTTTGACTTTTGACCAAGACATGATCTCAAGCCTTGGGACATGATTCAAGATACTCAAATACACATTTGGAGTCCATCCATGGTGTTCAAATAGCTCAAGGGTTGGATTTCATTGAAGTATGCAACTTGGATTTCATCTGGTACAAAAGTCAACCACTGATCAAAGTCAAGTTTGACTTTGGACTTTTTTGGTCAAACATGGACTTCTCAAATCAAAGATCATGAAAACATGTGATTTGGATCATGATCAATCAAGAAAATCAAGGAAAACATCAAAGAATCAAGATTTGTGAAAATTAGGGTTTCATAATGTTTTCCAAGTTATGAAACTCAATGATTTTTACTCAACTTGCCAAGCTCATAACTTCTTCATCAAGCAACCATTTTCTTTATTCCAAAGACCAAATTGAAGAGCTTGTTCCATACTACAAATTTTGTCCTTGAGAATGATTTCCCAAAAAATGAATAGATTTGGAATCTAAACCCCTAGAAAAGTTTTCAACAAAATCTGCCTTGTCTTGGAGCCAACTTGTTGGCCATTTTTCACCATGATCCCAATTGATTCAAGAAAAAATCAAAACATGAAAGTTGTATAGGATGTTTCAAGCTTTCCAAAAATTCCAAGAACACAACATTATTGTACTTGAGCTAGGAGTTTCTAAGATATAAAGTTGGCACTTCAAACTTAAATTATATGTCATTTTCATGACATGTTCTTGATCAAATCTTGAGCCAAACCTACTCAATCCCGTTTTGCAGGTATTCTTGCTTCTAAATCTCAACAAAATATGAGCTTTACACAGATTAATGATGCATTATCCAAGTAGTTAAGACATTGTTCAAGGGATTATTCCATTTAGGGCATAAAGATCACATATCCATTTTGATAAAGAGGCTTTAGTCACAAGTAAACTTGTATGGAGCTTTGCAATTGTTTCCTCTACGCATACTCCATTGCAGAACTCATAAAGCAACACCTCGAAAGTGCTCAACCACCCTAGAGGCTTGTACTTTGCCTTAGAACCATGTGAACTCATGAAACTACCATTTGAATCCAACCAAACTATTTTGCTCCAAACTTGGATTCTGTTTCTCCCTCAATCCTCCAACCTTTCCCTATAAATATAGGACATCTACTCATTCCAAAATACACAACAAACACACAAGAAAGCATAACAAACACCCTTCACATCAGCATTTGCATCAAAGCATCCATTATGCCAAAAACCTCCACTTTGCACAAACTTGTCCAAAGTCTTCCACATCCATAAAATCATCAAACCACCCATCTACACACACCCCAAAACACCTAATTAAGGTGTTCAAACCTTCATCTTCACCAAAATACCTCAAGAACAAAAAGTCAACTCTCAACCTCCATTTGGTTGACTTTCTGCATAAACCAATCCAACTCTTCATTCTGACCAGTTTCAATTCATCTAAACCTTCAAACACCTTCCAAAAACATCCCAAAAACTGTCCATGACATCATTTTGCAATTGCAACACCATTTTATTGAGGATCAAGTTTTCATTTTTCATTCTTGCAAGAGGAATCGTGCCGAGGTTTGAAGTTATTCCAAAGCAAAGTAGGCATTCCAAAAGCATCAAGGAGGTTCATAGAAGCTTTTTGAATCATCACACAACTTTTGTAACCACTTGAAGAGGCATTGGACCTTGCTCCAATAGGTAAGTGTGTCCTAACTTGCAACTATGTGATTATGTTGTCATACTCATTCATTTTGATTACAAACATGTTTGCCATGATACATAGGTCATTTCCCCTCTATCAATTGCTTTGAATCATTGATGTATGTGATTTCATTATGGATTTGCATAATATAGTTCATACTGATGTATGTTAGATTATTTGTTGTTTGATGAAAATATATGCAATTGGTTATTACCATCTTGTTCCTTGTGAAAAATCAAGCAGTTTTCATGTTTACAGTTTTGCATTTCATTGAAAAATGAGGGAGATACGAATTTGAAAAAAAAAATGGAAAATGTTAAAGGTTGAAAATGATGGCCATGGTGCCATTTTCAGTTTCTGAAATTGATTTAATATTTATTTTATCATTTCCATTGTGTTAATGACTGAGGTATTGCGCCATAGTGGTTGGGTGTTATGTTTGAAAGTGTTTGTGAAGCCAAGGTCTGGGGTTCGAATCCCCCTCGCCCTATACCTTTTGATTGTTTTTTTTTATTTTCACATTTTACATGTTAGTTTCCTATATTATGTACAACGCGCGTTGTATATCAAGCCCAACCAACTAGCCAAGTGGCTAGTCTTTAAGCTGGGAATCAGAGGGCGTGGGTTCAACCCATGTGTGGACCACTTCCCTTATTTTTTTAACACTTGTTCCTTTCATATTTTTCTTCATTTTCATGTGATCATATCTCTCAAATTATTTATCCTTTTGAGCTATTGTTTTGCACACTTCTTATTTGTCATACCTATTTTGATAATCCATGAAAAATTTCCAAAAATGATTTTATTTTCACACACTTTTATTTAGTCAAAGTAAGGTACTTTTTTAAAATGGTTTTAGGTTATTAAGTGATTCTTTTTTATTGATTCTTTGATTTTGCTTGATCATATTGATGTTGGTGAATGTCATGTATGTTAGAACAAGATCTTGATTCTGCATATAATCTATAGTTTTGATAATAATAATGCATATATTTTATATGTAACAATTTGGTACTTTAATTCGATCTTAAGTGTGCAGATATACAGGTCTCATTAGAAACAACTTCTAGTGCAACTCAACAAGATTTTGAAACATATTAGAGTTTCGGAAGAAGAATATATGTGTTTCTCAAGAAAGAGTTCGTTTCTAAAGAAAGGATTCTAAAGACTCTGATCAACGCTAAAATTCAAAATACATGATAAGGATCAAAAGCTCAAAGTCCAAAACAAAACGTGAAGACCAAGAATCCGTACAAATGGCTCTTTCCTAAAAAAGTCCAAAGCAAATATTTTGGTCAAAATTGACCAAAAAGCTTTCTAAGCTTTTACTACTTCTTCTCTCCAAGGATTCTACCGTTGAAGACAACTAGCTAAGCTCAAAGACATTTTTATCCCTCAACGAGGTTATAAATAGAAGAATATGTTGCATTGCAAAGGACAAGAACTTACAAGTCAAAAACACTGAAGTACATACTCTATCAAAATCTCAAAGACACAAAGAGTTGTTGCTCATATCTGTGTAGAAATACTGTTCTTAAATTTGTTTCAACCTGCTTATTAAGAAACAATATTGTAAAAATTCTTGTAATACTTTCTAAGTGATTTTCTTTGAGTGACTAAGTGTGTTAGTCAGTAGACTCGAGAGGGCTAAATTGTTGTTGAACAATTTAGAGGTAGATTGTAATTTTTTCTTGAGTGACTGAGCGTGTTAGTCAGTAGACTCGAGAGGGCTAAGTCGTTGATGACTTAGAGGTTGTTTTAATATTGTCAAAGATTAGTGGATTAAGTCCGTGTAATAGGCAAAATCACCTTGGCGGGTGGACTGGATTAGCTTAGTTAGCATTGAACGAGGTGTAGCGTGTGATTTTTGTCGGTTACGCGACCACCTTACCGTAATGGTTGGAATTGGGTGCTACTTTCTGATTTCTTATTTATCCTATGAAGCTGGAAAGGAAAGGGAAGCTATCTAAAACTAACCTTTCACGCAAATGTTTTCTTTAACAAATGCTAAGAGATTGGGGGTCCGATGTCAGATTATACAAAGGGAAGTTGTCAATTACCCAGTGTATATATGGTTATCCATAGATCTTCTTTGGCAGGTTTAAATACTTTCTGGTGTTTATCTGTTATGGGTTGGGAAAATTTCTCCTTTGGGAGTGTTAAGAGAGTGTTTTTGTTGTTTTCGGGTTTTCCGTTGTTTTTGGTAAGGTACTGGACCAAAAGTTTTTTATATGTGTGCTCGCTAAGATTTCGCAATCTTATGCCTACGTATTCCCGTAAAGATAACAGGGAAATCAGAGCAATCGTAGTTCCTCCTATTTCTATGGGAGGAAAGATGTTTGGTGTCTTTTTCAAAGCCCAAGATTAAAGCTAGATGAGTATTTGTGTCTTGTTCAAAGCCCAAGATTGAAGTTAAAGGGGTGATTGAGAGAGAACTTGTCATCTCTAAAGGGAGGTATCTCACTTGTTTATCACAGTTTGTTGGGTAACTGATTATAAAGGGGAATTGCTTTAACTGGAATGTATGGAATCCAGCAATGCCATAATTTCCTTTATAAGGGTGATGTCCTGAAGGAAAAAACTTTAACTCAGTGTAAAGCAATGCCATTTTTCCTTAGGAATCTTCCATGCTAAGAGAGGGACATTGGCTTGGATGTAAATAATCCAGAGGCTTGCCACTTACAGCAATTAGATGAAAGAGGAGGTTTACCAGGATAAAATAGGGACCACAACTTGGATTTTTGAATCAACAAGTGTGCCACTTACAGCAGTTATCTGGGATTGGGTTTTTTGATTGTTTGTTTTGATGTGTGATGTACAGAGAAATGCCTTCCTACAGAGAGAACTTTTGATTTCCTCTGAGGGGATGATGATTTTTTGTGTGCCTTGATTAAAGCCCAAGGTTGAAGCTAAAAGGTTGATTCTGTTTAGGGAGTTTTATATTTGTCTTGTACAAAGCCCAAGATTGAGGCTGAAAGGAGATTGACTCCTCCGGGGAAAGTTTTGTATATCTTGTACAAAGCCCAAGATTGAGGCTAAAAGAATTAACTCCACTAGGGAGAGGTTTTATCTGTCTTGTATAAAGCCCAAGATTGAGGCTAAAAGTTATTGACTCAGCTGGAGAGGTTTTATCTGTCTTGTACAAAGCCCAAGATTTAGGCTAACTTTGTTGAGGAAAAATCATTATACAAAGCCTAAGAGGAGGTTGATTGGGGAATTTCTTATATGAAGCCTAAGAGGAGGCTGGCTTCTACTGAGGATTAGTGAGATCCAGGGACAGGTCCAATACGTGTTAGGGAATCAACCCTTATTGAGGATTGAAGAAGAGTTTAAAATATCAGATGCCCTGAGGTTCTGATTCTGTTATGGTTTTATTGATGGTAATTTGACCCTGTCTGGGGATTTTTAAGGTGAAGGTTTAAACTTTGAGTTTAAAAACCTATGGAGGTTTTAAATCTGCTGGAGATTGATGAAATGATTAGGGTTTTTCCTGTTTTCTTAGGAAACTTGGGAGTTTCTTTGAGATCCAAGAGGAGATGAGACTTTCCAAGTCTACTGGTATGAAGAGGTTGACTCTTAACTGGAGGATAATCTTTGTATGATGCCTAAGAGGAGGCTGATGTTTTAAGGGATGAGAATCAACCCTAAACTGGTCTGATGTTTTGGAATTCTGACTCTCTGGAGGATTGAACTAGTAGAGATGACTAAGTTCTGTCCTATACCTGTAGGAGGTCTTTGGGTCCTTGTACAAAGCCCAAGAGGAGGCTGAGAACTTCTAAGAAGCCTGTGGGTTCTTGTACAAAGTCCAAGAGGAGGCTGGGGATGCTTTTAGGGAGCCTGTGGGTCCAAACCTAAGAAAATTTCAAGAAAGGTTTCACCGGGAATAATCCTTTCTTTGGAGAACGGTTTTAGGGTTTGAATAAATTCAAAAGAGGTTTCACAGGGAATTAGTTCTCTTTGGGGAAATTAATTTCTTGTACACACATTTCTAAGTTGTGACAGTCTTGAGAAAAGTTTCACCGGGAATAATGCATTTCTCTGTTCCATATACAGATGAAATACATAAACAAGTATATTGAAGAAATAGTAGAACTTACAGTTGTGCAAGCTCCAGCATTGTAACCACAGCTGTATGGTTAGTTATTAAAGAAATTGAAGAAAGTTTTGATAATAACTTTGAATTTGAAAAGAGGAAAGTTGTTTTTAAAAGAAGTTTGGGGCTTATACTAATGGAGAGGCCCAGATGAAAAACAGTGATCGCACCGTTATTTTGAAAATTGTATCGGGACTTATACAATGACTGAGGCCCAAATTATTTTTGTACAAAGGGATGGGACTTACACTATATCAAGAGGCACAAAAAATTTTAGAAATGAAGGAAGATGGGACTTACAGCCAAGAGGAGGCCCAAATGAGAATTGTTTGAAAATGGCAATCGCGCCGATATTTTTTAAAACGTATCGAGACTTATACAATGACTGAGGCCCAAAAAGTTTGTGTGTGACAAGGGATGGGTCTTACACTCTACTAGAGGCCCAAAAGTGTTTTGAAAAATGTTTGTGAGGGTGAAAATAATCAAAACCCTAATTTGAATAAAAAATACATTTTAATTTGAATAAAAATCATTTAAAATTATCAAAATTATCAAACATGTGTGAAAAATAAGTTGTGATCTTGGATAAATGTTTGAAAAATCATGTTTTATCCATAGAATAATTTCAAAATCATTTGAATTTGAAAAATCAAGAGAAATAAATATTTTTAAATGTTAAAAAACAAATAAAAATAAATTCTTTACAAAAATATCAAATATATAAAATAAATGATATTTTTGTGAAATTCTTGTAAAATAAAATATTTTAACATTTTTGTGAATTTTGAAAAAAAGAATCAATTCAAAAACATTAAAATTCAGAGAGAAATTAATTTTTAAATCAATTAAATAAAATATCAAAATATTCAAATATTCAAATATTCAAAAATTCAAAAATGGCGCCAAGAACAAGGGGAAGAACACGCGCGCACTCTGTTTTCCCAGATTTGCAAAAGTTATGATATCTCACGGATTAGGCAATGAAATTGGATGAAACCAGCCCCAAACTTGTTAGATTTTAACCCACGAACATGATGGTGGTGTTTAATTTCATTTATTTTAAGTGTGGAGTGAGAAATTCGTGATGAACACTGAAACCCTAGAATTTTGCATAAAGCTCATGAAATCTTAAACATGTAATGGATGAAGCAATTATTTGAGGGTTATCACTCTATAGACTACCAGAAACATGTTGGTAACTTGCAAATGAATTTATGATGCATGCAATATAGAGTTTGAAAGGTTCAGGCTTACTTGAACTTGCTTGTGCAAGAGACTTTTGAATTTGGAGTTAGAGGTGTTCCAGATGTGTTGTGATGACTTGAACAGCTTCACTATACCTTATGGAGTGTGTTGGGAAGCTTGGACTTGATTGGAGATATTTGGGTCACTTCATGGCATCTCAGCTGCATATGAGCTTCAAGTGGATTTGGAGCTTTGGGATTTTGGTGTTACAGATGAGTTTTCAAGTCATGGATCACTCATATATGATATATGTTAGGTGTTGGCATGATTGGTTTTGATAGATTTGCTCTTAATTTGAAAACTCGATAGTGACTTCAAGAAGAAGCAAAATCTGGTTTTTGGAATGTGATTTTGAGGAAAGCATCAGTTGTGGTGCTTTGGTGTTCTCAAACTGATCACAAATGAGCTCTATTTATAGTAGATCAAGTTTGTTTTGCAAGGAATAGTGAATGGCAGTTGGTACAGCTCATTGTCCAACGGTTGCATAAAGGAATCTAAGTCTTCTCTAGCCATTGACTTGGGTCAGTGCAGCGGGCCTATGGTATTCTGATGCTTGAGTTCATCTTGACTCATTTCCAATGTTGTGGACTGATACATGCCAGCTCTATGCACTCCTTGAATGCTTCGTGACAAATTTGAAAGTTTTGGATTTGCAACATTGAATTTCACATGCCTACATGATGATCTTTTGTCTTGGGAGGCTTGTGGCTCAGAGATCTTTTGCTTTGATCTGATCTTTAATGTTTCTAGAAGGATTACAAGACTTGTAATTGCACAAATTAGCCAATTCGAGCAAATGACCTATAATCTGCCTTGGGAAGAAACCAGTCTTTGATGCCATGTTCCAAGGGTTGTAACTCCCTACTCAAATTAAATTTGGAGATGATCTGGTACTTGTTGGAAAGATCTTATGACATACTTTAACTTTTATGTCCACCAATGGATCTGGTTCAGCTTAGATCAAGGTGAAAAATAGCCTCAAAGTTGGTAAAAAATGAAACAGATTCTGACTTGAAAATTTCACTAAGTGTTGGAAAAACTGGTCATTTTCATTTTTTGTGATTTTGATCAATCCATAACTCAAAATCCATGAGGATTTGGAATCTTTTGTAGTTGACACTTTTGAATTATGTCATATGAAGTTTCATTTGAGCTTTGGATGGAAGAAAAAGGCCTTAGGGTTTGGGAGTTATGACCTTGCAAAGTGGGTACCAAATCCATTTTGTTCTAAAACTTAGAAAATTTTAAGTTCCTTATGGTTGCCCCTTTTGCAAGTTACCTCACTTTTCTTGATTTTTCTTGATGGATGATGATCCAAACCATGAATTAACATTATCCTTGACTTAAGGAAGCCTTGTTTGTCAAGAAATTCAAAAATTCAAACTTGACTTTTCGACACAGTTGACTTTTTGTCAGATGAATTCCAAACTGTGTGATCCTCTATTTATCAAGTCCTTAACCTAATTCAAACCTAATGGATGGATTCCATAGGTGTATTAGGGTGTCTTGAATCATGTCCCAAGGTTTGGGAGCATGTCTTGGTCCAAAGTCAAAGGTACAATTGACTTTTTCTTCAAAACCCTAATTGTGGTCCTGATGAAATTGAAACTTGTGAATCAAGCTTATTGGATTAATCCATTGTTGTAAATGGATCAATATGGTGTATTTGAGGCCCTGAAATCATGTCTTGAGGTCTTGGCTCATGTCTTGCCTCAAAAGTCAACTTAGGGGTGAATTAGGTCAAGAAACCCTAATTCCTGACTTTTGATTAGTGCATCCCCTGAGGATATTTTGACTTGATGATTGGGTCCATGAGGTCCCTTGGAGCATTTTGGATCATGTTTTGAAGAATTGGCTCATTCCCAGATGAAAATTTCCATCTGGAGGTCTTGTTCGACCAAAACCCTAATTTGGTGACACTGGCGATCTTGAAGCTTGATCCACTTGGAATGTTGCAACCTTGTGCTTGATTCTTGATATGGGAGAGCTCTTGATCCTTTATGGGTGTTTGAGAGGTTAGACAAGTTGAAGATCATGTCATTTCTTTATTGATCCTTTGTCTAAGTGCTCTGGGAGAGCTCAAAACCCTAATTCTTGATTGTAGTGAATGCTCAACAATCCTTGAGGGGATTGATGAGGCATGAAGGTACATCCTTATTGTGGTGATGATTTTCACAATGATGGGAAATCTTGTGGTCAAAATTTGGGGTATAACACCAGGATAACCATTTGTGTTCTTTCTATTTATACCGTGTTAGCGTGTGTGTGTTACATACTTTATTGAAAAATTTGTAAAACTCAATTCAAACCCCCTTTCTTGTGTTTTTCTCAACCTTCAATTTGCATCAGAGCTCCGTCTCTTTTATTGATTTTCATATCAAACACTTAACCATGTAGAGAGATCCAGCATGAGAAAAACTCTATGGCCACTTCCAACATAAACGAAAGAGACGGTTACAACGCCAAGCCTCTTGTATTTGATGGAGAAAAATTTGACTACTGGAAAGATAGAATAGAAAGTTTCTTTTTAGGTTATGATGCAGATCTTTGGGATATAGTGGCAAATGGTTACGAAACACCGTTTTCTGCTATTAGGATGCCTATTCCTAGAAACAAAATGAGTGATGAGCAAAAGAAAGACTTCAAAAATCATCACAAAGCAAGAACTATTCTTCTAAATGCTATCTCATACAATGAGTATGAAAAAATCACTAACAGAGATACTACAAAGGATATCTTTTATTCCTTGAAAATGACACATGAAGGCAATACTCAAGTCAAGGAAACCAAAGATCTTGCGTTGGTCCAGAAATATGAAGCATTCAAGATGGAAGAAGATGGAACTATTGAATCCATGTTCTCAAGATTCCAAACCTTGGTAGCAGGACTCAAAGTTCTGGACAAAGGATATACTACTGCAGATCATGCTAAAAAGATTGTGAGAAGTCTTCCTAAAAATGGAGACCAATGTTTAATGCATTAAAGTTGTCCAAGGATCTGAATAACATATGTCTTGAAGAATTAGTTAGCTCACTCAGAAGTCATGAAATAGAGCTAGAAGAAGATGAAACTCAGAAAAAGGTTAAATTTGTTGCTTTAAGATCAAGACCAGAAAGAAGTAAGTCAGAGAAAAACAAGGTCATTCAAAATGAAGATGAAAACTCCGATTGTGAAGATTTTGATGACGAAGACGAATTGTCTCTCTTATCTAGAAGAGTCAGACAACTTTGGACAAACATACAAAACAACTTTCGAGGATCCAGAAACAGAGGAGAATATCCAGAATCATATTCTAGAAGAAAAGAAAGTAATGAAATTACTTGTTATGAATGTAAGGAACATAGACACTTCAGACAAGATTGTCCAAAGCTCACAAAGGAAAGCTTCAGAAAAGAAAGATTCAAGAAGAACATGTTTAAAGGAAAGAAGAAAGGTCTTATGGCAACATGGTATAATTCTGATTCTGAAGTTTTAGGATTCGATTCTGAAGATAAGCACGTCGACGTAGCCTTCACAGCCACAACATCTGAAGAGGTTGCAACAGAAATTGAGTCCGACTCAGAAGTGGTATTTTCTGATCTTTCTCGTGCCAATTTAGAATTATGTCTTTCTGAATCACTGAAGAGGTATCAGAAACTTTAACGAAAATTGAAGAATCTGAAAAAGGCTCTTGAAAATGAATTTGAAGAAAATGTCAAGCTTGAGAAAGAGGTTTTAAAACAAGAATATGAAAATCATGTCTTAGATAGAGAAAATTTTTTTCTTAACAAAAAATGTTTAAAACTTGAAGAAACTCTTTCTAAAGCTACTTCTTCTTCTGAAACCATCTTATATAAGTATGATAAGGCTTTTCAAAAATTCTTAAATAATAGTATAGATAGAAGTAGAATGTCTTCTATGATCTATGGTGTTAACCAAAATGGAAAAAGAGGAATAGGCTATGATTCTGACAATGATGATCAAAAACCTTTCAAGAAAGCAAACCTGAATCTCCTTTTTCTTACCATTATACACCAGCACAGACACGAAAATTTAATGCTGCAAGAAAACCTAAGTTTATCAGAAACTCTAGGAACACTAATTTAAAAGGACCCAAAAGTTTATGGGTACCAAAGGATAAAATAGTATATGTTGCAGATATCTTATGCAGCAGAGTTAAAACATCAGTCATGGTACTTGGACTCTAGATGCTCGCGACACATGATGGGAAGAAGGCATATGTTCCAAAGTCTGAAACTTAAAGATGCTGGATACGTAGAATTCGGAGGAGATCAGAAAGGAAGAATCAAAGGTTCTAGAATAGTAGGTAATGGATATCTTCCTTCTATATCTAATGTACTCTATGTTGAGGGATTGATGTACAATCTGTTATCCATAAGTCAATTAAGTGATAACGGTTATGACATTATTTTCAATCAAAAAACGTGCAAGGCTATTAGTCAGAAAGATGACATTGTTCTCTTCACTGGAAAGAGGAAAAACAACATTTATAAGATTAATCTTTCTAATCTGAAAAACCAATATGTTAGGTGCTTAATGGCTGTTAACGAAGAGCAATGGGTGTGGCATAAACGCTTGGGACATATTAGTATGAGGAGAATTTCTCAGCTAAATAAACTTGAGTTAGTCAGAGGCCTGCCTAAGCTGAAGTTTACTTCAGATGCACTCTGTGAAGCATGTCAGAAAGGCAAGTTTTCGAAAACATCCTTTAAATCTAAAAATGTTGTTTCCACCTCCAGACCTTTGGAGCTTCTACACATTGACTTGTTTGGCCCCGTTTAAACGACATCAGTCAATGGCAAGAGGTATGGACTTGTCATCGTTGATGATTATAGTCGCTGGACATGGGTAAAATTTCTTAGACACAAGAATAGTCGCATTCTGTGTTTACAAGTTTTTGTTCTCAAGTGCAAAATGAATTTAATTCTAAAATTGTTAGACTTAGAAGTGATCATGGTGGATAATTTGAGAATCAACTATTTGAAGAACTATTTGACTCTAATGGCATATCTCATGATTTCTCCTGTCCTTGAACTTCACAACAAAATGGAGTTGTAGAAAGGAAAAATAGAACGTTGCAAGAAATGGCCAGAACCATGATCAACGAAACTAATGTAGCTAAGCACTTCTGGGCAGAAGCTATGAATAGAACATGTTATATTCAGAATAAGATCTCCATTGGAACCATTCTGGAGAAGATTCCTTATGAACTGTGTAAAGGAAGAAAACCCAACATTTCCTACTTTCATCCTTTTTTATGTTCGTGTTTTATTTTAAATACTTAAGAGAATCTAAACAAGTTTGATTCTAAGGCACAAAAGTGTATTATGTTAGCATACACATAACGCTCTAAGGGCTATAGAGTATACAATACATAAACATGTATTGTCGAGGAATTAATCCATGTTAGATTTAACGATAAGCTTGACTTAAAAATGTCAAAGCTAGTTGAGAATTTTGCAGATCTATAAGTTACCCTCATAGGTTCTGGTCATAGGACAAAAGACTCTGAAATCATAGATCCAAAACATGCTTATACATCAGAAGCAACTGAATGTCCTTCCATGCAGAAAGGACAAAAGCTTAGACAAACTATTTCTAAAGATCTGATTCTAGGAGACAAAGTTGAACATGTCAGAAAAGATCTATATTCAAACATTCTGAAGAAGTACTCTTAGGATTAGTATCTCTGATAGAACCAGCATCTTGTGTAGAAGCACTTCAGGACAATGAATGGATTCTAGCAATGCAAGAAGAGCTAGATCAGTTCTCCAAGAATGATGTCTGGGATCTAGTGCTTAAGCCCAAGGGAACTCATGTTATTGGAACAAAATGGGTATTCAAAAACAAATTAAATGAGAAAGGAGAAGTTGTCAAAAACAAAGCACGACTGGTTGCACAAGGTTACATTCAACAAGAAGGAATTGACTGTAATGAAACCTTTGCTCTAGTTGCCAGGTTAGAATCTATATGCCTTCTCATCTCTTTTGCTGTTAATAGTAATATTAAGTTATATCAAATGGATGTTAAAAGTGTGTTTCTAAATGGTTACATTTCTGAAGAAGTGTATGTTCACCAACCTCGATGTTTTGAAAATTCTAAGTTTCCAGAACACATTTTTAAACTTAAGAAGTCATTGTATGGTCTTAAACAAGCTCTCAGAGCTTGGTATGAAAAATTAAGTTCTTTTCTTTTAGAAAATGACTTTACCATAGGAAAAGTGGATATTACTCTCTTTTGTAAGAACTTTCGAAACGACCTCATGATATGCCAAATCTATGTAGATGATATAATTTTTGGTTCTGCTAATACTTCTGCATGTCAAGATTTCTCTAAGCTAATGCAGGCAGAATTCGAAATGAGCCAAATGCAAGACTTAAAGTATTTTCTAGGAATTCAAATCAATCAAACTCCAGAAGTCACATTTATACATCAAGGAAAATATACTAAGGAACTTCTAAAGAAGTTCGATATGACAGAAAGCAAACCAGCTAAAACTCCCAAGTATCCTACTTGCATTCTTAAGAAAGACGAAGTAAGTAAAAAAGTTTGTCAGAAGCTCTATTGTGGTATGATAGGCTCTCTTCTCTATCTGAATGCCTCACGGTCATATATTTTATTCAGTGTATGTCTTTGTGCTCGCTTTCAATCAAATCCAAGGGAAAGTCACTTAACTGTTGTTAAGAGAATTCTAAGGTATCTGAAAGAAACTTCTAACCTTGGCTTGATGTATAAGAAAATGTCAGAATACAAGTTATCAGGTTTCTGTGATGCAGATTATGCTGGAGACAGAATAGAACATAAGAGCACTTCTGGGAACTGTTAGTTTCTGGGTAGCAATCCCGTCTCATGGGGAAGCAAAAGACAATCTACAATTGATTGATCTACTATAGAAGCAGAATATATCTCAGCATCACTTTGTTGAACTCAGATGCTCTGGATGAAAAGTCAGCTTGAAGACTTTCAGATATATGAAAGTAAAATTCCTATCTATTCTGACAACACTGCAACTATTTGTTTAAGTAAGAATCCTATTTTACATTCTAGGGCTAAACACATAGAAATCAAACATCATTTTATTCGAGACTATGTTTAGAAAGGGACTATCTCCTTACAATTCATTGATACAGATCATCAATGGGCTGATATTTTTACAAAACTCCTAGCTGGAGATAGATTCTTGTTCATTCTAAAACATTTGAAAATGGAGTTTTGTCCAGAATGAAACTTCTAATGTTTAGCACCTTCTATGAAATTGTGATTCCGATTTTATATATTTTAATGTGTTTCTGATCTCTTGAAATTTCTACCAATTAGAAAATATCTTAATCAAAAACATCTCAAGTAAGAAACTTTTTGGTTTTCTTATCCTCGAGAACATCAAAACGGTGAAAATTCAAACTGACGGCTATGATTCACTCTTACACGTGTAAATCATATTCTGATGATTGAGTGACACCTTGAGCATTGGGATGTGTTGAGAGTAGGTAAAAAAATCATTATTACTTTCCCCCATTTCGGTCTTTTTCAAGAAACGGTAATTAATTATTTTCTTTATTACTCACTATTCTCTTCATCACACACTATTCACTTCACTTCATACACTATAACCCTAAAATTTCAAAACCAACTGTCCTCTCTAAGAAATTTCGTCATTCATGGATGCTCAACAACAAGCTCTCTATAACTTCTCTAAACAAATGGAACACTAGACAAGCCCTTCTCAATAATCCGGTACAGACCTCATATCTCCGATATCTCAAATCATGCCCCAAACAATGGTCGCTCCTCAACAACAGCAAATTCACATTCTAAATCGACCTGAAGAACTCCATCTGAAAATAGCCCCTGAGGAATTGGAAGTTTGCTGTGAACTCTTAGTTGACTTCGAAAACCTAAAAGAAAATGGTGTGGATTTAACTACTGGTGTAAAGAAACAAGGCTGTGAAAACTATTTCAAGCGTCTTTTCGGCCCCGTCTACACCACTCTGGTAAGAGATTTCTGGGTTCATGCTAATGCTGATGATCATTATATTGTTTCGGATGTTAAGGGAAAAAGGGTTGTCATCACCGAAAAATCAATTGTTTCTCTATTGAAAATGGAATACAATAAGGACAAGTGTGTCTACAACATGAGTAGCAAGACAGTTTACCTAAATCAAACAGACATACCTTCAATCTACACTCAATGCTCTGATGAGAAATCAAAACCTAAGGCAACGGATTTGTCCAACCAACTTCGCATTTGGTTCAAGATCATTCTGGGTTGTATTCACACCAGACCTTTAACAAGTTCATCCGACTATGCTAACACTATCAAAAGTACATGCTGTATTTTCTACAGCAAGGAGTGAAAATGGATCTTCCCTCCATTCTGTTCAAATTCCTTCGAGACTCTGTCAGAGATTATAGAGATAAGCCAAAAGGGCATATTCCTTTGGGAAGACTCATTTCAAATATTTTGATGGAAAGTGGTCTTGTGGATCATCTGGTAAATCATAACTTGGTTTATAATCTTGGTGAAGATATTGGAAAACCCTTCAATATAAATAATGTCAAGAGCATGACTATTATCAAAGAAATCACGGTTGAACCCACTATGGATACAGACTTTGAAAATATCAAAGGACGAAGGACTATTGTTGACAATTATCCTCTGTTCACCCAAATTGATCTTACTTAGACCAGATTGAAAAAGATTGTCATGATGTATTTGGAATCTCGTTTGACTAACTCCTAGTTGAACCACCAAACCTCTACAAAAGGAAACATGTTTCCTCAAAGGTCATGACTGCAAAGAAAAAGAAGTTTGGCCATAAGGAATCGAGAAATTCCTTCATGAACACTAAAACAGTTGTTTCCTCCACTTCAACAACTGCAATTTCTGACTCCTCAACATTGGTTGCTTCTGGGTCAGATACCAGAATCCTTGTTTCAAATATTCCTCCCCTACCACCATCATTCTCAACCATAGTTACTACCTTCGCCATCCCACCTACACCACCTTGTGTTTCTGCTCCTCTTGAAAAATCCAAAATAACAACCATCTCCACCACGTCTGCTCCTGTATCTCTTTTAGAACATGTCTTCTCATATTTAGTTCCACATGTTTCCATATCGCCTTCAGAAACTACATTTCCAAACTTTGTCGCAATCACATCAGAATCTCTATCGTCTCCACATCCCTCAGCACACACTGTTTCTAGAGAATCTACATTTGACGACGAAGTTCATCATGACTCTCAACCTTCTGATTCTCAACCTCCTAGCAAAACACTGGCTGATGTTCTTTCTATCTTTTTGGAAGAGTTTGTCACTAAAGCTCAAGGGCTTTATGAAGAATCCAATTCTAGTGATAAGCCTACCCTTCTGACTAAAAATTGGAATCTCTTTAACACTTGGCTAATAGAAAAATTTCAAGAAACCAAGTGTTTCTCAGATCAAGTTAAAGAGGAGTTTGTGAGTCAAGCAGAAATATGACTAGAAGAGAGGAAAGAAAAAGAAAGGCTTTCTGAAGAAGCAAGAAAGGAATTTGAGAGAATTGCTGCTAAGATTGCCAATAAGGAAGCTGAAAAGAAAGTCGCTGCAGAAAGGGAAGTTGTCCTATAAGCTGCTGCTGAAAAACGTGTCTCTGATGATAATCTCTCCCAATTATGGACAGACATTTGTAAACTTGCAGAACAATCAGAAAATGGTGCAATAAAGGTTGGATAGTCAAGATGAAGTTAATCTCCATCAAGGATATGCTCACTTAACTTCTTGCAAGGAATCCTTCTACTTCCCTTCCCTAGGCACCTTAGGGCTTACCCTTGTCTTTTTAGTTCGTTTCTGTATTTTTTTCTCCCGTGTATTTTCAATCCTATTTATAACAATCTTTTTTATTATGACAAAAAGGGGGAGTAAAAGTTGAAATGATTTTGATATATATATATATATATATATATATATATATATATATGCTCTCTAAAAACTCATGCTCACATTCTAACACCATATATACAAGCATGTGAAAGAAATTACATGATTGTTCCGTTAGAAGCTTCTGGTGGTAAACATTGCAAAAAGAATTCAACTCAGAAGAAGTAAACATGAGATATAAGCTCAAGGGGAGCTTGTCTATCTCGGGGCAGTATTCTAAAAGTTAACTCTGATTTCTTTAGCACATTAAAGCATATACATTGTTTCATCAAAATACATGATTTTGTCTTCATCAAAAACGGGGAGATTGTTAGAACAAGATCTTGATTCTGCATATAATCTCTAGTTTTGATGATAACAATGCATATATTTTATATGTAACAATTTGGTACTCTAATTTTATCTTAAATGTGCAGATATACAAGTCTCATTGGAATCACCAACTAGCGCAACTCAACAAGATTCTGATACATATCGGAGTTTCTGAAGAAGAATATATGTGCTTCTCAAGAAAGCGTTCGTTTCTAAAGAAAGGATTCTGATGACTCTAATCAACGCTAAAATTTAAAATACATGATGAGGATCAAAATCTCAAAGTCCAAAGCAAAGCGTGAAGAGAAAGAATCCGCACAAACTGCTCTTTCCTAAAAAAGTCCAAAGCAGAGATTTTGCTCAGAATTGACCAGAAAGCTTTCTAAGCTTTTACTACTTCTGCTCTCCAAGGATTCTACCGTTGAAGACAGCTAGTAAAGCTCAAAGACATTCTTATCCCTCAACGAGGTTATAAATAGAAGACTATGCTGCATTGCAAAGGACAAGAACTTACAAGTCAAAAACGCTGAAGTACATACTCTATCAAAATCTCAAAGACACTAAAAGTTACTACTCATATCTATGTAGCAATATTGTTCTTAAATTTGTTTCAACCTGCTTATTAAGAAGCAATATTGTAAACATTCTTGTAACACTTAATAAGTGATTTTCCTTGATTGACTAAGTGTGTTAGTCAGTAGACTCGAGAGGGCTAAATTGTTGTTGAACAATTTAGAGGTTGATTGTAAGTTTTCCTTGAGTGACTAAGTGTGTTAGTCAGTAGACTCGAGAGAGATAAGTCGTTGATGACTTAGAGGATGTTGTAATCTTGTAAAAGATTAGTGGATTAAGTCCTTGTGATAAGGCAAAATCACCTTAGCGGGTGGACTGGATTAGCTTAGTTAATAGTGAACCAGGATAACCATTTATGTTCTTTCTATTTATACCGTGTTAGCGTGTGTGTGTGTGTGTGTGTTACATACTTCATTGAAAAATTTGTAAAACCCAACTCAAACCCCCTTTCTTGTGTTTTTCTCAACCTTCAATGTATATTGTGTGAACCTTGCTTGATGTTGGTCACATAGTCCCTTTGATTTTTGCCTAAGTTTGATGCACTTTAATGCATGATTTTCATATGTACATGTCTTGTTTCTTCATGTTTGATTATGAAACATTACCTTTGACTTTAGCATGATACTCACACCATATTGAACCTTTGATGTATGCTTTCTATGTGTTTGAATCATCTTTGATCATATGCTCATGATTTGCCTTAACTTTAATACCATGACTTTGTTTGGTTCTTAAACTTCAGGCTTGTTATGTTTAAACCTTTTGAAATGCTTAGACTTGATTGTAATCACAATGAACTCTTGACATAAAGCCTTGGTTGTTACCCTTATGTCTTGAACCATGTTTAACTTGTTTCCATCAGTAAGTGGTATCTTAAACTTGTCCACGGTTGTTTGAAATATTAAATTGTATTCACGATTAAGTGGTGTTAGTCTCAACTCTAAACTATGTCACAATCTTGACCTTTTCATGCTTTGTTCCTCATCCATGATTCACATGTTGATTTGAACTTTTGCTTATCCATGAATTTGGTTTGATATTGTTATATCCATGATTCACATGTTGATTTGAACCTTTGGTTGTTGTTATTACATCCATGACCTATATGTTGACATTGTTATATCCTTCGTGTCCTTGATGATATTGTTGATGTTGTTACATATATGCTCGCATGTTGTTACTTATGTGTTTATATTCTATGCCCACATGTTATTGTTTTGAACATGCTATGAGATTCTATACTTGTGTTGTTACTTTGGTCTTGTTAGAACCATGTCTCATGTATGCTTTGATTAAGTATCATCCATGTTTATATGTTCATCCTTGTTTGTTACCATGATCATTTATGACTTTGTTAAGTCTTGTCTTAGATTTTGTCACATCTAGCTTCATGTGTTTGTTGTTATCATGTTCATTTAACTTTGTTATATCTCATTACATCTCATAGTTGATATCATGTATGAATGTTATCTTTTCCATGAGTTGTATTTCTTTGTTTGATGTCATGTTTGAACATCATCTTTATCATCTCTTTATCCACTTTAGTTGATATCTTGTTTGAATGTCATCTTTTGTCATTTGTTGTTTACTTTGATATCATGTTTGGATATCATTCTTGTTCATCTCATCCATTATCACCCATATTGTAACACCCCCAATCTATACCCCCAATTAATTAAAACAGTAAAAGAAAATTCAAAATTTCGTCAGAGTATATTTAAATTATCATGGCATAGACCGAGGGGTCACATCAAATTGAAACAATTCATACAACACCTGCTCATAAAGATATGCAACAGTGGGGTAGCTATCAACAGAGGAACTCAGTTCCTTACACCCACATTTCAGAATTTAGAATAAAAGCGAAAAATCTAAAACTGAATAACATACATATATATCACATGAAAAGTTTGTCATACATCGAGTTGTACATGCACAAGCCAAAAGATATATATACAGAATACACAATAATCACTAACGGCCTCCCTAACTACCCGGTGTCACATATCAGAGCCGACCGACAAAAGAATGAAGACGCAAAGCTTCACAAAAATACCTCCAGCAACTCTAATCTGCAATGCCTCATAGAGCATTATAAAACAGCAGAAGGGTGAGAAAAACAACCATAATATAATTGCATACAATCATATATATAACACAAAAATACACATATATACGTTTCTCACCACAACTCACACCATAATTCCAACACAATGCAACACAAGGTATAATTCATATTTCCATCACCAACACATATCCATATACCAATTATATCCACAACTCCACACATCAAACAATCATAATGATTTATGCAATGCAAGAGACCGACACAACGACTCCATGTATATGCACATGCGGTACCGACTTCCATTGTTTCTCATCACTAGTTCACTCAGGAACTCAGCTGGAATCATCGTTCGTTACATCACTGTAACTCCCCGTCGGGCATACGATGCTCCCCGTCGCTCACACCTCTTTGTATAAGGCACACGACGTTTGTGGATCGCTCACACCTCTTTGTATAAGGCACACGACCCGATCGCTCACACCCCACATGGGCACACGGCCGTCTATAATCATCGCCCACACCTCTTTGTATAAGGCACACGACGTTATAGCGAATTCCCTCTGGAATCCAAACCATCACTCAGGACGTCTCAACAATGCATATCATGATGCTTGGCATACAATGACCCATGACATTTAATATGCACACATAAATACATTCATTCACATCGACAAAATCACACTTTGCACTTATGCCCAAAACAATGCATTTAATTTCCATACGACCACAAATCATCACAACCCCATCTAAACACATACATTTACCTCATACAACAGCACCTTGCATAATACACATCAATTACGCACAGTTATAATGACAAAAGTCGACGACCGACACTATTCCCAATTTTCTGACATAATTAAATCGGCTAACAATTTCCACACCATCATAATAAGAAAGTACAGTTCAATAGCTACACAACGATACCAAGAATGTAAAAATCGGACAAACGGAACTCAAGTTACGAAAGAAAACGAAAAAAGATATTTTGAAAAGTCCCATTTTGCAATTGTCCTGTCCATACGCGTATTTCCCTGAGCCATACGCGTATGAGCAGAGACTCATTTTCCCCAAAGTTCACGTGTAAAAGTCCGTACGCGTAATGCCTAACCTCGTACGCGTATTGCCCTGAAATGCTTCGCGTATCATACGCAAATGGGCAGATGGCCGAGCAAAATAACATTCCATACGCGTATTGGCCCATGACTCGCCCTCCATACGCGTATTGCCAAGGTCCATACGCGTATGAACATGCCCCATACGCGTATGACTTGGAAAAACCAGAAAAATTTCTACAGAACGAAGTTCTGCGTTTTCTAACCAAAAATCCTCCAATTTTCACCTACACCCAGAAAATTTACCAATACAATGCATAGCAACATGTATCTATCATATACCAACAATAATGAACACTAAAAGCATGATTTCCAACACATTTAATCAATTTCTAATCAATTTGACACAATATGGGTTTTACTAAATATTTTCATTTCAATCCAACAAACACCACAAATACACATACATAATTATACACAATCATACAATAATTGAGTTTCGCACCCTTACCCGATTAAATCGATTCTAGAAGTTGATTTTTTTCTTGATTTCCCAAGCTTTCTCACTATTTCTCTTCTTCTTCTCTTTTCTCTCCTTTTTCTTTCTTCTCCCTTTCTTTCTTTCTATTTTTCTCTCTTCTATTTTCTATTTTCTTACTTAATGAAAAATATCCTAAAATGACCAAAATACCCCCACACTCAAATATCTCGCAAACGATCCCAAAACTCGATAAAATATCTCAACATTGAAAAATAACATATTTTCAGATAAAAGTCGAAAATAAAATAAAATAATAATAAAATAATCAAACGACTCGATTAAATAAAACTCACACAAAAACTAGGTCGTTACAACTCTCCCCCACTTAGAAATTTTCGTCCTCGAAAATATTACCTGAGATGAACAACTCTGGATACGACTCCCGCATCCGACTCTCCAACTCCCAAGTCAAATTACCCTCAGCAGCGCCTCCCCACGCCACCTTCACAAGTGCAATATCCTTGCCCCGCAACCGCTTCACTTCGCGATCCAAAACCCTAACTGGTACTGCCTCAACTGTAAGGTTCTCCCTTACTTCAACCTCATCCATCGGAATCACATGCGACGGATCCGGAACATACTTTCGACGCTGTGAAACATGAAACACATCGTGCAAATTCGACAGATTCGGCGGCAACGCCACCCTATAAGCCATAGCACCCACCCTCGTGGATATCTGGTAAGGACCAATAAACCGAGAAGTAAGTTTCTTCGATTTCAATGCACGACCCACACCCGTTACCGGCGTAACCCTCAAAAATACATGATCGCCCTCTTGAAACTCAAGATCCTTCCGTCTCCGATCATGATAACTCTTTTGTCTACTCTGAGAAGCTTTCATCTTCTCACGAATAAACTTCACTTTCTCCGTCGTCTGTTGCACCAATTCTGGCCCAACCACCGTTTCCTCACCAGATTCGTGCCAACACAACGGTGTCCGACACCTTCGTCCATACAATGCTTCAAACGGTGCCATTCCAATACTAGAATGGAAACTGTTATTATACGTAAACTCAATCAATGCAAGATAACTATCCCACGCACCACCTTGTTCCAAAACACAAGCTCTCAACAAATCCTCCAAAGACCGAATCGTCCTCTCCGTCTGACCCTCCGTCTGCGGATGATAAGCCGGACTCAATCTCAATTTAGAACCCAACACCTTCTGTAAACTTTCCCAAAATCTCGATGTAAATCTAGGATCTCGATCAGAAACAATACTCAATGGAACCCCATGTAATTTCACAATCACACTGATGTAAATCTCAGCTAACCGCTCCAAAGTAAAACTGATATCAATCGGAATAAAATGAGCCGATTTAGTCAGCCTGTCAACAACCACCCAAATAGCATTATGCCCTCGCTGAGTATTCGGTAACCCTGTTACAAAATCCATGGAAATACTATCCCATTTCCATTCAGGAATATCCAACGGTTGCAACAAACCACTAGGCCTCAGATGTTCCACCTTCGATTTCTGACAAGTCAAACATGCATAAACAAACTGAGCCACATCTCTTTCAATCCAGACCACCAGAAAATCTTCTTCAAGTCTTGGTACATCTTATTCGCTCCCGGATGTATACTCAAATTACTCCGGTGTCCTTCCTCCAAAATCATCTTTTTCAACTCTGCATCATCAGGAATACAAATCCTACCTTGAAATCTCAAAACACCATTAACATCCACTTGAAAATCCCTATCCGCGTCTTTTTCTCCCACCAACATCAAATCCACAAATTTCACATCCAGCTTTTGCTTCTCATTAACCGTCTTCAGAAAATCATTAGTAATCGTTAGCATACCAAGCCTAACGCTATCCGACGTCACTTCACAAACCAAACTCAAATCTCTAAACGATTCCAAAAGTTCCCACTCCTTAACCATTAAAGCGGACATATGTAACGATTTCCAGCTCAAAGCATCAGCTACCACATTAGCTTTACCAGGATGATAATTCAAGCCAAAGTCGTAGTCCTTCAAGAATTCCAACCATCTACGTTGCCTCATATTTAGCTCTTTCTGATCAAACAAATATTTCAAACTTTTATGATCACTAAAGACTTCAAACCTTGCACCGTAGAGATAATGCCTCCAAATCTTCAACACAAACACCACAGCCGCTAACTCAAGATCATGAGTAGGATAATTCTTCTCATGAACTCTTAACAGCCTTGAAGCATAAGCCACCACCTTACCTTCTTGCATCAGAACACCACCTAGACCAATCAAAGAAGCATCACAATAAACCACAAATGGTTCATTAGGATTCGGCAAAATCAAGATCAGAGCTGTCGTCAATCTTCTCTTCAGCTCAGTGAAACTCTCCTCACACCGAATATCCCAAATGAACGCTTGCCCTTTACAAGTCAACTGGGTCAAAGGAAGTGCTAGTTTCGAAAAACCTTCAATAAACCTCCGATAATAACCAGCCAAACCCAAAAAGCTTCAAATTTCAGTAACAGATCTCGGAGCCTCCCATTGTAGAACTGCTTCTACTTTAGATGGATCCACAGCAATACCATTACCTGAAATTACGTGTCCAAGAAAACTCACCTCCGACAACCAGAATTCACACTTGGATAATTTAGAAAAAAGCTTCCTCTCCTTCAAAACCTGCAAAACAATACGATGTTCTGTATGCTCCAACCAAGACTTAGAATAAATTAAGATATCATCAATAAACACCACCACGAAACGATCCAGATGCTCGTGAAAAATACGATTCATGTATTCCATAAACACACCTGGCGCATTAGAAACCCCGAACGGCATCACAGAATATTCATAATGACCCTATCGTGTTCTAAAAGCCATCTTCTGAATGTCTTCCTCCTTCACCCTTATCTGATGATACCCTGACCTCAAGTCAATCTTACTAAACACACACGCACCAACTAACTGATCCATCAGATCATCAATTCTTGGAAGAGGATACTTATTCTTGATTGTCACCTTATTCAACTGGCGATAATCAATACACAATCGCATACTCCCATCCTTCTTTTTCACCAATAACACTGGAGCACCCCAAGGAGAAACACTAGGTCTCATGAACCTCTTTTCCAGCAACTCATTCAACTGTTTCTTTAACTCCACCAACTCAGATGCCGACATACGATAAGGTGCCATAGAAACAGGTCTAGTACCAGGGACTGGATCTATAGAAAACTCCACCTCTCTCTCTGGCGGCAAGTCTGAAATATCCTCAGGAAACACTTCCGGAAATTCACACACCACAGGAAACACATCAAGTGAGACTTGACTGTCCACAGTTAAAGATGCAAACAAACCAAACAACTGAGCTTCATCCGCCAAAAGTTTCTTCAACTCTTTGGTAGATAAGAAACTCGAGTCTTCGTCTTCCTCAAGAGAAGGAAACCTTACCAGCTTATGATAACAATCAATATGAACCCGATTGAATTGCAACCAATTCATACCCAGGACCACATCTAAACCCTCCAACGGTAAACACACCAAATCCATCTCAAAGTCTTTACCATAAATGGTCAAAGGACATCTTAGACAAACCAAGGAAGTAGTTACTGATCCCATTGCTGGAGTATCAATAACCATTTCACCACCCATCACAGACAACACAAGATTCAAACGCTTCACGCACTCAGACGAAATAAACGAATGAGTCGCTCCAGTATCAATAATGGCAATCAAAGGAGTACTATTAATAAAACAAGTACCTCTTATCAGACGATCTGCACTCGAAGTCTGAGTCCCCGATAATGCAAACACTTTCCCACTAGCTGGAGCTTGTTTCGGTTTCAGACACTTTGTACTAACATGTCCCAGCTCCCCACAATTAAAGCACTTCACCACGTTCTTCTTACAATCAGCTGCAATGTGTCATATACCTCCACAGTTAGAACACTTTCTAAAATCTTTCCTGCACTCAAACTGACGATGCCCCACTTCACCACATCTATAACATCTCATAGGACCAGACATTCCTCCTCCACTTGACCTTTTCTCAAAATTCCCTCTTTATTTACCTTTATCAGCTGGTGTCACATACGGACCACCACGGAACTGTTGTTTCCCTTTCATGTCACTTACACTCTTGTAATGAGTAGAACGAGCCTTACTGTCTTCTTCATAAATCCTACAACAATCTACCAAATCAGAAAACCTCCGAATCCTCTGATATCCAATCGCCTGCTTTATCTCAGGACGCAAGCCATTCTCAAACTTTACACACTTAGAGAATTCAGCAGTCGCTTCAGCATAATGAGGATAAAACTGCACAAGTTCCAAAAACTTAGCAATATAATCAACAACAGACATATTACCTTGTTTTAGTTCCAGAAACTCAATTTCCTTCTTTCCTCTCACATCTTCAGGAAAATACCTCCTCAAGAACTCCCGGATAAAAACTTCCCAAGTAATCTCTTCCTCCTCTGCAGCTTCCAACACACGACGAGTACTAACCCACCAGTCATCAGCTTCTTCCAATAACATGTGAGTACCCAGTCTAACCTTCTGATCTTCAGCATAATCCACCACTCGGAAAATCCTTTCAATCTCTTTCAGCCAAATCTGCGCACCATCCAGATCATATCTTCCTTTGAAGACAGGCGGTTTGTTCTTCCTGAACTCATCATTACCTGCAGCATGAGGTGCACCCTCCACAGCACAAGCCATAGCTTGCATAGCCGCAGCCAAAGCAGCATCATTCCTACCAGCCATATTCTGTTCATTTCCAATAACAGAAACTATGGTTAAACAAACAACTCACTCCACACACCACACAAACTAGGACTGACACAAACTGACACGGACTGGCTCTGATACCACTTAATGTAACACCCCCAATCTATACCCCCAATTAATTAAAACAGTAAAAGAAAATTCAAAATTTTGTCAGAGTATATTTAAATTATCATGGCATAGACCGAGGGGTCACATCAAATTGAAACAATTCATACAACACCTGCTCATAAAGATATGCAACAGTGGGGTAGCTATCAACAGAGGAACTCAGTTCCTTACACCCACATTTCAGAATTTAGAATAAAAGCGGAAAATCTAAAACTGAATAACATACATATATATCACATGAAAAGTTTGTCATACATCGAGTTGTACATGCACAAGCCAAAAGATATATATACAGAATACACAATAATCACTAACGGCCTCCCTAACTACCCGGTGTCACATATCAGAGCCGACCAACAAAAGAATGAAGACGCAAAGCTTCACAAAAATACCTCCAGCAACTCTAATCTGCAATGCCTCATAGAGCATTATAAAACAGCAGAAGGGTGAGAAAAACAACCATAATATAATTGCATACAATCATATATATAACACAAAAATACACATATATACGTTTCTCACCACAACTCACACCATAATTCCAACACAATGCAACACAAGGTATAATTCATATTTCCATCACCAACACATATCCATATACCAATTCTATCCACAATTCCACACATCAAACAATCATAATGATTTATGCAATGCAAGAGACCGACACCACGACTCCATGCATATGCACATGCGGTACCGACTTCCATTATTTCTCATCACTAGTTCACTCAGGAACTCAGCTGGAATCATCGCTCGTTACATCACTGTAACTCCCCGTCGGGCATACGATGTTCCCCGTCGCTCACACCTCTTTGTATAAGGCACACGACGTTTGTGGATCGCTCACACCTCTTTGTATAAGGCACACGACCCGATCGCTCACACCCCACATGGGCACACGATAGACTATAATCATCGCTCACACCTCTTTGTATAAGGCACACGACATTATAGCGAATTCCCTCTAGAATCCAAACCGTCACTCAGGACGTCTCAACAATGCATATCATGATGTTTGGCATACAATGACCCATGACATTTAATATGCACACATAAATACATTCATTCACATCGACAAAATCACACTTTGCACTTATGCCCAAAACAATGCATTTAATTTACATACGGCCACAAATCATCACAACCCCATCTAAACACATACATTTACCTCATACAACAGCACCTTGCATAATACACATCAATTACGCACAGTTATAATGACAAAAGTCGACGACCGACACTATTCCCAATTTTCCGACATAATTAAATCGGCTAACAATTTCCACACCATCATAATAAGAAAGTACAGTTCAATAGCTACACAACGATACCAAGAATGTAAAAATCAGACAAACGGAACTCAAGTTACGAAAGAAAACGAAAAACGATATTTTGAAAAGTCCCATTTTGCAATTGTCATGTCTATACGCGTATTGCCCTGAGCCATACGCGTATGAGCAGAGACTCATTTTCCCCAAAGTTCACGTGTAAAAGTCCGTACGCGTAATGCCCAACCTCGTACGTGTATTGCCCTGAAATGTTACGCGTATCATACGCAAATGGGCAGATGGCCGAGCAAAATAACATTCCATACGCGTATTGGCCCATGACTCGCCCTCCATACGCGTATTGCCAAGGTCCATACGCGTATGAACATGCCCCATACGTGTATGACCTGGAAAAACCAGAAAAAAATTCTGCAGAATGAAGTTCTGCGTTTTCTAACCAAAAATCCTCCAATTTTCACCTACACCCAGAAAATTTACCAATACAATGCATAGCAACATGTATCTATCATATACCAACAATAATGAACACTAAAGGCATGATTTCCAACACATTTAATTAATTTCTAATCAATTTGACACAATATGGGTTTTACTAAATATTTTCATTTCAATCCAACAAACACCACAAATACACATACATAATCATACACAATCATACAATAATTGAGTTTCGCACCCTTACCCGATTAAATCGATTCTAGAAGTTGATTTTTTTCTTGATTTCCCAAGCTTTCTCACTATTTCTCTTCTTCTTCTCTTTTCTCTCCTTTTTCTTTCTTCTCCCTTTCTTTCTTTCTATTTTTCTCTCTTCTATTTTCTATTTTCTTACTTAATGAAAAATATCCTAAAATGACCAAAATACCCCCACACTCAAATATCTCGCAAACGATCCCAAAACCCGATAAAATATCTCAACATTGAAAAATAACATATTTTCAGATAAAAGTCGAAAATAAAATAAAATAATAATAAAATAATCAAACGACTCGATTAAATAGAACTCACACAAAAACTGGTTCGTTACACATATACTCATGTTTATTTTGACTTTGTCAAGTCATCCCCTAGTGATGTTAGCTTATTAGCTCTCTCTCTCTCTTCTCTTTTCTTTTGTTGCCTAAATCTAATTGAAAGATTTCTTTTGTTGACTCTATGTCATACGTAGTATAGCATTCCCTCAACTACCCCTTTTGACTTTTCTAAGTCATCAACCTTTCAACATAGTCTTAGGTTAGAGTTTGTAAACTCTTTGACTTTGTTAAATCATGTAAGTGTTATTGTTATAAACACGTACTTTCCCCTTTGGAACCTTGATCACTATCAAGTGTTCTTCACCCGTAGTTAGGCGAACTACGATTACTCTGATTCCATCCTTGTTAGGATACGTAGGCATAGACTGCGAAGTCTTGGCGAGCACACTAGCAATAAACCTCCTTATGTTCCCTATCTCATAAAACCCAAAAATAGAACGTTTCCAAACATTATCAAGAAAATTACCATGACACAAATACTTTCAAGAGGTTCCTATAGGATATTATAGATATTTAGGGTGTTAGTACCTTCCCTTAGTATAACTAACCCCCAAACCATTAGATCTTTTCTCATTGTTGTTACATTGCACAATTAGGATTTTATTCGATCTTTTCCCTTTCCTTTGGATAAATTAAATTTCGATGGTGAACATTCAATGTTTTGTGATTCAAGTTAATATAATAACTTTATATTTGATTCTTACAGCGACAGAAATGGCGACTTCACTGGGGACATCCCAAGAGGGTTAAGCATATCTTGTTGGTATTTGTGTTATTATTTTGCTTGCTTGTATTGTTTGGTTTTTCCTGTTTCTCAGGGTGGTGACCTTTGTGTGGTGAGGTAAGTCCTAACTCGGACTTGAGTGTACATAAATAAGATAGGATTGTGGTATAATCAAAAGTTAACTGTTGGGACTAGTCCTAACATGATTAACATATGATATAATTACGCTCATTGGAGGCCCTTTGGGATTACTGATGTCATGCGAGTAGTCATATTGGCATTACTTTTTCCAACATGGGAGTCCATGAAGCTGAGGACCTTAGTATCCCTTTACCCCTCTTAGCCTTTTTAGGATGTAGTTCAGTGATTATCCAAGTGTAGACCTGAGGTAGTTGTCATGCGATACTATACTCAGACGAGTTTATCTTGAGAATATTATTATCCCACATGAGTAGTCGTGCAAGCCGATAATATCAAAAGATGAATCGATGACTCTAGGAACTTTGTAGAACCCGTTGTACAGGTACAATAAACCCATAATACATATCCTTGTGGGAGGGTTAAACCTTGGATTCATGCTCGTTGTTAACCCTTAAACCTGTGTGTAACCTTGTTTGTGTGTGTTGCATCAACAGACATTCATGCATTCATGAAAAACTTTTTTGGTTTCAAGGAACTCAGTTGTCCATTTCTTTGCAAAAATCAATAGGTATCATGGATTATGGGAAGAGAAACACCAAGAAGTACAACTTCAAGAAACCTGATATGATAGAGTTGAGAAAGCTAGGGGCTATGTTTTTCTGTCCTGAGGATTTCAGAAAACGCTATGGGAGACTTTTGGGTATTATCAAGACCAAGATGGAAGATGGAGTTCTTAACACACTTGTGCAGTTCTATGATCCCCTCTACCATTGCTTCACATTCCCAGATTACCAACTTGTCCCTACTATGGAAGAATATTCATATTGGGTTGGTCTGCCAATGTTGGATAAGAAACCTTTCAGTGGTTTGGAAAAATTCCCACACCTTTAGACATTGTAAATGCCATTTGTAACACCTCATTTAATTATTTAGTCGTTTGTAATTATTTTGTGTGATTGTTTGGCATTGTCCTTGTGGAGGGTATATGTGTGCAGGGTGAGGGTGAGAACTTAGAATTAAGTGGGAATATTTCATTATCATTATTAACATGAATATTATTATTATTATTATATGGAAATATTTGTTCCTAATAATAAGGGTAATAATATTAATATTATTATAAATACCAGGAAATAAAACATTATTAGAATTATTATTGGGACTATTATTATTATTAAGATAATTAAAGAAATAAAACACAATTAGGAGGCATTAGTGGAGAGGTTAGAGGATCAGTTTCTAATACGTGAAAAATGAAAGATGAAGAGAAAGAGAGCTAGGGCAAGAGGTTCCACCATTTTTGAAGGATCAAAGCTTGGAAATTTCATGTAAGGGGGAGAATGGGGTCAATAATGGTGATAATAACATGAGAGGGTAGTGAGGGCTCCTTTCCCTCTTAGGTTCTTTGCATTTCTTCTCCTTCTTGTTTGATTTTCACATCTGGATAATTGTTGTGTGATTGTCGCTGTTAAATCGTAGTTGTGCAATGCATGTATGTGTGAATCTGTGTTATATGTTGATTTTGAATAGTAAATTCATGCAAATTGGTATTGTTGTTGCTGAGTTCTGATGTAGAACGGATCTGGAAACCTTGGGTTTTAGGGGGTTAACGAAAATAGGTTTAATGATAGAACATGTTGACAAATTGATGAAATAACGAAGTAGAATTAGGACTTTGAAATTGTACTAAGTTAAAGATGATTTTGGGTCGGAATTAGGAGCTTGGAAGTTCTCTAATGGGGGAAATTCGCACTGATGCAAAATCTGGGATTTTTTATGATTTATTGGTCATACGCGTACGGGGGAAGGCCATACGCATATGAGGGGACACTCCCAAGGGCATACGTGTAGCATACGCACCTCATCCCCAGAGCCAGCATGACCCTCTGCTGAAACGCGTATGGGACGCGTACAAGGAGTGGTCATACGCGTAGGGGAAGTTTTTAGGAGTTTTGAGAGAAAAATCACTCTCTGGTGATACGCGTATGGCCCAGGACAATACGTGTATGAGGCCTGGGCAGACGAGCCCTACGCGTACGATACGCAAGCCTGGGGTGAGAGAAATGAGTCCATACGCTTATGGGAATGGTCGTATGCGTATGGGTTGGGTTGTGGTGAAAATTTATCATTTTCGCAATTTCGGTCTCGATTTCGCTTTTAATGCAATTTCTCTTGATCCGTAAGACTAAGATGGTATAGTTGAACATAGAGGAAACTAGTAATGACATTAAATAGGATAAAACGTGGGATTTTATGAGAATTTCTGGTTGAGACGTGTTGGACGTTTGTGATCCTAGATTGTTGTGTGTGGACGGTCTTGGGCTGTGGTGGTAATTCCAGAGGGAATTACGGTGAGTATGTGGCTCACGTGGGATCGTTGAGGATCGTGAATTATGCTTGATTAATTATTATATTATGCATAATTTTGTGTCATGCATTCATGTCATGTTATGTGGAGATGAGCTAGGTGGGAATCCATGGGTGCCTAGTCTCGTCCGGACTCTATGTAGGAGTCGAGTGGAGATAAGTTGTAATTCAGAGGAATGTATACGACTTATCCAGATTCCGACGGGAATCGGGTTCTAGGGTGAACCGTACGTGATTGTGATGGTACCACATGCATTGTGTCGTGTTAGTTGAGTCGCATTGCATATATATATATATATATATATATATATATATATATATATATATATATAATTGAATGTGGGCTGATTATTATGATGGTGTGGCACTTGTATGTGCGTTGTAATTGTATGATCTGGTGTGATTTGTATGTTAACTACTTCTTAGCATATGTTTTTCACCGTGTATTATTGAATGTAGTTCTCACCCCTTTTTCTGGTTGTTGTGTCTGTGCTCCTTGGGGAGTACAGATGATCAGGTACCTGAGTAGTGCTTGGAGCATGTGTTGCTACTTGATCGAGTCTTAGGATTTTCTCTGATACGTAACACAGGCAGGATGTGGATTTCGTATTTTCTTTATATTATTTGACTTTGTATTTGTTACGTACCTGGTCTTTGATTTATTTATTGAACCACGTATTATGTGGAGACTTGATGTAATTGGAGTTTACTGCTAACCCATTTGAATTAATTATGTTGTTTAATCAAAGCATTGGTTTTTATTAGTGAATAATATATCAAGTGATTTGATACTTCATGATGATTAATTTTGGTAATGTGGCATCCTACGTGTATTAACCCTGATTTATTTTTGCAATATTTTCATATTTTCAATTTTCTTATGAATGAGTAGAGTAGGGTGTTACACCATTCACCTAGAAGCATTCGAGATCAAAGTTAATCTTACTACCAAAGGAGGAATCAAGGGTTTGCCTTCCAAATTCTTGATGGAGAAAGCCACTTTCTTAGCCAAGGAACACAGTTGTCATACCCTAATTATTTACCCCTAAGATGCCACCTCATTTACATCATTTGCATGACATTCATCATTACATATATGTGTATGTCTTTATGCATCATTAACCCATATTACAAGATGTGTGTGCTTTTCTGCTTTACAAGTTAGGTGGTCCCCCAAGGCCTCAAACAGATAAATTATCAAAGGATGGGCATCATATTCAACATCACAAGTTCCTTATTCATGAAGATCAAGAGCTTTCATTCATCAATGTTTAAGTGCAAAGTTGCATTGAAGCAAGATTAACAAGGCTCAAATCCTTAAATACACCCAAATTAGGGTTTTGACCTAATTCAATCCCTGGTTGACTTTTGGAGCAAGGCATGATCCAAAACCTCAATATATGTTTCAAGGACCTCAAATACCTCATATTAGTCCACTCATATGATTGGACTGATCCAAGGAGATTGATTCATAAGCAATACAAGAATTTAAATTCATCTGGTCCACAAACTAGGGTTTCAAATGAAAAGTCAACTGCACTTTGACTTCTGACCAATACATGATCTCAAGCCTTGGACATGATTCAAGACACTCAAAAACACCTTTGGAGTCCATCCATGGTGTTCAATTAGCCAAAGGATTTGATTTCATTGAAGATTACAAGATTCAAGTTCATCTGATAAAAAATCAACCAATGATCAAAGTCAAGTTTGACTTTTGACTTTTTCGGTCAAACATGGGTTCCTCAAGTCATGAATGATGATAATATGTGATTTGGATCATGATATCAAGAAAAATCAAGAAATATGAGGTTACTTGTAAAAAGGGCAACATTGAAGAATTTACATTTTTTTCTAAGTTATGAAATTCAATGGTTTTTGTCCAACTTGCCAAGGCCATAAATTTCAATCCAAGTAAACATTTTCTTTGCTACAAAGACAAAATTGAAGAGCTTGTTACATACTACAACTTTGACCTTGAGGATGAATTCCCAAAAAATGCATAGAATGAGAGATATGAAGCCACGAACATCAAAATTGGAGTATGTTATCTCAGCTTTCCAAAATGTCCAAGAACATTCATTTACCTTACTTGAGCAAGAAGCTATGAATTTCATAATAGGCCTTGTTGCAACTAAATTCTCAAGACAGTTTTGCTACACATACTCGTGCCACACGATTTTGGAGTAAGTTTTGGCTGCATTTCTTCACAAGATCAACAACAAAATCATCATGCACCATGTGCTCTACAAGATCACAACAGAAATTTCAAAGTTCTATCCTTTGCATGTGATAAAAATCATTCAAAATCTAGGAAGTGAAGTTTTGTCCTCTGGCATTAAAGTGCTATAGTGAATTTGACAAAAACCACTCCAATCTGTCCAAGGATTATCAAAACACCAAGGGATGAGATGCAATATGAGAGAATCAAGCTCAAAAGATCAGAATTGGTAGCCATGTGAGAATGAAGGCTATGTACCTTGGCACTCAAGTAATAGATATATTTCATCACCTATTCGATAATAACATGCATCCTAATCCAAGATTTTCACAAATATATGAGACATTCTCCTATAAATAGGGCTCAATTTGATGATTCAAAACACACCAAAACATTGCAAGAAGCTTATTTTCTAAGAAATCTTTCTCCATTACAAAATTCAATGTCCAAAGAAGTGAGAATTTGGAGCTTCAACTCCAAGCCATTTGCAACCAAACCAGGCATCCAAACACTTCATATACATCATATAGAAGTGGTCTAAACACTCATCTACCAATTGTAACACCAAAAACACATCCTCCATATATCACTTGCATCAAAGCTGCATATTGATTTAGCCAAGGAGTTCCACAAGATTCCAATTCATTCTAAGCATTGTGACACATTCCTTGAAGGTCAAGGAAGTTGTTGGCATCAACAAATTGCTTTTGTCACACCTCGAAGAAAGAATTCAATTTTCATTTTTGCAAGGTTAGTTGATCTAAATTGAACTCTATGATTCATGTATCATACATAATTATTTAAGTTACCAACATGTTTCTGGTAATGTAAGGATCACTTTCCCCATATCAATTGCTATGTATCTATATCATATAGGATTTCATAGTTAAATTTCCAGTTTTAGGGTTTATGTGTTCATACATGTTAATTTTAATTCTAGGCTATATAAATGAAATCAAATAACGCCATTCAATTCCTCATGAAATTTCCAACAACTTTGGTCTTTACATCTTTCAATTTCATTGAGAAATGAAGATTTTTAAATTTCAAAATTGGAAGATGATGATGGAGCTCGTGGAAGAAGAAGACAATGGCCATGGCACCATTTTTCAATATAAAATGTATTTTTACTATATTATTATTTTGGTGAAAATAAATCAACGAATGTATCACCACTCCAGTGGTTAGAGCGTGCGTTTTCAAGGTTTGTTTGTGTGCAAGGTCTGGGGTTCGAATCCCCCTCGCTCCAGACCATTTTTTAAACCATTTTCAAACTTTAAACTACATATATTATTTACACCGTGTATTACTTGTCACCATGCAAACAATATCTCAGTTGGTAATGATTTAGGCCCATCACATGGAGGGTGTGGGTTCAACCCTTGGTGTGAGCTTTCCCTCCTTTTTTATCACTATTTTTCTTACTTTTCTTCACAACTTCATCAAATTATTTCACCAAGAAAAATTGATCTTTTTGAGCCAATTTTTTCCACACTTCTCATTTATCTTATGTATTTTAAGAATCCATCAAAAAATACCAAAAATAATATTTATTTTTGACATTTTTGTTAGGTTGAAAACTAGTACTTTTTATGTATTTTTCATACCTTTTCATGATTTCTTTTGATTCTTCTCTTGACCTAATTGTACATGTATGTTTGTATGGTCAAAATACACTTTGTTTAAGTCTTTTTTAAAGTACCTAACATGTTGTCTTGAGTTATACCCCATTTGTATACCATAATTAGGTGTTATTTCTTTTGAAGAATGCCTCGATTAAATTTTGTTTTAGTTGAAACTTTAGGGTTTTGTTCAACTAATCTTTTGAAAACATCTTGATACATGACAAGGGCTTCGACTTGAGTTTCTATTCCCCAAAGCCCTTGATTCAACCATGTTTGAATGTCTTGTTCATGTGCTTATCTCCAAAAACTTCCATTAGGGTTTTGTTCACCCTTTGCCATATTCATTTGATCTTCGATTCATATTGAATACATGCTTACTTGAACTTCTTTATGACTGCTCCTATTGATTAAATCTTTGCTCACATATTCAAGTATTTCCTTCATAAACCCTCCCCATGATGAATATATCTACTTGTATGATACTCATTCACATGTTGATATACCATGCTTGATCACAATCATATCATGTCATCCACGATGACTACATTTGTTTAAAAGCTTAATCAATTTTGTCTTGTTAAATTTCTCTTTACATTTATGTTTATAACAATTGCATTCATACAACTGTTGCATTTCAATACTCATCCTTAAGTTTAAACTCAGTTCAAACCTTAGGATCCTCTTCAAACCTTCAACTTCAACTTCAAGTCAAACCCTAGCCAACCTTTGGCTTCAAATTCAAAACTTTTCCCCCCAGAGATGAGACATGAATCATCTCTATAAAAGAGATGTCTCTTCTATTCCCCACAACATAAATGAAACATTTCAAACTTTTTTCCTTTTAAGTGATGTAAGTGGCACACTTGTTGATTCAATATCCAAGCTGGAGTCCTTCTCTTATTATGGTACAAAAACACTTCTTTCATTTAAGTGATATAAGTGGCATACTTGTTGATTCTATATCCAAGTAAAGGTCCTTCTCTTAATATGCAAAGACTCATTTAAAGGAAGATGTATGATTACTCTGGATTTTCTACATCCAAGTTTAAAGCTTCTTCCCTTATTATCTTCTTTCTCAAAAATTTTATGTTGAATAGGTGAGATATCTCCCTTAAGATGACAATTTGTCTCTTCTCTCAAACCCAATTCCACCCATTAGTAGGTGGAACTACGAACGCTCTGATTTCTCAACTTTTGAGAATACATAGGCATAAAATTGCGAGATCTTAGCAAGCATAATAATAAGTAAAACCTTTAGGTTCCTACACCTTTGTCTTAGTTCAAATTACACTACAAAAACATCCAAAAACATTTCACACTCTTATCACTCACTCAGAACAGTAAACAAATCCCCAATACACAGCAAATGACTCAATCAACAATAACACAAATATACACAAGAGGTTCCTATAGGATACTATAGATACTTAGGGTGCTAGTACCTTCCCTTAGTATAACCAACCCCGATTCTCAATCTCTTATTGCATTGTTTTACATTGCACACTACAGGTTTATTGAGATTTTTTCCTCTTCCCTACCTTTGGGATAAATTAAAAGTTCACATGTAAGGGCGACCTCGAAAAATCACTCGCGTACAGAAAAATGGCGACTTCACTAGGGAAATAGGGATTTCATCCCCCCTAAAAGGGTTAAGCATATCTTGTATATGTTTGTGATTTTTACTGTTGATATCATCTGCTTACTATTGTATTCATCATGTTTGTTTAGGTTTTCTGGTTAATCTCTATGAGTGAGACAAATCCTAACCCAGATTTGAGTGTACATAAATAAGATAAGATGTTGATATAATCAAAAGTTACATGTCTGGAGTAATCCTACGCATGAGTGACATATGATATAATCTCACTCAGTGGAGGCCCCTTTAGAATTACTGATGCCATTGCGAGTAGTCGTAATGTCATTACTCTTTCCGACCTGGGAGCCTGAGAAACTGAGGACCTTTAGTATCCCTTTACCCCCACTTGGACTTTTTAGGATGTAGTGTGGTGATTATCCAGGTGTAGCCTTGAGATAGTTAATACGCAATACTACACTCAGACAGGTTTCTCTTGAGAATATTATTGATTCCTGAGTAGTCGGTGTGTCGATAATATCCGAAAGATTGACCTATGACTCTGGGAACCATGTTAGAACATGTTCTATAGGTACAATAAACCCATAGTATATATTATCTTGGTTTGGTTAGACCCATGACTCCATGCTCGTGACATCGGACCTTTGAACCCATGTTTGTTACTTTGTATATATGTGCAGCCATACATTCATACATTCATTCAAAACATCATTTTTTAAACCAAATTTTTTCAAGGAACTTAAAACCTTTATGGCAAATATCACAGGGTTTTTACATGGATTTTGGTAAAAGAAATACCAAGAAGTACAACTTCAAGGATCCTAATACGACAGAATTGAGAAAGTTAGGTTGTATGATCTCTTGTCTAGAGGATTTCAGAAGAAGTTATGGAGGGCTCTTAGGCATTCTAAAGACCAATGTTGAAGAAGGAATTCTTGACACCCTTGTACAGTTTTATGATCCCCTCTACCACTGTTTCACATTTCCATATTATCAACTTATACCCACCCACTTTGGAGGAGTTTTCATATTGGATTGGTTTACCAGTATTAAACAAGATTCCTTTCAATGGCTCAGAGGAAATTCCTAAGTACTTAGTTATTGCAAAATCCCTTCATTTGGAAACTTCAGATGTGAAAGACAACTTCACTTCCAAAGGAGGAATCAAAGGGTTAACTTCCAAATTCCTGATAGAGAAAGCAACAGAGTTGGCTAAAGCCAATAGTATGAGTGCCTTTGAAGCCATCTTTGCACTACTCATCTATGGTCTTGTACTATTTCCAAACATTAACGACTATGTTGATCTTAATTCCATCTAGATATTTTTAAGTGGTAACCTAGTACCTACTTTGCTTGGGGACACCTACCATTCAATTCATCGCAAGACTATGAAGGGTAGTGGAACAATCATGTATTATGCACCTTTGTTGTACAGATGGTTCAAGTCACACTTACCAAGAACCAGACTCTTTGTTGAAAATCCTGACAAACTCAGATGGTCTCAGAGGCTTCTATCAAGTCCACCTTGTGCGTTCACGCCGCTCGGCAGGAATAAGACCACCTTGTACGCTCACGCCGCTCGGCCGTAGGAATAAGACCACCTTGTATGATCACACTGCTCGACGTGACTTTAATTGCCTTTGAATCGATCAAATCCTGGACAGTATGCTGAAAGGCGCTGCATTTTTCAACACTGTGCCCCGACGCTCTAGAATGGAAATCACAATAGATACTTGCGTCGTAGCCTGGTGGGGGAGTGCCAGTAAGTGGAGCCAGCGTCCGAAGTTCAACCAACTGAAGTTGGAGAAGATGCCTCAACAAATGAGCATAAGGCATAGGAAGTGGGTCAAAGACCCTTTTAGGCTTCTTCGGCCTCTGTACGTACTTCTTAATCTTAGGATTGTCTTGGGAAACAGGAGATTGTTGTTGCCAAGGAAATTCTGGAACCCCAGGTTGTGCAGAAAATCTGCGAGGTAAATCACACTTTGGGAGAGATCCCACAGGCAAAGGAGGAATGACAATCTCTGCTGCAGCCTCAAGCATGGGATTGCCTTCCTTTCTTAACACGTTTCTCACGACTTCCATAACCAGGCCTATCTGAGTTTTCAGTTGATGGACATCCTCCATCAGCACTTTCTAATCCTGAGATAAAGCTTGCATGTCCGCCATAAATTGCCCCATTTGGTTTCGTACTTTCTTCAACTCTGTTTGAATTTGCTCCATGATCAACTTCTGACTGGCTTGAGTAGGATACTGCTGAAAAGAGTCAAATTTACAATTCAGAAGAAAACCGAATCAGGATAAAAAGACCAGCCTCGAAGACCTGCAATGCAAATGAATATGCAAAATGCAATGCAAATGCCATGTTTGAATATTCCTAGGGTGATCTACCCCTTGATTCCAGTTTAATGACAATAAACATCAAGAATAAACGGAACACCAATAATATATGCTCATGTATAATAAAACCAGAGAGTAACCATCAGTCAATACATACAACCCAAAATAGAGAAAGATATTCGAATACAAAAGTCAGCGATCTCGATCAACAAGCCTGGTGGTGATCAAACACAAGAGAAAGACTAAGATACATCATCAAAATCTACCATAGTCAGCTCTCCCCAACCTTCACGCTCTTCACACTAGGCTTGAACTTCCTTGAAGAGCTTTCTTGTATCTGGATGCTTTGGCCTTTGGATCAGTTCTTGAATAAGGGTATCATGTTTGTGTAGGTTTTCCTCCAAGTACTGACATTGCGTCTCCCAAGCGTCTTCACTGAAAAAATATTCCAGTTTAGGATCTTCACATCTTGGTTTCTTCACTTTCGCTCGGATCTTGAGCTCTTCCATGGCTGATAATGTCTCATTGAGCCGTTCTTCAATTCTGCATCTATGAAATGCCTGTGTTCTGACTTCTTCTTCTTTCTTTCTGAGTTGCGTCTTCAACTTTTCGATCTGATCTCGAAATTTGTCTTCTTTCTTCTTCTGAACGGTCAGCATGCATTAAACTGACTATCAAACTTATGAATCCTGACAAACACTTTATCCATTTCCTCCTTATTTGATCGGAGTAAGTTGTGGGCGCTTTTCAGATCTTGGCCCACTCGTTGTCTGCTTGCGATCTCTTCAGCCAATTCTTTCTCTTTCTTGGCCAGCAGTTCTGTCTTCACCTTACCCGTATAGATAGCTTCATTCTGATCATGCCCCAAACGACTGGTCTCTCTTTTCAGCTCTTCATTCTCTTTGTGTAGCTCCTCTTTCTCAGCCCAATGCTTGTTATATCTCTCAATCTCCACGGTGGTGGGTTGTTCGATCATCAGTGGGTATAAAGGTGGCTCTATTGAAAAAGGCAGGAGCACCTTTTCCACTCTCTTCTGAATCCACTCGACATAAGAAGGATAAGCTCTACAGTTACTTTTTCCAAAAACAGTCTTCCCTTTCTTATGAATATGTCCCCAAGCATTTACAGCTCTCCTAAGCATCTCCTGGTCTACATTACCATTAAAGAACAAAGACTCTTCGACATCTTGGTCTTCGGGAGGATCTCTCAAAGCATACCCAGACTGTCTGATGGCAAGAGAGGGATTGTAATTAATTCCACCTTTCCTACCTACCAAGGGCACATTTGGGAAGTCTCCACAACTGGAAGTAATCTCTATCCCCAACAATCTGTGATCAAACCATACAATGTTATCAGTAGTCAAACCCCTTATCCTTTTAGACCATTTCAAGGAATCCTTTGTATCAACAAATGCACTGGACTTAGGAAGATGATTCAGAAACCATTTGCATAAGAGAGGCGCACAACAATTCACTGACCTTCCTCTCCTTTTCTCCTTCTTGAGGTGCACAGAGTGATACAGATCACCATGGACAGTTGGTACCAAGTTTTTCATGACAAAGATCCTGACGGCGTGCATATCCATAAAATCATGCATATTTGGGAACAAGACGATTCCGTAAACACACAAGGCCAAGATAGCGTTAAAAACAGTCCAACTGTTCGCGTCAGCATACTTACGAGCTTGACCAACCAGAAACTCCAAATGAAACCCTCAAAAACCTCCTTTACTAGTAACATTATCACTTAGAAGAGATTGACCCAAATGAAGAGTAGCTGCAACTTCTTCCAAATCTGGACACTCCTCAGAAAAGAAAGGCACTCTCTCTTTGACGTACCCCCAAGATGAAAGAGAATTCTTCCAATGTTGTCACTAAAACATACTCTAGAAAGGTGAAAAAACGCAAAGGAGTATAATAGAACTGCAAGAGCGTATGAATAGCATCATGTTCATACTTTGTGATATTATGGAGAACGTTCAATATCCTCCGATATTCTTTTCGGAAATCAGCCAGCACACCGGAGTCAGCCAAATCAACCAATTCATGAAGTGAGTCCAAAGTTGGTCTTGGAAACTTGTACGCCACATTCTTCTTTAGTTCAGTGTCCATTTTGGGAAAACTTAAGCAACTGGAATCAAGGATAAGATACAAACCCTGGAAATAAACAAACATGTTAGAATGCAATAATGATGCAGATGCAAGCATGGGATCAAGGTATCAAAATGCTCTGAATATCTGTTGTGTTGTTGACTGAATGGGAACCAGAAATCCATTCTGACAAGGAACCCAGAATACCAGAATATCGGAATACCGAGATTAGAATACCAAGTTCAAAGTTCTACATTGATAAGAATTCCAGAAATCGGGTATGTTGGAGGTCAAAGTTTCCTGCAAAAACCTATCCCCTCTCACATGTGGATTCTAGTCTGGGACAGAGGCAATCCTAGCAGGTCCTCAGTATCACGGACTCTCAGGTCGAGACACGATGATACGTTCACCATTTCTAGTTCGGCATCATCACCAATCAAGGAGGTCTCAATTGATTCCCAATGAACGGTCTCCAGAGTCATAAACTCTCTAAGTCGACACCCTAACATATACAAGACGTGCAAGTCGAAATATCTCCCAAGAAAACCTCGTCTGAATGTGGATTTCCTGTAAACCAAACGTACCAAGACGCTACGCAGGCCGCACTACTTTCCACTCTAATTCTAAGTGTATACTCAAGCCTGGGTATTGGGCTTATCTCTCATGGATCCAACCCACCCAACAACATAACAGCAGCAAAGCAACATGATAACAGTAATCAAATGCGATAAATGCGGAAAAATACAGTAATATACAAATAATGCACATAAGTACACACCCAATGAAATAATAATAGACAAGCGCTAGGATTGACTCGCATAAGGAACCAGAGTCCCCAGCAAAGTCGCCAGCTGTCGCAACTGCGAAAAATAATCGGCAGAAAAAATAGAAGAGTCACCACCGAACACTATTTATCCCGATTAAGGGAAAGGAAATGATCGAAGAAAACCTCAAAAAGCGAAAGACATGGTCATCGTAACCATAGTCTGGGTTCGAGCGTCGGTTACGCGAGAGGAAGGTATTAGCACCCCTTCGCGTATGTTGTACTCAACGGGATCCACGCTTATTTTCTAATCAAATCATGTGTTATCTAAAGCCTACTGCTAAACGGAAACGAAAAACAAAAGGAGACTCGATAGGACATGCCGTCCTAGGCCTACGTATTCCCTCGTGCAATGGGAAAGTCAGAGTCAACGTAGTTCGGAGGACTATGGGTGAAAAGGGGGGAGGTTGCTCGCCAAGACATCGTCGTCTTGTGCCTACGTATCCTCAATCGGACGAGAGAGAGGAAATCAGAGCAGTCGTAGTTTGACCTATGAAACCACATATTGGTTAAGTGTTTTATGAGCGATGTTAGATTTGCATTCTGGCAGTTATGGTCGATGCCTGTTTGCGACAGAACGGAAATAACGTACTCTTTCTGAAAAATGATTTGAAACCCAACCCGAAGGATAAAAAGATTTGCATTTGGTTTGTGCTTTATAGACAGAAGTGAATTAAGTTAGTTTGGAACTCGCATTGCGCTAAAGTCTATGAAATATGATTGAATGCGTTGCAAGATCGACCCAAGACGGGACGTATGCAAAACACCCTAGACAAGTTAAGGAGGGACTCCTGCTTATCACTTCCCATGTACTTAAGGCTCGTGGCACACAATACTCATTGTATTTATTAAGTGATTTGATTTTGTTTTGAGATGAGAAGTGAAAGGACTCAAAGGTTGAAAAGAAAACAACTAAGGGAAACTAGATCATAATGTTGTTATGTACAATGGTCCTAAAGTTGAGATAGAAGGGAACTCCACCTAATGTTAGCATTCAAAGAGAGAGACCTAAGGTTAAGGTTTAAAAGGGATTATCCTAATTGTTATCATGAAAATGATTGAAAGCCTAATCTCTTTCCTACCTCTAAGTTAATCAGAAATTAAGTAGATCTAGGAATCCTAAGGGATCATGTGAGCAAACACAAGTAAACATTATATTAATCAATCACAAACAAAAGCAAACTCAAGACTTAAACAAGTCTCATGGTTCAAAAGAAAAGAGAGAAGAAGGAGATGAAGGAGAATATGCAACATGAGATTCAAACAAGTTGACATAAGCAACAAGTAATGCAAGCATCATATTCAATCATTAAATACAATCACCAACACCAAGTGCACACACTTCAAACTAAACTTCAAGAACGGAAGTCAAAACCAATTAGGCAAAACAATGCACCAATGAACACACAAATGACTTAATACGAAACAAGAAGTATTATCAACAATCAAACAAAGTGAAGTGAAGCCTAATGATATGATAACCAATATAGGGAATTAGCTAAGTCACATCACATTCATATCATGTTAATTATCAAAAAAAGAGCAAGAAGATTCAAGGCATGCATCTTAAAAACATTCAATCATTTGTCAACAAATAGCTCATGTAAAACACACCTCAAAAGAGAAAACATGTGAGATTAGAGTATGAATCCAAGTAGGGAAGAAGCATGATCATGTGTAACAATCCAAACATCAACTCATGGATAGCAAGAAGAAAAACCAAGGATCAACTTCAAAACATGTATCAAAACTAGGCAAACATCCACTCAAGTCATCCATATAAGAAACAAATGATCATGTAAGGAAAGAAGTGAGAAATTATCACACAATGGACATCATATCAAGAGGAGCAAAATCTTAAACATGTAATTCAAAGCAAACAAGAATCCAAAAGCATCCATTAGATCATACAAGAAAGCATCACAAAGATCTAGGTCAAGAACATCAAAGGAGCAAGGCCAAAACATTGTCAACTTGGAAATTCAACCACAAATAGGAAAATGATCAAATAAAAATGAATCCAAAGCTTTAATCAAGTCAAGATAGAATGTAATCACATCAACTAATCATTTCAATCTTCACTTAAGCACAAGTGGTCAAAAAGAATCCAAACTAGGTCAAGCATCAAGCATGTTCCATTCAAATTCAAGCCACATATAAGCATCAACCAAAAATAGAAAAATGTCTTATAAAAATACAATAAATGCTCAAACTTATGTTATAAAAATCAAGAACAAATGTGCAAAATATCTCAACAAGAATTGCATAATTGCACCACAAATTGGATCAAACAAACTCACATAGCAAGCTAATCGAGCAATAATCGAGGATCACTAAAAACCAAATGAAAATCAATCAAGAAATGATCACCAAGGCAGCACAATGACATTCAAACAGATTTCATTCACATGTCAAAACATGACAGAAATATTAGGTCAAGAAAGCATAGCAAAGCAATCAAACAATCAAACCCTAGCTCAAGGTCAAATTTGTAAAAGCACCTCACAATTAATTCCAAATAAAATAGAAAAACCAAATGGAAATTAAAATAAAAAATATGGAAAATTAAATAAAATCTCAAGGAACTTGGAAAAAAAATTTTGGATTTTATGATCAATGGAGCAATTTTTATAAAATTAAAACATTAAATGGAGAAGAAAAAGAAAAATAAAATAAATAAAGTTGCAAAGGGGGTGCAGCAGTAAAAGCAAAATACACTGCAGGTTAGTTGAAACGCGCATTGGGCCTAACAAGGTAGGGTGTCAAAAGTAAAAACGTGCAAGCCCAGTCCAAATACTTAACATCAGAAATAAAAAAGCACGTGTGGCCTGCCACATCATCTCATTAAATGAGTTGGCAGCCACGCAGCGCCACACGGCCTACACATAAGCAGGTCAACAAGTCCAAACACTCACACATCAGTGTGACAAGTAGGATGTCGGAGCCCTAGCTCCGGTCATCTTCTCCGGTTACACACGCCGGAGCAAACTGTAAAATTAACCAAAACAGAAAAGACTGGACACCACTCCACACGATTTTTTGGGTAGGTTACGAATATGGGCTTGGTTTTCAAAAATACACGTCCTATCATAGTGAAAAAAGGCCACAGAATTTTGGACACACAATCTGAACATCAATAAACTGAAACAACACTCATGTAAACATTGCCTCCATCACTAAAGGACTTCAGATGCAACAACACAAGCCTTATTACACGTCAAACATGAGAGGAGAAGTTCAAGAGAGTAACCTAACGGAGCAACTCCGTTGGCTCTTGATCTGGCTTGTAAATGATGAGGAAAACATCCAGGATTCTTCCTTAAGCCTCAAGGATGATGAATCAAGCACCAAAATGAAGTGACACCCTTGGGATAATGAGATTCGAAGATCGGAATTTTTGGGAGAAAATGGAGCTCTGATCTGGTTTTCTGAGGCAGAATGAAATCGTGTCCCCTCATTTAGGATTTGTATCACCTTATATATGATGGATTATGGAGGTTAAATGGGCATATCACAATGGCAAAGGTGTGTTTGGATTTCTGACTAAAAAATGGAAATAGAATTGTATACGGGTAGTGGTTTTGTTGTGGTGCTAGGGAGCAAAAATGAGGTGTGAGAATAATGTGGGATTAGCACAACATGTGATGAAAGTGTGAGCATGTTTGTGTGTGCATTTTACTCTTTCCAAACTGTCATAAAAAGATTAATATGGTGCATGGAAAGTAAACGTTATGTTTGATCATTTTAGGCAAGGTTCTTTGGCAAGAAAGGTGAGGTTTTGTGCACTATGCGTGTGAAATGGATGAGGGACAAATATGCTGCCAAAGTAATCCACAATCATGACATGCCATGCCTTAGAAACAAAACTCGTATAACTCACTTTATGCCATTACAACTTAATGAATCCTTGGCCAAAGGATGAGTTCTTGAGCTTAAAATGAAGGTCATGTGGTAAGGAACAAAACTCATGTGCATGGGATCTTGAATAGAAGCTTGGAACTAAGTGGAAAATTGCCATGAACATGTGTCCTCAAAATCTGCCAAAACACCATGAAAATATTCTAAGTTATGAGATCAACATGAACATGAAAACCTTGGACTTTGAGAAACCATAACTTGAGCAATATTGATCCAAATGGGGCATTCTTGGACTTTTTGGAAAGGTGGGATTACAATCTACAACTTTTATGTGAACATGATTTTAAAATGAAGCTTGGAAGCCACTTAAAAACGAGCTTGAAGATTGTTACAAAAACCGATCTTAAACACTTAGAAAAATTTCTAAGTGTTGGAAAATGAAAGTTTGAAATGTCCAACTTCTAACAAGCATAACTTGCACAAAAATGATCCAATAGAGATGAATTTTATATGGTTGGAAAGCTTGAAATGAACACTACAACTTTCATATTTGACAAAAAATGAAATGGAGCCTTGAACATGGAGAAATTTGGCCATGAAAATAGCGGCACAACCATGAGAACTTTCCCAAAATAGTAAGTCTCTAAAACCCTAATTTCCAAATTTAGTAACTTTTTCCAATTCTTGATTTTTCATTATTCCCTTGACATTTCTTGATCAAATTCCACTCATTGGTCATATTTAACATGACAAACACAAAATTGACCTCAAAAAGTCAGGAGTTGACTTTTTCCCTACACAGTTGACTTTATCCCCAATTCTACTAATTCACAATCATCTGATCAATTGAAGGCTCTCTGATTAAAATTGATGACCCATCTTCCACCCCTAGACACTTTAGGACACATAGAAGACCATGGCATCAAGTTTTGCTCAAAGAATCAGAAATAAACTGATTTTATCACAAACACTAATTTTGGTCCAAAAAGATAGGAGATGGATGCACATCTTCAAAACCCTAATTCCCTTGAGTAAGATGGAGAATCCTTTGAACAAAGGTGATTTTTGTAACAAGATGATTATGAGGCTTCAAAATTCTTGTCCATAAGGGTGCCACATACCCAAATATCCTAAACCCCTAGATTGATGACTAAAAGATATGAGGAGTTGATCCACTTCAAACCTCTTGTCAATTTCAGTTATTTGATGAAGTGATGTGCATATTTGGATGCCTTTAGGCCTAAGAAACCATTGTAGCTTGAGTGATGGTGACATTGAGAGCATCTCTCCTCTTATTTCCTTGAACAAACATTCCCTAGCTATATACGTATGATTGAATAAGATCCCTTGCTTGAGCCTCCGAGAAGCATACTCTCCTCTTGAGCTAACCAAGATACCTTGATACCATGCTTAGAACCAATTATATGCACAAATGATAATGCAAAATGAAAAGAAACATAAGCCAGTTAGAGTTAGAAACAAGAGGGCAAATTTTGGGGTGCAACAACATGTACTCTTCGTCATTAAATTTAATTTACAAGTAGATTTTTATTTACATGATTGTATTTTCATTATTTGGTCTTGTTGGTTTTATTCTATTAGGAAAAATTATATGATTTTATTATGTGTTATTTGTGATATATTTGTCAATTTATTATCCTTCACCCATCTTTTCCTTCTTTTTGATAATGTCAAAGGGGGAGAAATATGTCTTGCTTGTGCATTTCCTTGTCTTAAACTTTTAAAGGTATAATTACTCCATTAAGATGATCAACTCCAAATATTCTAAGTTTCATATACAAAGGGGGAGTTATACATCTTAGGGGGAGAAGTGTTCCAAAAATTACAAAGCATCAAAAGGAATGTTTGTCATCGTAAAAAATGGGGGAGAATGTGAAGTCAAGCTTCCAAGTTAATTTTGATGAAGACAAATGATCAAGGGTCTTGAATATCAAAAAGAATATTTCAAGATGATCCATTCATTATGTGTTGCTAATGTCTTTAAAGATTCAAAGTATATGAATTTCATAAACATATACATATCTTAGTTCTCAAGAATCATTAACATACATTTTATCATACTCAAATCATTTTCATCATCTTAGGTATATGAATTCCATATCATATATATTTCTTAGTGCTCAAAATATTTTTTATCTTGCAATGAAAAATTATTTTTCATGTTTGAGCCATGTCAAATCACTTTCAAATATAATCTATTGACTTGGATAAATCAATAAATATTGCATAAGGTTGGTTCAAATACTTAGACAATTTTTCAATTTTTTCATACATTCTGTTTTTGGTCAACTGTGGCATTTGAAACCGTCGTAACAGCACATAAAACAGCCACAATTTGCATCAGTCTAAAACAGTATTTGAAATTTTAGATTTGAAAAACGTTGCAAACTTGTTAAGTCAAGTATTCGTTTAACCGACTTAACAAGTTCTGTAGTAGAATTGAAAAATGCTTTGTTTCATTGCATTCATTCATCATCTCTTCTCATGGCAAATATTACATCTTTTCAAGGATAAATATTCTAATTTTCTATCAACCATTGCCATGTTTTTAAATGGTGGTTATCATCTATATAAATTGATTTTAAAGTTATATTTTTCAATTACCTCTTTAAAACTTTGTAAAAACTCTCTATATTTTCAAAATAGAATTTTCATAAAAGATACATTGTGAATCATTATTTTTCATATCATATTCATCAAAGTATCTTGAGCATTAGAGAGTATTGTTTATTGTGATTTAATATTGAAAGAGAAGAAGATTATAATCATTTGATTAAGTCTTATTTATACTACAAATCTTCATATATTCATTTTATTGAAATTGTTGTAAAAGTTCATAAGTTCCAAGGATTGTTTGGAATTAGGCGTGTACTATAAGAAGGAGGATTGTTTCTTCTTATAGGGTTTGTTGAAAAATCCAAGAGGAGTGTTCTTGGTGGTTTAGATAGGATCTTGTATAGAAAGACAAGTGTTGTCTTGTTCATAGGGATCTAACTATAATTAAATCTCTTTCATGTTGAAAGGGGACTGGAATACTCTCAGATTGAATGGGGAACCAGGATATATCATTGTGTTCTTTACTTTTCTACACTTTATCGCTTTCATCACATAAACTTAAATTGGAAAAATGAAAGGCATATCTAAAATCGAAGAAATTTTTATACACCTAATTTACCCCTTCCCCTCTCTTAGGCGCACTATATAAACTTACATGTCATTTGCAGATAAACACCAAACGAATTCCAGGTTCTCAGTGGCTACAATAATAGCAAATTCCTCCAGGGTGTTAGGTACCCATGAGGGAAGAATAGCGGGAAGCCAAAAGAAATGAGTCAAAGCATCTCGCTTACAATCCTCCTCCAAACGATCCCATTTAGGAGAACCTCCTCCAACAGGAGTGGACATACTGTCACCCCGGCCCCTCCAGAAAGAGGAAGGAGAAAGTTAAGGACCTTTAGTCGATGAATTATCCGCGTCAACATCCGAATGACCCCATTCAAGATTCGTAACTGGGAACGTCTCTGAACCAGTCACAATAGTAGAAACCTAAACAGCTAGGGCATAAATAGAAGCAACAACATGTGCCACTGGTGTCGGGATAGACAAGCCGACAGTTAGACCCTGGTCATTTGCAAGCTCCCAAAATTTATGCAATTGACTCAACTAATTCATGTTATCTGGAAAAGAACAAATCACCTGGTTAAAAAAAAGGTGATCGGATCTCCATCCTCACCCAAGAGCTTTTGTCTCTTGGAATATTCAGAATCACTATGGATAATATGAGTATTTATAAGCCTCTTCTTATGATGAAAAGAAAGCACTTCACCAGACCAAACTCTTCTTCATATCTGAGCCCTTGGTACCAGGCATGCAAATCTTCATTCATTTTTACTTTCTCGGAAGATAGAGAGGTTGACCCGGAATGATAAAAAGGGATTGGCCGATAGAAATGAGCCTTGGACCAATATTTTCAAAAATCGCTTCTACAAGAGCGGGCATTTCCCACCAGATCTAAAGATGAGTAGAAGGCCATATGCGCCTTAGGAGTTACAGGTCTCACCAATACAACTACCCCAGTAAGAAGCGAAAGGGCTCAACTTAGGTACTTGGGGACAAAGAAAGATCTGTCCTTGACTGGTGTTGATTATTATAGGAGATTTATATACCATAATTATTAATTAACTAGTGTTATATATATATATATATATATATATATATATATATATATATATATATATATATATATATATATATATATTGTATCATAATACTTCTAAAGATGAAGCTATAAGAGTCACAATCTCTCTTTTTTTCGATTGATATATAATAATTTGTTATTACCTTTGATCAAATGCATTGGATAGTCATTGTTGAGGTACCATTTTGAGTTTCAAACTCTAAAGCACTCTTGCAACACAAAAATTAAGTTTTGACTTTTTGTACCCAAACCATTTTGAATACTTTAGACTTTAGTGTAAACCATATTGCTTTCATGAATTCATTTTTTATTGTATGACTTTTTTTATATAACATGAAAAAGAAGTATGACTAGATTTACCACCGTAAAAACATTAAGCCATGTTATCATTAAGGGTTATATTTTAGCGACAAAATATTCTAATATACTTAGTGTTAGTTTCAAGTTTATAGCCTAACTTAGCTTTATTATAGATCCCTCTTTGATTACTCAAGATGATATTAAAGTTATCTTACCCTTAGGTAGCTTTATCAAGAGAAGTAGAGTTGCTAAGTTAATCCAATCTAAAGGTGTTGATATTTGTTTTATCCAAGAGACAAAGAGGGTTTCTATTGATAGTTCTATAGCTAGCTCTTTGTGGGGAAACGATGAAGTTGATTGGTCCTATTCTGGTGCAATTGGTCATATAGGTGGCCTAGCTATTCTTTGGAGAAGAGGTACTTTGGTTCCCATTAGTAGTTTTACGGGAGAAGGTTTCTTAGGTCTTATCGCGGCTTGGAAAGGGAGTGAGATTATTTTTGTCAACGTCTACTCCTCGTGTACAATCAGTAAAAAGAGGATCTTGTGGGAGGATCTTATAAGAGTTAAAGAAGCAATTGGGAAAGGAGAGTGGTGTTGGGTGGTGATTTCAACGCGGTGGCCTTTAAGGAAGAAAGGAAGGGTTTCGGAATGTCGGGCAGAAAGAAGGAGATGGAGGATTTCAGAGAATTCATTGGTATTCTTAATGTCGTTGACGTTCCTGTGGAAGGAGGGTTGTTCACTTGGTTTAGTAAGTCAGGTAGATCCATGAGTAGGATTGATAGTTTCCTACTGTCCGAGAAACTTGTGGAGGAATGGAATATAAGAGGCCAAGGCATTGGGAGGAGAGAAATCTCAGACCATTGCCCAATATGGTTGTTGGTTAACAAGCTTAATTGGGGGCTGAAACCGTTCCGGTTCAATAACTGTTGGCTGAAACACCCTGGTTTCTACGATTATGTTAAAACTTGTTGGGATTCGATGAATGTGAGGGGGAGAGTGGATTTTGTTTTCAAGACTAAGCTTGGTCTGTTGAAGGAGAAGTTGAGATTTTGGAGTAGGGAAGTATTTGGTTGGATTGACGTCGAAGTTGAGGAGGCCATTTCTGATCTTAACGAACTTGATAAAGAAGTTAGTAGGCTTGGGTTTTCTAGTTTTGACGACATGGCTAGAAAGAGAGATGATGCGTCTAGAAGAGTTTGGCTTGACTTGAATGTGAAAGAAGAGTATCTGAGGAGCAAAGCAATGGATCAATGGTTGAGGGATGGTGACTGTAATACGAGATTCTTCCATTTATCTGTCAATATGAGGCGTAGGAGGAACAATATATGGTCTGTTAGCAAGGAGAGTAGAGTGATCGAGGATGTGGACGGAGTCAAGTCGGAGGTGAGGAACTTCTTTGAAGGAAATTTTAAGGACTCTTGTAAGAGTCGTCCTTTCTTGGTGGCTCCTGATATAAAGAAGTTAACTGAAGAGGAGAAGATTGGCCTAGAGTGTGACATTTTGTTAGAAGAGGTCAAAGAAGCGGTGTGGGGGTGTAAAGGTGACAAAAGCCATGGCCCTGACGGGTATTCGTTTGCATATTTTCAGCACTGTTAGGAGATACTGAAAGTCGACATTTTCAAGTTCGTGAAGGATTTTGAGAGGAACCCCGTTCTCACTAAGGCGGTTGCTTCCTCTTTCATTACTCTGGTGGCTAAGAAGAAGAACCCCCAAGATCTTAGTAACTACAGACCTATTTGCTTGGTCAACTGTCATCAGAAAATTCTGTCAAAGATGTTTGCTGGGAGGTTAAAGAAAGTTGTCAATTCGTTGGTTTCGCAGGAGAAAACGGCTTTTGTCCAGGGGAGATGTATTTTTGACGGAGTTTTGGTTGCGAACGAGCTTCTGGATTTAGCCAAAAGAAAGAAGAAGAGATGTATGTTCCTTAAGCTGGATTTTGAGAGAGCTTACGACTGCGTGTCGTGGAGGTTCCTTACCGATTTGTTGAGAATGAAGAATTTTGGGGATAGATGGATTTCTTGGATTAAAGTGTTAGTGTGCAGAGGTTTCATGTCGGTTCTGGTCAACGAGAGTGCCACTAAAGATTTTGTTTTTGAGAAAGGCCTCCGGCAAGGAGACCCTTTGACTCCTCTACTGTTTATTTTAGTCATGGAGGTCCTTAATTATTTGATCAAGAAGGCGGAGAGAGCTGGCTTATACGAAGGTTTTAAAGTGTCCTCAGATTTGTCTGTCAGCTTAGCTCAATTCGCAGATGACAGTTTGTTGGTCGGTGTAGATTCTTGGAATAATTTATGGTGCATTAAGGCGGTTCTGCGTGGTTTCGAGCTTCTGACAGGCCTCAAGGTGAATTTTTTGAAAAGTAGGATTGGTGGAGTTAATTTGAATCCTGATTTTCTAAATGTTGCCTCTATTTTTCTTCATTGTGACGTGTTAAGCCTTTCTTTCACTTTTCTTGGTGTTTTTGTTGGAGTGAGCCCTAGAAAGCTTCATCCATGGCAGTGCTTGATTGATAATATTAGGGGTAGGTTGGCTAGCTGGAAGGGTAGGAGTATGTCTATTGGAGGTAGGTTGGTGTTGATTAAGGCGGTTATCAGTGCCCTCCCGCTTTACGCCTTCTCATTTTACAAGGTTCCTACGGAGGTTTTGAGAAAGATCCAAAGTATTCAAAGTAGGTTCTTGTGGGGGGAGGTGACCTTCTTAAAAAAGTGCATTGGGTCGACTAGAAGTCTTCATACCAGCCTATTGAATCGGGAGGTTTGGGTATCAAAGATCTCAAAAGCTTCAATGAGGCCCTGTTGATGAAATGGAAATAGAGGATTTTGGGGGAAAACGACAGTGTTTGGAAGAGGATTATCACTAATAGATACGGGAACGACCTTCCTATTAGGTTCTTTACTTTTAATGGTGAGAAAGGCAACAAAAACGATTCTTTGTGGTGGAGGGACCTGGAGGGGATAGGTTACGACAGAAAGGCGCAAAGAAATTGCTTCGTAGTAAATTTGAAGTGCGAGCTTGGTGACGGGTGGAACACATCCTTCTGGCACAGTGTGTGGCTGCTTCATATTCCTTTGAGTGAAGTTTTCCCTAGTCTGTTCCAATTCGCAAGGAATTCTAAAGGAGCTGTTGGGGAGCAGGGTCAGTGGCAAGATGGAAAATGGAGCTGGCATCTTCATTTCAGTGAGTTTCCTATTAACTCTGTCATGGATAGAGAAAGACGAGAGTTAGATGATCTGCTCTGTGAGGTCGTTCCTTGCGTAGGAGTGGAAGACAGTTTCAAGTGGCAAGGTGGATATGATAAGTCGGCGATTGAGGAAGGCGTGTTTAGTGTACGTGACTGTTATGAACGGCTGCACAACCTTACTTTTTCTTGTAGTATAGATACTATTGTTATTGCAGGTTTGAAGAAGACTTGGAACATCAAGGCTCCTTTGAAAGTTTCCATTTTCTTGTGGAGAGTTTTAAGAAACAGATTAGCCGTAAAATCGTTGTTGGCTAGGAGAAACTTTCGGGTGAACGATGGAAATATTGGGTGTCACAGATGCGACTGTACCAAGGAGACTATTGAGCATGTCCTGTTCTGCTGTCCTGTTGGGGCTGAGGTTTGGAACGACATCGAAAAATGGTCTGGCATTCCTTCGATTTGCAAGTCTAGTTGTGTGGAATCGTTGCTGGATTTTGATACAGTGGCCGCTGCGGTTTCAGGAGGAAAGTTAGGATTGGTGGTTTGGGCTGCTACTGTGTGGGTGTTGTGGAAAGGGAGGAAATGTTCAATATTTGACGAGAAGACGATGTCGGTTTTAGATTCATTAAACTATATTAAATTTGTAACTTGGAGATGGCTTACTACTTTTGTATTGGCATTTAAGGTAGCATTTTATGACTGGTATGTGGCTCCTATGGAGTGTTTGTAATGGTCTGTTTTTTCTGCTCTGTGGGAGATCTTTTTGCAGGTCTGTCTTTGTAATTCAGGACTGCACCTTTGGTGTAGAATGTTATTAATATATTGCCTTCTGAAAAAAAAAATCAAGAGTCTTATGAAAATATTCAATTTCATTTTTTTAAACGTTATATTATACACACTTGATGAATTTATCTCATAAATTAGATGGAGAGTTTGTATTCAAGAACATTTGTTTCTCCCTAAGAAGTTCTATTTTCTTGATTTAAATTTTTTTCCATTTCAATAGAGGAAATGGTGTTTTTTGATATGCAAACAATATTCTTTATTCTTTAATTTACTTTATTCACCACATAATTCTTTACAAATGGTAAACTCATTATAAGTAAATTCATTTTCAAAGTCCTTTACCTCATTTTTCTTTGTAGTTTTCTGAGAGACACATCTTTTATTCCTCCTCTTTTTTAGAATCATCATATGAGTTCATGTCGGTTTTATACCACTAAGTGTAAGTTCTTCAATCAATGTCATTGTCATCTTCAGTTTCATTTTCTTGGATATTTTCTTTTATCATAATTTATTTCTCTTTATTTTCTCCCTTTTAAGTTCCTTGAGACAATTTTGTTTGTGCACATGTTCCTGCAACTTATCAAACAAAATAGCAAAATCCCTATAAGAAGATTCCTTATATTTTGAAACTTTAAGAATTTTGTTAGTCAAAGCATTATCTTTGAAGTTCATGCCAAGAGTATCGAGATGATAAATTATATGGATGACACATATTTGGATGCCCCCTTTGGATTTTATCCTATGTAACTCAAACTAATGGTTTAATGTGTTCATCCTAGCTCTTCCTATTTCAGGATAATCTTCATAAATCATTCTAAGGGTGAGTAAAATTTCTTTAGTAATGATACAATTTGATACATCAAATACCTCTTTTGTCCCTAACGTAATTGTTATCAAGTTCTTAGGTATCAAATTGTGTTGCATTTTAATTTTTATTCTATGGTCCAAAGTGATATTCTTTAATTCACTCCTTCATTACTAACAAAATGAGTGGGAATATATGGATTATTTTCTACAGAGTCCCACCGATATCAATAACATTAAGATAAATTATCATTCTTACTTTCCAATAGTCTAACATTTCACCATTGAAAGGTGGTGGTTTGTTTATGGAATATATCGATTTAAAATAATTAATTGAATTCACTCTTCCTCTTGAGACGATTAGTATATACACAAGAGTTAGGCTCTGATGTCACTAATTGACCATGTGAATTCAAATACAAGATGGGTGAATTTTGATTAAAAAACTTTTCAAAAGCTTAAAGGTTTAAAAGAATTTTGAGTTATTTTTAAGAATATAGTATAAGGATAAATAAGATGACAGATAAGTAACTTTAATATATAAGGGATAAGGAAGGAACAAAACAGATTTATCCTAGTTCATCCTAAAATTATGAATCCTATGTCCAGTCTCCAAGGACGATACCTTGAGATTTTCCACTACAACAAAGCATTTATCACATGTGTGTCTCATAACCTCTTAACACCCAGCTTTTGCAACCTTTATATTATAAAAGCTCAAGAGAATAACATTCTCTTTTGGTTTTACAAGGCTAATCTAAATTTCAGCAGTAGTTAAACAGGTTTACTATTTAGTAGATACTCTTTGAGCACAAACAATATATGAAGTGTATATGAAAATCATTAAAGCAAAGTGAGAGTGGATGAAAAGATGTTGTTCATATTTGTTGTGTGTTTTAAAATGACTATGAGACCTTCTTTTATAGTAGAAACAATTATCAAAAAGAGAAAAATTTGGAAAAGGACCAAACTAGTCCATAATCGATTTATAACAAGGCTATAATCAATTATGTAATTGCAAATTGGAAAAGTTCATATTGTACCATAATTGATTATGCCCAAACCATAATCAATTACTAAGAGGAACACGCCTCATTATTGATTAAACTAATATCATAGTCGATTAATGAGCGAGTAACGTTCTATAATCGAATATTTAAGAGTCATAATCAATTATGCTTTGGTAAAAATGGTTTTTGACTTTTCCAAAGAGTGTTTCTGGATTTTTTAGAAAGAGATGAAGTTTGAAAAGATTTTTGTGAGGGTTTGTGCATATTTTTAGTATGTAGAGATGAGCCCACTAATTTTACAATTTGATCTTAAAAAGATATTGAAAACTTGAGCTTTGTATCATCGGCTTGCTTTAAACAATCAGATATGATTCTTAATGATGTTCATTAGAGTTTGACCTTTATCGAGTCATTCATTTGAAAGATTATTTCATGTTTTTAATTCATGTTAATTCTTTAAAACGAAAAAGAAAAGGGGTGAGAAAGATGGATGAAAAACACAATTGTACTTTCTAAAAGTACAATACGTGACAACCTATTGTGATGTAGAGTTGTCAGAGGTTTTTTAGGGTTGTTATGGTGTTAGAGAAAACTCGTGCGAGATGGTGGGAAACTCTATATACTGGTGTTTTAAGGGTGAAATTGAATGCCCACATATATAGGAATCTCTTGGGTCTGAATCTTAGACTCTATAAAATAGTGTTCTTATCTCTCAAAAGCGTCAGGAATTGATGGTTATTCTCTTGTTCTTCTAGAGAACATATCCCTTATCTTTGACTGGCTTTCATGCCATTATAGAGTGTGGACACATCACTCCCCAAGTTTTTGCAGGTGGGCAAGCAGCCCAGTCAAAGTGCGGTCGTTTCAAATGAAAGACGTTTGTTATGATAAGTGGGTGAACATTAGAAGCAAAGGGTAGTTAGAGACCCTACTCCGGACAACGGGCGTTACCCACTTACTCTTGAGGAATATTGTGTCGCCTCATATGTATTTCTTGCATATATATTAGAGTACACAGTCCCTCAAACCTGAGGTATTGTAAAAGGCGAAGTGATTAGTCTTCTACCCTTCTGCGATTAGTTTTGTCATTCAGTAACATAAATATTTATTATCAAAGATAAAAATATAGTTAAGATTACAAATTTTACAAAAATAATATTTCAAAAAAAATTTATGAAAATTTATTTAAAATATCTTTAAATTTCAATGATTTTTTAAAATTTTGATACCTTAAGTTTTTTTGATAAAATATATAAAATAAAATTTTATAAAAAATTATTTTAACCAAATTTTTATTTAATAATTTTTCAAAAATAAATCGTAACTTTTTTTTTTAACAAATATATATAATACTATTAAAAAACAGCTTTTAAAAAACTAAAGCAAATTGTTTTATGTTTGGAGGGAGCTTTAAGTAGAGCAGACTAGCTGGAAACCGGGAACAGAAAATGACACCTCAAGAAATTTGGTTGTATTCACAAAAATTTTGCAACGGTCCAAAAATAAATCGTCGACAGCAGGGTTCGAACCTGCGCGGGCGAAGCCCAACAGATTTCAAGTCTGTCTCCTTAACCACTCGGACATATCGACTAGTTGGCAACTTTACAAACATAAAATTAAAAAACGTAACGCTTGCAAGGCAAAATTCCATCAACATTTGTCAAACTCATATGTTAAATAAAAAATCATGAACTTCAATATAAGTTGACGGTTCTGACTTTATTAAATTTATTAAGATGAATTTTTTTATTCTTTTTTAAATAAATGATTGATCAATTTTGAATGATTGGATTCAAGATCTCAATAATCACTTCAATTCAGTGCATAAATTAAAAAGTCAATGATTTGGCGCATAAATTATTACAATCACTTCAATTTAATTTCTAAAATATGTAACTACAATATGTATTCTTTAAAGTATATAATATTCATCAATTTGATATTTTAAGATATTTTGAATTAAATTGATAGGGATTGACTAATTAAATATAACAATTTTACATAGATTAAGAAAAGTAATGATTGATTAATTGAATATAACAATTTTACAAAATTACCCTTAATTACCATTGGTTGTCATAAAGGTATAATGTGATTTATTGTCTTAAAAGTTGTGTAGATAATAATTATTAGGGGTAAAGTTGGTAAAAATTAATGATTGTTGCATTGAAAACGTTAAAAGACTTTTATTTTGAGACAAAAAATTTTGATTAAAAAGACTCTTATTTTGAGACTGGGGGGTATATTTTATAAATGTTTTTTTAAGTCAAATAAACATATTACAAGATTATTCAAACACGAGGAGTGCAAAGAAAATAAAATTATAAATAAAGGTACAAATAAATTAGAATCCTAAAAAGTTTAAAAGGCTAAACATTCTAAAGAATTGCTCCATCAATGATTATGGTCATATGAGAATTTATGTATTTGTGATGTCATAATATTTTAGAGGCTCAAGACAAATAATAAAAATAGATCTATAATAAACAAATTTAGTAATTAATCAAAAGATTTAATTATAAATAATATTATTATTAATTTTTTTAATATATTATTATAAAATAAAATTTAATAATATATTTTTTTATATTAAAAAAAAACATTAATAATTTGAATCAAGTTTATCTACCGATTTCTCCTTTTCTCGTATTAGGAGAGTGGAAGTTGTTAGTTGTAATTGCATAAAGATAAATTTTTGGGTTAAATATACAACATACATGCAATGTGTTAAGTATAATAACTGTGAGTAGTATATGTAATAATCTCACATTGATTAGAAATATGAAGACTTGAATATTTATAAATGGAAAAACGCATATCCCTATTACCTTAAAGTTTCGTGTGAATATGTGGTGTGTTTTTCACAAAAGTCTTGTTGTAAGAAGAAAAATCTCACAATATTCAATGCTTCATAGTTGAAGAAAATCTCTCCTTTGAAGAAAATCCAAAAAAATATATTACAGGGATTACATATTAATTTAACTCTAAATTTTTTAAATTGTTGTTAGGGCTATATAAGCACAAGTTAGCATCAGATTATTTAATTAGAAATAGTCTCTAAAACATACACTAAAATAAATTAAAATAAAATTATATGGGTTACAATATAAGTAACTATCGGGACTTTAAGATCTCAATATAAATTTCAACTGATTATATAAAAATTATTTTATAATTACAAATTTGGTTGGCATGTTGATACATATATGTTCTTGGTGCATCCTTTCAATCTTTTGTAAAAAAAAAAAAAAGATAATTGAAGTTTCCGAAGGCTGAAAGTTTTTGATGCATTCTTTCAATAAAAAGATAATTAAAGCTTTGGAAGGATACATATATGTTTTTGGTGCATCCTCTCAATCTTTGGTATAAAAAAAAATAATAATAATAATAATAATAACTGAAGCTTTGGAAGGAGCTGAATGTTCTTGGTGCATCCTTTCAATAAAAAGGTTATTAATCAGTTTTTTTTACTTAATTCAAATTAGGGGTGGGAAATTTGCATGTCTGCTCCGTTTAGACATGTCCCGTAAATGTCCGCAAAAAATAGAGCGGGGCAGAACAATCATAGTTGAGGATGCGGATTTAAAATTTAGGTTTATCCTACAAAAAAGTGAGGGCGCGGCAGAGAAAGTCTGCAGGAACTGTACCTTTTAAGCCTAAAAACGTAAAATTTTATGTAAATACTTATGTCCGTAGAAGCCCGTGAAGAAAACGGGGCGGGGTGGGGCGGATACATTAGACGGTGAGGGCCTAAACACTTCGCCCACCCCGCACTAAATTGCGGATAAAACGGGCATGCCTAACGGGCCGAGCCCGTTTTGCCACCCCTTCTTCAAATCATAACATTTGAATTGAATTTAATGTACTAGTTAAATTAACTTTTTTCCTTAATTAACCATTAGGTTATATTCAATTCAAAGACTAGGATTTAGAATAAGTTAAAAAATTTTACTCTTGGAGTAAATTGATCTCCACTTATATATATATATATATATATATATATATATATATATATATATATATATATATATATATGGGAAATGCTAACATACATCCAAAATTGGTGGGTCCCACACAAAAATATACTACATCTATTTTTTTTTCTTCATCTTTTTAATGTGGGTCCCACCGAAAATTAGTGGGTCCCATAACATTGGTGTGCATTAGCATAACCATATATATATATATATATATATGAGAATGTTATTTTTATGCGAGAACATAAGAATAAATCTGTACCATTAGATTTTAAAATAAATATTGGAAATTTTATGTCAATTTTTTTCTTATCTTTGAGGTTCAGGATCAACCCTACGTATTTGACATTAATATATTGCTAAACGTGAATTTTAACACTATCAACTATGTTAGATACTGACATTCCTTGCACTCAAATAACTTGTTATTGCGATTTTATCGAATAATTCAAGCAAAATATGACCAAATGACTCAAAGACAATCACGAGAATCATTTTTAAGTGAGAAAACACCATTAAATTATTAGGCACGAAGAAGATTATTATTTGACAAAGCACTCAGAATTTTTAACCAATTCAAAATCTCGTATCAAAAATTCCGAGAAAAAATACAATCAAAGAATAAACGTTTATGGATTTTTCAGTTACACACCCATAAAGACAGTAAGAAGATTATGCAATGATGATACCACATTTTCACAAGTTATTCTCTATAAGAAGTTGATTTTGAATTACTCTCCAAGAAAAAAGAGAAACCTTTAAAGGGGTGAATTTATTCCAAATTAAATTCTAAAGGGGCAAATGTTCTCCCGGCATTTCACGGCGTCGCGCCGCCACCCCAAGATTGAAGTCTCCCTTGGGGCCATAATCCAGGGGAAGGACGAACCTCTCCGGGCATACATCGAGAGGTTTAACAAAGAAGCGGTGCAGGTCCCTACAACGGACGATATGAAAAAATTTCTGCTCGAACAGGGACTCCGCCCGGGCTCAAAGTTTTCTAAAGTCGTTGGTCTCGCACCTCCGAGGAACCTGGACGCCTTCCTCCTCAAGGCGCAGTCGTACATTCAGAACGAGGAATCGAAGCCAACCCCGATAAGTGTCGGGCATTCTCCGAGTTTCCAACGCCCAAGTCTAAGAAATCCATCCAGTCCCTGAAAGGGATGCTCGCATCGTTGTCCCGTTTCGTGGCCAAATCTGCCCAGCACGCCCTACCATTCTTCAAACTCCTCCGCAAGGAGGCAGCGTTTGAATGGACCGAGGAATGTGATCAGGCTCTCCTCCATCTGAAATGAGCACTCTCAGAGGTGTCAGTCGTCTCTTGCCCGGACAACGGCGAAACTCTGTACCTGTATCTCGCCGTAGCAACCGAGGCAGTGAGCGCCGCTCTTATCCGCGTGACACCTGACGGGCAGAAGCCCATATATTTCACGAGCAAAGCGCTGCATGGACCAGAGCTGAGGTACCAACAAATAGAAAAAGTGGCACTGGCCCTCATCAACGCAGCTAGAAGACTGAGACACTACTTTCTAGCCCACGTAATCGTGGTTCGAACAGATCAACCCGTAAAGCAGCTGCTAGGACGACCAGACATGGCCGATAGAATGCTCAAATGGTCGCTAGAGCTGTCCGAATTTGACATCCAGTATGAAAGCAGAAAAGCCCTCAAAGCCCAGGCTTTGGCTGACTTCGTTGCAGAAATGACGTTCGCATATTCCCCGACCCGCGGGGCGCGCAAATGGACCATTTTCGTAGATGGAGCATCCAGCTCGGATGGAAGCGGGGCAGGCATCATATTGGAGAACGACGAGGGAATCATCGTTGAAGTATCGCTTACCCTATCCTTCCTCACCTCTAACAACCAGACTGAGTATAAAGCCTTCCTCGCCGGCTTACGCCTAGCCGAAGATCTCGGTGCGGAAGAAGTCGTCATCTGCACGGATTCGCAACTCGTGGCCCTCCAAGTTCGAGGAGAGTATCAAGCCAAAAACGACAACTTGTCTGAATACTTAGCCCTGGTCAAGGAGAAAATAACGAAGTTTGCAGCAATAGAGGTAAAGCATGTTCCCCGCGAACACAACGTTGGAGCGGACGTTTTGTCCAAACTGGCAAGCACGAAGAAGAAAGGAGGAAACAAGTCTGTCATACAGGAGGTACTTCCTCGACCTAGTATCGAGAAGACTTCCCCGACCCTTGACGTACAGTTGATCGGCAACAGCAACTGCTGGATGACCCCCGTTTACAACTATCTCGCTAAGGACAGACTTTCGTCCGACCTCAAAGAGGCCAGCGTAGTCAGGCGAAGAGCCTGCTCATACGTCCTGGTCGAGGACAAACTCTACAGGCGAGGGTTCTCCATTCCGCTACTCAAATGTGTCGAGGAAGAAATGGTCGCCCACATCTTGCGCGAAATTCACGAAGGAATTAACGCACAACATCTCGGTGGAAGGTCTCTCGCCCGGAAAGCCCTTCGAGCAGGGTACTACTGGCCAACCATGCAGCAAGATGCTAAAGAGCACGTGAAGAAGTGCGATAAATGCCAACGACACGGGGACATGCACCTGGCTCCACCTAACGAGCTCAAGGCTATGTCCTCCCCGTGGCCATTTGCCTGGTGGGGCCTGGACATCCTACGGTCATTCGTGGTAGGATCAAACCAGAACAAATACTTAATAGTGGGCGTGGATTACTTCACAAAATGGATAGAAGCGGAGGCTCTGGCCAAGATAACTGCCCTTAACATACTGCGTTTCTACAAAAGAAACATCCTCGCACGTTTTGGCATCCCACAGGCGATATTCACGGACAGGGTGTACCTGCAAGGCACTCCGACGCTCAAGTAAGTAAAGGTCAGAGAAAAGGGGCAAGTACAAAGAGTGTTCTTAGGGTGAATAATGGATACCTGACCCTCTTAAGTGAAAGGGTTTATATAGTGCCCCCAGCGCTTGGCCAACGGTCCTATTTTCGGGGAGAAATAACCGTTTTCCCGAAGAATAGGTAACTTCCCAAAACTAGTCGTTATGTCGGACAGGGTGTCCAAAACTAGCCGTTATGTCGGGCAAAGGCGTAGTTTCGGGCACATGCCCTTAGCTGTTCAGGGACAGAAGAAGTCGTGCAGAACGGGCAGAGCCTCCGGGGAGGAGCAATGCAGTCCTTGCCCGGTTGGAGGGGCAGAAAGGTAACTTTTGCCCCTTTGTGGATTGGACTTAGGCAATTGGGCCGTTCTGGGAGCAGACATGGATTGGACCATGCCTAGCCATTGGTCCAGTCCAGAACAGGAGCCCCCCAAGTCGTTGCTCCCGAGCATGGGAGTGATAACTTAAGGATAGCCTGTGGTTCCGGGGAACTAATATGGAGTCATCGTTTGGTGATGGAGGGAGTTGTCTCGTGGTGCCCGTGACCCCTAGTGTTCGTGAGATCCATGTCCATGTCTGGATTTCCCGTCATACGGGAAGACCAACGGTTAGGAGGAATTGGAACGTTAAGGCGTCACGTGTGCCTTGAGCCTTGTGCCGCAGTTACTAGGCAATGATGGCTAGTCGATAGCCATTATGAACTACGAGGGCGAGCCATTGCACGGGCTCCTCAGTATAAAAGGAGAGAAACTCAGGCCATTTGGAACTTTCGCTTCTCTCTCTTCTTCGTCTTCCTCAGAGCATTTGCCCGCCACCGCCATTAGTTGTTCCGACCGCCACCACCAATTCTGAGCAACCGTTTTTTAGCTTTTTAACCAAGTAAGTCCACTGATCTTGCGTTCCTTTGCCTCTTTTACGGTTGTTTGTAGATTGCATATGGCTAGGTTTAGGCTAAGGTGACGTAGTGCTGTTTTTCCTGGTGGCTGTTGGTGGTGGACGGTGGCTAAGCCATCTTCTGCTGCTAAGGTGACCGCCAGAGCCCTTTAGAGGACTAAAAGTAGGGCGGTTTCTGGCGTCGTTGCGACAATGGCACCCGAATAACCGTCGTGGCCGCTCAGTTTCGGTAATCTGGTGAAGTTTCCGGTGAACGTTTGAAGTTCCCTGTGATCGTTTGAAGTTTCCGGTGAAGCTTCAAACGGAAACTGGAAACTGACTCGAGGAAGCTCCTCGTCGTGTGAGGGAGTTGCCCCGAGCGCCTCCTCGTGGGGGACTCTTGCATTTTTGTTTAATGTTAGGGCTTAGGCCCGGGACGTCGTCCTCGGCCCATTGCACGCCCTTTCACTTGACTAGCGGTGGAAGGGTGGATTTGATTCTTCGTCGAATTCACTTTTTTCTCTGCTTTTCAGGTGGTCGATATGGCGACGAGGCCTGACCAGGAGATCGTAATAGACTCGTTCGAGGAGATCTCCTCAAAGAGCAGTAATACGGAAGCTTCCACTACCCCCAGCGAAGTCGGGGAGGAGGTCGATCGGGATTCTACCGAGGAGTGGTCGGTGGCTGAGTCTGCAGAGTACGTATCTACCTTTGCGACCTACCTTGGGGATGTCTTCACGGCCGTTGGGCCGGAGGGGGAATAGAAGGTGCATTTCCCCTCCGAGGATGATCGGATCTGTACAAATTTTAGGGAGCGGTTCACTATGTACGAGTATGCATTTAAAGAGCTGGAGTTGAGGTTGTCCTTCACCGACTTTCAACAGTCAGTTTTTGTGCACCTGGATCTGGCCTCGTCGCAGTTGCATCCCAAATCGTTGGCGTTCATCCGTGCCTTTGAGTTGACGTGCGAATTCCTACAGATAGGAGCTACTCTTCCTCTATTTTTCACCATCTTCCATCTCCAGCGGCAGTTGACGGGGAAGAGATACGGCTGGGTGTCATTGAAACAGCCCCGTAAGTTGTTCAAACCCTTTTCGGAGTCAATCCGGACATTCAAGGAAAGGTTCTATATCATAGAGCCTGTGTCAGAGAGGGCCCAGGACAGTACGTATGTCTGGGCGGTGTCCGTTGACGAGGACGGTAACCACATGTGCGACGACAACAGGAAGCTGATCGGGGAGAGAGAATTTAAGTTCCCCTTCCACTAGAGTGCCGATCATTTTTCTAAGGATCCTAACGAGTATGTAGCTTAGCCGGACATGCTGGATGGGCAGGATGCGGTTGGTTATGAAAAATTGGTGAAATATGTTAACTCTTTTTGGCTCTCTGAATGCTGGACGAAGAAGGGGTCCCCGATTTTCGAGGAGGACGGTAGTCAGCGGGTTGAGTATCGTTGTATTAACACCAAGACACTTTTGGAGTGCAAGACTCCTGCGGATGCTTACAAATTGCTCGGTAGTCTTAGTTACTTGACTTGCCCGACATATTTTCCCTTGGTCGTCTAACATATTTGTTTTGTTTTTGCAGGTGAGATGTCTTTCGCTCATGAAAGAATGGCAAAGAATGCCATCGCGAGGAACAAGCCCGGGGCGGCTACTCCCAAGACTCGATTTGCCCAGCGTGCTCCTACTCCTCCTCAACCTGCTGCGGGGACCTTTTCGCCTACTCCTGCCCAGGGATCTCCCCTGCCTCTGGCCTCACGGTGCAAGCGGTTCAGGGCCACTGAAGGGGTAGATCTCACCCGGGCGCCAGAAAAGGGGAAGTTCGAACTTCCTCCATGTATTCTTGACAGAATATTCTTCGAAGGGACGTCCTTGGTCGTACCGCGGACAGAGTCTCTCCAGCTGGAGGGCATGGATCGCCCGAGCAAGAGGGCGCTGGTGGTGTGGGATGCCTCTGCCCTGGTCAGAGTCCTGGAAATGACGGCCATTTATGTTGAAGGGGATTCTGCGTCTGAGTCTGAGCTCAGGGTTGCCCGGGCTACCATCTCGTCTTTGGAAGAGACGGAAAAGAAGGCCAAAGAGGAAGCTAAGAGCTCTGGTGATGCTCGGAAAAAGGCAGACGAGGAGGCTACCAGGTTACGAGAGGAGAATACTACGCTGGCAGCAGAGAAGAAGGCAGCCGAGGAGCTGATCGAGCAGTTGAGGCTAGCAAGTGCTCCAGCCGAAGACGAACCTGAGGATGTCCGGGAAATGAAGACGAGGGCCGAGCTGGTTGCTCGTATGCTGAAGGCTGAGGATGACAACATTGTCATTGGGGACGAGTCTTTTAAGAATGTCGTGGCCCAACTGCGGGTGGTCAACCCCGGGGTTGAGTTCTCCACCGAGGGTATCCAATACCTGGCTCATGTCGAGGATGGCAGGATAGTCAATCCGAACTCCCTCCTTGGTGGTGACGAGCATGCTGAAGTTTTGAACGAGGAGACCCAGGGGCCTGAGCCCAACCTCGAGCAGCCTGAGCAGATGGAGGAGTGATGGTGTTTTTATCCTTGTTGTAATTTGTCCGGCCTGCGTGTCGTGTATCTTTTGATGTAACTTAAGTTTTGTACGGGGGCGTGGCCCCCTGTTAATGTAACAAGCACAATCGTGGTCCTCGTAACCACTAATCACTTTAATTATGTATGCGTCCGGTCCTTGTGGCTGGTTTTGTGATTTGCATGGTTTTATCTATTTTGATTTCTGCTAAGTGTTGTACTTTCGCTCGATATGCATGTGTGCCCGTAATAGGGATTACTTTGATTAACTTTAAGTTTCAGGGAATTACTCGTTGTAGATGTGTTCGGCAGTGAGGGGTACTGGTCGAACGGCCAGGGAATTTTCGGGCGAGAGAGCGGAGCTCAGGTCGCGTTTGAGGCCTGAGTTCGCAGCGTGAACCTCCCATCGCAAGCTGGGTGTTCTGCCTATTGTGGTACTTTGACGACGGCGATGCTCAATTGAGGGACCGCTGTCGAGCAGAGGCCTGGCTCGTTCCTGAGTGGGGCTCTTCTTTACTGACATGTGACGCTTGTACCTAGGCGTGCATAGTGGTCGGTAGTTCTGACAGTTAAGGCCTTAGTTATAGTATTGCATTAGCTTTTAGGCATTCCATGGTCGAGCAAGTTCTTCCCCGTTGAGATGTTCTAGGTAATAGGCCTCATTCTCCATTTTTTCACGGACACGATAGGGTCCTTCCTAGTTAGCGGCTAGTTTGCCTTCGCGAGAGTCTTTATGGTTTCTTCGTAGGACGAGGTTGTCCATGTCGAACTCTCGCCGTATGACTTTGGCGTTGTGCCGGATGGTAATTTTTTGCTTTAATGAGGCTTCGCGGAGGGATGCCCCTGACCGGACTTCTTCGACGAGGTCGAGTTCCTCCCTTAGAGCTTCGTCATTCATTTCCTCGTCCAGGGGCGATTGTGTCTGCCTGGAGGGTACGTGAACTTCAATGGGAATTACAGCCTCGGTCCCGTAGGCCAGGCGAAAGGCTGTTTCCTCGGTTGAAGAGTGTGGGGTTGTGCGGTATGTTCATAAGACGCTATGCAGCTCCACGACCCAAGCTTTCTTTGTTTCGTCCAACCTTCATTTAAGGCCTCGAAAGATGACTCGGTTTGCCGCTTCAGCTTGTCCGTTAGTCTGGGGATGTTTGACGGATGCGAAGTGTTGCTTTGTACCCAGCTGGGCGACGAAGTCCTGGAATTTCCTATCCGTGAACTGTGTCCAATTGTCCGTGAATATCGTCTGGGGGATGCCAAAACGTGCGAGGATGTTTCTTTTGTAGAAACGCAGTATGTTAAGGGCAGTTATCTTGGCCAGAGCCTCCACTTCAATCCATTTTGTGAAGTAATCCGCGCCCACTATTAAGTATTTATTCTGGTTTGATCCTACCACGAATGGCCCTAGGATGTCCAGGCCCCACTAGGCAAATGGCCACGGGGAGGACATAGCCTTGAGCTCGTTAGGTGGAGCCAGGTGCATGTCCCCGTGCCGTTGGTATTTATCACACTTCTTCACGTGCTCTTTAGCATCTTGCTACATGGTTGGCCAGTAGTACCCTGCTCGAAGGGCTTTCCGGGCTAGAGACCTTCCATCGAGATGTTGTACGTTGATTCCTTCGTGAATTTCACGCAAGATGTGGGCGACCATTTCTTCCTCGACACATTTGAGTAGCGGAATAGAGAACCCTCGCCTGTAGAGTTTGTCCTCGACCAGGACGTATGAGCAGGCTCTTCACCTGACTACGCTGGCCTCTTTGGGGCCGGACGGGAGTTCGTCCTTAGCGAGATAATTTTAAACGGGGGTCATCCAGCAGTTGCTGTCGCCGATCAACTGTACGTCAAGGGTTGGGGAATTCTTCTCGATACTGGGTTGAGGAAGTACCTCCTGCATGACAAACTTGTTTCCTCCTTTCTTCTTCGTGCTTACCAGTTTGGACAAAACGTCCGCTCTAACGTTGTGTTCGCGGGGAACATGCTTTACCTCTACTGCTGCAAACTTCGTCATCTTCTCCTTGACCAGGGCTAAGTATTTGGACATTCCCTCATTTTTGGCTTGATATTCTCCCCGAACTTGGAGGGCCACGAGTTGTGAATCTGTGCAGATGATGACTTCTTCCGCGCCGAGATCTTCGGCCAGGCGTAAGCCGGTGAGGAAGGCTTCGTACTCAGCCTGGTTGTTAGAGGTGGGGAAGGATAGGGTAAGTGATACTTCAACGATGATTCCCTCGTCACTCTCCAGTATGATGCCTGCCCCACTTCCCACCGAACTGGAGGCCCCGTCCACGAAAATGGTCCATTTGCGTGCTCCACAGGTGGGGGAGTCTGCGAACGTCATTTTTGCGACGAAGTCAGCCAGAGCCTGGGCCTTGAGGGCTTTTCTGCCCTCTTACTGGATGTCAAATTCAAACAGCTCTAGCGATCATTTGAGCATTCTACCGGCCATGTCTAGTCATCCTAGCAGCTGCTTTACGGGTTGATCTGTTCGAACCATGATTGTGTGGGCTAGAAAGTAGGGTCTCAGTCTTCTAGCTGCATTGATGAGGGCCACTGCCACTTTTTCTATCTGTTGGTACCTCAGCTCTAGGAAGCTCTGGAGGAACCACCTGGTCGTCAACAATCACATTTAGAACGCCCATCCCCTCGGTCAACAGCTGGACGTCAGAATTGAGAGCCTTCATCTGCTCCACTACAGTGTTGAATCCGAACTCAGCCGCTCCCAAGTTGTCCTGCTCGAGGATGCGGATTCTCTCGATTAGGTCCCTCCGGGTCTTCAGTGTAACACCTCAATTCCCATCTAGCGGATAAATAATACATAATTAAATCAAAGTGAATAAAAAAATTTTCGACAGATATAAGGATGCCACATCTGAGAAAAAAAACATAATCCACCTACTTGTAACTTTGATACATAACACAAAATGGAATAAATAATAACAGGAAACTTTTTCCAACAAAAGGAAAGTTCAATTATGGAATAAAGCGGAACGGTCCATAATTGACTCGTTTTACAAAATAAGTTGTTTCATAACATCAAAATATACGTACAAGTTTTCCAAAATATATAAACATAAATAACAAAAGCGTTTCCCCTGACTCCCGTGTTACGTATTAGAGCAGACACCAAAGATCTAAGCAAAATGAAGATCTAACTCTTCCACTTGCCTCCACGCCTCTACAGCGGCTAATCTGCACTATGCCATAAAAGCATATTCCAGCAGAAGGGTGAGAAATAACAACTAAATCAAGATTGCATAATAATATGTAAACATATAATTCACATATATTATTCAACTCACCCACACACCACATGCTAACACATATAGCATACGAAGATATCATATATTCATATACAAAAGTTATGATATATATATATATATGTACTTCCCAAGAAACACAGACACAAGAAACAACAAAGGGGTGAGAACTACATTTAATAATTAACGGTGCAAAATACATGTTAAGGAGTAGAAATCAATCAATCACACATAATGTGCCCATATTCATGACACACTTGTCACTTTCAATTATAATCCAACAAAGACATACTAATGCAATGTGAGTCAATAACACAATGCAATGCAAGTGGTGCCATCCACTATAGTTCATTCAATTGAACCCGATTCCCAATGGAATCCGGATAAATCACATACACTCCCACTGAGCAATGATTTATCTCCTGGCACCACACACCTTAGTTCATTCAATCGAACCCGATTCATAATAGAATCCAGATAAATCACATACACTCCACTGCGCAATGGTTTATCTCCATACAACTCCACATTGGAGTCCGGACAATACTAGGCACCCATCATGGATTCCCACCTAGCTGTCTCCACCAGACACATCATGAAATGCACGACATAAATAACACACAAACCACATGTATAATAGTAATTATACATCTTCACGATCCTCATGATCACACGTGAGATACATATTCACCGTAATACACAATAGTATTACCATACATGTCCAATCAATTCAACATAACACATACATGACAAGAATTATGCACAAAACACATATATAACAATCAGTTATACATTTAAACGATCCTCCTGATCACACGTGTGCCATACACTCACTGTAATTCCCACTGGAATTACCCACCTGCACCAATACAGTTATCACATATACAACTATCTATTACTTTGTATTAATTAGTCATTAATAAAGTAATCCACACAAAAATACAGTTCACTAGAATTTACGCCACAGAGGCTACCCACATCAACATCAATACGATATCATACGTTGCAATTCATTTATTCAATACCTTTATGCCACAAGGCCATCATTCAATAACCACATTCTATAGCAAGATTCAACATCATATAGATAGCCTAAAAGCTCCACATTAAATGGCAATAGTATAACACATGACAAATTACCGACCGCGCGCATTTATCGAACATGCCTCATTACACCCTACAACCACTACACACCTTTGCATCATTTAATTATGCATTTCATATTATCACACCCATGTCACCAAAACAAGCATATAACACCTCAATACATGCTCACCATACAACAGCAACAACACAACATTAATATAATATAAAACAGATATTTTCCATGAATTTTAAGTCAATAAAAATAACATTTTTCAGTTCCAGGTCGCGCTAAGCGGGCCCCACCTGCGCTAAGCGCGCTACTCATTGCCTGGAAGAGGCGAAATTTCTTCAGACCGCGCTAAGCGCGCCTACCGCGCTATGCGGGCATTGCGTTATGCAGAAAAATATCCATTTTGACAGCAACTTCCCATTCACAAATTTACCCTTAAAACCATACCCAAACAACCAATAAAGGTATATTATCATGTATCAACAATTAGGAACCTTAAAACATGATTTCCAACACAAAAGTTTTGGATCTAAATCTCAAAATCTCAACATATCAAATGTTGTAATTTCCATCAAATTCAACCATACATGTGAAAACATACAAGTAAGCATTTCCAACTAATTCCTAACCTCACCCGACTATACTACGCAATTTATACCGAGTTTCAACCGTGAAAACATCAATTTCCACTCAATTTACCATTAATGCCCCAAATCTCTAATTCTCTATAACTCAATACAAAACTCCTCAAAGCTTACCAACAAGCATTTTCGATTAGACCCAAACGTCACTCGACTATTCTACGTGTTCTATAGCGCCTTTGACCCGTTAGAACATCGATTCCCACACATTTGTTCTTCAATCCACCCAATAAGGAAAAGTATATATTTCAACCAAACAAATGCAAACAACTCATACATATACATATACAATCGAAATATAATCAGAACTTCTCACCCTTACCCGATTAATCGAAGATCAAGCTTTGATTTGATCGATTTCTTCTTCTTCCCCTTCTTCTCTCTTATCTTTCTCTTCTTTCTCTTCTTTCTCTTCTTTCTCTTTTCTCCTCCTCTTTCTCACTATTTCTCTCTCTTCCCTTTTTATAACAAAATATATACCCCTCAAAAGACTATTTTACCCTTTTGTTCAAATATCTCCCAAATGCTCTCAAAATGCGATAAAACATAAACAACGATGCAAAATATATCAGGAATTAAAAGTCAATAAGAAAATATTATCAATTGCAATTATTTTATCTATCTGAGAAATTATCCAATTAACAGGTAAAACTCATTTAATTTACACAATTCACAAAATTTCACATAAATGAAATAAATAAATACGATTAACCAAATCGGGGCGTTACAACTCTCCCCTACTTAAACATTTTCGTCCTCAAAAATATAACTGAGACGAACAACTCCGGATACGACTCTCGCATCCAACTAACCAACTATTATGCCAACACTAGGCACACCACAAATAACACAAACTGACCAACCACCTTGCTAACAGCAACAACAACAACGACAAGATGCAATGCCCATACAATGCACTTGACGACTAACTCACGACTCAAAGAATACCCAAGTTACAAACACATGGGTTCACTCTAGAACCAGAAAACAACAAGATCGTTACCCTCACCATAGGTAGCACTCCCCTAATTCCCCACATTGGAATTAGCTACCCGCACTCGAACCATCACGATGGAAACGAGGCAACAACAAAAACAAGAACATGAAGTTCCACGACACAACATCGTTTCTACAACCTCTACATAACCATAATACCAACATCCTTGTCACACAACATTATTACAACAATGCTACGATTCACCAATCGAACATATAACCAAAACATCCATCTACATAGTAGCCCATGAATAATATTTAAACCTTTCACCTAACACTTCCATTCTGAAACGTCCAATGGTCTCATCATTCCTGCATGTTTCCAATGTTCAACCTATGAACTCTTACAAGTCACACACACATATACGAAATGTGCCACATCACGCTTTTGATGCGCACTCTGATTACTCGCAACAATCAAATCTACCAATTCCATATCCAACTACCGACTCTCTCTAATATTCACCAGAAAAATCATAGTTCATTTCTAATATACCCAACCTCCCACTCTACTGTGTTATCTCACACACAAGACACAAGTCTCTGAACTGCTCAAATAATTCTAATCCTCTGACCATCAAAACAGACATGTATAAAAACCTTCGACTTAACTTCACCAATAGGATAATTCCAGCTACAGTCATAACCCATCAGGAATTCCAACCATGCTCGTTGTCTCATACTCTATTATTTCCGACCAAACAGGTACCCAATATTCTTGTGATTACTAAACACTTCGAACTCAAAACCATAAAAATAATACCTCCAGATTCTCAACACAAAAGTAACCGCAGCCATCTTGAAATCATGAACCCTCAATTGTCGTAAAGCATAAGCCACAAATTTACCATCTTGCATTAACAGACTGACTAAACTCATCATAGACGCATCTCAATACCTCACAAACGATTTATTAGGATCACGCAGAATCAAAACTGGATTCGTAGTAAAATTCTACTTTAGCCCTCTCAAACTTTCCTCACAATGAACATCTAAAGCAAACGAGTTACCCTTTGCAATTCAACTGAAGTAACGAAAATGCTAACTTGGAAAAACCTTCCATAACCTTCGGTAATAACCAACTAAAGTCCAAAAAGCTTCTAATCACCTTAACCGACTTCAGAGCCTCTCATTGTAGAACTGCATCTACTTCCAATGGATCCATAACAATACCATCATCAGAAATAACATATCCAAGAAAACTAACCTTTTTCAAACAAAATTCTCACTTGAATAATTTAGCATAAAAATCCCTTTCTTTTCAACACTTGCAACTCGATTCTCAAACACCCTATATACTCTCCTTCTGATTTTATAATAGATCAGAATATCCCTAATAATACCATTCCAAACTTATCCAATTAAATATGGAAGATACGATTCATATACTCCACAAACGTTCCAGATGCATTACTAACACCGAACAACATCACTGTACATTGTAATGTCCAACCAAATTCCAAAAGATATAAACTCTTAAAGTTTTTGCAAAAATTTCACTGGGTAATTCTAACGCTAACATCCAATATTACATCCGAAAACATCTAGAAATCACGCACAACTAGCAGCCCTTCACTGTGGCTTTCCTGTCAATTCCAGAACACTATTATCACAAACATAACAAACATCTTGGTCTCATCGACTAAGAGTTTTTCTACTTACTTATAAACCTCAACTATTCACCTTCATCCATTTTAAGTTCACTCTCTACTCTCTGAGGAGCAACCATCAATAATACCTGATCGTTCTCCCTCAGAGACATCCCAACTTGACCAACATACCAAATCCTCTAATCCGCCTCATCTTCCGATATAAGAATCTTCATTGACTCATCAAAACAATATGTGATCATTTCCTTAATTCCAACCAAATCATTGCATACACCATCAAAGCCGGAAAGACACGTCTATTCCATCCAACATAATTTCGTCTACTATCAATAAGAGATTAAGGGTGATCAGTTCCTCAATTTATCAATAGACAGCCGACAATCATGATGGGGCATAGACCATCTTTACCAGACCATAATAGCATTTCTTGCATCTTGTGCACAAAACTACCTAAGGTACAAATTCTTAGTCGACATAAACCTCACCTCCACATTCCCTCTGGAATCGGGATCAACACTGTCCAAACAACACTTATAATCTTGCGAACAACGAAACACTAAGCCAACGCTCCACAACTGAAGCAACTTGGAGAAGCACCAGCTTCTCCCCCACTTATCTCATTCTCAATCCTGAAGACAAAGGATTACAAAACCAGAAAGCACTGACAGTGTTTCACACACATATCACGTACTGAGGAACAAACAACATCGACAGTATTCAACTGTCATGCCACACTGACTCACAACTTGGCCGGACGGACCAACCTGCTCTGATACCAATTGTAACACCTCAATTCCCATCTAGCGGATAAATAATACATAATTAAATCAGAGTGAATAAAAAAAATTTTGATAGAAATAAGGATGCCACATCTGAGAAAAAAACATAATCCACCTGCTTGTAACTTTGATACATAACACAAAATGGAATAAATAATAACAGGAAACTTTTTCCAACAAAAGGAAAGTTCAATTATGGAATAAAGCGGAACGATCCATAATTGACTCGTTTTACAAAATAAGTTGTTTCATAACATCAAAATATACGTACAAGTTTTCCAAAATATATAAACATAAATAACAAAAGCGTTTCCCCTGACTCCCGTGTTACGTATTAGAGCAGACACCAAAGATCTAAGCAAAATGAAGATCTAACTCTTCCACTTGCCTCCACGCCTCTACAGCGGCTAATCTGCACTATGCCATAAAAGCATATTCCAGCAGAAGGGTGAGAAATAACAACTAAATCAAGATTGCATAATAATATGTAAACATATAATTCACATATATTATTCAACTCACCCACACACCACATGCTAACACATATAGCATACGAAGATATCATATATTCATATACAAAAGTTATGATATATATATATATCTGTACTTCCCAAGAAACACAGACACAAGAAACAACAAAGGGGTGAGAACTACATTCAATAATTAACGGTGCAAAATACATGTTAAGGAGTAGAAATCAATCAATCACACCTAATGTGCCCATATTTACAACACACTTGTCACTTTCAATTATAATCCAACAAAGACATACTAATGCAATGTGACTCAATGACACAATGCAATGCAAGTGGTGCCACCCACTATAGTTCATTCAATCGAACCCGATTCCCAATGGAATCCGGATAAATCACATACACTCCCACTGAGCAATGATTTATCTCCTGGCACCACACACCTTGGTTCATTCAATCGAACCCGATTCATAATAGAATCCGGATAAATCGCATACACTTCACTGAGCAATGATTTATCTCCATACAACTCCACATTAGAGTCCGAACAATACTAGGCACCCATCATGGATTTCCACCTAGTTGTCTCCACCAGACACATCATGAAATGCATGAAACAAATAACACACAAACCACATATATAATAACAATTATACATCTTCACGATCCTCATGATCACACGTGAGATACATACTCACCGTAATACACAATAGTATTACCATACTTGTCCAATCAATTCAACATAACACATACATAACAAGAACTATGCACAAAACACATGTATAACAATCAGTTATATATTTACACGATCCTCCTGCTCACACATGAGTCATACACTCACCGTAATTCCCATGGAATTACCCACCTGCACCAATACAGTTATCACATATACAACTATCTATTACTTTGCATTAATTAGTCATTAATGAAGTAATCCACACAAAAATACAATTCACTAGAATTCACGCCACAGAGGCTACCCATAGCAACATCAATACGATATCATACGTTGCAATTTATTTATTCAATACCTTTATGCCACAAGCCTATCATTCAATAACCACATTCTATAGCAAGATTCAACATCATATAACTAGCCTAAAAGCTCCATAATTATATGGCAATAGTATAACACATGACAAATTAGCGACCGCGCGCATTTATCCAACATGCCTCATTACACCCTACAATCACTACACACCTTTACATCATTTAATCATGCATTTCATATTATCACATCCATGTCAACAAAACAAGCATATAACACCTCAATACATGCTCATCATACACCAGCAACAACACAACATTAATATAATATAAAACAGATATTTTCCATGAATTTTAAGTCAATAAAAATAACATTTTTCAGTTCCATGTCGCGCTAAGCGGGCCCCACCCGCGCTAAGCGCGCTACTCACTGCCTGGATGAGGCGAAATTTCTTCAGACCGCGCTAAGCGTGCCTACCACGCTAAGCGGGCACTGCGTTATGCAAAAAAATATCCCTTTTGACAGCAACTTCCGATTCATAAATTCACCCTCGAAACCATACCCAAACATCCAATAAAGGTATATTATCATGTATCAACAATTAGGAACCTTAAAACCTGATTTCCAACACAAAAGTTTTGGATCCAAATCTCAAAATCTCAACATATCAAATGTTGCAATTTCCATCAAATTCAACCAAACATGTGAAAACATACAAGTAAGCATTTCCAACTAATTCCTAACCTCACCCGACTATACTACGCGATTTATACCGAGTTTCAACCGTGAAAACATCAATTTCCACTCAATTTACCATTAATGCCCTAAATCTCTAATTCTCTATAACTCAATGCAAAACTCCTCAAAGCTTACTAACAAGCATTTCCGATTAGGCCCAAACGTCACTCGACTATTCTACGTGTTCTATAGTGCCTTTGACCCGTTAGAACATCGATTCCCACACATTTGTTCTTCAATCCACCCAATAAGGAAAAGTATATATTTCAACCAAATAAACACAAACAACACATACATACGAAATATAATCGGAACTTCTCATCCTTACCCGATTAATCGAAGATCAAGCTTTGATTTGATCGATTTCTTCTTCTTCCCCTTCTTCTCTCTTTTCTTTCTCTTCTTTCTCTTTTCTCCTCCTCTTTCTCTATATTTCTCTCTCTTCCCTTTTTATAACAAAATATCTACCCCTCAAAAGACTATTTTACCCTTTTGTTCAAATATCTCCCAAATGCTCTCAAAATGCGATAAAACATAAACAGCGATGCAAAATATATCAAGAATTAAAAGTCAATAAGAAAATATTATCAATTGCAATTATTTTATCTATCTGAGAAATTATCCAATTAACAGGTAAAACTCATTTAGTTTACACAATTCACAAAATTTCACATAAATGAAATAAATAAATACGATTAACCAAATCGGGGCGTTACATTCAGGGCCTTCTCATCCTCGGTCTCATCCTGACCAATCGCCGACGAGCCCTCCAGCCCAGCAACCTACTCCTTCAGCATGGCATTCTCTTCCTTCACCCTTGTCAGCTCCTCCCTCATTTGGTTCACTTCCTTCTGGAGTTTAATTTTGGCCTCCAGGTTGCCTTCGAGCTTTGTCAACTTGTTGTGGGTCTCAACATTCTCCAACTCAAAGTCGGTGATCTTGGCTTGCGCCCTCTTGAGATCCGTGAGCAGAACTGTCCCCGCATCCCCGAGGGCCAACGCTGCCTCCAACACTCTCATAACAGCGGCCGCATCCTGGCAGAGGAGCTTCCTCATCACTTTAGGGTCAACGAATAGAATGGTCGACGCCTCAAGGTCAGGGACAACAACAGAGCCTTCCCCGTCAAACAGTTTTCCTTGAAGATAACACGATGGCAGTACAAACTTTCCCCCGATAAATCTGCTCGAACCACCAGCTAGGGAAGAGCCGATATCATCTCGCTTCCTCTTATTTGTTGTGTCCGGGGTAGGAGGATTCGAAGTGGTCCTCGAAAAGGAGGCGGTGCCGCTCACAAACTTCTCCAGCGTTGCTTGCTGCTTGGCAGCGTCGACTTTCGGCACTGGCACCTTCTTGAGGTTTTTGGCCGCTGCGGACCTAATCAAACACTCCCTCATGTTCGACATCTTCCCTGTAAAAGTAAAATGGGAGATTAGCACACTGAACAAGAAATTAAAAATACGGGTAAAGAGATAACCTATACCAAGGAGCTCAAACGCAACGTCCTTATTTTCACATTCGAGGAGGGCCTTGGTATTTATGTAGCGAGCTGCCAGAGCAGGCTCCCCATCCTCCCCGAGCAAAACTTTGTTGTCCTTGTTCACTATGGAGGCGGGGATGAAACTCTCTAAAAATGCATGCAATGCCCGGAAAGACTCCTTGTCCCCGTCACATAGCTGGTCATGCTTGACAAGAAACTGGCCAGTCCTATATCTAAAGTGGGCATACACCCATTCCAACAAAAACTTTGAGACCACCCTCATTACCTCCCAGCCATCAACCTCCACGGTTTCCATGGTGGCCAGAGACTCCTTGGTCACCTCCAAGACACGCTTCACGACCAGAAACCTGCATTTGAAGTTTCAGACAGACTCTGAATATGTCCAGAAGAGCCTGCTCTGTTGCTTAAAGGACACCCAACTTTGTTTCGGACCCGCAGTGCTCCTTTGAATTTGAAATATACAGAAGAAAAGATCCATTGTGGCCCCGACCTTCAGATATCGGCAAATCAGCTCAAAGGCCCTAATAAACGCCAGAGCGTTCGGATGTAGTTGGGCAAGGCACAACTCGAGATGACAGAAGATGGCCTCTTGAAAGTCGGTGAAGGGCAGACGATACCCCGCCTCCACGAAAGCAAATTCATACATGGGGAATCTCATCCCCGGATACACCGAACATATTCGGTCGTCCTCCATGGGGCAAAGAGCCTTCCAGTTTGCAGGCGCATCCTCTTCCTGGTCTTGAAGATAAGGAAACTAACGAGCCTCCTCTTCAATGAAAGTAGACCTCGTCGACATTGGCTCTAGGGAGATTCAGTCGATATCTCCCTCAACCATTGGGACATTAGCATGTTCAACGGGTTGCTCTACCTCCCCGTTAACAGCCCCTACGTCGGTGACGACTCCCTTGTTTCTGTCAGCCATTTCACCTAAAAAGCAGGGGAAGCAAAAGTGAATTCGACAACAAAGATCAAATCCATCCTTCCACCACTAATCAAGTGAAAGGGCGAGGAGTAATTTCGAGGACACCCTTAATCCTTAGTCGACGGTACCAGGACACGGCTAAATCTTTTTCCCCGTAAAATGGGGACGAGTCTCCGCGACTCTTTGGAAGGATTCTACGAGGACGAGTCTCCTCGACAAAACAAAACTTACTAAACGTGCAAAAATCAATTCTTGCATTGAGAAGGCCTAATTCCCGACTACAAACTTAAAGTTAATCCTAACCAGAAATCTAGGAAGATCTACACAATACTACGCTACATTCAAAGACATTCATCCTAGGTTCATTATATTCTTCAAGATCTTCATGAATTTCCCAAAAAATTCATGTGTTCATCGAAGAACATATGAACATTCAACCAGAAAGTTTATGAGTCACCGAAAAATTCATGCCAATTTCCAGAAAACTAAGGGTATCCTAGAACTAACAACAAAAGATGAAGAACTTACTTGAATCTAGAGGTTGAAGACGAAGATCTGGACGTAGATGATGAAGATCGACGGTGGCGAGGATGAACTCCGATGAAAGGATAAGTTGCAGAGAAAGGTTCTTAGGGAGAGAAATTTGCGTGAAGTGTGCAAATGAATCCTCGCTCCCCCCTTTTTATAAGCAGTTGCTCGCTTGGGAAAGTGCAAAGGCCATCACAGCCTAGATCCCTAGGCCCTGACAGAAATTAAATGCACCACCACGTGTCGGAAGAGAATCTTCGTTTGGCATTCCCAAAGCTAGGCATTGCGTTCCCTAAGTCTTCTCCAGTTCCCCGCGGGCATATCCTCCTCGACAGTCCGCACGAGCCACGTCTTCTTAAGGGCTGGTCGACAAAAAAACGTCCCTTTTGCAGACACCTTTACTAGATGTGGTTGACATAAAAACACCATTTTCACGGGCATGTCCTTGCATACTAAAGGCTTGTCGGGCTTATAAGCAACCATCTGTCGACCACGCTGATCATGGGGCAGGCAAAGGGCATGTCCCCGAACATCGTCATTCAATGGCAACAGCCTACAAGGCTATCTCAAGTCATCTCTCTTCCTCAAAGTAAAGACTTGGGGGGATCCTGTTCTGGACTGGGCAGGCGCTTGGCCCACAGTAGGGAAAGGCCCAATCCAGTCCAGCTCTTGGGAAGGCCCAATAACTGTGAAATTCTGGCATAGCAGACAACAAATGTCCTAACACATGTCAAGACATTGTTCTGCATAATTATAAAATAAAGAACAGAACTGCAAACTAATATCCAAACTATCAGTAACTACAGAAACACAAATGTTTCGACATCTGTTCCAACATGTTAATCAATACTGAACTGTAAATTCCAGAATGATAAACAACACCGAATATGATGACCCAGTTCGGTGCAACTCACCTACATCTAGGGGATACCAATCCAGGAAGAAGAATTCACTATCAGTAGTATAGTTTTATGTAAACAACCTCAGGTTTACAGTAAACTCCCACGCTTACCTATCACTACCCAATGAAGACTTTATCATTAGAAGTCACATCTAATTCATAAGAGAAACCCATCTCACTCCCTAAATCACAACCTATGATTATCTAAAACTTACTACACCATAAATGTATCATCCCTATTGAAAGAGTCCCCTTCCAATACAAAGTTCAGTCAAGCATCCTTGACTAACAAGTTAACTTGGATTTGCTTCAAAGCTTCATCCAAGAACAATACACGATTCATTACCTACGGGTTTCTGAATCTGTAAAAGTACTTATGTCTACCACAATATATTAAATCGATACCGAGGGAGACTTATAAGAAAGCCTATGACTCTTAAACCCTAAACCCTACTTTACAAAATAGGATTCCTAGGTCTATGTCATCCTCTCTCTCTATCTTCTGCCTAGGTCTTGGTATTCTTTTATAGCCTTCTACTGAGTTAGGCTTCATATCTTTGATCCTTGATCCACTGCCAATTGCGCCTTGAATCTTGGAACAGATTTAGAACAACCCTGCTGTAATGATCATGATGTCGAGTCATCATGCTGGGACTTTTCACTCGACATCTTTGGTATGAGGCATAAATCTTCATGTTGGAGCATCTTTTCCACCATTATGTTTTACCAAAATTTAGTCAAACCATTGGAGCTTTCAATCTCCCCCTTTTGACAAATTTTGGCTAAAACATTCTTGAGCTTGATGGTGCATGCAGTGGAAGAAGGAAGAAGATAACCTCTTCATTCCCTTGTGACATCGAATACACACTTGCCTCTTAACTCTGATCACAAAACGCAATCCCAAAGATGTTAGAACTAACATTAGGACATCCTTAGATATTTTGAGACATTCTAGATCAGTAGTACAGATGCACATACACCTCCTAGTAGTAGGCAAGAAGAAGCCATTCTCCCCCTTTTTAGCCAAAAGTTGGCAAAAATGGCCCATGCAGACCTAAACCCAGATTATGCTTACCCAAACACGGATAAAACCCATTTGGTCTCAACATAAGATAGATGTTCTAGCAATATCCTCCTTAAATATTAAAGAAGTTATGTAGGTAGAGCCAATCTAAAAGACAAGTCAATGAGTGCAATAACTGTTGGTCAAGTTAATTTCGAAAGATTCCACCATTTCTGACTTGTCCTTGAAACCACTTCTGAACAGTGTCCTGATACCTAACCTGATATTGTCAGATTTATGGTCCCCACAGACAGGACTATGATTACACCTATCTTCTATTTATTCTGAATCACTTCCTTAATCCAGAATTAGCAAACTTGTTTACTACAGAATTCTTTCATTAACCTTTCCATCAGCAGAGATTACCAAGATACTTGTACCACTTCTAATTCAATCCATTAACACCAATGACAGAATCAGAACAACCTAATAAGTTCACCTAGAACTTAACGAGTATGGAAATGTCATGACATCTCGTCTGACTTACCAACCTCACTTAAGGCAATCTATCACAAACTGCTTGAACCCACAAACAATCTTGATAAACAATCTGTAGCACTGCACCCATATATCCAAAACAGAAATCTAACTCCCCCTGTCGTAGATAACCAGTGCTCCTTTTCCAGAAGAACACCCTAAATGAATGGAAAACATAAGACGCATCTTCATGTCTTCAATAACGCACCATTTATTTAACACACCTGCTGAACGCATTCACCTAATGCTTGACCCTCAAGCAAACCATGTACCACACCAGTACATTTATCAGATAGAAGTTCTCCCCTATCTTTCTCAACAGATTCTTCTTTAGCAAGAAACACCTCAAAATCACCACATGATATCCCATGACAACTTCATGATCATATAGTAAGAGTACCAGGAACGCATCTTTGTACCACAACCAACAAACTCTTGGATTGAGATCAAAGCTCCATTGATCCCTCTCATCCAAAAACCATCTATACACCACCCGAATTCCTCATAAATTCTCATGTATAGATCTCCTTGTTCCCTGAGATACAAACCAATTGATTCTGGAATACTTCACATTCCTCAAAGAGACATACAGAGCCCCTTAGTTTGCTAGCTCGCCCATATATTCTTCACACTTGAAGGACATCAAACACATGCTCCAGAAACCCTCAGCCTATTTGCTCCACAAGCACCAAACTGATTCACTTCTAGCATGTCGCATTCACATCAGACTTCCAAGACAGTCATTTACCCATCATTCTCCCGTACGACAAGATAAATACCTCTTAGTCAAGTTGTGAACAACGAATCCTACTCCAAGGATAACTAACCCAAAAGATGTTCTAACATCAGTTAGGATATCCTTCACATATCATAGACACCAACCAACATGGTTCTAGATATGCTCCACCACTGGACTTATTATCTGTATAGTAATCCAACTAAAGATCTTCAAACAACACGGCATCACCAGCTTGATCAACAAGAACTCCAGATAACCATCGAGAGAAATAAACTCTCATCCACCAAAAGAAGGTAATCTTCCATCATCAACCTAGAACTTCTACCACAAGTTCCAAGATAGACCTGAACCAGAACCTCCTTACGTCTTCAACCAACTACCCTTCTGCCCAATAGTAATTAGTTCCAAGCACCCTGCTCGAATGCATAATGAAGATCAACCAAATGCCACTATTTGATTTATCTTATCTTTTCTTCAGAGTTTCAGATAATCTTCTGATCCACCAATGAAACCTAATCTTCAAGTTACATGAACTACTTGCTCTATAGAAAGACATCTTGGATCCACCAAGCCTTAGACATGTAACATCTTCTCCTTCCACAGCTCCCGCAAAATGCATGAGATAGACCTTTTTGAAGAGTTAATTCCATTTCTTTCTGAGAAGACCAACTTATCTTACGATAATGCACCATTACATCAACTAAGACCCTGAAGTTTTTGCTTGATGTCCTGACATCTGATCAGACATCCAGCTGAGGAATTCTGCCATTCCTTCTGCCACTTAGAAGAACCTCCTCCTTATTACAGAAAAAGAGTTCCATGTTCTCATAGACTTGATTCAACAACCAAGTTTGAGTAGACAACCTCCATCCTGCTGAACCATATCATAGGTATTCCATTCAACCTCACACCTTGATGAGTATCTTCTTCACAACTCCAAAGAACTCAACGTGCCAAGTCTGATTCTTCAGAAGAGGAGTAGTCCTAAACTAAACCATAGCTATACCAAAGGATGCCACTTTCTATAAGTAGAGCAAATTATAGAAAGTCAGAGATAATTGCTACTTAACCTTGACCTCCAAGATGAGCAACATCACATGCTCCTATGTACCTAGATCAGAAGTAAACTGACCCAAGATGTGCCATCCCCAGCACCATATTCTGGACAAGTCTCTTGCCAAGACACTTTCCAGATAAACATCATATGCTTCTAGTAACAACTGGAACCCACATGCTGCACTCCAATATTCCTAGATCAGATATAAACTGATCCAAGAACTATTCATCAAGATTATGATGTCTTCTTCTTCATCTTCCACATCACCATTGTCTAGACCAGCTTCTTGCCAAGAAACTCTCCAGAGATCAGATGCTTCTGCCACACCACACTAAATCAGATTCTTAGGTCAACACCCAAGAGAAATAGATCCAAAAGCTTATGCAGTACCCCTCCCATGATTCTGCACAAACCAGATGAAGAGATGTTTCAACATCGTGTTGAACATCAGCAATCTTGAACTTCACATATAAGGATAATAAATTAAATACTTGTTAATATCACAAATAGCAATAGATCTTAAATCCTTGTTCAATAACCCTGCTTCACTGTTGAAGCCATACTCTAACAGATCCCTCCATGAACACTTATTAAGTATTCAATCTTTTGCAAGTATCTTCTTTGGCAAACAAAGTGTTGAGATACCAAGGCTGCCACCCTTGACTCAAGTAACTAAGATTCTCTCTGAACGAACCCTATTTACCTCAACAGTTCTGAAATCTCCATTCAGATTGGATCCACCCTTAGGATTAAGAGAGATGAATCCTTCTTTGCACTTTTTGGATGGTGAAAATAAATCACCTTCACTTTCTTCGGGTTTATGTTTCACAGAAACACCCTCTAGTCAGAAGAATAACTAGAAGACTCCAGATGCACGACCAATATGCCTTTATGAGTGGACTTGAGAGACTTCTCAAGTATCTTTGACAACTTAGCTGATCAATAATCTATCAAATTCCTAGAGCAAGAACTTGATAAACCTAATCTCAACTCCCATTCTCTTCAATTGACTTCAAACTACATAATGGAACCAAGCTTCCAAGTACCAAGTCACCATAACAGAAATCTACCAACTACTCTCTCCATTCCATTGCTCCCGACTTTGGAATAAAAAGATGCAGATATCTTCAAATATAGATGCCGACGATTGAGATCTTCCACCATCTGTCTTCAGTAACAACTCCAGAATCCCATAAATTCTAGAGCTCTTCTATCAGAAACATATGTTGCGGAACCACCAAGGAACAAATTCAAATTGCCCTAATAAGATGTCAGAACATCTTACAAGACACTCCAATAAGAAAACTAGCCATTTCTCATGTAGTTGTTGTAGAACCTCCTCAGAAACATGAACAACCACCGGGTTGTTACCTTTTATCCATCCCATCCATTAATACCCTTGAGTATGTCTGAGTTGATTGATCTTATCTCCAAAACTCCTCCTAGTTTAAACGCCAAAAAGTATCTCCCATGGATCTCATCCAGAAACAGACAGGATGCCTTCTCTGATACCAATTGAAATTTTGGCATAGCAGACAGCAGATGTCCTAACACATGTCAAAATATTGTTCTGCATAATTATTAAACAAAGAACAGAACTGCAAACTGATATCTAAACTATTAGTAACTGTAGAAACACAGATGTTTCGACATCTATTCCAACATGTTAATCAATACTGAATTGTAAATTGCAGAATGATAAACAACACAGAATATGATGACCCGGTTCGGTGCAACTCGCCTACATCTGGGGGATACCAATCCAGGAAGAAGAATTCACTATCAGTAGTGTAGTTTTATGTAAATAACCTCAGGTTTACAATAAACATCCACGTTTACCTATCACTACCCAATGAAGAATTTATCATTAGAAGTCACATCTAATTGATAAGAGAAACCTATCTCACTCCCTAAATCAGAACCTGTGATTATCTAACAGTTACTACACCATTACTGCATCATCCTTATTGAAAGACTCCCCTTCCAATACAAAGTTCAGTCAAGCATCCTTGACTAACAAGTTAACTTGGATTTGCTTCAAAGCTTTATCCAAGAACAATACACGATTCATTACCTACGGGTTTCTGAATCCGTACAAGTACCTATGTCTACCACAATGTATCAAATCGATAAGGAGGGAGACTTACAAGAAAGCCTACGACTCTAAAACGCTAAACCCTACTTTACAAAATAGGATTCCTAAGTCTATGTCGTCCTCTCTCTGTCTTCTGCCTAGGTCTTGGTCTTCTTTTATAGCCTTCTGCTAAGTTAGGCTTCATATCTTTGATCCTTGATCCACTGCCAATCGCGCCTTGAATCTTGGAACAGATTTAGAATAACCATGCTGTAATGAACATGATGTTGAGTCATCATGCTGGGATATTTCACTCGACATCTTTGGTCTGGGGTGTCGCACCCTAATTTTTGACCCTAAGATCCCCGCTTTTCTCTTTGCATAACATCTTAGGACATCATCTTTGCATAGTTAACCGCTTTATCTAGCTTTGTCTGTCTGTTTCTCTTCTGAGGATAGGTACTGTCGTAACCCGAAATTTGACCTCCCTTTTTTCCCTTTTGCATGAGCATGCGCATTCACATCGTCAGCATACGCACTCACACCTTTCTTCGTGTGTTTCTTGTTGCAGGACATTCAGGTTTTCCAAGCCCGATTAATCGCATCCTCTCAAGATTATTTCATCACCAAAACAAGCTCAAAATAAAGGTTTCCGTGTTTATTTATCAAGACAAGAGTTGGAAAATCAATAACGGGACTTCAGCATCATTTCCAAGCAAATTTGGGAAAGTTTGGCTGCAGTAACCGGTTACAGCATAACTGATAACCGGTTACTCAGTGTATTTTTCACAAATTTACGCAAGTTTTCAAGCATGTAACCGGTTAGCACATATGCTGTAACCGGTTACTCTGTACAAAGTTGCAAATTCTGCTGCATTTTTTGAGACAGCAGCCATGCACTCTCTTTGGGCTTTGGTTCCACTTGATTCTAGCAGTGTGTGGAACATTCTAGACACCTCTAGATATTTCAACACTATTCATTTCAACCCAAGTACATTTATTCCAATGCATCACTTTAATTTAAGTGCACCATGTCACTTAATCTACCAACATGTCAACCTTTGGATTTTGAAACTCACATTGGGATTGTTACCGAGTTGGTTCTAACTAACCAGTTAACCGCCTTGACTCGGTTAGTCAAGTCCAACTAACTCCTAACCTAGTTCCAAACCCAAAGCTACCATCTCACACTCCAAACCTAAAATCTATATAAACTCAGCTTCACTCATTTTCAAGGACCTTCAACCATTTGCTCCATTTCACTCTCAATTCTCACACATTCTCTCTGAATTTCTCTACTACGTCTTCATCTTCATCTCAATTCTCTTCCAAAACCTCACCAAAGCTCCTTTCTACTTTGAAGAATAATCACTTTTACATCGAAAGTGATTATTTCTTGAGCTCAACCTTCATCATTCTTACTATTACACTTAGATTTCTGGAGTTATTTCGGCTTTTGGATTGATTTTGAGTAGTTGCTGCAACTTCTAACGGTTCGAATTCGTGTTTTGGAGTTTTATCGCATTTTGCTCGATTCCGATACGGTTCGTCTACAAATTAAAGATTCCTCTGGTTTTCTTTGATTTTCTGCATCAATAATCCTTTGCAACATTCACCAAGCCAAATCTCTGGCTTGTAGGTTGGTAGATCTAACTAATTTTACCGTTTCGCACATTTTCGTATTTACTCGCAATGCAGTCGATAAATGTTACGTATGATTTAGTGTTGCATTTGTTTGATCCATGATCCAATTGTATTAATGATTCTATCTCTATTTATTTGATGTTTTCAAGTTCAATTTTGGTGCACTAACTCAGTTACTAGCATGTGGTAGTTTGCATAAGTGATTAGCAGTGGTAACAAGTGTTGAAAACTACTTTTGAAAAGCTGTTTTTACTGTTATTTTTGCCTCTGTTACAGTGGTAACCGATTAGCAGTTATGCTGTAACCGGTTACACAATGCAATTTTCCCCAGAAACACGTGTTTTCAAGTATGTAACCGGTTAGCACATATGCTGTAACCGGTTACCACTGTACAAAATGCCATTTTCTTGCATTTTCAAGTGTGTTTGCCATGCTTTCTTCATTTTAATTTCCATTGATCATTATGCTTGATTTTATGGATGTTCTAAATGTCATTTCACTTCTGGTTGAAGCATGATTACGAACTTTCGATGCACATTTTTGGTTATTCGTTTGTTTCATGTTCTTAGCATTGTATGAACATAGCAATTCTTGCACTATCTTCGTTCACATGATACATGAGTTTGTGTGGCATTTTGATAATCATTTGGCACTGTTTGCACTTTCAATTTCAACTTGCATTAGGTTTATTCTTCATGGATAAACTTAATCTTGTTTAATCAATAATTCACTCCTTTTTGCTTTAATGACTTTTCATTCTATTTGGAAAGTTGTTAGCATGTTTTTCCCTTGATTAATTGATCAAAACTTTGTTTCGATTAGTCGATCTTCCCTTTTCCTCTCTTTAGGCATCCTTTAGAGCTTTTCCTCTCATTACCCCCTGTGGAGTTGGAGTTTCGCGTTGCGCCTTGCATCGGAGCACTGTACAAATTAACGCCGTTACGCTGTCCATTTCTCTCCGCATGAGCACTGTGCAAATTGGAGCTGTTGCGCTGTCTGTTTCCAGTTTCGCGTTACACCTTTGAGTGCTAGAGAAGGAATGTGGATGGAGTCTTTCTATCCTCATTCTGGCTATTTCCTTGGTAAGGACGTCTTGTCCTCTCTTCAAGAATAGTCACCTCTGTCCTCAAGTGGTAGCGTCTTTTCTCCTCCTCAGTCAAGTTGATCCTTGATCATTCTCACCCTTACATCTTGCAACCTTTTTTCTTGATCAATCACTAGTTTCTTTGGTTAAAGATCATGGCTTGGATTTAACTCCTGTCTCTTACCTCATCACTCTGTTCTTGTGGTCAATCATTGCTTTAGATTCCCCTACAAAATTTCTATTCCTTTTTCCGGTTAAACACAATCTTCTATTAAACAACCGACCCTTCACCAGTTTCGCCACCTGTTCTTTGGTTCCTCTCTCTTTGATTGGTTAACCACTGCCTGTTAGTTAAAGCACCAATGCTTACAATCTTTCTCAGTTAATCACAGTCCGTCTGTTAATCGCTGAGCACCTCTTGGGTTAATCACCCGTTTCTTCAGTTAATCACAGTCCGTCTGTTAATCACTGAACACTTTCGAGTTAATCATCTTCTCTCGGTGAATCACTCGCTTTTCCGCTTCGGTTAATCACAGTCCGTCTATAAACACCGAATTCCCCGCAGTTGGCAACCTCCTCTTGGTTCGAATACTTGCACCCTTGGGTTAGTAACCTTTCTTTGGTTCATATACCCTTTCTTCGGTTGAGTGTTGTTTGTTCAGTCAATTTACTGAACCTTTTGGGTCACAACCTTCGCTCGGTCCTACACCCGTTCTTTGGTTGATTACAGATTTCTCTGTTAAAACCAATGCTTCCCTACCCCCACAGAGTTGCAGTCCTTTCTTTCCTCGGTTAACCATTGTTCATCAGTTAATATACTGATCCCCTTCAGAGTCAAACACCTTCTCTCGGTTTGGCACTCTCTCTCTTGGTTTATCACAGTCCGTCTGTTGACACCAGCTTTTTTTCCCTGCCAGGGTCTACTCTCTTTCTTCGGTTAACCACTGCCAGCAAGTTAATATACCAAACTTCCTTTTTCTCTTGGTTATGACACCATCCCTTTGTTTGGATCCCCAGTGGAGTCCTTCATATTCCTCTTGCTCTTACTTTCTTGGTTTCGACACCAATACTCTTTGCTATCCCCAGCGGAGTTTCTTCCATTCTTGGTTTTGACACCATTCTTTTCCTATTCCTTTGTGCAAACGCTTTTTCCGAGGGGTCTTTCCCAGTAGAGTTTTTTCTTTCACTCTTTTCCTTGGTTTTGACACCACTTCTTTTGTTTGCTGGTTTCTTTCTTGTTTTCCTTTACCGTTCAGTTCTCCGAACTACGGAAGCTCTGATTCTGCATTCTTTTGAATGTATGATACGTAGGCATGAGATCGCAATGATCTCGGCGAGCACCCTTCCACCTTTCTTCCGTCTTCCTCCTTTTCTTCCTTCTTTGTCCCCTGGTTCCTCTGAACTACGGCGCTCTGACTTCCTCATTGCACTATGAGGGTACGTAGGCATGAGGACTTCGTTCCTCCGCGAGCACCTTCTTTCTTTCTTTTCTTTTTCCCTTTCTCTCTCTTCTCTTTCTTTTAGCTAGAAGCCTTTAGATAGATAACCCATCCAAGCCTAGAAGCAAGCGAAATGGTTCCCGTCGAGTACGACAGATGCGTTAGGTGCTAATACCTTCCTTTCGCATAACCGACCCCCCATTCCCGTTTCTCTTCCCCATGGGTTTTATCGATATTTTCCCTGTCCTTTGGGACTAAATAAAGTTCGGTGGCGACTCTGTTGTATCTTTGAGTGTGCGATCCACTCAGGTAGATTTCCAGCCATCTTCAGCTGGCGACTCTGCTGGGGAGTGGTTGACCTACTACTGGTCCTTCCCTTGAGGGGTCCCGCCTAGTTTTGTTTGCTTTCTTGCTCGTTTGGGTGTTTATCTTCTGCGCTTTACTAGTTTTATCTTTATGCTTTATTTGCTTTATGTTTATTTATTGCATTTCTTTACTGCTTTAAATATTCATATGCTGCATATTCTGGATATCTACTATTTCCTTTGCTGTTGTCGGTTGGGTTGCTACTTGAGAGATAAGCCCATTACACAGGCTTGAGTATACACCTAGGATTAGCGTGGAAAGTAGTGGGACCTACGTGCCATCTTGGTGCATTTGGTGTTCACGAAATTCACATCCAGACGAGGTTTTCTTGGGAGATGCTCTGACGTGCGTGTCTTGCGCATTTTAGGGTGTTGATCTAGAAAGTTGTCGACTCTGGTGACCATTTCCCTAGGACTCAGTTGTGGCACTCCTCCCAAGGAACGATAATGGCAGACCAGAAATGGTAAACCCATTACGCTTCCTTGATCCGAGGACCCAAAGCTGGGAACTTGCCATAGGATGACCTCTTTTTGGGGGAATCAGTGGACGACCTCTTTGTTTGGCGATAGTATTGTACCTCGAGGGATGAATGTACTATTGCTTCTCAAATCAAGAATCTGAAACTGAGAATCCCGCTTTCTAGATCACACCTGTGAGGGGTATATTGGGTTTTTCTGCAGGGAACCAAGACTCTTCCAACCTTTGTTCTCTCATTGCTTCAGATCTCGCACCGATGCAACACTACATTTGCAGATGTTCAGATTTGACTATTTAGACTATGCTGGCTTGTTGATTCTGTTGTTGCATATCATCTCATCATGTCAAATTAATTTTTGCATAAGCATTTTAAAACTGTATTTTCGCGTAAATTGCATTCACTCATGCTTGCATATGCATGTCCTTCATCCGGGAACCGTTGCTCATCCTTGTCTGTATTCCTTGTAGCAAGACGACGACTCAACATCGGTATTTTACTCGCTCAAGCAAATCCAGAGTCATGGCTGACTTTGAAGCTGAGAATGTTGCGTACAAGGAAACTCTGGCACAATTCCAAGGTCGGATGGATCAGTTCCAGACAAACATGGATGTCATTATGGAGCTCCTTCGTGCTCAGAGGGATAATGTTGTTGCTGCCACTGTTGTTGCAACCACTAAAGATGCAACTGTTGTCACTCCTGTTGTGACTGTTCCTCCTGTTGTTACAACTACTCCTGCTGTCATTGTTCCTTCTTCTGCTAGAGTTGACGTGCCAGTTGATCCTGTGAATCAGCCTGCTATTCAGCCTAGTTTGAATCAGATGCCCGCTGGTTTCCCTTGGGGCATGCCTCCCAATTACACTCCTCAGATCGCAACTAATGGTAGTGCCTTCATGCCATATCAGCCTTTTGTTACACCCATGCCTAACGGGAATGATGCCGCCTATCCATGGGTCATGCCTACTTCGGTTCCGCCTCCAGTGGTGAATGATGATCCTGAGAATCTTCAGGCTTAAACCCATCAAACTTCCAGATTGGTTGATGCTGAAACCCATGATGAAGAAGAGCATGTGTATAGGGGTCCTCTTATTCATGTTCCGGTTCCATCTCAGACTGCTCAAGCCGTTGTGCCGAATGTTCATCCTGGGATGTTCTATCCTGGGGCATCTTCCTCAGCTGCTGGGGTACCTCCTTCAAATTATCCGTATGGTGTTCCATTGGGTCAGAATGTTGGTCAGATGGTTAATTCGGGTTTGGTTTATCCTTCTCAGTTTGCCACTCCGCAAGTGAACGCTCCTACCGCTTCTCAGCTGCCAAATCCTCAGATCCTTGTCAGGCCCACTAATCAGAATAGATCGGTTGACTACAAATTGTTGGAAGACTGTATCAGAGCTATTGAAGGGTTTTTTGCTTTTGGAATGGAGGCCAAAGATTTGTGTTTGGTTCCGAATGTTGTGCTGCCGCAGAAATTCAAGATACCTGATTTGCCAAAGTACAAAGGTTTGAGCTGCCCGCGTAGTCACATCACTATGTACTGCAGGAAGATGGCATCCCATTTTGATAATGATGAATTACTAGTTCATTATTTTCAAGATAGTTTGTCTGGAGCCTCGTTGGATTGGTACATGGGCTTGGAGTGCAGCAAAATCCGTTCTTGGAGGGATCTATCTGAAGTGTTCGTGAGACAATGCAAATATAATCTTGATCTGGCGCCAACTAGGTTACAATTGCAGAATCAGTCTCAGCGCTCAGTTGAAACATTCAAGGAGTATGCACAAAGATGGCGAGAGATGGCATCTCGTGTGCGACCTGCTCTCTCTGATAATGAGTTGGTTGACATCTTTATGGGTACACTGCAGGGATCTTACTATGAGAAAATGGTGGGTAGTTCTTCATCGAACTTTGCTGATGTGGTGACGATTGGTGAACGGATTGAGAATGGTTTGAAAACTGGAAAAATTCCTGGAGCTGCTTCTCAGCAGCCGGCCACTCGGAAGTCTCAGAATCAGTCAAAGAAGAAGGAAGGTGAAGCCAATGCTGTTACGGCTCAAGTTTCTCCTTAATATCAAGCTCCCATGGCTCCCTTGTCGTACTATCCATACCCGTACATTGCTGCTGCACAGTATCAACAACTTCCATATCAGTATCATCCGTAACAACCAGTTCAGAATACTCAGAATCAGCAACAGAATCAACAAAACAACAAAAATCAGCAGAATCAAAGCCGTCAGAACAACAACAGTCAAGGAAACCATAAGCGTCCAAATTTTGATAGAATTCCGGTGTCATACACAGAATTGTTTCCTTACTTGGTTCACCAAGGGGCAATTGTCCCCAAGCAAATTCCACCTGCGATTCCTCCATTTGGCCCGAAGCATAACCCAAATGCATCTTGTGCCTATCATGCTGGATACATAGGACATGCAACAGAGGATTACTTTGTTTTCAAAACCAAGGTTCAGGAACTCATTGATAATAAGGTTCTGACTTTTGCTGAGGAAGGACCCAATATTCAGAGTAATCCGTTGTCGGATCACGGTGGACCTACGGTTAACATGATTGAGGATAGTTCAAGGGCTGAACTGATTATGGATGTTGATGAGGTAAAAACTCCAATGGCTGTGGTTTTCAAGAAATTGAAGAAACATGGGCTGTTGAAAGGTTTGCATGGTAAGTGTCAGATTTGTGACGATAATCCTAACCAGTGTCGAAGGCTGAAAGGTTGTGTCCAGATTCTGATGAACCGTGGCGAAGTACAATTTACCAGATCTAAACCTGTTGAGGAGGTCGCTGCTATTGAGCCATTCACCATCGTATATAGGAAGGTTCCAGTTGAATCCCCTAAGCAGAAGAAGGTGCAACCCATCGTGGTTTGTCCGCCGAAGCCGTTTCCGTATTAGAATTCTAAGGAGGTACCGTGGAAGTACGGGTCTTCTGTCTTTTCTGGAGGTCAAGAGATAAGGTTTGCTAAATCAGAGATTGTGAATGTTACAGCTGGTGAGGTATGACCCGCAGTGGACGTGTGTTTGCTCCAAAGGTCACTACAAAGCTTGTTCAAGTTCCGACTGTGGTTCCGGTTGTTCAACAAGGGGCATCATCTACTGTCGTTCCCATACTGATTATTCCGTCTGAGGATATTTCAAAGAGCAAGGAAACCTTTGATGATCAAGAGTTCCTTAAGCTGGTCAAGAAAAGCGACTTTAAGATTGTGGATCAGTTGGGCCAGACTCCCTCGAGGATCTCAATTTTGTCCTTACTCATGAGTTCGCCTGCCCACAGATCAGCTTTGTTGAAGGTCTTGAACAGCGCCCATGTCATGCAAGATATATCCGTCGTCGAATTCGATGATGTTGTGGCCAACATAACTGCAAGTCGATACTTGGGTTTCAATGAATCAGAATTACCTCCTGAAGGAACTGCCCACAATAAAACGCTGCACATATCCGTAACCTGCACAGACATCCTGTTTTCTCGTGTTCTAGTGGATACCGGTTCTTCTCTCAATGTGATGCCTAAGGGCACATTGAGTCAATTACCAGTGGAAGGAATCGAGATGAGACTAAGTGCCTTAGTTGTCAGAGCCTTTGACGGTTCTCGAAGACAGGTCATTGGAGAAGTGGACTTACCCATCAACATTGGGCCGCATCTGTTTACCATTACTTTCCAAGTGATGGATATCAACCCAGCGTATAGTTGCCTTTTGGGTCGTCCGTGGATCCACGCGGCAGGGGCAGTTACCTCCACTTTACATCAGAAATTGAAATTCATGTTTGACGATCAGCTTGTCATTGTCTGTGGTGAAGAGGATTTGATTGTGAGCGAGTTATCATCTTTCCAATACGTCGAGACTGAAGAAGGCATAGCGGAGGTGCCGTTGTAGTGTCTCGAGTTCGAAGATGTCAGCTCTGCTTCAACTAGTCAAAGTAGATCACCATAATTGACTTTAGCATCTGTTAAGAGTGCTAAAGAGACATCGATAACGGTGCCTTGCCAGGCTGGGGGCACGTGATTGATGTGGGGGAGAAACATAATCGTTTTGGAGTGGGTTATCATTCTGGTCGTCAATCTGGTTTCTTTAATCGAAAGCAATGCAACTTTATCAAGTTTCATAGTGCGGGTTTCCAGCAAGGAGACATCGTGGCAGCTGCTGCTGATGCTGGTCCTAGCAGTCAGATTTCAAGCTTTGTGCGCAAGTGTCCGCCGGGCTTCAAGCTCAACAATTGGACATCTACTGTGATTCTTGTGGTTTTCCCATATAACATGTAATGCATTTTGCTTTCTTGTTCCCTCGTCCTCGCCCGAGACGAGTGGATAGCTTTTAAAGGGCCTCACGCTTTTGCAATATTATGTGATCAATAAATAAAAGTTTTTTGCATTCAAAATCATGCTCTCTTTTCTTTCTTTATTTTACTTTTCACAAAATAAATGGCAAAAGTTTCTTTTCTTTTTTCACTTTTCAAATAGCTCATTCTGAACATATTCATAAACATGCAGAACTAATAAAAGCATTGATGACAACATGGTAAACATCCATTGTAATTCTGGAATTCCAATTAACCAAGCCGAAGAAGATGGTAAAGAAGATTGTGAGTTACCGGCTGAATTGGCAAGGCTCTTGGAGCACGAGCGTAGAGAGATTCAGCCACACAAAGAGCCAGTGGAAGTTGTTAATCTTGGTACAGATGAGGTCAGAAGAGAAGTCAAGGTCGGCGCATCCATCGCTAAGCATGTACACTCCGAGTTGGTCAAGTTATTGAAAGAGTATGTTGACATCTTCGCCTGGTCCTATCAAGATATGCCTGGGCTGGATACCAACATCGTTGAACATCACTTGCCACTCAAGCCCGGATGTCCTCTTGTCAAGCAGAAACTCAGAAGGACTAGACCCGACATGGCTCTCAAAATCAGAGGAGAGGTAAAGAAGCAGCTTGATGTTGGGTTCCTAGCCACTTCCGAATATCCTGAATGGATTGCCAACATTGTCCCGGTTCCCAAGAAGGACGGCAAAGTCAGAATGTGTGTGGACTATCGAGATCTCAACAAAGCAAGCCCGAAGGATGATTTTCCTTTGCCTCATATTGATGTCTTGGTAGAAAACACAACGCAGTTCTCTGTCTTTTCATTTATGGACAGTTTCTCAGGATATAATCAGATCAAAATGTCCCCAACTGATATGGAGAAAACTACTTTCATCACGCCATGGGGTACATATTGCTACAAAGTCATACCATTCGGTCTAAAGAAAGCATGGACAACATGCCAGCTTGCCATGACAACCCTCTTTCATGATCTGATTCATAAAGAGATTGAGGTTTACGTGGACGATATGATTGCCAAGTCCAAAACTGAAGATGATCACTTGGTTCATCTGAAGAAACTGTTTGACAGACTCCGGAAGTTCAGACTGCGGTTAAATCCTGCGAAATGCACCTTCGGAGTTCGATCTGGTAAACTGTTGGGCTTTATTGTAAGTCAGAAGGGCATTGAAGTTGATCCTAATAAGGTTCGGGCAATTCAGAACATGCCGCCTCCCAAAACAGAAAAAGAAGTCTGTGGCTTTCTAGGCAGACTCAATTACATTTCAAGATTCATTTATCATTTGACGGCTACCTGTGAACCAATGTTCAAATTACTAAGAAAAAATCAATCGGTTGAATGGAATAATGATTGTCAGGAAGCATTTGACAAAATAAAACAGTACTTGCAAGAACCACCGATCTTAGTATCGCCGGTTCCTGGTAGGCCTTTAATCATGTATCTCACCGTTCTCGATGAATCGATGGGATGTGTATTGGGTCAACATGACGACACTGGCAGAAAAGAACATGCAATATACTATCTGAGCAAGAAGTTCACCGATTGTGAGACCAGATACTGACTATTAGAGAAAACTTGTTGTGCTCTGGTCTGGGCTGCTCGACGCCTGCTACAATACATGATTTGCCACACTACTTTGTTGATATCCAAAATGGATCCAATAAAGTACATATTTGAAAAGCCTGCTGTCTCTGGAAGAATTGCTCGGTGGCAGATGCTGTTAACTGAGTATGATATCCAGTATGTTACCCAGAAAGCAATAAAAGGGAGTGTCTTGTCTGACTACCTTGCTCATTAATCTGTAGAGGGTTATCAACGAATGAAGTTTGACTTTCCCGACGAGGATGTTCTATTTATCAGAGATTATGAGACTCCAGATCCTGATATAGGACCCGAACCAGGGGCGCGATGGACGCTCGTGTTCGATGGTGCCTCCAATGCTAAGGGTCGTGGAATCGGTGATATCCTCATCTCTCCAACAGGTTTTCACCTTCCCTTCACTGCCAGATTATGCTTTGCATGTACCAATAATATGGCTGAATACGAAGCATGTATCTACGGTATTGAAGCGGCAATTGATATGAGAATCAAGATTCTTGAGGTCTATGGAGATTCTGCCTTGGTCATCGGTCAAGTCAGAGGGAATTTTGTGACTCGGGATTCCAAGCTGGTTCCATACCAACAACACATAGCGAAGTTGATTCCTTACTTTGATGAGATCACTTTTCATCATATCCCCAGAGAGGAAAATCAACTAGCCGATGCTCTTGCCACATTAGCATCCATGTTCAAGGTCAAGTGGAAGAATGAAGCTCCTCATATCCGTATTGATCACTTGAACAAACTAGCACATTATTTAGCAATCGAGGATGAGTCTGATGACAAGCCTTGGTTCTACGACATCAAAAGATATATGGAGAAACAGGAATATCCCGAGGGTATCACTATCACTGACAAGAAGGCTCTTAGGCGGCTTTGCGCTAAATTCTTCTTAAGTGGTGGCATACTATACAAGAGGAATTATGATTCTGTGTTGCTCAGATGCGTGGATAGACACAAAGCAAACACGATCATAAGGTCCATACATGAGGGCTGCGAGGGTGTACATGCTAAAGGTCCTACTATGGCTAAGAAGATCCTTCGGGCTGGGTATTACTGGACAACGATGGAGGTAGATTGTTACAACTTTGCCAAAAGATGTCACAAGTGCCAAATATACGGAGACAAGATCCATGTGCCTCCAACTCCATTGAATGTTTTGACTTCACCTTGGCCATTCTCCATGTGGGGTATAGATATGATTGGAATGATCGAGCCGAAGGCCTCCAACGGTCATCGATTCATTCTAGTTGCTATCGACTACTTCACCAAGTGGGTTGAAGCTGCTTCCTATGCAAACGTTACACGACAAGTGGTTGCTAGATTTATCAAGAAAGAGATAATCTTTCGTTATAGAATTCCTAGCAGCATTATCACGGACAATGTAAGCAACCTGAATAACAACATGATGAAGGAGTTGTGTCAAGAATTTAAGATCGAGCACCACAACTATTCACCATATCGGCCCAAGATGAATGGCACCGTTGAAGCAGCAAACAAAAACATCAAGAGGATCGTCCAGAAAATGGTCAGGACCTACAAAGATTGGCATGAAATGCTTCCATTTGCATTACATGGCTACAGAACTTTAGTTCAAACTTCTACTGGGGCAACTCCGTATTCACTTGTGTATGGTATGGAGGTTGTTCTACCCATCGAAGTCGAGATTCCTTAGCTCAGAGTCATCGTGGAAGCAGGTCTTGATGAAGCCGAATGGATCCAATCCAGATACGACCAGCTGAATCTCATCGAAGAGAAGCGCCTTGCAGCCGTTTGTCATGGTCAATTGTATCAGAGATGCCTCAAGCGAGCTTTTGACAAGAAAGTTCTCCCTCGAACGTTCTGCGAAGGCGAGCTCGTGCTCAAGAGACATTCACCTATTCACTTGGATCCACGAGGCAAGTGGACTCCCAACTACGAAGGACCCTTTGTTGTCAAGAAGGCCTTCTCAGGCGGAGCCCTGATCCTCACCACAATGGATGGGGAGGAGTTGCCATCGCCCGTGAATTCCGATGCAGTCAAAAAATATTATGCCTGAAAAAAAAATGGATAAGAGTCCGCTAGATTAACATCCGCAAGGACAATCTAGGCAAAAATGGACGTCCCGATGGACCTAAAAAAAGAAATGTCCATGCAAAAGTTAGGGACAATGAAAAGAAAACAATAATAGCCCGCTAAGTTGAAAACCCGAAAGGGCGACTTAGGCAAAAATGGGCATCCCGGTGGACGAAAAAAAATGTGAAAACATGTCCAGGCAAAAATTAGGGATAAAGGCATTGGTTGTGAACACTTGAGCCTCTTTTCCTCATGGCTAGACCTCAGACGGTAACAGAACACTCCAATCGTCATCGACTGGTGCAAGGCGTTGGAACCTAGACTTACTATGGATGGTGGCCAATGTTGTAATCAATGCAGAGCATAATTTTCCTTTGCCATTTACATTTGTTTTTCAATTTTAATGCAAATTTCCTCATCAAGGATTTTGCATCCTTGTACACACTTTATGTACAAAAATTTTACATTCAATAAAATGCATTCTTTATTATCTCAATTTGTTTTCATTCCAGTATTTTGTTTGCAAAATAAACAATTATTTGTGATCACATAATACTAAAAAACGTTGAGAACAATAAAAAGCTAAATCCACCGAGAAAGCATTATGCATTGCGTGTGTTACTGGTAACTCCTGCAGGGTGATCGGTAATGTCCATTGGTAAGCCTAACGCCTGGCCGACAATGTTTTGATTCAGTGAAGAAGTTGTTCTTTCCTCAGCAGTTCCTCAGCAGAGTCATCTTTCTCCCTAGCAGGTTGCTAAGGTGTTCCCCAGCAAAGACATCTTTGTTCTTTCTTCCCCAGCAAGGGTTGTGCATCATCTCTTAGGATCAGGAACTATCTGTCACCAGCAGCAGTGGTTTCTCCTCAGCTGAGTCAACATGATTCAGGATTCTCTTTTCCCCACGCAGAGCCAGTCTTGGTAGGAAGACTTGATTTGGTTCTTTCATCCCCAACAGGGACGACCATGGTAATTTAGAAACTTGAGTTGTTCTCAGTTTCTTTCCCCGGCGAAATCGTCGTCCTTTGCAAACTGTTGTCTCCAGCAGAGTTGTCTTCATATACGGTTCGCTCCCCGACCAAGGATGTCGAAGTCGTTTTGCTACGATTTCTGCCTGATCACTTCTCACTGTGCCTCAGCTTAAGCCTTTACATTGCATGATATCAAGCATTATGTAGAAACGCATACATAGCATATGCATCGATCATACTCCCTCTCTTTTTGCCTGACTTATCTCCCAGCAGATTTTCAGCCAAACTTTGCACTTTTCAACCTTTAAACACTCTCAACTCTTCTTTTGTCGCCGTCGGCCAAATTCTCGAGCTACTCTTTTATTTAATCCCCTTTTACCTCGAATCATCAAAAAGCTGGCGCAATTCGTACATTCAGGTCCAAGCGGATTAAATAGGGGCAGCTGTCGTAACCCAAAATTTGACCTCCCTTTTTTCCCTTTTGCATGAGCATACGCATTCGCATCGTCAGCATATGCACTCACACCTTTCTTCGTGTGTTTCTTGTTGCAAGACATTCAGGTTTTCCAAGCCCGATTAATCGTATCCTCTCAAGATTATTTCATCACCAAAACAAGCTCAAAATAAAGGTTTTCGTGTTTATTTATCAAGACAAGAGTTGGAAAATCAATAACGGGACTTCAGCATCATTTCCAAGCAAATTTGGGAAAGTTTGGCTGCAGTAACCGGTTACAGCATAACTGATAACCGGTTACTCAGTGTATTTTTCACAAATTTACGCAAGTTTTCAAGCATGTAACCGGTTAGCACATATGCTGTAACCGGTTACTCTGTATAAAGTTGCAAATTCTGCTGCATTTTTTGAGACAGCAGCCATACACTCTCTTTGGGCTTTGGTTCCACTTGATTCTAGCAGTGTGTGGAACATTCTAGACACCTCTAGATATTTCAACACTATTCATTTCAACCCAAGTACATTTATTCCAATGCATCACTTTAATTTAAGTGCACCATGTCACTTAATCTACCAACATGTCAACCTTTGGATTTTGAAACTCACATTGGGATTGTTACCGAGTTGGTTCTAACTAACCGAGTTAACCGCCTTGACTCGGTGAGTCAAGTCCAACTAACTCCTAACCTAGTTCCAAACCCAAAGCTAATCCCAAACCAAGTTCCAAACCATCTCACACTGCAAACCTAAAATCTATACAAACTCACCTTCACTCATTTTCAAGGACCTTCAACCATTTGCTCCATTTCACTCTCAATTCTCACACATTCTCTCTGAATTTCTCTACTACATCTTCATCTTCATCTCAATTCTCTTCCAAAACCTCACCAAAGCTCCTTTCTACTTTGAAGAATAATCACTTTTACATTGAAAGTGATTATTTCTTGAGCTCAACCTTCATCATTCTTACTATTACATTGGATTTCTGGAGTTATTTCGGCTTTTGGATTGATTTTGAGTAGTTGCTGCAACTTCTAACGGTTCGAATTCGTGTTTTGGAGTTTTATCGCATTTTGCTCGATTCCGATACGGTTCGTCTACAAATTGAAGATTCCCCTGGTTTTCTTTGATTTTCTGCATCAATAATCCTTTGCACCATTCACCAAGCCAAATCTCCGGCTTGTAGGTTGGTAGATCTAACTAATTTTACCGTTTCGCACATTTTCGTATTGCTCGCAATGTAGTCGATAAATGTTGTGTATGATTTGGTGTTGCATTTGTTTGATCCATGATCCAATTGTATTAATGATTCTATCTCTATTTATTTGTTGTTTTCAAGTTCAATTTTGGTGCACTAACTCAGTTTCTAGCATGTGGTAGTTTGCATAAGTGATTATGTGTTGAAAACTACTTTTGAAAAGCTGTTTTTACTATTATTTTTGCCTCTGTTACAGTGGTAACCGGTTAGCAGTAATGCTGTAACCGGTTACACAATGCAATTTTCCCCAGGAACACGTGTTTTCAAGTATGTAACCGATTAGCACATATACTGTAACCGGTTACCACTGTACAGAATGCCATTTTCTTGCATTTTCAAGTGTGTTTGCCATGCTTTCTTCATTTTAATTTCCATTGATCATTATGCTTGATTTTATGGATGTTCTAAATGTCATTTCACTTCTGGTTGAAGCATGTTTACGAACTTTCGATGCACATTTTCGGTTATTCGTTTGTTTCATGTTCTTAGCATTGTATGAACATAGCAATTCTTGCACTATCATGATACATGAGTTTGTGTGGCATTTTGATAATCATTTGGCACTGTTTTCACTTTCCATTTTAGCTTGCATTAGGTTTATTCTTCATGGATAAACTTAATCTTGTTTAATCAATAATTCACTCCTTTTTGCTTTAATGACTTTTCATTCTATTTGGAAAGTTGTTAGCATGTTTTTCCCTTGATTAATTGATCGAAACTTTGTTTCGATTAGTCGATCTTCCCTTTTCCTCTCTTTAGGCATCCTTTAGAGCTTTTCCTCTCATTCCCCCCTGTGGAGTTGGAGTTTCGCGCTGCGCCTTGCATTGGAGCACTGTACAAATTAACGCCGTTACACTGTTCATTTCTCTCCGCAGGAGCACTGTGCAAATTGGAGCTGTTGCGCTGTCTGTTTCCAGTTTCGCGCTACACCTTTGAGTGCTAGAGAAGGAATGTGGATGGAGTCTTTCTATCCTCATTCTAGCTATTTCCTTGGTAAGTACGTCTTGTCCTCTCTTCAAGAATAATCACCTCTTTCCTCAAGTGGTAACGTCTTTTCTCCTCCTCAGTCAAGTTGATCCTTGATCATTCTCACCCTTACATCTTGCAACCTTTTTTCTTGATCAATCACCAGTTTCTTTGGTTAAAGATCATGGCTTGGATTTAACTCCTATCTCTTACCTCATCACTCTGTTCTTGTGGTCAATCATTGCTTTAGATTCCCCTGCAAAATTTCTATTCCTTTTTCCCGTTAAACACAATCTTCTGTTAAACAACCGACCCTTCACCAGTTTCGCCACCTGTTCTTTGGTTCCTCTCTCTTTGATTGGTTAACCACTGCCTGTCAGTTAAAACACCAATGCTTACAATCTTTCTCAGTTAATCACAGTCCGTCTGTTAATCGCTGAGCACCTCTTGGGTTAATCACCTTCTCTTGGTTAATCACCCGTTTCTTCAGTTAATCACAGTCCGTCTGTTAATCACTGAACACTTTCAAGTTAATCATCTTCTCTCGGTTAATCACTCGTTTTTTCGCTTCGGTTAATCACAGTCCGTCTGTAAACACCGAATTCCCCGCAGTTGGCAACCTCCTCTTGGTTCGAATACTTGCACCCTTGGGTTAGTAACCTTTCTTTGGTTCATATACCCTTTCTTCGGTTGAGTGCTGTTTGTTCAGTCAATTTACCGAACCTTTTGGGTCACGACCTTCGCTCGGTCCTACACCCGTTCTTTGGTTGATTACAGATTTCTCTGTTAAAACCAATGCTTCCCTACCCCCACAGAGTTGTAGTCCTTTCTTTCCTCGGTTAACCACTGTTCATCAGTTAATATACCGATCCCCTTCAGAGTCAAACACCTTCTCTCGGTTCGGCACTCTCTCTCTCTTGGTTTATCACAGTCCATCTGTTGACACCAACTTTTTTTCCCCACCAGGGTCTACTCTCTTTCTTCGGTTAACCACTGCCAGCAAGTTAATATACCGAACTTCCTTTTTCTCTTGGTTATGACACCATCCCTTTGTTTGGATCCCCAGTGGAGTCCTTCCTATTCCGCTTGCTCTTACTTTCTTGGTTTCGACACCAATACTCTTTGCTATCCCCAGCGGAGTTTCTTCCATTCTTGGTTTTGACACCATTATTTTCCTATTCCTTTGTGCAAACGCTCTTTCCGCGGGGTCTTTCCCCGTAGAGTTTTTTCTTTCACTCTTTTCCTTGGTTTTGACACCACTTCTTTCATTTCCTGGTTTCTTTCTTGTTTTCCTTTACCGTTCAGTTCCCCGAACTACAGAAGCTTTGATTCTGCATTCTTTTGAATGTATGATACGTAGGCATGAGATCGCAATGATCTCGGCGAGCACCCTTCCACCTTTCTTCCGTCTTCCTCCTTTTCTTCCTTCTTTGTCCCCTGGTTCCTCTGAACTACGGCGCTCTGACTTCCTCATTACACTATGAGGGTACGTAGGCATGAGGACTTCGTTCCTCCGCGAGCACCATCTTTCTTTCTTTTCTTTTTCCCTTTCTCTCTCTTCTCTTTCTTTTAGCTAGAAGCCTTTAGATAGATAACCCATCCAAGCCTAGAAGCAAGCGAAATGGTTCCCGTCGAGTACGACAGATGCGTTAGGTGCTAATACCTTCCTTTCGTATAACCGACCCCCCGTTCCCGTTTCTCTTCCCCGTGGGTTTTATCGATATTTTCCCTGTCCTTTGGGACTAAATAAAGTTCGGTGGCGACTCTGTTGTATCTTTGAGTGTGCGATCTACTCAGGTAGATTTCCAGCCATCTTCAGGTACTGCTGAAGAAGACTCAAGGTCCCGAAGGTTGTGTTGTGTGTGTGATTGGGGAGGTTCTCTGGTCCTGTGGGATTGTACCTTCACCCTTTTTTGATCCCTAAACCACTACCAATCCTTTTCTCCCTCAAGTATCCTCAGTTTTCCCTACCACAAAGATTAAGTCCTTATACCTTTTGATATGGAATTTTGGTCCCCAGACTAGTCACTGTTTGTGTGGTAAGTTATATTACAAGTTGGTGTCCTCCCCCCTGTAAACTCCCCAAGGTTGAGATATTGCGTTTGCTCTATGTCTTAAACGATGGTTCATCAAGGAAGGTCATTTGGGAAAGAATTAGAAGCTTGGATCCCTAGATGCAAAATCAAGTCCCTCTTATTTTATCACAAGTTTACAAAATCAATTTGAAGATTCCTACATTTCTAATTCATTTGGTTCAAATTTTATATTCTTGAAGCTGTCAGGATTTCTTCAAGCGAGATTGAAGATCGATGGAGATTAAAAGGTTCAAGTTACTTTGACCATTGGCAGGAGTTTGAAACTCTCACAAATTATCAAGACTTTGTTACAAAACTCATCTCTCCAAGGTTGGATTTACAAGGTCAAGATCCAAGATGTCAATATAAGCACATGGCCAAGATTAATCAATTTGCAATATTTATGAATGGAATTTATTTTATGGGATGCATATCACTCTTTTTAAAGTGCAAGTTTTTTCTTGGAATTATGATCAAGAGGCCTTTATTTGGAACCTATCACAAGGTTTAAGTTTTTAGTTTGAAGTTCAAAGCATATAAGATTAAAACTGAATTCAATTTATGTCAAATTTCCAAACCATAAGAACAAGTTACAATTTCGAAGGGTTCTTTGTGCACCAAGTGGCAATTCAAGAATTCAAGTTTTTTTGAAGGATACAAACTGTGGTTTGAGTCCATCAATACAAGTCCAGGATGTCTTTCACCAAGACCAAGATAATCTCACCAAATCCTAACAAATACCCAACACTTAATCAAAACTCATACTCTTCATAAAAAATCATAAGACAAATGTCTAAACATCCAATACAAGGCGTTCAAGTACCATGGGAATCACAACTGGTGAATTCAAAAACGGAATTTGGAAATCAAACTCTAATTGAAAACTCATAACAAAACAAAAACAACACGGTTAAGTTCATCCTAAGATACACCAATTCTGATTGGTTTACTAACTAGCCTAAACAGGCAAAGAGCTACAAGTCAAAAAGGCTTCACCATCTAGATACAAGGTTTACATCCAAGAGCACCCTAATTCAAATATCCAAGCACACCCATTAAAAACCAGCCACGTCCTCTGCCTACTCCAAGGAATTTCATTTGAGTTTTGTTCAATGATCAAGGCCTGCAAGTAAACGAAAGGATTAATCTACAATGTATTACATTAAAGATCACAGTACATCGAGGGTGAACCAAGTTAGAAGCATTACTGGTCCTTATTTTGAGTTAAGCTGATGAACGACTTACCTTAACACTTGCAGCTCCGTCAATGGCTACTTCCAACATGACTCGTTGGATCTACATTTGACCTACAAAGAAAACCAACCATTAAATCAAGAAGTAAGACAATCACAGAAGATCCATTCAGACATATTTGAAATTGGAAATAGTACTCAAAAATCACCACATTTCCAACATCTTTCAAATGCCATAATTGGAAGTTGTATAACAGACACAAAACAGGAATTTTGCTCTAAAAATACAAGAGGTTGGTGAAGAGGAAATAATCATGAATCGTGACCAAAAGATAGGATCAACATTCAAACTTTCCACAAGAAGACCATGTATCGAGTTTTTTAGAAGCCAAATAGCACGTTTCAACAAAACATTTCAGCCAACTAATTGTTATCATTCCAAAATGAGACAACAAATCAGACAACAGTTATATTCATTTATGATATTTCAAAAAAAATCCTAAACAATTCCAACATGCTTGGACAATGAGTTAAAGAGGTCCTAACTATGGAAACAATCAGACAAGATCACAAAACTTCGAAAAAAACAAAACCAACAACTTCAAAACTTTCTAAAACCAAATATCAATATCAGTCAAATTTCAAAAACCTTCTTAATTGGATAAAACATGTTTCCAACACATAGTAAAAGATCATTCAAGTTGGTTTGCCTATATAAAGCAGTTCACACGCAGCAGGAGGGAGAGGATAACAACCAACCGTAAATCATTCAATTCCATCAGAAAATTCCAACCAAACACTTCACAAAAAAAATAAAAAACCAAGAACCAAGTCATTCCTCAAACCTTACACAATCAATTCGTCAAAATCACACACCTAAACCAATTTGGATAATACATATACATCCCTACAAGCCATACATACGCAGCAGGAAGGAGAAAGGAGCACAAATCACAAACCAATTCATCAAATCCTACAACCAGAAAACCCTTCATAACAATAAACCAGAGTTTCTAAACAATACAACAGCAATCCATTCATACGCATTCAGAAAGAAGTGCACGAATCAAAACAAATCATACAACCATTTAACAAAGCAAACCTCACCAGAACTCTCATACAACACACACCAGGAAGTTTATCAAAGTCGGAAACCATCACAATCCTTACACAACCTTTTCATCAAACCATGCATACCAAAATTCATCAAGATCATTCATCATGGTCATACATCATAAAATTATCAGAATCGGAACACATACGCCCAGACCAACATAATCATACACAAAGCAAAAAGAAAAAGACTTATCTTGGAATAGGAGATTTTGAGGTTGCGCTCGCATCTCCTCGCCTTCAATCGTCGGCAGTTTTTTTCCTTTTTCTTTTTTCATTGCTCTAAATCTTTGTAATTGTAATCAGAATAAACATAGTGGATTGGGGTAAGGGATTGTTGGGGTTAGGTTTTTGATTGTTTTATTTTTACTACTACTTCAGGGCTCGTGAACGAGCGGCGATCAAGAGAGAGGGCGGTGAGTTTTAGGTTTTTTGAAACCCATGGATGAGTGTTGAGAACGAGAGAATTAAGAAATGAGAGCGGCGAAACGGGGAGTTTTTTTTTGCGAGAGATTGAAATGGGAAGGAGGACGATGGAGTTCAAAAAGATTTGAGAGGTTCTAGGGTTCGCGATCGAGAGAAACAGAGAGGAGAGGGGGATCTGTGTTTCTCATATTTGTTTTTGTTTGTCTGCTGATCACATACACTCACGCCCACACACCATCTGTGCACCTCTCACATTTCACACATGATTCACAACACATACACCTCACACGATACTGATCTGATGGTCCATGACGGACCCTCTCCCTCGCAAACCACCCGATCCCTCCGTTTTAAAATAATCAATCCGTTTTTATTAATTTAACTTTTTTTATTAAATAATTTCATCATAATTAAATATGGTTTTAATTAAATATAACCATTCTTTTATCTAAAAAATAAAATATAGAACTTTTCTTTAATAACCCCTTTTAATAAAAATAATTTCTTTTATATTCTAAGAATATCACCTTTTATTAAATATAACTAAATAAATTAAAACTTATTGTTAAAACCTTTTTTTAGTAAAAGCTTTTTTATATAATAAAAACTTTTATTTATTAAAATACTAAAATCAAAATCTTTTCTAATTAACAAAAAAAAACTCTTTTAATAACTTTTCCTTCTTTTTTTTAAATACCCTTTTTTTCTAATATATAATATAACTTTAAGACTAAAACTAAAATAATAATTTTTTATCAATTTTCCCTTTAAACTATCAAACTCTTTTCTTAATAAATCGTTCCCCATTAGAATCCCTCGCGCTAAATCGTACGCTTGTGTGTGAAATAGTTTAGCCTTAATTGATATTATGCTTTGCTCATGTTTATGGCTTGTTTACCATTTTATGTGATATATGCATGTCTTTGTGTTCTAAACCCTTTCAAAATTAAAATTCTCGATCCAACGTCGAGCCACTTTCCACCTATGTAAGTCGATCGCCTTTAGGCATCGCTATCAACCTTCGGTCACCATACACAAGACTAGCACCACTTTGCTGGCACTCTCGTTTAATTCTTTAATAATCGGTTGCATTAATATCCAAGGGGAAATCCCATGCATGATAATCAATTATTGTGCATGGTGCATATTCATTTGCATTTCATATTCCCCTTAGTAAGTTTCATACCCTTTAAGATAAGTTTCATAGACAACTTTAGGATAGATTTCCTAAGTTAGTCCCACCTCAATTTTGATTTTTTACAATCAAACTTTAGCTCACCTAATTCTCCACACAAGAGAATTAGATGTGAATCATCTCAAAGAAGGGACATACAATCCCATACCCCACAAATACAAACAATTTTCAAAACTGTGGCGGTTTCTTAAGATGATGACTTATCTCTTCTCCTAAAACTTTTAAACAACTTTAGTATCCCTCAGAGAGGAACTACAAGTGCTCTGATTCCACTCCCGGCAGGATATGTAGGCATAAGATGCGATATCTTGTCAAGCACACTTAGGAATAGAACTTTAGGTCTTCCTATCCCTTAAACCCTTAGCAAATAGATAACAATTAGCAAATAACATAGTAAAACAAGAGGTTCCTGTAGAGTACTACAGATATCTAGGATGTTAACACCTTCCCTAGATATAATCAACCCCCGAACCTTAGAATCTTAGTTTGCATTTGCATTGCATACTGTGGGACATTCGATCTTTCTCCCTTCCCTTGGATAAATCAAAGATGATGGTGAAATAAAAGAAATGCGATTCAAGTTAATATAATAGCTTGGTATCCAATTCTCACCGCGACATGGGGCCTAAATATTCATGTTGGAGCATCTTTTCCACCATTATGTTTTACCAAAATTTAGTCAAACCATTGGAGCTTTCAAACTGGATTTAGCTAATCTAGCCGTTAGGCACAATCTAGTTGTTGGGCACAACATAGTCGTTGGACACAATATGACCGTTAGGGAAGTCCACTTCACGCGCTTGACAGTTCACGCGACCAACTGCTTCTCCGTATCTCACAGGGACAGTTGGACCAGGTCAAAGGGTCACGCGCTTGACCCTCCACCTGGCAGTCTCCCATTGGTTGACCAGATATTTTGGCCACATGGGAGAGCTTGGCCCCGCGCTGGGGGTTATTTCTATAAACCTAAACGCTTTGTACTTGCTTTCTCTCTAGTCCAAACTTACTTTGGCATCGAAGTACTTTGCATGTACACCCTCCTCCTCTCCTACAACCATCATCTCCGCCCTACACTGAAGGCCACGATGATCCAGTCTAATCACACCAAATCAAAAATGTATTTTAGTGCAACTTCCATGATGATCCTCAATCAAGAAGCAATGGAGTTTCCTAAGATATCACCTTAAGAAACATACTCCATATTATCAAGTATTTTGAAACAAGATAGATTTGAAAACATCTCTTGTTCTTCAATACTTAATTTTTATTTCAAAACACAGATGCTTCTTTTATTCTATATTATGCACTAATATCAGCTTCAAAAGTTTAGACATTGAAGAGCATATGATATTAGGTTCTGGTAGTGTTTCTTCTTGCTTTAAGATCTGGGAAATCAGCTGAAATACAAATATTTCAGAAGCATCTGAAGTTACTCTTCTATCAACATATATCACAATTCATTCAGCCAGTATGAAAGTTCTTCTGACAAGATACCTAAATTTCTTATCATTAGTCATTCCAAAGAACTTGAGCTAAATTGAGAAAGTGATCTGTTGAATAGTTTTTCATCATCTAACTTCATTTCTTTCCTTTGAAGACTGCAAGACAAACCTTTAGAACATAGCAGATTCAATATGTAAACATCCTGAATAACTGTGATCTTAGATTTAAGTCTTAGAGAAATCTTCTCAGAATTTGCTTAAAAAGATTAGATGAAGTGTAACTGCTCAAGCTTCAAAACTGATCCCCATAAATCTGAGCACAAAAATTCAAAGATAGTCCATGCATCAGACACATCAATGACGTTGATATACTCATAAATGAGATAGAGCATCTACCAGAATGCAACTACCTCTGAAGATATTCAATATGCATCTTCTGAGCTGGTGAAAGAGATTTTCAAGATGATCATCTTTACACCATCAACTTTTATAGTAATACCACTTTCAAGGATATTCTATAGACCTTTGTCGTACCTCAAAAAATACGACCCTCGCGATAGACGCGGAAAAAACGTCCGAACAGAGTCGCCACCGAACTTTATTCATTCCAAGGAAGGAATAAGAAAATATCGATAAAACCTTTAAAGATGAGAAAATGGTCATCGCAACCAATTTCTAGGTTCGAAAGTCGATTACGTAAGAGGAAGGTACTAGCACCCCCTACGTCTGTTGTACTTAACAGGAACCTCTTAATTCGATTTTTGAGAAATTTTAGCTAGGTTTGTTTGTTTTGTTCTAAGGGAATAACGAGTAAAGGATTCATTTCTAAAGGGGAAAATGGGTGATTTTTTATTAGGGTGCTCGCCAAGGATTGGGGCCCTTGTGCCTACATATCTTTTATTTGAAAAAATGAAGATTCAGAGCATCTGTAGTTCGTGGGACTATGGTTAGTTGGTTTGTAGTTTTTTAAGCGAACAAGTTTTTAGGTCGCATTCTAACTGCTAAACGTTGGCTTGTCTGCTCACTAGGGGAGGTTGAAGCACTAGTTTATATGCGCGATAGAAGGGACAAAATAATGTTCTTTGCAAAAGATATTTGAGTTGTTGATTAAATGTGTTAAGGATTTCAATTGAGAAAAGAGAATTTGATTTGAATGTTTTAATGGTTTCGATCGTACGAGGACGATAAAGTAAGGTTCAATTTGTTGAGTATTTTTAAGGAGAATGACGATTATTTGATGAGAACGAGACGTGGGCCTCGGGACCAATTAATCAGATTATTATTGGGATGATATATCCCAACAATACCTTTTTCATTCGATTAATTATGAAATCCATTTGATGGACAGTGAACTTTTCAAGGATTGTTAAAAGGTACCACCTGGAATGCTAGACTTCAATGGTCCCTCTTTTGTCCAAGTAATTTAGGGCAAGTATTTTAGAAACTAAAGATCGAATGACAAACAACCCAAGACGTGTGCCTCAAGATCAATCATTCAAGGATTCAAGGAATGCGAGACTCCAAGAATCCATTTCCTTCATATTTGATTAAGAAAAAGGTTTGAAAAGGTTAAGTGTCTTAGAAACGAAAGATTGAATGAAGAGCAACTCAAGGTGTGCGCCTCAAGAGCAATTGTTCAAAAATTCAAGGAATGCAAGACTCCAAGAACTTATTTCTTTCGTAATTTAATTAAGACAAAAGGTTTCGATTAATCGCATTGAGAAGTTTTTAGTTGGGTTTTAAAAGTTCAATACGCGTTAAACCAATATTAGTTCACTTTAGAATACAAAGATAAATGCATAGCTTAAATAGTCTTTTGGTCCCTGTAAGTTAGCGAGTTTTTGATTTTGGTCCCTGTTTAGTTCTTATATTTTACTGTTTGCATATGTTTTAGTCCCTAAAGCCAAAATCCGCAGGAAAAATCGAAGGAAAATCTGCAGGACCTGCAGATTTTGGTTTTAGGGACTAAAACGCATGCAAAAAGTGAGATATAAGGACCCATACCAAAAAAAACACTTACAGGGACCAAAATCAAAAACTCGCTAACTTACAGGGACCAAAAGACTATTTAAGCCTAAATTCATTCATCAATATTAATTGTTTAATTGTAATTAACAATAGTAAATAAAACTACAAAGAAATCAATAATATCTAAAAAATAATAATTTTATTCATTAAAGAGAATAACAAGAAATTAAGTTTTAAGAAAAAATAAAATAACATTTTTTACTATACCATCACTTAAAATAATAATAAAAATAAAAATAAAAACTAGAAAAAAATTATTAATTATAACAGAATAGGATGCAGGAAATAGCAATAGGGATAAAACTCTTAAATAGGCAAACTCCAAGGGTCCATAATGCCCAAGGATAACTCATCCATCGAACTGGGCCGGAGGCCCATAAATCTCCCAAAACCCTACGCCTATCACTCAAAGAGAAAGGAACAGAAGAGGACATAAGTGGCAGACATGCAATGTATAGGTGGCGGCCTAGGGTGTCTCACTGCACACCTATTTCATTACTGACCACGCATAAGTGATGGGAAAAGGCCACGATTAAAAGCAATTAAAGTTATGTTCGGTAATTATGTAACTTAATCATTAATGTCCACTCAAGATTTACTTAAAATTACTTGAAAATGGGAGTGAATCAATACAAGTCGGACCCTTCGAGACTCTAAATCATTGACATCAAGGATTAAACACTCAATCAATTACGCCATATGTTCTAAAATGACTGTCGGTTTAGAGAAAAAAATTTATTTTAAAATGATTGACATTCTCATTTTTTAATATTATAATAATAGTTATTTTTTCAATTGTGTTATATAATTATTACTCTGTCTATTATTTTTAACATATTAATAAAACTAATTTAGTAAAGTGCAATATCTTATGATAATATCGTTACATTTTTTAATTTGTGTGCAAAAATCTTAAACGACAATCATAGAGAAAATAATATTTAAAATTAATAAAGAAATTTGTTCCCAATAAATAAAATGGTCAGATCTTTCCATATTTCAAAAAGTCTTCTCTATCTTCTCACATTCTATCCCTCTCTCAACATTATATATTTTTTAGAGAAAAAAAACATTAAGGGTTAGACTCTGTTAAATCAAACACCATCCGCATATTTATCTTTCCTCTCACCAATTAACTGCTCCATCTCTCCTCTTTCAGACTCGGATTTGGATCCTTTACTGTTTCTTTTGTCATGCTGCCCATTCTGCTTTGATCTAATGGTTAGAAAAAATAGAGATAAAAAATCAGTTTTAAAAAATAGGTAAAATAAAATAGTTAGATTAAATTCAAGGGAGAAAATTGAGCAGGAGAGAAGGCAGGAGAAGAAATGCAGGAGAGGATCCATTTCCCTCATACTCAAATGAGTCATTTCATCTCCACCTACTCTCTCCCTTTTCTTTCAGATTCATGCTCTCTCAATTTCAATCTCAAATAAATCGCTCACACCCAACCTATTCCCAAATCGTTTCCATGGATCTCAAACAAAACCTAAACTGTTAAACATAAAGAGTAATGGGCTCTCTTAGAGAGGAAGCCTCTTATAATGTAACTGTTTTTAGTTAGTTACTATTGGTAGTTAGAAGTTTGTTGTAACTGTCATCATTGTAACCAAGTATATAAACATTATCATTACTCAGTATTATTCAGTTGTGAATAATACTATTGCTTCCAATATTTTCCTCTGCATGATTTCTCCTTTCTCTCTTTTCTTCATGCACACGGTTTAGTTTCACATGGTATCATCGACCTGTGGCTAATTACCTTTGTTCACAACCCATTCTTCTTTCTGCGCATTTTCGTTTCTGCGCATTCTTCTTCTTCTTTTCTGCGCATTTTCGTTTCTTCAACATGTCCACTGAAAGTTCTTCAAGCTCCAACAATGGCAATGGCAATCAGAATCACTCTACTACCTCAGCAAACAAAGGGTATCAAACTGATACACTTAATCCATACTTCATGCATCCGAACGAAAACCCTGCATTGATTCTTGTAACCCCTCTATTGAATGCTGGCAATTATCATTCTTGGTCAAGATCAAAGACAATGGCATTAAGATCGAAGAACAAGCTACACTTCATCAATGGTGCTTTGCCGCGACCACCAGATGAAGATCGTGACTCCATTGCATGGGATCGATGCAACACAATGATTATGTCATGGCTCAACAATTCAGTTGAATCTGAAATCTCACAGAGTGTTCTTTGGATGGAGACAGCTTCAGGCATATGGAAAGAATTGAAGGATCGATTTTATCATGGCGATGTGTTCAGAATTTATGAAATTCAAGAAGAAATTTGCACCCTTAGGCAAGGTGATTCTTCTATTTCATCTTACTATACCAAATTGAAAATGTTATGGCAAGAATTGGACAATTTTCGTCCAATTCCTTCTTGTGAATGTGATGTCACTTGTTCTGCCATAAACAAGATTCGCAGCTATCAAGATTCTGATCAGGTTATCAGATTTCTGAAGGGATTAAATGATGGTTATGCTGCAGTGCGATCTCAGATTATGTTAATGGATCCACTTCCCAATATTTGCAAGGTTTATTCCTTACTTGTGCAGCAGGAAAGACAATTGGCAGTCATCACTGATGAATCAAAAGTTTTAGCTGTTCCTAATATTTCATCTCAAGGTAGAGGCCAAAATTCAGCTAGAGGCAGAGGTCAAAGAGGAGGTAGAAACAACACTGGTCGTGGCAGAGGCATGATCATTGTGGTATGACCAACCATACTATTGATACATGCTTCAAAAAGCATGGTTATCCTCCTCATTGGCAACACCAAAGTCAAGTTAACAATGTTTCTGCTGAACCTGAGGCAAATAATGAGGCTCAGAATGAATCTTCTTCAACACCATCTACTGATTCTAATCAAGGATTGATCAGTTTTACACCTGCTCAACATAAGGCTCTTTTAGCTATGCTGAATCAGTCTTCCACTCCCCACAGTGTCAATCAAATGGTAACCCAAAATGACCCTCATTCAGGTATTATTTGCACAATACCAATTCAAGATGTTAATGAATCCTTTATTCTTGATACTGGTGCCACAGATCATGTTTGTTTCTCAAGAAAATTATTTTCTTGTTTGAAAAGAATTCATCCCATTACAGTCAAATTGCCAAATGGTTCTTTAGTTACTTCAAATTATGCAGGAACCATTTACTTTAATGAGCAATTTGTTCTAACCAATGTCTTGTATATGCCTCATTTTTCATTCAATCTGATTTCTGTCCCTAAACTTACTCTTAACCTTGACTGTCAATTGATTTTTGACAATTCCACTTGTTTCATACAGAATTCTTACTCCAAGAAGATGATTGGTGCAGCTGAATTGAAAGGAGGACTGTACATTCTCAATCAACCACACGTGTTTATCCCTTCTCCTCATCATATCAATGTTGCCTCTGATGTAGCTTCTAGCCCTATGAATGATTGTAATCTTTGGCATTGGAGATTAGGACATCCATCTAATGCCAAATTAGTTGAACTACAGAAAGCTTTTCCTTTTATTACTATACCCTCATCTAATGTACCTTGTGACACTTGTTTTTATGCCAAACAAAAGAGATTACCATTTTCTGATAGTATTCATCATTCCACTGATATTTTTGATCTGATTCATATGGATATTTGGGGACCACTATCTGTCCCATCTATTCAAGGCCACAAATATTTTCTAACTGTAGTAGATGACAAAAGTCGTTTCACTTGGATTTTTCTCATGCACACCAAGGCTGAAACTTCTTCTCTTATTAAAAATTTTGTTTCCATGGCTCTTACTCAATACCACAAGTCTGTCAAATGCATTAGAACTGATAATGGTTGTGAGTTCATGCTTAAAGATTACTATCAAGCTCATGGCATTCTTCATCACACTTCTTGTGTTGCTACCCCTCAACAAAATGGCATTGTTGAAAGGAAGCATCAACACATCCTTGCTATTACAAGGGCCATTTTATTTCAGCCTCATCTCCCTAAACTTTTTTGGTCTTTTGCTGTCAGCCATGCCATTCATCTCATTAATAGGCTCCCCACACCTTTCTTACACAACAAATCCCCTTATTTTGTTTTGAATGACCAACAGCCTGAACTTACTTCTCTTAGAGTTTTTGGTTCCTTGTGCTTTGCATCTACACTACACACTCATAGAAAGAAGCTTGATTCCAGGTCTAGAAAATGTATCTATCTAGGATTCAAAAGTGGAGTCAAGGGGCATATTCTTTTTGATTTACATTCCAAAGAAATTTTCTTGTCAAGAGATGTCACATTTTTTGAAACTATATTTTCTTACCAAGACAGTCCTTCCTCTGATTCTCCTTCCACCCCTCAACCTATGTCTTCATCTACATCTAATTTTGATTTTCCATATATTCCTAATTCTCATCATTCTGTCCCTTCCAGCACATCCACAACCATACCTCAACCTAATTCTACTTCTGATCAGCCTGTCCCTACTAGCTCTTCTTCTACTCCTTCTAATTCTCCCAACATACCTCAACCTGACCCTCCTATAAGAAGATCTCAAAGAGCTAGTCACCCTCCCATTTACCTTCAAAATTATCATTGTAACTTGATTGAGAATGCAGTGCAACTTGATGATTCAGCTGTCACACAATCTTCTTCTCAATGTAAGTATCCTTTATCTCACTTTTTGTCTTACCACAATATTTCACATAACCATAACCAATATATTCTAAATATGTCATCTATTTCTGAGCCAAATTCCTATAAAGAAGCCATTACCAATCCACATTGGAATGATGCCATCCAATTAGAACTGACTGCTCTTATGAAGACTCATACATGGGATTTGGTCAAATTACCTCAGCACAAGAAGGTTGTTGGATGTCGATGGGTTTTCAAACTCAAACTGCATGCTAATGGCTCTATAGAGAGGTATAAGGTAAGGTTGGTGGCAAAGGGTTTTACTCAGACTGAGGGCTTAGACTACATGGACACTTTCAGCCCTGTAGTTAAGATGACTACTATTAGAGTGTTCTTGGCTATTGCTGCTGCAAATAACTGGCCTCTTTTCCAGCTGGATGTTAACACAACCTTTTTACATGGTGATTTATTTGAAGAAGTTTATATGAAACCTCCTCCTGGCCTTCTCCTAACTGATTCCACTCTTGTTTGCAAGCTCAACAAGTCTCTATATGGCCTCAAGCAAGCCAGTAGGCAGTGGAATACTAAATTGACTGAAACTTTGTTACAGTCAGACTTCATTCAATCCAAGTCTGACTATTCTCTATTCACCAAATGCAAGGCTCAATGTTTCACTGTTATCCTTGTGTATGTTGATGATCTAGTTTTAGGGGGAATGATGTTAATGAAATAAACAACATTAAAACACTCCTTCACACAAAGTTCAGCATCAAGGATTTGGGCTCTCTTAAGTATTTTCTTGGATTTGAAGTAAGCAGATCCACAGCAGGCATTAGTCTTTGTCAAAGAAAATACATTTTAGATTTATTACAGGATGCAGGTTTGACTGGTGTTAAGCCATGTAGCACTCCTATGCAACCTCATCAACAATTACATAAAGAGTCTGGTGATGTTCTTTCTGATCCCACTGAGTTTAGAAGATTAATTGGCTGACTTTTGTATCTTACACATTCAAGGCCTGAAATAGCTTATGCTGTAAGCAAGCTCAGCCAATTTTTTAGTGATCCACATACTGATCACATGTTGGCAGGCATACATGTTTTAAAGTTCCTTAAAGGAAGTCCTGGTAATGGCTTATTCTTCAGTTCATCATCAGACCTTACCCTTAAAGGTTTCTCTGACTCTGATTGGGGAGCCTACCCTGATACTAGACGATCCACAACCGGTTTCTGTTTCTTTCTTGGTAACTCCCTCATCAGCTGGAAGAGCAAGAAGCAGGCTATTGTGTCTAGATCATCCTCTGAAGCAGAGTATAGAGTATTGGCACAAGCTACTTGTGAAGGGCAGTGGATTCTATATTTGTTGAAAGATTTCATGATACATCACACCACTTCTTTTGTGCTATATTGTGACAATAAATCAGCATTACACATAGCTGCTAATCCTGTCTTCCATGAAAGAACCAAGCACATTGAGATAGACTGTCATGTTGTTAGAGACAAAGTCCAAACTGGTATTCTTCACTTGCTTCCTATTGGCTCCAAGGATCAAGTAGCTGACATACTCACAAAGTCTCTCCATGTAGGACCTTTTAGCAATCTTCAAGGCAAGCTTGGCATGATTAACATCTATTCCAGCTTGAGGGGGGATGTTAAACATAAAGAGTAATGGGCTCTCTTAAAGAGGAAACCTCTTGTAATGTAACTGTTTTTAGTTAGTTACTATTGGTAGTTAGAAGTTTGTTGTAACTGTCATCATTGTAACCAAGTATATAAACATTATCATTACTCAGTATTATTCAGTTGTGAATAATACTATTGCTTCCAATATTTTCCTCTGCATGATTTCTCCTTTCTCTCTTTTCTTCATGCACACGGTTTAGTTTCACATAAACCACACTTCACGGCCGGATCGATACCCAAAAACAATCAAACCGCAGATAAATCCTTGCATAAAATAGAATCTCATGCAAACCAAGTGATCAACAAAGGATCATGTTTCTATGAATCTTACAACAACAAAAGATCTATGAGTCTACATCGCGTTCAAATACAATTGTTACACAGATTAACAACAAAAAATATCAACGGTGCTATGAGGAAAGAGAACAGGGAATAATACCAATCTGAATGTTATCGGAGTGAAGATCCACGAGGTAAGATTTTAGAACTTGTTCTCTTCTACTTCCACGCGTCACTTTTTCTTTTGTTCTACACCTTCTGTAGTTGTTGCTCTTTTTTGCTTGTGATGGTGTTGTTGTGTGTATGGTTAAGCTCAAAGCTTACTCAGATTCTGATGATGAATTTGAGGGCCTTTGTTTGTAAGAGCTTTTGAATGAGGTTTTGTGATGAAATTCAGCAGACTAACACTAGGTATTTTTCCCCTCCTCTTTCAGGTCCTTGAAGGATGTATTTATAGGGAGGATTCAGGAATGGTAATCATGTGAATTGAGGATAAGAACGTCACAAATCCGTTAGAGAGACCTCCCAAAATCCCTGATTTTGTGCAAGTGAGTGTAGTGAAGGAGCAACGGAAATGATTCCTCAATCCTCGCAGATATTTTGATTTTTGTCATATTCGAATTGTAAGAATTTTTGCTTCAGTAATCCTTTGCTCATTCCTATACTTTGCAACTTTTTCCTTTGGATTGGTTTAGTGAATTTAGAATCAATGGCTATCATTGTCTTGTTTGAATTGAAATTTATGAATTATTGATTTTTAATGTGAATCACACGTGAATGGTAATCTGCTTTTATTGTATGCAATTGTGTATATTATGATTCTAGCTTGACGGCTTCCACAGCTTGCTATTTCCTAATCGTGACTTGGAGCAGCAACTTGGAGCCGCATGATTTGGCCAAACAAGTAGCATTGTTTACAATTGGGCCTAATAATACTCATGGTTCAATACATAGACAATGGCTCACATCTTGAAATTTAATTTTACAATTTTATTTCTTGCCCCAAAAATCCATATTATAGCTCAAGACATTTCTCACATAGCTTGAAAATAATCCCAATATGGTCTTGAAAAATCTTAACATGACTTTGAGAAAAAACTCTGGTCATGACTTGCCAAATCTCAGTATGAGTTGAAGAAAATTTCAAACTATAACTTGCCAATTTGAAATCACTAACCAAAATAAAGCTTGAAAAATGACTTCCAACCATGACTTGAAAACTTCCAATTATGCTTAGACATTTTGAGTCATTGTAATCTCTTGCAATTATGATTTAATTTGAACCTCATGACTTGAACACAAATTGACGTTGTCTTGAAAATAAATAATCATATGATTCATGTCCAATCTCATAACAACCTTAGGCATGGCTTTGAGAAAATGAGTTCTAACCATTGCACTTGCTCGACTTAAAATATGACCTAGAATCATCTTGGATTATAGCCTAAAATCAATTTAAAGTCAATTGATCATGCCTTGACTGATTAACTATGAGTATGAGGGCGCCTCTTGCTTTTTCCTTCTCCTGAATCCAAACCACTTGCCCATGTCGGTAATCACAATATGCACACCCAAGGCTTCCATGACTTAAACTTTGGAAGATCATGGCCAAAAGCCAGATGATCATCTAAAGAAAGATCATGACGTAACACAAATACTTGGTAAAGAAAAATCGATAAGGGTAGGATAAATTTGGGGTATGACAGATGCCCATATCTAATTGCCTTGAACACGAGAAAGTGAACTGCTGCATGTCGTTCATTTTTAGGGAAAAAGTCAATTAGATAAAAGAAGACCCCAAAACTTTGTCCTACGAAAAGCAGAAATGCAAGAATGAAATAGAAGACATAAGAACGGGAAAAAAGATGCAAAATATGAACGAAACATCTGAGATTATTTGGATTGCCAAAGCAGTATCTCAATTCAAGAAATGAAATTCTATTAGTCGCGCGAAGCAGTACCTTATGACTTAAGTTTCTCCGGGAGCTTTCAGAGTAGATTAATAAGGAAATGAGATTCTCCGTATCGCATGAAACACTACCTTATTTGTTAAGGATCTTCAGGGACATTCAGAGCAGATTAACAAAGAAATGAGATTATTTGTATTGCATGAAGCAGTACCTTATTGGTGAAGGCTCTTCAGGGACATTCATAGCAGTATCTCTACAAAGAGGACAATGAGATTCTCTAAACCAGCGAAGCAGTATCTTATTGATCAAGATATTCCAACTAGGGGAAACGATAACTCAATCGTATCTAAAATTCTTCAAGGATATTAGAGCAGATAAAAAACAAAAGGCATGAGACCTCCTAGATCATGCGAAGCAGTACCTTATGAGTTAAGGCTCTTCAGGGATACTAGAACAGTATCTCAGCAAAACAAGAGACTCTTTAGGTGGACGAAGCAGTACTTTATAGACTAAGGCTCTTCGGGGATATCAAAGTGGTATCTCAAGACAAATGAGACTCTCTGATTTAATGAAGCAGTGTCTTAAGCAACGGTATAAGACTTTCTAGGTCATACGAAGTAGTACCTGATGAAGGCTCTTCGGGAACACTAGAACAATATCTTTACCAAGACATGAGATTCTTTGGGTGGTCGAAGCAGTACCTTATAGATTAAGGTTCTCCGGGGATACCAAAGCAGTATATTAGGACACATGAGACTCTCCGATTTAACGAAGCAGTGTTTCAAACAACGGTATAAGACTTTCTAGGTCATACAAAGCAGTACCTGATGAAGGCTCTTCGGAAACACTAGAACCGTATCTTTACTAAGACATGAGATTCTTTGGGTGGTCGAAGAAGTACCTTACAAATTAAGGTTCTCCGAGGATACCAAAGCAGTATCTCAAGACAAATGAGGCTCTCTAATTTAACAAAGCAGTGTCTCAAACAATAGTACAAGACTTTCTAGGTCATACAAAATAGTACCTGATGAAGGCTCTTCGGGAACACTAGAACAATATCTTTACCAAGACATGAGATTCTTTGGGTGGTCGAAGCAGTACCTTACAAATTAAGGCTCTCCAAGGATACCAAAGCAGTATCTCAACAAAACATGAGACTCTTTGGGTGGACGAAGCAGTACCTTATAGACTAAGGCTCCCCGGGGATACCAAAGCAGTATCTTAAGAAAAATGAGACTCTCCTATTTAACGAAGCAGTGTCTCAAACAATAGTATAATACTTTCTAGGTCATACGAAGCAGTACCTAATAAAGGCTCTTCGGGAACACTAGAACAGTATGTTTACCAAGACATGAGATTTTTTGGGTGGTTGAAGCAATACCTTACAAATTAAGGCTCTCCGAGGATACCAAAACAGTATCTCAAGACAAAAGGGGCATGAGAATTTATAGATCATGCGAAGCAGTACCTTATAAATTAAGGCTCTTCGGGGATACTAGAATAGTATCTCAGCAAAGATAAATGAGATTCTATGAATCGCACAAAGCAGTACCTTATAGACTAAGGCTCTTTGGGGATTTGTAGAGTAGTATCTCAAGAATTAAATCTGCTGGGGGAAATAGTTTAAGCCAAAATTCCTTTTGGAGGAAATGTATTAGCAAAGTTCTACAGAGGAAAAGCTCACAAGAAACTTTTTATGATAACCTCTGCTTGGGGAGAAACAAAAGCAAAAGGTATTGGGGATTATCATTATCAACTATAAAGTTGAAGAATGACTAGATGAGGAATAGAATTTCCATCAGCATGTGCGGGGTATTAACTCTTTTCAGAGGAATACAACCGACTTTGAAGGAGGATTGACCAAGACGCTTGCAGATTGATCCTGGATCCTTTTATGCTATGTTTGATATGGTGTTCCACTTTGGGTGGAAATGCCATGCATTGAATGATGCTTGGATATGCATACGAAGATGTAGCTGTTGGGGATTCTTATGCACGTATGAATGCACAAGACTAGTTAATAAAGCTTCTTAAAAGAGAGGTTATGCATAGATATGCTAATGCTTGATATGATTGTGTTAGATGTTATTCCTGTTTGGTAGGAATGTTATGTATGATGCATGTCACGCATGTGACAATGCAAATGATTGAGTATGCTTTGGATAGGATTTAGGAATTGCCAAATAAAATTGGACTTTGGTTATTTGGTGTTTGCCAATAAATTAGACTCTTGCTTTTGTTCCAGTTACCGATGGGATTTGGACTTTCAGGTTTTATGAGCATGCCAACAAAGTGGACTTTGGTGGTTGCCAATGAAAATTGAACTTTTGGTTGGTGAAAGGATTTGACTTCTTGACACTTGGATTTTGACGATGTGATGATCAGCAAATATATATGGATGTTCTTGGTGCCCCATGTTTGATCCTTTGTTGATACACCATGATGGATTTGTATGAGCGTAGCAACGTGATCAATGCATGTTGAATGTGCTTCTGCTTTGCCCTAGAGCAATTGCCATGATGCGATATGATGTTGCATTAGGGTGATCTTTTGACACTTGTTGTGAACTCAATGGTTACCACCGTCCTGCACAGTCTGCTTGATGAAGTTGACAGCATGAAGGGAAATTTCCCATTTGCAACTTGTCTGGCCCCAGCCTGTAGGGTTTTTGAAGGAATTCTCCTTGAAAGTGATAATACCATGATATGGTCTGAGACGATTTGTCCCAATGTTTGAATCTTGCAGTGGTTTTACCTTGATCAAGCATTTGAAGGATTTGCCCCAGATTGATTGAACGCGCTGATTACAGGGGTTTGCCCCAAATGGGCTAAAACTGAAGCGGTCATTCCTCATTGATTCACTGATACTTGGAGATTTGTTTCAATCTAACCACTTTATTGGTCAACATAGTCATTGGATGTCATGCCCTTATTCCATAGGGTTATGAAGTGAAATCGATTCAGGTCAGCATTGTTGAATGATTAAGTTCCTCTGATTGTTGCTTGGAATTTCCTTGATGCCAAGTACTGACTTGCAGTTAAAATTGTTTATCAAAAAATGGTAATTTTAATGCAATGCTCATGCAAGTTTTGAAAAATTAATTATTATTAGAATGATATGGCAGTGTGTGAAAGATATAGCAAGAATATCACCCCAATTTAGAAGATTAGCAAATATCTAGGAGTCAATTTACGCAACCTTGTTGTAGTATGCTTTCAGAATAAACCCTGCCTCAATTAGGTATTTTGAGGGTTGTAACATGGTCTGGTTCACGGTTATTAAAATAAAGGATATAAGGTTAAAATTTGTTTTGTACCCGCCCCTTCTTCGTGGTGATCTTCAATCCTACGTTCAGTTAAATTGACACACATATTTAGAGTTTGACGGTGTAAGAGGGAAGATGAGATTCAAGATTTCCTTGAAATGACAGTCACCTTATTTTGTTTTTGTCATGGATGTCAGCGACCTTTTTGTTTTTTGACATGGTGGTCAATGAATCTTGTTTTTTTTCGCTTGAGGATTTGAGGACCTCTTTCGCTTTTCTTTTGATCCCTAATTTTTTCCTGAACTGATTTTGTTTTTCAAGTCCACCGGGATCTGCCCTAATTTTTGCCTAAGTCACCTCTTTTGAGTGTTCGACTTAGCGGACTTTCTTTTTTTAATTTTTCTTTATTTTGGAAAGGCTTGTGACTACCAAGTCATTGGTCATTGAAGAACAACCACCATAGCTTTTGCATGATTCCTTCGACACGACATGATGTGCGCGAAGAGTATTATATGATTGATCCTCAGACAGGATGTTTCATCTTGTAATTCGAATGTATCGTTAGATTAACTGAACACTACCCATGCCCCAGGTTAAGCGTAAGGGTTTAGGAATCCTAAGGAAACGCCTACTTCAAGGCTCGAAGTGGCTGACTAGGGATTAACTCCTTATCTCTCCAGTATTTTGGGATTTAAAATAATGCATGTACATCATTAGCAGGATTTTATCCGAAAGCATGCCATCATCAATTATGGGTATCTCGTTTTCGTCATCCTCCTTCCAATCTTTGCTAAACAACAATTTGGTAAAGAAAATGGACGAGAGGTATATAGATGATTTTTTTTTTGTTTTTTTATATAAATGAAGAAAAATGAGCGAATGCGACATGATTAATTCAGAAAATGCATGATCACATCATTAATATTACCATTCAAAACAAAAATATTTAAAAACAAGTAGCATTTAATAGAAATAAATTACAAATGAAAATGATAAAAATGATCCAATGATTGCCAGTGTTAAGGATGTCTTCCTATCTGAACCACTGACTTAAGAAGGTGCCTCTTGAAGTCCTCGAACTCATGAGAAGCTGACACACACAACCAAATTT